>OY720162.1:17322982-17952982 GCA_963082805.1 Hemicrepidius hirtus
AATTTATGGGTATATCAGCAACTTGATCATGGAAAGTGGTACCATGAGATGTTGTGATTTGAAATTGATAATTTAAAATAGAATTTGGAAAGTTTTTCTTAACAAAATTAGGGGATATAATTGTTTTACTACTGCCGGTATCTAAGAGAATTTTATCTTGGGTTCCAGGGATAATTAAATAAGGTAAATTTGATTTTATTGTAGTGAGATTGAAATTTTCGACGTTTTCCGAGGC
This sequence comes from Hemicrepidius hirtus, assembly GCA_963082805.1. Lineage (NCBI taxonomy): Eukaryota > Metazoa > Arthropoda > Insecta > Coleoptera > Elateridae > Hemicrepidius > Hemicrepidius hirtus. The sequence goes on from OY720162.1 coordinate 17,323,218, forward strand.
TAGTTGGTAAAATTTCCAGCTGCTTCGTTATCGTAATCAATTTCTTGATCAACTTGATCTTGTTCTTCGGGAATGTTGTCGTAACAATAATTTTGAGGAGAATATTCAGGTTCTCGGCCGGTGTAATTTGCGCGTAATTATACCTGGATTCCAAAATTGGACATGTAAAATGCGCGTGCTACATAGAATGGCCCGCAAATCCAACCTGTAATTTGCGCGAAGTATCTTATCTTACTAATGAGCTGCGTTAAGGAGAACTTGGGAGCATTTTATTTTTATAATGGGAAACAAAAACAATTTTTATAAGATGATGCTTTATTACAAAACAAATTTAAATATATTACATACTAATACATAATTAAAACATGCTTTTACTTACTATATATATTAATTATAAATATTGCTAGTAGTTACTTAACTAACTTCATTTCAAATTACACATGAACTTTATACCGAGTGGGTACTTTCAAAGCCGAACATAGGGGAATTGCATTGTAACTGATCTTTATATAGATTCCTGCTCGCCATTTAAACCCACAAGGATGGTAATGTCTATATTATAAAACCCTCTGCTCTACTGAATACGCGTTATTATTCATATCTGATATTAATAACAGAAACATCGACTGATTTCAAATAATTTAATTGACAGATAAAAAAAGTTGACAATCTTAGCAACCTATATTATTTCAAAATAGCATTATTTTATAATTTTTTTTACAGAAAAAGATAACTAAGTACTAACATTTATTGGTACCATCAGATACGCTGTATTTTTGTCGTTCTATTCATACCATTACCATCCTTGTGGGTTTAAATGGCGAGCAGGAATCTATATAAAGGTTAGTTACAATGCAATTCCCCTATGTTCGGTTTTGAAAGTACCCAGACGGTATAAATATGAAATACATTTACTATCGTATTCCGTCAAATTTTTTTGCAACAATTTTCGACGTTCCCTAACTTGCATATTTGGAAGCTGTGCGGCATTAATGAAGTTTGCACTTGTAATTTTAACATAGGTATCAGTTTTAAATGTAAACAAAACGTCAATAAACACGTAAATAGACGGGTGAGACCAATAAAAACTAGAATTAAAACCCACATTTCCTATTTTTGTATGACTGAATAATAAGTAGGTAAATCAGAATTTCTGTTGCTTTTGATTATTTCGACAGAAGCCATGATTAGATACTGAAGTGACTTGTTGTGTAGAATAATTCACAATGAGACACGTTTTGGGTGCATAAACAAATGTAAACATTTTTACTTTTCAAAACATCCAATAATAGTGCTGATTGGAAATGAGGAATTTTCCTCATTAAAAGTAATTCATTAACTTATCGCCTTAATAGGGTAGTGCAATAAGTTACTTGATAAGTTACTTCGCGCAAATTACAGGTAAGATTAACATGCAAAATAAAGATACCCATTAGTAGGGATTACTTTGCGCGCAAATTACATCCGCCCCAGGTTCTGGGTTGTATTCGGAAAATTCAGGATAATTTTCGAGGTCTGAATTATCATTATGGTGGAATAATTCTTCGGCATGGAAATTCCTGGGTTGATTGGATTGTTTAATAAATGGAACATTATTAAAGTAATTAGGTTTTTTAAAATTTTGATTAGGTGTTTGTGCGGAAAGGGGTCTCTTATTGGCTGATCCAATTTGCATTGGTTCACCTGGTGTGCTATTTCTATACCCGTGTTGGGGTGCAAATACATTTCGGTTCCCGAAACCATGATTTGGGAATCGAGAAGGTGGAGTATTGGGGTTTAACCTCATTGTAGGGTTTTGATTTCGTATGTAATGTATTATTAGGAGGAAAGTTTCGTTGTACAGGGGAAAAATTACTTCTGTAATGTTGGAATGGCGTTTTTTGATTATTGTAATGTGGAGTAGGTAAATTTGGTAAGTTATATCTTGAGTTGCTAGGGTTTTGATTCTGAATTGGAATATTAACATGACTTTTATATGAATTTTGCGAATACCTAATATCGATTTCATCTCGAATGATTGATATCGCACTTTCTAAATTATCGGGATTTCTGCTCCGTAAAAGCGAACCGAAGGGTTCGTTCAAGCCGCTAACAAAGGATCTTAAGGCTAATTGTTTGGTATTTTGTAATTTATAATCTTTTACAGGTTGGGTTTCGTTACCAATGGAAATTTTTGAATTAAAAGTAGCCAGAAGAGTTCTAATGCGATTATAGAATTCGATCGGGCTTTCTTTTGAATTTTGTCTAGTTTTTGTTAAGTCAACCGTAAGGTTCAACTCTGACCTTTGATCTCCAAAATTGTTGATTAATACGTTTTTTAAATCGGTCCAGGTTCGAAATTCGTAACCTGCTACAACTTCTAGTGCGTTGCCTTTTAACTTATTACGAACAGAGGATAATAAGAATTTGTTACTATAAGCATCTGGTTGTGCTGGGATTAAAAATTGGGTCAATATTACTTCGCAAGCTCTACTGAACTCCGAAAGGGTGCTGCTGTTGCCATCATAATTGGGTATTTCGGATAGCATGGCTATCTGGTATTCTACTGGGAATAGATTTGCCATGTTGAATGTTGTTTCACTAATTTCGTTGTTTAAAATTGATCGAGGTGCAATACTATTGGGTGATCTAGATCTATCCCGGTTATTCATATGCACTATTACACAATTATTATTATTACTTTTTGATTATTTTAATTGGAAATGCTGTTTTTATGTTAGTAAACAGTCTAATAGGACCTTAAATTAAATCTTAAATCTATGTTACTGGTTTATATTTATTAAATTGGTATTAAAAACGTTGAAGAATGAAAATAATGCTTACTGCATAGTAGAATATGTTGATGATGAATGCTGAAGATTCGATCTGGGTGATCTCGATGATCAGGAAGTCGTCAATCGACCAAAATGTCTCCAATAGACTGGGTATTTATCGGGAACCAGCGGTGCTTGCTTCGGCGATGCTTGTCCTAAGCGTATATGCTTTGCTGATACTCGATGAATTGGTTGGTAGGTACCTCACGAAAGTTGAAGTTCTTGAATAATTTGTTTTTTTTTTTGGATCACTGAGCAAAACGTTGAAACGTACGAAAATACAACGGATTTTAAACGCGATTTTCTCTCAGCATCCTACCGACTGCGCCAGTTTTGTATTAAAATTCGTTCGGACCTTTTTTAAAAAGTACTTTATTTGATTTACAAAGTTAAAATGGACAAAAACTTTGGAGCTTAATATACGACGGAGTATGGATTAAGACTATAATACAAATGCTGAAACTATAAACCTACGAAGACGCTTCCAGAACCAGGATGGATCATTAGAAGATTCTTATCGAAAACTCTTTTTTGAAATTATGAACTGTTTAATTGTCCAGATTGACAGTAGATTTCAGGATTTGAAAGAATTAAGGTTTATTTCGCTATTAGATAAATCAAAATATCAAGAATACAGTAAAAGTTTCCCAGATGAATTATTGAACTCTTTCAAATCAGTATATGTTAAGCACTTTGATTTTGTTAGATTAAAATCAGAACTAAATGTACTATATAAAACAGAATCGTTTAATAAATGTGAAATATTGGAACTATTTGAAAGACTGGGACATAACGAATTTGATATAATAATGCCTGAACGATACAAACTGTGTTCTTTAATTTTAACCATACCATCATCATCTGCCTCTGTAACTCGCAGCTTTTCAGCACTTAAACGAATAAAAACTTACGTTCGAAATACAACAGGACAAAAGAGATTGTCGGCACTAGCACTAATGTCAGTGGAAAAAAATATATTATCAGCGCTTAGAGAAAAGGATGACTTTTACAATACAGTTATTTTAGAATTTTGTAAAAAAACAAGACGGTTAGAGTTTAATTTTAAATAAGTACCTATTTACCTTACACTTACAAACTTATAGGTAATAATTATTATAGTTATGGGTATTTAGTAATTAACCAGACTATTATTATTATTTTGTTATTGTAATGCTGTTGTTATTAAAGTATTCTTATTCTTAAAATGCGTTGGAAAAGGTCACACCTATTTTTTTTAAATGTGCATTTTTACGTATCATTTGTTTGCATTGCATGCGTTACAGTAAAAGTCACGCACCGCCACTGAGTACATGGTATATCACGTGCACACCTTGGACGATTGAGGCAGCGAACCAGTACGTTATTAGGCAGCTTACAACTTGGGAACAACGAACACAAAAGGTATCGTGACAATTCAGTTGGCCAACTGGAATACCCCCGACCTGTCTATCCATTTCATTCCCAATCATTTCCATTACATGTCTCTATTTGTGTAAAACATTTATCAATTATTGGGTGGAAATCGCTTTTATTGCAAATAATTATTTGTATCGCGTTTAACTATTCACTATTACACTACGCATGGAAATGGAAGAGATACAAAGATTTTAATCAGATTGCGGGGTACAGCTAAACGAAAATAATTTCATTACCTTTTTAAAAGTCTTTAAAAATGCTGACGGTATTGAAGTTGCTACAGCAACAAATGCGCAGATAAAAGAATTACGTATTAATAATAATTTTTTTTTTTTTTTTTTTTTTTTTTTTTTTTTTTTTTTTTTTTTATTCTGACAATGTACATTAAATTTACAATCTACATCTTACGAGTATTAAGTAAATATGTTGACCTTAATTACACATGTAAGGGAGACATCCATCGACGCCCCGCCTTATATACCACTATTTTTGTTTGCTAGTGCTGCAGTAAGTCTCTTGGCCAACATCTGTTTAGCCTTCTTGTTGGTGGGTCTCCATTTAGTAGTTGCTCCACTAGATCATTTTCATGACCAGCGAGCCTTGCGTGATAATTTTCAGCTACTTTCTGGATTTCTTCCGTGACGAATCGTATGTTTAGGTCTTCATGTAACATTTTATTTGTGATGTACCACGGTGCGTCCACTAACGTTCTGAGCACTTTGGATTGGAAAGTTTGGATAGTTTTAATTCTGGTTGGTTTGGCGCACCCCCATAGCTGTATTCCATACGACCATATCGGTTTAAGCATGGTCTTGTAAAGCAGTATTTTGTTATTTGTTGATAGTTTTGATTTACGTCCTAGGAGCCAGTACATTTGTTTAAATTTGATGTTGAGTTGCGAGCGTTTCATTTGTATATGTTTATGCCATGTTAATCGTCGGTCTAAGTGAAGTCCAAGGTATTTTGCTTCAGTTTTTACGGGCACTGGGGAGTTGTCTATTGTTACTGGTGGGCAAGTAGCAATTCTGTTTGTGAAGGTCACTTGCACTGATTTCGACTGGTTCACTTTGATTCGCCATTTTTTATACCATTTGGTGATAAGATCTAGGTGGTTTTGGATGTTATCTGACGCTATCTGTGGATTTTCATTTGTAGAGAGAATTGCTGCATCATCCGCAAACGTAGCTATTAAGGTATTTTCCGTTTCTGGTATATCCTTTGTGTACAACAGGTACAGGAAGGGACCCAGTACACTCCCTTGGGGGACGCCAGACTTTATAGCACAGTAACCCGAATGAGCATCGTTATGTCTGATTGTGAAGTTTCTGTCGGAAAGATAGGATTTGAGAAGGAGATAATAGTTGCTAGTTAAGGAATTTTTGATTATGAAGAGTAATCCTGTGTGCCAAACCTTATCAAATGCTTGCGATACATCGATAAATACTGCATTACAGTATTTCTTTTCTTCTAGGCTCTTATTAATGGTGTTTACTATTCTATTTGCTTGTTGGATCGTCGATAGATTTTCTCGGAATCCAAACTGGTGTTGAGGTAATATGGTCTCTAGTTCGAAGTCTTTCCGGATTCTTTGTAGTAGGAGCTTTTCAAACACTTTACCTGTTATGGGTAGTAAGCTGATGGGTCTATATGAAGTTCTTTCCTGTGGAGGCTTACCAGGTTTTGGTATCATGATTATATTTGCGTACTTCCATAGTATAGGGTAATATGTAAGGCTTAGCATACGGTTATATATCACTGTCAAGAAGACAATTGCTTTCCGAGGTAGGTTTTTTAATATTTGTCCATTTATTAGGTCGTAACCCGTCGCTTTGACTATTTTGAGTTTATTTATTTCTGCCTTAACTTCCTTTGGAGAGAAAGGTTGTATAGGTGGTGTCATTTGGCATGGTATATTCAGGAAATCTTCAGCCTCGGTATTTTCGTAACCTGGTTCAGCTTCAAATGGTTGAAAAACTTCAGATAGATAGTCTGCGAAAACATCTGCCTTTTCTTCGTTAGAACGAGCCCATTCACCGTTTAGTTTTCTGATTGGTGGGACTGTTACCTGAGGTCTTTTGAATTTTTTGGTTGCCCTCCAAATCGAATTATCGTTAACAGATAGGTTGCTAAGATATCTTTCAAATGAAGAATTTTGGCTTTCTTTTAATGCTGTCTTTAGCTGTCTGGTTAGTCTGTTGTAGTAGTGCTGGTCAGCAACATTCCTTGATTGCTGCCAAATTCTTCTGGCTCGGCGTTTTTCGCTTATGAGTTGTCTAATATAAAGCGGTATATTGTCGGTGGTGTTTATTTCTTGATCACTCGTCGGTGTTGACTTCCACGCTGCCTCTTGGATTATCTGTGTAAAATATTGTACTGCTGCGTCTAGCTCTTCTTTTTGTTTCAGTCGTATGTTAAGGTTTATATTTTCTTCGATATATTGTCGAAATTCATCCCAGTTAGTGTTTTTTGAGGTTAGTTTCTGATATGTAGGTCGGTTTATTTTAGTAGAACTTACAGTTATAATAATTGGCGAATGATCCGACGACAGGTCATAATTGGATTCGACTATACAGTTGTTTGTTGGTATGCCGCATGTCACGAAGAAATCAAGAAGGTCGGGGATTTTCCTTAGATCCGTTGGCCAGTAAGTCGGTTTTCCAGTTGTGAGGCAGCTATAGTTTTTGTCTGTTATGGCTCTAAATAGGTTTCGACCTTTTGTGGTGGTCAGCCTGGAGCCCCAGTGGGTGTGTTTGGAGTTCCAGTCACCACCTGCTATAAATCTGTTGCCTAGGGTTTGGAAGAAGGTTTTGTAGTCTTCGGTAGGGATTGTATGTCTCGGTGGACAGTAGATAGCACTTACATTAAAGTTCCACGGTAAGGCATTCACTTGAATACTGGCTGCTTGAATTTCAGGAGTTTGGTATTTGGGTAGTTCGTGGTGGCGTATAGAGTTTTTGATTATAACTGTTGCTCCCCCATGTGCGGTGTCGTCAGGGTGGGTTGTGTTGTAAATTGAATATAGTGGTATTTTAAACACAGTTCGATTGGTAAAGTGTGACTCTGATATGAGTAGGATGTCAATTTTATTTATGTTTAAAAAGTTTATTATTTCTTGCTTATGGTTAAGCAAGCCGTTGGCGTTCCAAGTAGCAATTCTAATTATGTTGGCCATTATGGATTTCTTTTGTTTATGACAGTTGTTAGTAGATTTAGTATCATGCTGTTTTGACTTATTAATTGAGAGAACATGTTTTTAAATTCGTTGAGGAACATTGATAATTGCTCTCCTAGATTTGTCGTCTGCATCTGTTCAGTTTCAGTTTGGTGGTTTCTCTCAGATAGTACCTCTGCATGGGTTCTTCTTTGGTTCTGGAAGGGGACGTTTTGGTGCGAATGAATATTAGGATAGATATTTGAAGTAGAAGGATTTGGTAATTGTATTTGTGGCTGGCTGGTTGGTTGGTTTCGAAAATTGTAATGTCTGGCATTCTTATTTTTTCCTTCTACTATGTCCTTGTAGACAGTACAGCCTTTGTAGTTTGCCGGGTGGGCACCTTCGCATAAGACGCATTTTGCTGGAGTGTCTTTTGGTTTTTTACAAGTTTTTGTATCATGTTGTCTACCACACTTGACACAGCTGTATGGTTTGGTACAATACGCCTTAGAATGTCCATATGTTTGGCACCTTGTGCATTGGATTATTTCTCGATTTTTTCTGGGGGGTTCTACAGTTATTTTGGTGTGGTATATGTATTTTTGTTCGTATATTTTTTTGTTGTTTTCTTGAGGCTCCAGGTCAACGAAAAACATTGACAAGGGTTCTTTTGTTTTCCAGCTTCTAACATTCATTATATTTCGAATTTTATGGCCTTCTTTTTCTAGCTCCTCTTTTATTTCTTCTATTGGTACAGAGTAGTGCAGGTTTTTAATGACGACTCTGTATGCCTTGTCTTCTTTAACTTGATATGTATGATGGATGATTTTGGCTGATCGTAGGTGTTGAACTAGTTTCCTGTAGGTATCGACTGTATGAGCGTTAATTTTAATTGTTTGATTCGCTAGAGCTTTCGTGTGGTACGTTTCTATTTCGGTTACTCCGGTTAGGTTGGCGATCATGGCTTGATAGTTTGTCACACCGTATATAAATATAGGAGGAGGTTTGGGAGTTTTCGGTTGAGTATTGCTTTCATTAGTTTGATTCGGTTCAGAGTTATTATTGCGGGCTAATATTTCAAATTTATTTTGTATCTGGGTATGTTGTATGTTATGTGGTTTGGGATTGATATGGCTTTCCCTTTTTCTCTTCTTTACGACTTGCCAGTCGTGTTGACTTTCTTCCATTTCTTTATCTTCGATATCGCTGCAGCTATCAATATTTGTTATGTTGTCATTTTTATTTTCTGCTGTAGTGTTTGGTACATATGGATTTGTTAGTGGGGGGAATTCTTGATATATGGCTGGTTGATTAGGCATAGAGCTTATTAAGGGTTGATTGGAAAATTGATATTGAGGAACGTTATAGGACGCCCCTGGCTGTTGATAGTATATTTGGTTTTGGCTATTTATTAGTGGATTAGGTGTATATCCAAATGAATTTGGTTGGAATTGATTTGGAAACATAATGCCCCATTTGCTTATTTATATTTACCAGTGATTTATATTTGTCGAGAGTTTTAATCGAAAGATAAGTCTTTTCACCAATGGTCTTATCACACGAGTGCATGCACTGATATCACGCGCGTAGCGTAGAATACATCCACTCGCTTACAAGGTCCGCGGCCGACTGTATTAATAATAATAATAATAATAATAATGTCTTTATTGGACAACCAACTCAAAAATTATGATATAATTACAAATAAAATAGTACTATTCTATGTGGTTTGCCCAAAGGGCGAAGTTCATGAAGAGGAACTAGACCTCCCCATGCTCTTCCACTTTATTCGTGTAGAACAATTTGAGAGCGTGTTGAATGAATTTGAAGAAGTACAACTACAAATTGAATGTACTTGTACTGACGCCGACCTTGAGGACAATTTTGGTGAGCGGGATCAATTTGTGAACTCTTATATAAAAACCTTATCTATTGCAAAAACATTATGGGATAAATTTACTGGTAGTACGGAAGCAGTAACGAGCACTAAGGTCATTGATGAAGATAATCAAAGTCAGTGCAGTGGCACAGGTAGAAATGATTATGATAATCAAAGTCAATGCAGTGGCACAAGTAATAGTAATGATCAATTGCAGCACATTAAATTACCGACCATTAGTTTGCCAACATTTAAAGGCCATTATAATAGTTGGCTAGAATATAAAGACACCTTCCAATCTTTAATGCACGAAAATCCCAGCATTAATTCAATTTAAAAATACCACTATTTTCGGGCATCCCTGGAGGGAGACGCTATGAAAGTAATTCAATCGCTAGAATTTTCAGGTAACAATATTATAATTCAGCATGGGATCTGCTTTGTTCTCGCTATAACAATCCGCGGTTGCTAGTCCACAATCATTTAATAGTATATTATGATACGAGTTTTATAAGACACATTTTGTAGCACGCACGTGTTTAGGGCACGACGAGCGGAGCGAGGAGTGCCCTAAAAGAGTAAGTGCTACAAAATGCGTTATAAACGAGGTATCATACAGTATTTTATCTACTTTTCCACACTTTTAAACAAAAAGAGCAAATTTTCAAAATCTAGGGAATTTCGTGACAGCTGTGAACATTTGTGCGCGGTGAACTAAAGGCGGCTATGAAAAATTTTATAAATTTGAAACGTCATTGGTTTTTATTTTTACCTTAGATTTTTACATCATATCCTGTGTATATTGTATTTTTATCCTAAATTAAAACAAAAATTATACATAATAAACATATTTTAGGTCATTTTGGTTGATTGATTGATTGACAATGACAGTTCGATCTGTCTATTTATACTTGCGAATGTGAGTGAGATATTAGGATTGCCAATGTAAAGAAAAAAAATTACACTGTTTTGGTATTTTTATTATAGCACCCGCTTTTGTCCTTTACGACACGCAAACGCGTATCGTAAGATCCTTAGTACGAACGTAAAGTAGATAAAAGCACTATTTGATACTTTAAAGTTTAAATACAGAAACTGCAATCGGATTGCGGAATATAATTGACAAAGTGTCTGAACATTTACGTGCTCTAGAGACATTGAAACAGCCAACCCAGCATTGGGATACTTTGATTATTTTCACCATTGCTATGAAATTAGATAAATCTATTGCACGTGAGTGGGAAAGCTAAAAGGTTACCAATGAGTATCCAAAATTAGAAGATTTTACTAAATTCTTAGAGGCAAGGGCGGATTTGCAAGAAATATTAGAAATAAACCTTGTCCCAAAGAGCACCAAGGCAGCCGACCTCCCATTTGTCGAGCTTGCCTGGTGGCTGCAAATCCGACATGCAACTTTTGTCAGGAAGAGCATACTATCTACAATATTGTAGTAACTTTCTAAAATTACCAGTTTTTGAGCGGCTAGAGAAGGTAAAGCAATTAAAATTATCCAAATTGTTTGTGGACAGGACATAAACTTTCAAAATGTCCATGCAAAAAATGTCGGTTAAAACATAACTCCTTACTCCATCGCGAACATAGTTTGCAAAGCGATGAAGGGGCGTCAAGTCCTCAATGTGACGCACAAATTACACTGTCCTCGTACACGAGTGAGAAGGCGGTATTGTTATCTACGGTAGTCCTCTTGGTTTACGATTGAAAAGGAAATAAACACGAGGCTAGGGCATTATTGGACAGCGGTTCTCAAGCTAATTTTATAACAAGTAGTTTGTGCAAAAAGCTTAAACTGAAGCAATCCTCAGTAAACATTTCCACAGTAGGCATAAGCCAAATTACATCAGCTATTGACTCCAAATGTGAGGTTGATGTGAAATCACTAAATAGATATTTTTCTACAACCTTGTGTTGCTATGTCTCACCAAAAATCACAGAGGCAATCCCAACCCGCATAGTAGACAGAAAAGACTGGAACATTCCAGAAAATATTCCATTGGCGGGCGAAATAGATATGCTTATTGGGGCAGGAGTTTTTTAGCACATCCTGTCTGATCAAATAATGAAATTAAAACGCGGTTTACCGATTTTGCGAAGCACTTCATTTGGGTGGATCTTTTCTGGAACTTTTGATGAGTCAATTCAGAAAACATTTTGCATCAATCAATCAATCAACATTTATTTCAGAACCAGTGGAATTTTATTATAGAAGGTAACCGAAGTATAGAGAAACGATTTGTAGTAGTGGCTATTATGGGGGAACGCGGGCCTCACGTCACTGCTCCTTGTATTGTGCGAGTGCACATTTGAATTTGAACTAAAAAGATGTTTATGTTGGAAGACAAAGGTTATACTTGCATACAAAAAGACATTTATAGCGGTCATTATGCGAAGTTGCTTAAAAATGTACCTACATTATGAGCCTAAGCGACCAAGAACTCGTAAAGCGTTTTTCTGGATTTTTAGTACAATTTCTAATTTATTCGAATTACTTACCCCAAAAAAGAATACAATATTGTAAATGTGAATGAAAGTAGCCAAAGTATACGCTGCGAAGAGAGCTATCGTTACATATTATTCGAATGCGCTTAAGTGCGTATACAGCTGTATTAAGTTTAGTAGTTAATTTTTCGAATTGTGAACACCAGTTGAGCTTGTTATCCACCGTTATACCTAGAACCGGACACTGTTTAACGGGATGTAAAATCTGTCTAAAACTGTTAACTTAAGGTTACATGATGAGATAGGACGATTTTGGGAAATTGAAGAAAGTTCAAGTCATAAATCCCTTTTATCTCGCGATGATCTTGAATGTGAGAATCACTTTTGCAAAACCGTGGTTCGAAATGAAAGTGGCCGATTTGTAGTTCGCATTCCATTGAAACATTCTTCATCTCTCCTTGGCAGTTCATTAAATACGGCAATTAAGCGTTTATATCAATTAGAACGGTGCTCCAAATTGGTTTTTTGGCTATAACTTAAAGCCGCTTAGAGATATCAAAATAAAGGTTAGTATTAAAAATGTAGCTCTTAAAATTATCTACAAAAAAGTTCTATCACAGTTTTATCTTAGAACATATAGTTTTCCCGTAAACGAGGTTAGCAAGACAAAATATTTTTATTTTACTGGTAAAACACGTGTTATCAATGAAATTCGCAAGGGAAAAGAATGTTAAGGATTCGATGATTTCACACCCTTGTAACATAACATCATTTTTAGTAATAAAAAAAATAATGGCTTTGTATTTATATACATAATAATATAAAGTTTGTTTGCTTCAAAACGTATCTCCGATTTAATATGATCAGTAATAGTTTCAATACATAATATATGTGAATTATTGGAAAAAAACCGTGAAATGTGGATCCATTGGTAGCGCGCCCCAGGAAAATCCAGTTGTATAGAGATTTTCTGAAACAATGTAGTACAGTACAGAAGTAATATTTTATTCAAAAGAAACTAAATAACTTCATACAAATGAAAATCATACCGTTGATATGTATCGACATCATCCTCACTCATCAAGTTCTCGGTTGACTTTCATAGAATAAAGACGTGTCGATCGCCGCTCTCCTATCTTTGAGGGTCGGCCGAGTGATTGTCGCATGTGCACGTGTTTGAATCACGGTCATTGCAATAATTTAAAGTAATAATTCGTGAAACTATATTGTGCATGCTTACAAAATCATTAATATTGTAAAATGTTTCCGACCGGGACTATACCCGAGTCATCCAACAACTTCCAAAACAACCGGAAAAATCTTCAACCGATGTCAACAATGCAAAATCAACCTCAACCAATGCCAAACTACGTATATCAGATAAGTCAAACTCAACCAAATACTAATCTAGCTCTAATGTATCAAACACCGTTATCGCAACCTTATCAACAATATCAAACTCAAGTCTCATCTCTAAATATCCCTAACTATAAAAACACTTACACACCAGTTGCGTCCCAACCTTCACAAATTACCCATAACAGCGAAAGTGACGAAGACGAAATAATGAGTGCAACTCAAGAGGATGATGTCAACATACACCCCTGGCAATCTTATGTCAAAAAAAGAAAACGAACGTCACAAAAAACAACAACCGAAAATATTTTCTCAATTAACACAAATAACAGGTTTCAATTACTCTCTGAAACAGATCATAACAACCAAACTGAAAGCAATTTTAACAATGATAACCCCAAAGCACAAACTCCAGACTCTAGCCCCCCACCAATATACATTTACGGAGTTACAGATTTCACAGCTATGACTAAAAATTTAACCCAAGTCATCGAAAGGGAAAGCTTTTACTCTAAATCGTTATCTAATAACACAGTCAAGATAAACACAAAAACTATTGATTCATACAGGAAGCTAATCACTCATTTACGCAACGCAAACATAGTACATCACACTTATCAAATTAAGGAAGAGAGAGCTTACCGAGTTGTTTTACGCGACCTGCACCACTCAATCCCTATTAAAGACATCGAGGATGAACTACGCAACCTAGGTCATTCAGTAAGAAACATCCTAAACATTAGACATAGAGTAAGTAAAGAACCTTTGCCAATGTTTTTTATCGACCTTGAGCCGCAACCGAACAACAAAGATATCTATAAAGTGGAGTTCCTACAACATACTAAAATAAGAATAGAAGCACCTCGAATCAAAAACAATATAATCCAATGCACACGCTGTCAGGCCTACGGTCACTCCAAGACCTACTGCACAAAACCCTACAATTGCGTCAAATGTGGAAGATCCCATGACAGTAAAACTTGTAAAAAGACCAGAGATACTCCCGCTACATGCGCCCTTTGCAATGGTGACCACCCTGCCAATTATAAGGGATGTACTATCTACCGAGACTTAAAAGCTAAAAAAATGCCTAAACAGCCAAATATAAGAACACCAAATACGCTAAATCTACCAACATCTACTATGGCTAACCAACAACCCTCATATGACCAACCTCAGAACCAACCAAGCTACTCTCACATTGCAAGCAGAAAACTTAACAACAACGACGAACTAGCCGATACACTTACCGCCTTCCTAAATGAATTTAAAAATATGTTCTCCCAATTACTAAACCAGAACAGTATGATTTTAACCATGCTCACCACTGTCATTAATAAGTTAACCCAATAATGACTCCTTCAATAAGAATAGCGGCTTGGAATTCAAACGGGCTGAAAAACCATATTAATGAAATAACTCTGTTTCTGAACTACAACAAAATAGACATCCTGCTGATATCTGAAAGCCACTCTACATCTAATACAGTAATAAAAATTCCACATTACAGTATATACCATGCAAATCACCCTGACGGAACTGCTCACGCTGGTTCAGCAATCATAATTAGAACAGCGATAGATCACTATTTATTATCATCTTATATAACCAACAAAATCCAAAGTGCATTAGTAAAAGTCAATCTACTTCCCTGGCCAATAACTGTCGGATCCATCTACTGTCCTCCTAGGCACTCAATTACAGCTGATGAATACCAAGAATTTCTACTACCACTTGAACCCCGCTTCCTTGTAGCAGGAGACTGGAACGCCAAACATACTGCCTGGGGATCCAGACTAATTTCACCCAAAGGACGAACACTCTTCCAAACCATACAGCAACATAACCTAAATTATATGTCAACTGGCGAGCCGACTTATTGGCCCGCAGATCTAAATAAAATCCCTGATCTGCTAGACTTTGCAGTCACCAAAGGTATCTCCGGCATATACAGCATAATTGAAAGCAACGTTGACCTAGAGTCTGACCACACCCCAATAATAATAACACTGAGTACTAATATTATTTGGAAAACTCCTCCATCAAAGCTATGCAACTCAAAAACAGACTGGAAGCAATTTCAATTATTAATAAATGACAACATCAACCTAGCCCACAGAATGCACACCCCAAATGAAATTGACGATACTATAGAATACCTCACAAAACTCATTCAAGAGGCAGCTTGGCAAACCACACCGAAAGAAAATAAAAAAGTACCTGAAATCCACAATATACCCCTGCATATTAGGCACCTAGTATCAGAAAAACGGAGAGCTCGCGCGAAATGGCAAAGGTCCAGAAACACTAGAGATAAGACCACCCTCAACAATTTAACCCACCGCCTCAATGGTGCTATACGGGAGAACAGAAATGAAACTTTCAGCCACTACATATCTAATTTATCACCAACAGATCACTCCATCTGGCAAGCGACAAAAAAATTCAAAAGACCTATTACTTTAGTACCACCTCTAAGAAAACCAGATGGAAGTTGGGCTCGATCTAAAGAAGAAAAAGCCAACATCTTTGGAGAACACCTTGCCCAAGTCTTTTCGCCACTGCCATCGAATGACCCTAACTTCGATGCTGAGATAGAAGAATTTCTCAACTCTCCAGGTCAATTATCTTTACCTGTAAGACCAGTTTCTCCTGCGGAAGTGTACAGAGAGATAAAACTAACCAACCTATATAAAGCCCCAGGTTATGATCTTATAGTGGGGACGATACTAAAACATCTTCCAAAAAAAGCTATAGTACTCATTACAACAATATACAACCGTATGTTAGCGACTTCTTATTTCCCCACCCAGTGGAAATATGCACTAATAACCATGATCGCTAAGCCTGGGAAACCTCCGCAAGAAACCAGTTCATACCGACCTATAAGCCTGCTACCCCTCCTATCTAAACTATTCGAACGACTGCTACTCTATCGAATTAAGGATGTAACTCCACTAGACGAGCTGATTCCCTTGCATCAATTTGGCTTTCGTGAAGGTCACTCAACCATCCAGCAATGCCATAGAATAGTTAACCATGTCAAGGAAAATCTCGAGGGAAAGAAAATGTGCGCAGCTGTATTTCTAGATATCCAGCAAGCCTTCGACAAGGTTTGGCACCGCGGGATTTTATATAAAATAAAAAGAAAACTACCCCACCAAATCTACCTCCTCTTAAAATCCTACCTAAGTGAAAGATACTTCCAAGTTCAATTTGAGAACACATTATCAAACTACCACTCCATTAATTCTGGTGTCCCGCAAGGAAGTGTCCTCGGTCCTTTCCTATACCTCCTCTTTACTGAAGATATCCCAACTACAAATAGTACCTTAATCGCTACCTTCGCAGATGACACTGCAATAATGGCATCCGATGCCATACCTGATAATGCATCTGAAAAGCTACAAGAACATCTAAACCTCCTACAAATTTGGCTAGACCGCTGGAGAGTCAAAGTAAATAGTAGTAAATCCAGTCAAATTACTTTTACCACTAAGCGATCTATTTGTCCTCAAGTTACCATATACAACAGCCCTATCCCAGTAAAAACTGAGGTGAAATACCTAGGACTTCATCTGGACCAAAAACTAACATGGAAAGCCCACATAAAGGCCAAACGGCAGCAGCTCAACCTGAAGTCAAAAAGTATGTACTGGCTAATTGGGCGCAAATCTCAATTGACGTTAGAAAACAAACTGTTACTATATAAAGTCATCCTAACACCAGTATGGTCCTACGGGATTGAACTATGGGGATGCAGTAAGCCCTCAAATACCAAAATATTGCAATCCTTTCAATCAAAAACGCTGCGCATCCTAGCCGACGCTCCGTGGTTCGTCAGTAATCAGACCCTCCACAACGACCTCAAAATTCCTTTCATTGCTGATGTCATCAAAAATTCTGCTAGGAAAAGCCGAGATCGCACCTTACATCATACTAATCAACTCATCGCTGACCTCTACCCCCACCAGCCAGCGAATAGAAGACTGAAAAGGCTTTGGCCGGAAGACCTCACTGAGTGAATCCTGGAGACCCATCAGTGGATGGTGCCCAACTCATGTCATATAACAACCTCGCCATCTCATTTACTTATTACTCTGTAGTTGAGTAGATTGTAAATTAGCAATGAGAATTAAAAAAAAAAAAAAAAAAAAAAAAATCCTCACTCATACATTTTCGTATTAAGTGTCCAAGTCTTCTGGTTCAGCATCGATTTCTCGAGTTTCTACGTCTTCCTCGTCACCGTCGATGTCAATAGCTTTTGCATTTGTGCAGGACTCGCCACTACAAAATCCACAGATCGGAGTGCATTTTAAACCAGCCTTTCTGCATCCGCACGCTGAAGTACATCCTTTTTTGCAACTGCACGATATTAAATACGGAGCTGGAGGCAATGATGTTTGAACTGGTTTAAGAAAACCGTCAGTTTTTTTCCAGCCCCAGTCTTCTGGCGGTAATTCGTTTCCTAGCCATTTCTGTATTTGATGGTAACCGCGGAGAGAGTGTTGTTGGACCGCTGCTGCAGACGGTGGTAAAGTTGCTATGTTGAATTTTCTTTTATACGCAGATTTGATGAAAAGAGTATACCGAAATTTATTCAGAGAGTTATCCTTTTTTTGTAATTCGTACATGGCTAAAAATATTTGTTCCCCTGCCTTGACAATTTCTTGTGAATCAGTAGTTTGATCAGTAAAAATTGTTATTAATTTCCCCAAGTCCTTACGTTGCTGCAACAGTTTCAGACACTTTAGTTTGCCTTTTTGGAAGAGAGCAGATTTTGTGTCGCATGCACTGAAAGCATGCACAAATAAAATGATCTGAGAAAGGTGTTGCTGATGCAGGGAACTGTACAGTGTCTGTGAGGTGTTTTGTCGTGCTGGTTTAAAGAGGTAATGTCCTTATTTTGTCCCATGGCTGTTAACAAAACAAGAAGGTCAGTGTCTTCTCCAATGATAACAACTTTAGTAGAAGATGATAATTCAATCGCAGTGGTTACAATAAGAATGTCGGCATCATCATGTGCTTGCTTTACAAGAAACCCCTGCTGAATGAAGTGACTTTGTAACATAGTAATCAACCGGTTTTTATTCTTGTTATTTGCTAAAAACTTTTCTTGTGCCACGTTTGGAACCATATTTTCGTCAAACAAGATGTCGACACTTGTATTCTTAATAAAACGTCGTAACTGTTCAGCCGATTTAGTGCTGTTCTCATTGTTTGCATAGCCATCGAACACAATTACACAATTTTCTCCATAATGCGTCTTCACATAACTGATGTATGCCAAACAAATTGCTCCATATGTTCGGTTAGATTGCCAAACGACTCTATGGGGAAGATATCCTCCATCTGTGACATTCATTGTTTCAGTCAGATTGAAATTTTCGTTCGAAGACGCGAATGCGCCGAATAATGCAGATTTCTTATTTTTTCTCATACCCGCTTCATTAAATAGAGAAAGTGGAAATGGGTACAACTCGTACTCCAAATATTTCATTAAGTCTTCATCATCTTTTTTTGCAACTATTATTCTTTGAAAAAGTAGTAAAGGATCGATGGGTACAGCGACTTGATTTATTTTCACAGATGAATTCATAGTTGCTAAAGGGCATACTCTATTACTACGCTTCATTGTATATCCTTTGGGTTTTGTCCAGTCATCTGTTGCATCAATTTTAATCCAAATTGTAGTGAATCATGGCAATTGATTGTGTCATTTCCTACAATTCCAGTGCTGATCGACGTGATTTTGTCATAAGTTGAAAAAGGAGAGTGAGACTCAAAACAGTCGTAAAGTTTCTGCGTGTCTTCATCATCTCTTTTGATACGAGATTCTCTGGAGTCGACGTGTTGCTCGACGCTGGTAAAGTATAAGCCACAGTACTGTTCCAAAGACTGACATATTTCCTGAAGAGCAGGCATGGCTAAAATCCATTTCGTTATGGTGGTGTCGGTGATCCCTCTGCCATGTGTCAAGCCACCAACTGCTTTAAATTGTCTATTCAGAGATTGTTCGATCACTATATCGGACCAGGTTCCCGACCAAAATTTATCTGTTCTCCGTATAGTGAAATATCCACTTGTAACAAACTTTCGATACTCCTCAGCATCCATATTATTTTCCAAATCAAGCATATCTTGTAGATAAATACGGCAAGATTTCGCGTACAAATAATGTCCACTGGCATGAAAATAAGGAAGCATTTGCTGGATACTTTGTAGATGAAGGTCCCAGTTGCCTTTTCTTTCAGCCCTAATGAATTACTTGACCAAAGTAATCATGTGTAAATATTGTATTCACAACTTTGCTGTAGGACCTCTTTCCTCAATTTCTATTAATTGCTTATTAAACTTTTCTGTGATAGTTTGTAATTCAGAATCTTCATTTTATGTTTTCAACGATGGTGTTTCAAAAAACTGCGAATAATTTCATGATCTTCTGGGTGTAATTCATTAAGAACGATCTTCGCAAGTGCTAACTGGGACAAAAGATGACCCCTAATGGCCCGATCGTAAGCATGTCCCATCATCATTTTCTCAGCAGATAGTGGAGCGTAAATGATACTCAGCAATTCTTTCAATCCAGATCCTGCCATTATAAAGTCGATAGTGCTAAGAAACGACATCAACAGATGAAATCCTCCGAGTCTAATAACAACATTTGAAAGAACGGAATCGTTACTTTCAGCTGAAATTATGTCTCTTGCTTTAATATACAAAGGTTGATCGAATGTTACGAAAGTAGTTTTCTGATGTAATTCTTTAGCAAGACTAACAGCTATTTGCAATGACGTGTAAATGGTATTGTAATCACTTGGTGGTGAATTACTGAAGAGGATGGCGTGATACATTGTATGCCACCCATACTGTGAAAAGTATTTAATCCATCGATGGTGTTGACGTTATAATCAGTATTGTCAAAGATGAATTGGCAAAAAGCTTCGGTTGTCATTTCTGTGTCAGGCTGCATGATAGCAGAGGCTTCTAGTATTTGCGCCTCTGTATAAGAAGCGCTGAATCCCAGATTTGCAAGGAGGTTAAGTAAATTTTTAGAACCAAATTTTCGGTATAAGAACACAGCAACGTGTGTAGTGGAGACGAAAATGATCGCGACCTCGTTGCAGATAAAATAGCATGCGCAATAGAAGTGCATTTTCGTTCGAGCGGTTCTGGTGCACATTTTCTATTTTTCATGATAATATTTTGTAAGAGTACATTTAATGTCTGTGGAATGCAGCTATGAATGCCATTTAAAAAATTATCACTTGATGAACTTCACTAACCATTTCACGAATATCTCCTCTTATAATATCTGCAGCAGCTTCTACAATGCGCAAACGCTCCTCTTTTTCATTGACGAGTTTTTCAGTGTACCAATTTTCTGTTAAAATTTTATATCCTACGTCTCGAAAGCAAGCAATACTAGCTTTCCTTCTATTTGCTGATATAATGATATCGTCGCCATACTTTTCTTTGAATCTTCTTTTGATGGTTTTCTCGTGTGGAACGTAGCAATCTTTAAGCAAGTTCTTTAAATCGGACAATGGGAATTGACATTCATCACTGCTTTCAATAAAGTCATAAATTATCTCCATTGCCGAAGTCACTTCATCATCTGGGCGACCACCGCCTGCTCCGCCTGTTGATATTTTAGAAAATTTTATATAACATACTTGATGATACAGAGCCTCAGCAGCGACTAAATCTGCAACTCCTTCAAGACGTCCTACCACGTCACGACCCCATTTGTCAGTTCTTTTCTTCGCCATTTGTAGCACACTGTTTTTCATTGTTAAGCTTCGCACATTGTACACTTGTTTTCGTTTATGCACCGGTAATTTCTTTTGTTGTTCATAGAAAGCATTGTCTATGGTTTCGTTACAAATAAAATTCGATTTTTTAAAATTAAAATCAACCGATGATGGCAGTTTTTCTCTTTTCGGCGATAACTTAGCTTCGCGATCACTTTTTTTTCGGTTGCCGTCTGCTTTTATTGTCTCCTCACGAGTGTAATTTTTTCGGCAATACTCGTGTAAAACTACACTTTGTAATCCAGAAAAGCTATGAGCCGTAATGTGTTCGTTGTGATTAATCTCGAGTCATTTCCATTTGAAAGGTTTTCACAATTTAAAAAACTGCAGCGAACAATGGCTTACTGTATTCGATTCATGTCGAACGCCCGGAAACCCAAGTCTAACCGATATATGGGCACGCTAACGGTTGATGAACTAACCAATAGCCTCAAAGTATTAATAAGATTAGTTCAACAACACGATTTTTCAGAAGATATTAAAACTTTAAAGTCGCAAGAAGGGGAACATATTAAATCCAATATAGCTGGATTGTCTCCGTTTCTTAATGACGTAATTTGTTACGTGTGGGTGGTAGGTTAAAATTTACCGTTTGATACAAAACATCCTTGGCTATTAAGCGGCAAACACCACATCACAAAATTGATATTTAATCACGAGCACCTTGCATTATTGCACGCAGCTCCTCAGTTATTACTGTCTCGCGTAAGACAAACTTATTGGCCTACGTCAGGAATGACAGTTGCTAAGCAAGTTGTGCGTAACTGTAAAAATGCTTTAGGTTTCGGCCAAAATTTAATAACCCAGAAATGGGAGATCTTCCTCAAGGTCGTGTCACCATATCAAATCCATTTGACAATACAGGCGTTGATTACGCTGGGCCATTCATGTTCAAAGATAGAAAAGGTCGTGGAGCCAAAACATCAAAGGCATATGTTTGCGTATTTGTTTCAGCAGGGCCGAGCCGTGCCGAGGGTGCAAGGGGTGCACAGCACCCGGGCGGCAACTTACTAGGGGCGGCAAAATCAAAAATTTAAGAGATATTATGCTTACGACATTAAAAAATGAAACTTAATACTTCCATTGGGTCCCTGAACTGTTTAAACTCACAAAAGTGGAAATACATCCAAAAAGGGCGCTCTACTAGGTAGTAGGTAATATTTTATGATCACATCTGGCGAACAGACGTAGAAATTTACAAAGTATCGCAAGCATATTTTGAAATTTTATATTTACTGTTAAACTCTGAATTGCCGAGATGTTATTATAGAGATTGCATCCTTGTCTTGTTCACATAATAATAATAATAATAATAATAATATGCAATAGTCAACGTTATCTTGTTATTGACCATTTTATTATGAAGTCGAAAGACCGGGCAAATTTAAAAAGTACTTGTTAAAAATCTTAAAACAAAACAATTTTTAATCTAAGTTAAGTCGAGTCGCTTAGCCCTTAAGCCGCCCCTATGGGGGTCGGTTATCAGGAGCAACCCCGACTGCTATCAGTGCTATGGGATAACAATCAATAATCAGTAAAAATAATAAAAATTGTCATTTAGGTATAGACATTTTTAAAAATGTTTGCTAAATAAAATTGCAAAAACAAATTATTACCAGCGAAAGTTTTAAACCTGATGGTATCATCCATAAAAGAATAACGGCTCTATGGCCAGAAGCAAATGGCATGGCCGAGAGATTCGTTAAAACCCTAAATAAATCATTAAAATGTGCAAATTTGGAATCGCAAAATTTTGTTTCCCAGCTCAATCATTCCTAATTAAGTGGCACAGAGAGGAAACAAGAGTACAGAAAGAAACTTCATTTTTCAAACCATTTCACCCCTATTCAACTAATACCTATATCCAAACTAAAATGAACAATCCTTCCAAATCCTCAGAAAATATTATCAAACTAAATAGAGGTACAGCCACCAGCATGGCTATTCTGTAATTATAGGGAACGTGAACATTTTTCGGGCGAAGGGAACGTTCACTTCACGTTCACTTCGCTGATGCGAAAACACGCTATTCTACAACTGTGGAGAACGTTTAGTAAACGTGATGTAATCCTAGCGGTGTTGTCAATTGCGTCTAATATTTTGAACCAATGAGAAGGGCGCATAGTCGTCATCAAGTGACAGTGGGGTTTCAAAATAACAAAAATGTCTTTTTGATTGTCAGAGTATTTTTGTAGGCACGTTTGTTTAATGTTAAGTGGATGACATTTAATTAATACATCTTAATTTTAATTAATAAAGGTATATTAACATGGCAGTCGAAAGAAGAAATCCAGTAACCAACGAACAAAAAACACTCCTGACCGAATGTATGAAAGAAAATCCCCAATTAGGAAGTGGTTTATTTTCAAACGATTTCACTAAAAAAAGAGAGCCAAAAGTTGTGGGAACGAGTGACAGTCATTTTAAATGCTGTCCCTGGAGCGGCTAGCAAAAATTGGACGCAGTGGCGAAAAGTAAGTTGAAATTAACCCATAGGTAATACACCTATGCCCCAAAAGAAGCATTCAACAAAACTATTTATTTGCAGACTTGGAAAGACATAAAAAGGAATGTTAGGAGCAAAAATAGTGAGATAAGCAAATACCAACGTGCTACTGGTGGGGGTCCACCACCTAAGGCCAAATTGACTGATACAGATAAGGAAATATTATCTCTACAAATTTGTACCAGCTTAGCTGGAAACAAAGATATACTTGAGTCTGCGACATCATTCAATTTTAAGGATGTCATGATTGAGAATGAGAATAAATGTAGCGTACCCAAATTTGATATAAATGATTGTGAGGTATAGATATATATATATCTGCACTTTTAACATTTGCAATAAAAAATAAATTATAACCACTTATATTTTAGCTTCTCTTGCCGTAAATAAAAATGTGATTGAAATAGGACCTGTAGAAATACAAAAACCAGTAATGCCTGTAGCTGCGGCAAATACCACAACTCCAGCAACTACAACTACATCACAATCAACACCGAAGAAGAAAAAGTTTACGACAACAGCCGCTCGTCTTGATAAGTCCCTGACACTAACCAGAGAGTTATTGCACAGTACGTCTAGTCACAATTGTGCTCAAGAAAATTATTATAGGGCAAAACTTGAAATAATGAAAAACAAATATGAGAGTGAAGTAGAATATAGAAGTAAAAAACTTGCTGTTTTACAGAAAAATGATGAAATTAACAGTAAGATACTAATTTCATTAACAAAAATCCTGGAAAAAATGCCTGATTCAAAAGAATAAGGTGTAAGTAGTATATAATAAAAAGTTAATAACTAAAACAAACAGTTAACTGAAACTTATTTTTGTAATTCTGAACAATTTATCTAAATAAATAAAGTATAAATAGCAAAATAATGGTACCGAAATAATTATTCAACTCAAGGAAAATGAGTTTTTGCTATACGGATTTGTAATTGTGTTCCTGCAAGTAGATTTGGGTTGACCCTACCAATATTGTCATTTAAATTTTCCTAAATTATTGTGTAGCAGGTTCATACCTAAATCAGCATTTATAACTTCCTGATCATACTCTGGTTCGGGAATATTATAGTGTAAACACATGTTGTGCAAAATTACACATGTGTTTATGATTTTTGATGCCATGTTTGGACTGTAATGAAGGACTCGATGTCTAAGTAAACACCGAAATCTATTCTTCAGCACACCGTTACACCTCTCTATTGTACATCTAGCAGATAGTAAAGCAGCATTGAATCTTTCTTCTGGAGTTTCAGGAATAGGAAGATTCTCTAATGGAGTCATTAACCAGGGAAGTAGTGGATAGCCAGAATCCCCAAGTAAAATAACGGATTTTCGTTATCCCGTCTGTATACCTGTTCCATTAGTAGTGACACAGCTGATTCTCTCCATATATGTGAGTCATGAGGATCTAGGTAAATTTATCGAAAACAATTTATCGAAAAACAATTTATCGAATGCAATTTACCGAAACACAATTTATCGAAAACTACAATTTATCGAAAGAACAATTTATCGAACAACAATTGATCGAAAGGTAAATTTATCGAGTATGTCAAAAAATAAATAAGTTATTGTTAAACTATAAAGTTTAAATTTCTCACTAATGCGACAGGCAACAAACATTAGATAAACAAAAATAACTTTAACTTAATGTAATGTGTAATGTAATACATACGAGTATGTATATTTTGTAATTCGTGTTTATAATTAAACTTTAAACTTTCTTAATTTGTTGATTTATTTACTTTTATATTCTACGGGGTTTCCTGTTTTTTTCCCGCTAAACTTTTTTTCAGACAACAAATTTAATCCTAAGCAATAAAATTTATATAAACTTATAGTAAAAGAAGAAAATTATTTCTATTTTTGACAAAATTTAAGAAAATAGTAATCAGATCAAAATGAAATTTGGTATGGGTATTACATTAAAGTTCTAAAATATCTTGACTAGCAAAAACAATTTAAACTGCCAATTAAGACTTCAATTATGTCTCGCGCCAGATTTTTGTTTACCCTGAATCTTTTTACAAATGCAGGATCTGTTAAGGTGAAAGGATCCTTCATTTGCAAAACTTGGCGTTCCCCCTCAACATCTTGCTCAGCTTCGTTGAGGTTTCTCAAAATTTGATTTGCAACAAGCAAATAACCTATATCCATTTTAATTTGTATCAAGTGTAAGACACAACACTGAATCAAATCACAGAAATGAACAAGAGTCAAAAATGCGAGGTTAGAATTCGACTTTCACGGGGTGAACAATTTGATTCCCCGAAAATTTACTAGGCGAAGCAAGTTCACTCATTTTTGGCGGTATATGAGCGTTCCCAGAATTGAAGAATACATACTTTTAGTTTAAGGGTGAACTCCCCCCACTTTACAGGTGAAACACGCATTCACGTTTTTCAAGAATAGCTACCCAGAAGTACAAGCAGCACACCACCAGTTACCACAACCAGTACAGTATCCACCAGGTGTCCAAGATAGACCACTACGCCAGAGAAGACAGCCACTACATCTCCAAGACTACGTATTAAACAGCGAAGAAAGTGAAAGTGAGTGAGTGAAGTATCACAAAGGCCAATCAAGTGAGCGCAATAAAAGAAAATCAGAGTTTTATTTTTATATATTTTTGAACATTAAAATGTTTAATAAACAAAATTACTAATATCTATTCTTACTAATAAAGGTAGGAGGAATGTAGCGCTATCTAAGTAAGATGACATGCATGAAACAGACAGAATGTGTAACAGAATAAAATAGATAGGTTGTTTGTGTAACTAGTAACATCTGTAACAACCCTTTTGACATACATATTACAGCCGCATATGAAAAGGAATGTTCAGAAGAAGGCTGAGCAACTTGTCAAACCAAAGGAACATGTTGGAGAAATTCTTTCTGATTTAGATAAGTTGCAATTATGCCACTTGGACTATATATTTAAGAAGGCGTGAGAGTTATTTCTTATAAAATGGGCAGTTCAGATAGAATTCGTTTCCTATTTTCGAACACAATGGCAAGACAAAAATATAAATTGGTACGAAGTTAGTGGTTTGCTAATTCCGTCTACTAATAATTCTTTGGAATCCTGGAACAGAATAATAAAAGATGAGAATACTCTTCGTGAACGACTCCCTATTTCTCATTTCTTACAACATCTTTTTAACTACACATCGTCATGGTCAAACCACTACGTAACGAATATAAAAATATTGCATACAGAACCGGAAATAACACTTCGGTTATGGAGGATAAAACCATCCCTATTGGAGAAAAAATAAAACGGGGTCGCCCTGCTAAATCTAAAAAGCGCTTATTATTTAGTAAGAATTTTATTGCATTACCTTGAGAATGTATTTATTTCTTTGTATTAATTTAAACTGTTGGAAAAATCTTTTATTTAATTATGTTTATGTTTAAACCCCTTAAAATATTTTTTTAAACGCAATAAAGTTTTAGAATGTATTTTATTTTATTTTTTGTATTTAATTAATAAATAAATATTTTTGTAAAAGCAATAAAATATTTTCATGTTCTTAAATTACGCTAACCAGAATTTGCTGAATTACGTAACCTTTCTGTAGTTGCAAGTTCCGAATCTAATATATAAATTTGTCCGTATGATGGTGTATCACCTTCATCGGGGTACAAGGGGCCAACCCTATGATATATTTGACCGTGTATTTTAAACCAGTATGGTCCATTCCTGGAGGAGGAACTATATTGGCACCCATGGATGTCATAGCCAAACTGCTAGACATACTTCCTAAAATTGTTTGATCGAGGATCATTTATGAGATGGTGATCATTTAAGAGATCTTGAAGTTCCTTAGGATAAAAACTTAAAACTCGGAATTACAATCTCAGTTTAAACCACAGCGTGTCAGTTAAACTTCAGAATACAATGGGAAATTTTGGGGAAATTTTCAATGCCCGCAGTGCTACTATCTACTACAGCATAATACACACATGATTCAAATTTGAAAAACTTTTCTGGTGTGACGATTAAAAAAAACTATCAGCAGGTTATAATATTAAGATAATTATTGTTTAATAGCTGGGTGCCCGCCTTTGCAAGTCTTAAAACAACGCTCCACAAAGTCACTTTTTTCACTTTTTATCACTTTTTTAAAATTAATCACTTTTTTTTACTATATTTTAAATTTGGTAACTATTTTCACTTATTTAGATGAAAACTTTATTAGCAAAATATGTTTTTCTCTTATTTTTCAAAATTTGGTTTTCAGCTTGATTAACAAGATTATAATTTTACATATTTTGAAATTTAATCTTCCAAACACCCAGATTTGTTGGTTACTGCTAACCTTGGTGCTTGCTATCTCAGCAGTTTTATGCCTTAGGCCCGGTTGCACCAACGTATTTAACTACGAGTTTAGCTAAACCAGGATCAATTGGCATGGATACGATTGTTCGAACAATCGTATCCATGCCAATTGATTCTGGTTTAGCTAAACTCGTAGTTAAATACGTTGGTGCAACCGGGCATTAGTGCCTCGGCATTTCGTCATTCGCATGGATGTGATATTGTGGTATTATAGTGAGTTTACCATTTCATCAGGAATAAATTAATTGTGTTTTGTGGGCTAATATAGTTTTTGATTCCTATTGGAAAGATTTTTTGAAAAAGACAACCGATTAGAAAAATATTCTAACACATATAGTATCTTTACGGCAGCATTTGTTGTAAGTTGAATGAATGATTTGATTTATTTAGCTTAAATAGCTATACATATTACCTACCTACATTTAACATTTGCTTATTTCATATTTTATTTCTAATAAATAAAGGCGATTTAGCTTGTCAAAATTAATTTTGACAGAATACAAAACGAATATGTCTCTTAGACCGTTAAATGCACGCATTAATATTGCGTATGGTTTGAAGTTGTATGATGGTAAACCAGGTAAACCCTATACTGTATCAATAACCAGCGAGTTAATAAATTTATCCAATCATGCTATACAAAGTTATCTTATCAAACATATTTAGATACCCTAAAACAAAAAGAACTTGAGATGGCTGCACAACTGGAAAATGAAAAATCAGAGAAAGAGGCCGTTGCAAAATTAAACAGACTGTCTAAACTCTAAACAATCACGTGATTCAATTGAAGAAATCGATCTTCTAATAAATGCAGAAAGAAAAAAAAACATTATAAGGAAAAATCTGTTGACCAATTGTTAGAAGAAGGAAACTTAAGATTAAAGGTGACCCTAGCGAATAATAATGTTATGGAGGCCAAAGTTGCGCAAGGATTAATCGACGGGGCTTTATCGCTTCGTAAAGAAGAGACGAATAGTGGTAAATGTGTTGAAAACTTGGAAAAGCGCAAGCAAACTGTTGTCTCTAATTATTTCAGTAAGAGATTGAAAAAACAGTAATTTTTTGTGTTCTACATCTACTTATAAAAATTTCATTATTTTAGTTACCGATCCTGCATAATCATTATCCCAAAGGGTTTATAGTTTATATCTTTAATTTTTATTACTTATTTAATTAATTAAGTACCTTACTTTAAAATGTATAAGAGTGTGCAGATAATAAAAAGTAATACAATTGGTAACTATTTTTCACTATTTTTTAGACAAGTAGTCACTTTTTCACTTTTTTTTAACTGAAATGCCTGTGGAAGCCCTGGGATAGATTCCAGGCCGCTTCCTTACATTTAATATTAAATGCAAATTATTTTCATAATGTTGTAAATGTAGTAACTATACCTTTTCAATTTCAAAATAAGACTAAACAATTTTAAATTGGGAATAATTAATTCAGAATTGAAAATTTTATTAAGTAGGTATTACTACTACTATCTGCTTCAGTAATCACTTTTTTCTAAATAGAGCGTTAAAGAGAAAAATATGGCAATCGATAATCATCAATAATAACGAAGAGAAATATATTTTTTTCAGTAAAATTTTAAGAATGGATGATAATGGATATATCGAATTGAGATTTATCGATTCATTCAGATGTTTGGCAAGTAGCCTAGACAATTGGCATGATTTATACTTAAAACTAAATGTTTTGCTATTAACTGATGTATTTGAATATTTTAGTGATTTATGTGTGGAAAAGAGTTATAGACTGGATCCTGTTTGGTATTATACAACTCCGGGGTTAGCTTGGGACTGTATGCTCAAATATACTTCAGTGGAGTTGGAATTATTAACTGATTATGAAATGTATTTGTTTTTTGAAAACGGAATTAGAGGAGGTATTTCACAGTGTAGTAACAGGTATTCGAAAGCAGATGCAAATACTCAGATTATCTATATAGATGCTAATAATCTCTATGGATGGGCTCTATCTCAGAAGTTACCAGAAAAAGACTTTAAATGGTTGACTTGTGATGAAATAAAAATGTTGACGGTATATTGCTATCAGCCAGTGATACTGGTTATGTTTTAGAAGTCGATTTAGCATTTCCAGTAGACTTAGCTATTCATAACAAATTCAACAATCTCCTTTTAGCTCCGGAAAATAGAATTCCTCCGGTCGGAAAAGTAGAAAAACTGCTTTCTCATTTCTATGATAAGAAAAATTATATAATTCATTACAAAACATTAAAACTTTACAAAAGCTTAGGTATTAGAATAACAAAGGTTCACAGAGGTATAAAATTTACTCAGTGAAATTTCATAGCATCATATGTAAAATTTAATACTGAACACAGACAAACGGCAAAAAATGATTTTGAAAAAGATTTCTGGAAATTAATGGTTAATGCCCCATATGGTAAGTCTATGCAGTCTGTTAGAAACCAACAAAATATTAAATTATATTGTGATGAAGAAAAGTTGCAGAAAGCGATAAACAAACCGAATTTTAAGCACAGAACTATATTTGGCAAACATCTGGCAGCAGTTCATAATTATAAAACCAAAGTATTGTTTAATAAACCGATTTACATTGGGCAAGCCGTATTAGATTTATCAAAATTATTAATGTATAACTTCCATTACAATGTAATTAAAAAGTAATTTAATGAAAACATAAAACTTCTTTATGGAGATACTGATAGTTTTATATACGAGATTAAAAATGCCGATTTCTATGAATTTATGAAAAACAATCCCGACTATTTTGATACATCTGATTATCTAAAGGATCATCCATTATACAGGGTGTCCCGAAAATGGCGCAGAATATATATGGTACGCTGTTCAGTACCGCTAAACAAGTGTGAGAGAAATGTTAAAAAAAATCTTTTTCGCTCAAATTTGTAAGATATGAAGATGTAAAGTTAACACTTATAACTTTTTAAAAATTGGAAATAAAACTGACTAAGGGTACTCTATTTGTAGAAAATAATGTCTTTTATTGTTTCCAAGTTTTAAAAATTGCAAAAAAGCACGTAATTACAAATTATTAAATTATTACTGAAGACATTTTTACATCAAGATACCACGAAAATGATTCTTGTCAACATTGTGCTCTGTTCAAAAACTAGTCGTATGGTTTCCTAGGTAATAATGAGTAGGTAACAATCAAAATAAATAGCTTCCTAAAAAGTTATAAAATGTGGATGTGCCAGATTGTGCACATCTTTTTCGGTTAATAACTACAGAAACACGACAGGTAGAATTTTTTTTGTATTTTTCCCTTACTCCCTTGTCAGTCACCTACAACGCCCCATAAATATTTTGCGCCATTTTCGGGACACCCTTCTGATAAAAATAAGAAAGTAATAGGGAAATTCAAAGATAAATTGAATGGTATTAAGATATTAGAATGCATAGGTTTAAGGTCAAAAATGTACAGTTACAGAACCGAAGATTTTGTTTCGAAAAAATTAAAAGGTATTAAGAAAGCAGTATTGAAAAAAGAAATAAATTTTGAAGATTACAAAAATTGCTTATTTAATCAAAAAGAATACTTTCATATACAGAAAGTGATCAGGAGTCATAAACATGATATTTTTACTGAAGAAAGTTGGAAAGATGATAAAAGACATGTTTTACCCAATTCTACAGATACATTAGCATATGGCCACGTATTAGTATCATCATAGGTACATGGACATTTTTGAATAAATTGCTATTTTTTATTAGTGTTGAAGTAATAAATTAAGAAAACAATAATAACAATTATTACAATAATAAACATAAGAACAAAAATAATAATTTTTAATTTATTAACTTGTTGAATAAGACTTGAAAACTTGTTTCGGAATTTTGGATATTCTTCATTGAATATATTTAAATTCTTGAATACCGTACTTTCCATTTAATTTACAATTTTTGAGTTTTTTCATTTATTGCTCTCATATTTTTAGTATGTCTTTCAAATGTTTTCAGAGGTCTTTTCTTTATATCATCGATGTTTGATGGTATTACTACTATTTTGTTTCTGAATTCTGCTAGTTTCTTAGGATCGTAATTATTGTAGTTATCTAATTTATATTCCAATTCATCAATTTTATTATTAGCGGACTCTAGTTCACAGTCAGTCATAATTAATTGTTCAAGGAATAAATTAGCTGTTTTTCTTGCAATATATTTATCTACAACTTCTTGTTTGAAACCAACTATTTTTGCTCCATCTTCTAATCTGTCTATTTCCGTAATAATAGGTTTTAAATCTTGTTTCCATTTTTCTTTCTCATCGTTGGGAATGTATGAAACTAATTTGTCTATTTATGACTGAAAAGTTTCTAAAGATTTACTAATAATTCATCTGCTTCTTCATCTAAACTTATATTATTACGACTACCTGCTTTATGTTCTACATTATCGAATATTTTTTTGTTTTTTATTTTACTTTTTCTCTCTTTTGTTTCAAATTGTTTCGATTTGTTCTGTTTTGTTCCGGATTGTTCTGGTTTGTTCCCATTTGTTCTCGTTTTACATGCAAACTTAATTCCAACGGAATTTAACCCCATATTAGGGAATTTCTGGAAATACTTTTAGATTTGCAAAAATCTGTTTTTGTTAGTTTTTTATTTACGGTCGAATTGAGATATTCAATGGCAAAATTACGATTTCTCATTTGGGTTACTTCATTAATATTTTTTGGTATATTTAGTTTTTTATCTTGAGTAAAAGATTTGTAACTATTTTTAAATTGCTGCATTGCTTCCGATTGTTGTCTTGTTTTTAATGTTGTATAATATTCTGCTACAATTTTGTTCTCTTTAGAATTGGTCATGTAATTTATTTCAGAATTTTTTATGCAAAATTTAAACCTGATGTTGAGAATACGGGAGGTGCTTGCTTATCTTTAAGTCAGGATATAAGTGATAAAAGATGTTTTTTCTTACACAACTAGGGGTACTAAAAAAAATGTTAAAATTTGATATAGAGTATTAGATAAACATACAGTCGAAATAAAATGCTGTTACAGCGACGTTATGTTTACTCAACATTAATAATAAACATATATTATTAAGCTCAAACACTAAACATGACATTTGACATATTTCTGTTGGTTTTCAGATTGCTCGTACCACATACAAGATGCAGTACTTTGAATTGGTCACAAGGAATATTGGACAGGAAAACTTCGACGTCGTTGGATTTCTAGGGAATATGTCCCCGCAAACACCAGTCAGTGAAGACCTTTGCATTAACATGAACCAATTCAACTTAGGTTCATTGAGAAATGGTGTTTTATACAACCTTTTGAGACAGGGGTTGTACATATGTCCTGAGACAAATCGGCACATCATTTGCTTTTTAGAGGATGATTTTAGCAATCCTGTAAAAAATATATACCTACAAGTATTGGTTCATTATACCAAAATAAACGTTCATCGAGTGTACGAAAACTATTCAAGTAATTTATTATAATAAAATGCCAAGTGGCACTAAGATGGACATTAATAAATACTTTGATTCTCTGATTAAAGCGTTTGTAGAAGAAGCACAGCAAAATGTATATGACGTGTTGGAAGTCACCTCTGAAGAGGAAATAAAAAAGGTTCGCACTGAATTGTTGAGTCCCCCTATATGGTCTGGTTTTCAAACTTGCTTGAATGACATTATGGGATTCTCCTGCACCGCTGAATGGATCAAAGTAAACATTGAGAAGATGCAAATTTACACCCTTGATAATTTTAAACCACTGGCGGGTTTACGTGGGGCATGCCTTATAGACGGTATTCTAATATGCAACCGTCAATTGACTCAAGTCCCTGGCACAAAAAGCTATGAGGCTGATGCAGTAACAGTCACAGTACACGAGTGTGCCCATTATTTGGCGCGGATGATGGATGGAAACTTTAACTTCTCAACTCAATTCGCAAATATTGCTGAAAGGCAACGAGACTCTGTACATCCAAGTCTGAATCTAGAAGCTGGTAGAACAATTGAGCTGATAATGTTTGACAAGATACGACCAAATTGACGCCATTCATCTCAAAAATCTGAGATAGAGTTTTTAGAGAGACTAAAAATTGTTAAAAAGTGTTCAATTCTCAGAGCAGAAGAACATGAAACACTTGTTTGCAAAGTCGTATTTGTTCGATCGTATCGTTTGGTGTCGATATTGAACAACATGAAGATATGTTCTATTAGTTTTATTATAAACAAGAAAAACTTATATAGTTCTAAAAATTCTCGTTTTTTTTTTCTTGTCAGGTTACAAAACTCTCTTTATCCAAAAATCTGATTTATTTCTGTAATTTACTAGTAGCCTACCGTATCGTATACTTGCAAGAATCCACCTTTGTTTTGAGGATAGTTTATTAAAATGCGCGTAGTTTAAAGTGAAACGCATATGCCCCCGGTGGTCAAAATGTGGCTCGTGAGTCACATGCGACTCTTCAAAGTCTGAACTGCGGCTCACTTCCGAAATAAAGATTTGAAAAAAGATCTGGTAAAGGATACAAAAAATTTGTTTGCCATTATTTTTATTACAGTTACCGTTAGGTAATCGAAATTTCCCAAATTGATCTGTTTACACGTGCGACCAAGGGACGCAGTTTACGACTTTTCCCAACTTATTTTTATGATTTCTTTCTTCGTTCTTTCCGTTTTAGATTTAGTTTTTAGTTACCTACACAGCACCAGCTTAGTGAATTTAGTGTTTAAAAATTAAAAAAATTATTTATAACGTCTTTGTTTCTTCTGTCTAGAAAAAAGTAAAAAATTGTTAGTTTATTAAGTCCTTCCCCTTATCATTCGAATTTTGTGTTTAAAAATTTCAAAAATTATTTAGAACGTCTTTGTTTCTTCTGTCTAGAAAAAATACTCTGGTTAGCCTAAGTAGTGATTGGCGCATTCGAATGCTATAATTGATTTGCTAGATGAATTGGTGCAAATTAAAAAAAGCGAGTTACAAAAATGACTATTGTTGTTTATATTTATATTTAATTTTTTAGCAATATTTTGTATTAGTTATTGTTTTTTTCATATAATTTCATATAAATACATTATTATAACATATAAATAACAAACCATCGGCATTATTTATTTAAATACAGCTGGCGACATACTTCATTGCGTATAGCTGCTCCTGTTTGGCCCAAATCTTCTCGAACAGCAATGATATTTTCAGGTTGCAAATCCTGAACCTGTGGTTCCTTGTTAAAAATGATAAAGTCGTCTTTTGTTGCAATATTGTCTAATACACAACAAGCCGGAATAAAATGGCAAATTCTTTCATGTCCCTTCAATTTAATATGGTATAACTGGCGGAAACGTTGTTTCAGCAGGCCAAATGTATGTTCAATTGATACACGGCAGGAGCTTATGCTTTTATTAAAAAATGATGAAAAATTGGAGATGCAGCTAATTCATTTAGAATTAAGTAAAACAAAAACCATGTTTTACTATTGTCATAAACATTTAATTAATAATGTAACGATTGTATTAATTTTGATTACAATATGTATATTTTAATATTTGTCTGAAGAAGCCTATTTCGGCGAAACGTTCGTTACATTATTAATTAAATGTTTATGACAATAGTAAAACATGGTGTTTGTTTTACTTAATTCTAAATGAATTAGCTGCATCTCCAATTTTTCATCATTAAGAAAAATAAGCCCAGCTGTTATAATCCAATTACTTTATTAAAAACATTCTGCGGATTGGTTAGGTGGCGTTAACAGTTGCGGTAATAAAGAGTATGCACTGTCTTCTAAGATATAAGAACCTGATAGAAATTAATTAGTATAAAAAATAATGTTAAAATTTCTAAAAGCATACCATCTGCTGTTAGTCTTTCTAATTCATTAAAAAATCTAGAATTCCTAAAAACTCTAGCATCATGTACGGATCCAGGATAGCCAATGAATATGTCAATAAAATTGAGTTCGTGGTCGCAAACTCCTTGGAGTATTTTTGAGTAAAAACTCTTTCTGTTAACACGTTGACTGCCATGGAAATTTTGAATTTTCCGCCACCAGGCCATTTATGCTAGGTTAATTTGATTAACAAATGACACAATGTGTCGCGGCCAAAAATTCAAAAAAGGCTCTAATTTTTGCAAAAAAAAATAAAACGTGAGCTGGTCCCATAGGACCAGCGCGGCCAGTAGAGCAAAAATTTCTGTCTGTGGGCCGCTGGTTCCTCTCGTGAACCTAACCTTACATATTATTCATAAATGGGTGAATGTGCTGCTCACAAATTTAGTGAATGTTCATATAGTTTGCTCGTGTTTTTTCTATACTGACGGTAAGGGTAGCCTATAGAAGTATAGTGAATCATGTAATGTTATTTTATTCAACCTAGATGTCTGATAAACGAAGACCTTTGGGAGTTGAAGAGCTGCTAAAATACGCCGATAATTTTGGCTCTGACGATAGCGAAATTGATCCCTACGCTTCTGAGGATGATCAGGATCTATATGTACCTTCTTCGTCACCAAGTTCAAGTAATGATTCTGATTTCTCAAGTCCGGAATGGGAAGAGTTCCCGAAGGCCTCGAAGGGTTTGGTTGTTTCTGGTACACACAATAGTACCGAGGCCACTGCCGTAGTCCCGCAGTCAACCGCAAATGTAATAAGCAATAAACGCCAAATTGTAACACCAACCACGTCTACAATTTCACAAATCGAAGTAGACGGTACGTGTGCAACTTCAAAAAAGAAAGAAGCTACTAAACGACGTTTTAGTGCGTCAACAGCTCCACCACCATCTAAAAGACAACTTGTAACGCCTCAAGCAGTCGGAAGAAACCAGATTGCTAACCATTCGCCAGGCACTCTAGATCCCCCGACTGTGAATTATGCTACATTGAAGCCAGTAAATATTCCAGATCAATCAATATCACCTCAGCCTCAAGCGGCAATGGATCCAGCTGGTGAAAATCCTGTAGAAGCAGCTCCTACACTGTACAAAGAGGATTGGGGTCCAGTTGCAGGTAATTATAAAGCAATACCTCAGTTTGCTCTTGCAAGTGGAATTGACCCTACTGTAGCAGCATTGCTTGCTAATGGAAACCCTGAAGATTTTTATAAATACGTGATTGATGATAATATCATAAAACATATTTGCGACGAAACGAATAATTACGCCACTCAGACTTTGCTTGCTGTAAACGTCCTTCCCCAATCTCGACTTCATTCTTGGGAACCTACAACTAAAGCCGAAATTCGACACTTTTTGGGGCTGGTTAGCTGGATGGGGTTAGTGAAGTTGCCGTCCTTAGCAGACTACTGGGGCAGAGATGAGTTACTTGGACAGACTTTTCCACGTACAGTTATGAGCAGAAATCGATTTGAACTATTGTTGCGTATGATTCACTTCAACGATAATTCTGTAGCCAATCCCCAGGATAAGCTCAATAAAATTCGGCCCCTAATTGAGCAATTGAATCACAATTTCAAAACACTGTACGTTCCAGATGAGCTTGTTGACGAAACTCTGTTACCTTTTAGGGGTCGACTTGGACTAAAGCAATACATTAAGAATAAGCGACACAAGTATGGTGTAAAGATTTTCAAACTGTGCTCAGGACAGGGGTACACATACACCTTCAAGATATATGCTGGCAAGGAATTAGATGGAGAAGCAGTAAGTGGGGAGAAAGTAGTCCTTAAATTGGCTGAAGGCTTACTACACGAAGGCAGGACTCTTATCACCGATAATTGGTACACCGGGCTACCCATTGCTACTAAAATATTGAACGCTAATACCCACTACATTGGAACTATTCGTAAAACTAGAAAGGGGCTTCCAAAAGATGTTGTCAATGCAAAACTGAAAAAGGGAGAAGTAATTGCCAGGGAAAATGGGGATGGAATAACAATTTTGAACTGGAAAGATCAGCGCAATGTTTTAATGTTATCTACACGACATGGAGACCAGATGGTCGAAGTACAACAAAATCAAGCGTCCAAATTAAAGCCTAAAGTTGTAATGGATTATAATCTCGGCAAAGGCACAGTTGATTTATCAGATCAAATGGGAGCTTACTCCAATCCTCTCCGAAAATCGCTCAAATGGTACAGGAAGGTGGCTTTCGAATTGCTACTGACCACATCAGTTGTCAATGCATATATTCTATATAAGCAGGTGACAGGGGACGCCATGTCAATCACAGATTTTAAGAAAGCTGTCATAAAACACCTCACCACTGCAGGAGATGAGGTTGAAGTGGAGAGAACGGATA
This sequence comes from Hemicrepidius hirtus, assembly GCA_963082805.1. Taxonomy (NCBI): domain Eukaryota; kingdom Metazoa; phylum Arthropoda; class Insecta; order Coleoptera; family Elateridae; genus Hemicrepidius; species Hemicrepidius hirtus. Next base: position 17,361,192 of record OY720162.1, read on the forward strand.
TTGCAGTTCAAACTGTGAGAAGAGTTCTAAATAGACATGAGTTGAAAGAAAGAGCAGGTTTGAAGCATATTGTAAGGCGAATGTGCAAGAATTGCTACCAGAAAAATAATGAACTACATGGTAGAAAACATGCAACCACCAAAACCAAGAAGGTCAACACTTACTGCAATTTATGTCCAAATGAACCATTCTTGTGCTTAAATTGTTTTAATGATTTACACAAATGAAAACATAATTATCTGTTCTTATATTTTATTTCAATAAAAAAAGAGTATAGTTTTGTCTAGCAATTCACTATTAAACATATTTTCTTATGCAGATTTGCAGTTAATGACCTGTATTCTGTCTATATTGCAATTTATAGAACTTATGTTCTATTTAGATTTTGTATTATTCGAGTTTATTTGTTATCTTTATAACAGTATTTTAATTTCTTTTTTAATTCATTTCATTTGTTATCTTTATAACCTTATTTAATTTCCTTTCAATTCAAGGCATGCAATTTCATTAAAATAGGTTTTTTATGCCTCTCAATTAATTACTTTTGCAATAAACTTGAATTAAAAAGTGATCAGCTTTTATCTAACGCCTGAACATTTCTATCCTGTAGAAAGTTCCAGTTTCTCTTTCCCCTTTAAAAATACGCGCGCTTTACAACAAAAAGGTCGTTAGATTTCCCCTTGTCGGATTTTCAAAATTACTTCTTAATTTTCTGCAGCGCTTCAGAAAATTTTCCACTACTGGAGGACAGTAACCCTAATAAAAAGAACAAGAGATTAGATGTCTCAAAACAATTAAAATACACTCCCGGAGCAAACTAATATAGGGGAATCAACTAAGTCCTTTGGACAAATAAATTGGAGTATATTTACCTACGTAGGATTTCGGACATCTCTTTGTCAGAAACTTGACTATGCCTCTATAATCAATATGACAGTACACAAATACAGAGAAAAATCTCTTTTCTCTAACCGAAGTAAATCAGGAATGGCCCTTCAATTCTAAAATATGTGAAAAGATTCATTTAAATGAGAATTAAATTCCTGACCTTTGTTAAAGCTGATCATTATTATGCTTTGCATAATATATTTATTCATTCATATTAATAAGTATTTTTCTAAATATTCAAATTTATCATGATAATTTTTCATGTTAACAAAAGCAACAATGGTCACCTGATTGTTAAATAACTGAATCTGTCCTGTCTTTTCGTAATGTAAGCCGGGATTAAATTGAAATTGTCTAATTTTATATCCATCTTCAGGTACAAAAGCCTGGTTAGAAGGAGTAATTCTGTAATTAAAAAAGACAACGATTAGTCTTTTTGTCTAAGCTTGACAGTTCTAAGTCGACTTTCCCCTTATTATTTAAATTACTAATTATTGATTATTGGAATTAATTTTTTAAATAGATGTTTCAGAAAGAAATTCTATTATAATTATACAACGATTTGGATACCCTAAATTCCTGAACTTTGAGAAAGTATTCAGTCTTAAAAGGTTCCATAAAGTGAGATTAATATTTCAAACAAGAAATTCGTAATTTATATCTGCAAGTAAGTTTATTAATAACTAAGTTATCAATGTTAACATAAAAATCCGTACAGGCAGTCTATTGTAGTCTACGTTTAGCGGCGTTTGTCTAGCAATTCACTATTAAACATATTTTCTTATGCAGATTTGCAGTTAATGACCTGTATTCTGTCTATATTGCAATTTATAGAACTTATGTTCTATTTAGATTTTGTATTATTCGAGTTTATTTGTTATCTTTATAACATTATTTTAATTTCTTTTTTAATTCATTTCATTTGTTATCTTTATAACCTTATTTAATTTCCTTTCAATTCAAGGCATGCAATTTCATTAAAATAGGTTTTTTATGCCTCTCAATTAATTACTTTTGCAATAAACTTGAATTAAAAAGTGATCAGCTTTTATCTAACGCCTGAACATTTCTATCCTGTAGAAAGTTCCAGTTTCTCTTTCCCCTTTAAAAATACGCGCGCTTTACAACAAAAAGGTCGTTAGATTTCCCCTTGTCGGATTTTCAAAATTACTTCTTAATTTTCTGCAGCGCTTCAGAAAATTTTCCACTACTGGAGGACAGTAACCCTAATAAAAAGAACAAGAGATTAGATGTCTCAAAACAATTAAAATACACTCCCGGAGCAAACTAATATAGGGGAATCAACTAAGTCCTTTGGACAAATAAATTGGAGCATATTTACCTACGTAGGATTTCGGACATCTCTTTGTCAGAAACTTGACTATGCCTCTATAATCAATATGACAGTACACAAATACAGAGAAAAATCTCTTTTCTCTAACCGAAGTAAATCAGGAATGGCCCTTCAATTCTAAAATATGTGAAAAGATTCATTTAAATGAGAATTAAATTCCTGACCTTTGTTAAAGCTGATCATTATTATGCTTTGCATAATATATTTATTCATTCATATTAATAAGTATTTTTCTAAATATTCAAATTTATCATGATAATTTTTCATGTTAACAAAAGCAACAATGGTCACCTGATTGTTAAATAACTGAATCTGTCCTGTCTTTTCGTAATGTAAGCCGGGATTAAATTGAAATTGTCTAATTTTATATCCATCTTCAGGTACAAAAGCCTTGTTAGAAGGAGTAATTCTGTAATTAAAAAAGACAACGATTAGTCTTTTTGTCTAAGCTTGACAGTTCTAAGTCGACTTTCCCCTTATTATTTAAATTACTAATTATTGATTATTGGAATTAATTTTTTAAATAGATGTTTCAGAAAGAAATTCTATTATAATTATACAACGATTTGGATACCCTAAATTCCTGAACTTTGAGAAAATATTCAGTCTTAAAAGGTTCCATAAAGTGAGATTAATATTTCAAACAAGAAATTCGTAATTTATATCTGCAAGTAAGTTTATTAATAACTAAGTTATCAATGTTAACATAAAAATCCGTACAGGCAGTCTATTGTAGTCTACGTTTAGCGGCGTTTGTCTAGCAATTCACTATTAAACATATTTTCTTATGCAGATTTGCAGTTAATGACCTGTATTCTGTCTATATTGCAATTTATAGAACTTATGTTCTATTTAGATTTTGTATTATTCGAGTTTATTTGTTATCTTTATAACATTATTTTAATTTCTTTTTTAATTCATTTCATTTGTTATCTTTATAACCTTATTTAATTTCCTTTCAATTCAAGGCATGCAATTTCATTAAAATAGGTTTTTTATGCCTCTCAATTAATTACTTTTGCAATAAACTTGAATTAAAAAGTGATCAGCTTTTATCTAACGCCTGAACATTTCTATCCTGTAGAAAGTTCCAGTTTCTCTTTCCCCTTTAAAAATACGCGCGCTTTACAACAAAAAGGTCGTTAGATTTCCCCTTGTCGGATTTTCAAAATTACTTCTTAATTTTCTGCAGCGCTTCAGAAAATTTTCCACTACTGGAGGACAGTAACCCTAATAAAAAGAACAAGAGATTAGATGTCTCAAAACAATTAAAATACACTCCCGGAGCAAACTAATATAGGGGAATCAACTAAGTCCTTTGGACAAATAAATTGGAGTATATTTACCTACGTAGGATTTCGGACATCTCTTTGTCAGAAACTTGACTATGCCTCTATAATCAATATGACAGTACACAAATACAGAGAAAAATCTCTTTTCTCTAACCGAAGTAAATCAGGAATGGCCCTTCAATTCTAAAATATGTGAAAAGATTCATTTAAATGAGAATTAAATTCCTGACCTTTGTTAAAGCTGATCATTATTATGCTTTGCATAATATATTTATTCATTCATATTAAATTGTCTTATTACCACCAGAGAAACTTCAAGAAGAATGGTAATCATGGTATGAGGCTATTACTACTACTTTTTTTTTTCTAAAATTATTTTATGTATTACCTAGTTAATACATGTATGACTTTTATTTTATTTTTTAGCTATTCGGCAATTAAAGTCTCAACTTCATCCGAGGGTCCATCCGGATTGAAATTGTCTGTGTTATCAATGTTAAAGGAAGTAGTTGAATTTTCCAAAGAAGATTCATTTTCTGCCAACACATCCCATGGATCTACATAGGGTAGCATCCGAGAAATGTGCACGACCTCACATTTAGCATTAGGTGCGGTACCTTTTTTAATTAGATAATCTACTTCTGACTTCTTTTCTATAATTTCATATGGACCGAACCACCTCAATAAGAGTTTTTCGGTCTTTCCTATATTTCGAATAGGTATAAAGACTTTTACTTTTTGTCCAACTTCAAAAGTTAGTAACCTATGTTCGAGTCATAACGATTTTTATCTTTAATTTGTTGACTTCTGATATTTTGAACAGCTAGATTTCTTGCAAACAATGCTTGATCTCGTGCTTGTATAACATCGAGAGTTTCGACCGGTATGTTTAACTGAACATCTGTTGGTAATCTTGGTTGCCTACCATAGACTAACATAAATGGTGATAATTTAGTTGTTTCTTGACGAGATACATTATAAGCCCATGTGACATGAACTAAATGTCTATCCCAGTCAGTTTGTTTAGTATTTGTATACACGCTGAGCATGTCTACTATTGTGTGATTAGTACGTTCAACTAATCCATTACAAGCGGGATGGTACGAAGTAGTCATCCGTGAATTAGTACCCATTAGTCTAAGTAATTCTGTAACTAGTTGTGATTGAAAAACTTTTCCGCGGTCTGAAATTAAATATTTTGGGCTTCCGTGCCCATATTATTTGCTCTAATATGAACTGTGCCACTCCCTCACTTTTACCACTTGCTAGTGCCCGTGTTTCGCAGTAACGCGTAGCATAGTCTGTAGCGACAACTATTGTTGTTTTACCACGTTGACTTCTATGAATGGGGCCTACTAGATCTATTCCTACTTTTTCAAATGGCACACCTATAGTGATTGGTTGTAGTTGACCAGGGGGTTTTTGAGTACCCCCTTTTCGTGCTTGACAAGATTGACATCCTGAAACATATTTCTTTACGTCTTTTAACAATCCATCCCAATAGTAATTCATTTTAATTTTGTGATATGTCTTTGTAATGCCTAAATGTCCTGCCATTGGAGCATCATGGTTATTATATAAGATTTCGAATTTAAGGGTATTTGGTACCATTAAAAGATATTGAGAACCTTCTGGACTAGCATTTTTCTTGTAAAGGACACCATCTATTAATATAAATGACTTAGCACGTTTACGTTCACTAATTGTTAAAGTTGTGTCCTGTATATTTTCTAATGCTATAAAAAGTTTAGCTAACTTTTTATCTTGATGTTGTAGGTTGCTGATTTTATTTGGTACCATGACGAATGTTGGCACGTAATCTGCTTGAAGTTCATCAAATTCTGATGCTACTTGACATGGATTACGGGATAAAGCATCAACGTCTCTATTTAAGACTCCACGTTTGTGTTTGACTGTATAATCAAAATCTTGAAGACGTATCGACCAGCGTACTAGCCGACCGCTTATGCCTTTAGCACTGCGTAACCAACATAGGCAGTGATGGTCTGTAACTATCGTAATATGTTTTCCATAGACATATGGTCTGAGATATGTTAAACTCCAAATAGCTGTTAAGGCTTCTAATTCGGAAATCGAGTAATTTTTTTCAGCTTTGGTTAGGCCTCTGGAAATGAATGCAATTGGAAAGAACTCATTGTTAAATTTCTGTAGTAAAATGGCACCAAGTCCTTCAATACTTGCATCTATTCTTAACTCGGTTTCTGCGTGAGGATCATAATGATGTAAAATGGGTGCAGCTGTTAATTTTTCTTTGAGCTTATCAAATGCTTCTTGTTGCATTGCTGTCCAAGAGAATTTAACAGATGATTTAGTGATTTCGTAAAGTGGTTTAGCTATTCTGGCAAAATTTTCAATTTGATTCCTGTAGTAATTACAGATACCAAGAAATAACTGTACCTTCTTAACTGTTGTTGGAGTTGGAAATTGTATTATGGCTTGTATTTTTGTATTATCTGGTAAGATGCCTTCTGCATTTACTGTATGTCCTAGAATAGTTATTTCTGTCTTTGCATAGTTACACTTACTAGGTTTTAATGTTAGTTTGTGATAGCGTAATTTATCAAAAGCTTGCTGAAGGCGAACTAAATGTTCCTCAAATGTTTTTGAATAAATGATAATATCATCCATGTACAAAAGTAAACCTTTAAATTTTAAATCTGCAAAAACTTGATCTGCCATTTTTTGAAATGTCCTAGGAGCATTTGTCAAACCGAAAGACATAACATTGAATTCATACAGTCCATCCGGAGAAATAAAAGCCGTTTTTTCGTTGTCATTTTCTTTTACATTAATTTGAAAATATCCGCTAAACATATCCAAGGAAGAAAAATAACAAGAACCGTTCAAATAACTAAGTAGGTCCTGTATAACTGGTAATGGGTAGACTTGTTTTTTCGTAACTGCATTCAGTTTTCTATAATCTATACAAAATCTGATAGAATTATCTTTCTTTTTAACTAAAACAATTGGCGATGCCCAATCACTCTGTGATTCACGAATTATGTTGTATTTGAGCATTTCATCTATCTGTTCCTGAATTATTTCTCTTTCTTTATGAGACACTCTGTATGGTCTTGATTTAATTGGGTCGGAGCCTTCAACTATTATTTCGTGTTCCACTAAACTAGTTGAGCCCATTTCTGAGAAGCTAGTTGCAAAAATGTCTTGGTATTCATTTATTAACTGTTGTAGTTGTTTTTGTTCACTTCTTGTTAACGAGGGATTTATGTCATGTTTTATGCATTGTGAATTATCGTAAACATCAAGAGTCGCTAACAAATTTGAGTCATTAATAATTTCAAAATATGCCAACGTAGTACCTTTAAATAAACGTACTTTATTTAAATTATTTGATTGTAATGTTAGCTTCCACATTTTTGTGCTAACCTGTTCGATATCTTGTACAATTAATTTATATCGACTTAAAACGATTTCTTGCAAACATATTTCATAAAGGTTATTTGAAAAATTTCCATTTTTATGTAGCTGTAAACTAACAATTTTCACTTCATTCGGCAAAATTTCAGTATCTTTTGTTAAAGTTAATTTATATTTAATATTTTGTTCATTAGGAGTAGAAATTTTATCCAAAAAATTATTAAAAGTTTTAAACGAAGTTGTATTAAGTTGCCAAAGGTCCCTGATAGTAGATTTATGAATATCAATTGTGATAGGTTGTACTGTATTATTATTAAACGTTATGGTATGATCGTGAAAATTAATTATGCTTTTGTTTTCCAGCAAGAATTTCATTCCAAGAATTAAAGGTTTTGGAGAAGATTCAATTACTAATGCTGAAACTGTGGTTTTCCAATTTTGAATAGATAAATTTATTATTGACGATCCTATGACGGATAGTTTATCATTATCAACCGTTGTTAAAAATGAAATGGAACTAGGTTGTATGATTGTATGTACAAATTTTTTTATCAATTACGTTTTCGACAGCACCTGTATCAATTATAATTTCGACTTCTTTATCATGAATATAGCCTAAGATAAGTAAAACTTGTAATTTATTATAAATATCAGGGAGCCTTTCTTTAAAATGCAGGACAGCTTGTAGGCTCAGTGCTTTTGCTGTCCCCTCACGTTTCCCGAAGAATTTTGTTGTACAAAACTGTTACGATTGTTAGTTCTACACCAAGTATTTGCATTATTGTTGAATTGTTTGGGTTGGTTATATCGTGAAACGATATTTGAATCATTATTTCGGTTTGTCATACAAACGCTGCTGGTATGTCCTGCTCTATTGCAAAGAAAGCAAATTGGTCTACCGTCCAATGTACGTGTTGGCCGATAAGAATTAAATCGTCCTTTTCTATTATTATTATTGTTGAACTGATTACCACGATTGTAATTCAATTGATTATCACGATTGTAATTCATATTATTTCTAGTATAATTTCTAGAAGTTCAGGTGTATTTATATTTAAAACCGGAGTTTCAGTACTTTCAAGTTTTGAAATGCTCTCTCTCTTTTTTGCGTCGCTGATTTTGAGCACTAGTTTTTTAAGTTTTTCCAAATTTTCATCTGAAAGTACCAAAAATTGATATTGGTATGAAGGATGTAACCCACATTCAAAATATTCAATGATCTCTGATTCGGCCATATTTTCATCTAGGTTATAACAAATATCGAGTATTTCGTAGAAAAAGCTGTTAATGTCTTCAAATTCTCCCTGTTTTCTATTTCGTAACTTAAATTTTGCTTCGCGATTGACAGCCGCCCCAGCCAATTCTTTTAGGAAATTTGCTTTAATATTTTCCCACGTATCATTTTGATGAGTTGGATTAGTTCGAAATTTTTCATACCATATCCGCTGGTCCTAACAAAAAAGATCCAAAGAAAAATATCTTATTTCCGTCTGACCATGAATTTACCGCAGCAACTCTTTAAAAATTTAGCCGGATTTTTATTCTTAATGGGGTCAAATGTTTCTGGACTAATAAATTTAGGTAAAGTCGGATTTACTGGACTTTCAAACGCCTGTATAATTGTTGAATTTGACATCTTAATATTTGTTACAGATGTTTGATTATTAATAACAGTTGTTGAAGTAGCAGGGATACTTTTATCTAATTGAAATAAATTTTTATTTATTAAAATTTGTTCTTGCACCAGTTTCGAATTATTTTCATTAATAATTAAGAGAGAATTTTCTGGCGCATCAGGTTCTGAACTCTTATTTCCGTATTATCAAATACATCTGAAATATTTATTACTTGCTGTTGGTCTGACCCATCTGTTTTTATTTTTATTAAAAATTTATCTTTAGTGTCTGTATTTGCAAAATCAAAATTTTGTGCCACTGTAGTTGGAGATCTTAAAATTCTAGCACTACGACCAAAAACTTTATCTGCAGATGATTGAAGTATATCTTTAAATTCAGAATAAGAATGTGATCTATTTAATACTGAAGTTGGAGGACTTCTTACAACTTTAGTACTAGGAGCAAAAATATTATCTGGAGATGATTGAAGTGTTTCCTCAAATGCAGAACAAGAATGTGATCTATTCAGTACTGTAGAACTATTATATTTTGGGTCAAAATTAGATGTATAACTTGGAATTGACGCGGTTATTGAAGTAGAATTCGCAGAATTTTTTGTTACAAGGTGTTCCCCACTTTTTACAAGGTTGACATGATCAGATCCAGACATTGCACACGGAATCGTAGTCCATTTTTGAAATGATTAATGAAATTTCAGAATTAGTTATTGATTACACCAAAATTACATCAAAAAATATTCGCATAACGATTCAAAATGGAAACGGCACCTCCACCAAAATATGTCACGTTATAATTTAGTGACATGGTCTGGATAGAAACACATCAACCTTTTAATAGTTATACTTAAGCACAAGTTACATGATTGACTTAATATTAAATAATACACCACACAGGTGGGCTTACATGAATAGCATAGCTATTAGTAGATAGAGCGTAGCTGAGGGTGAAACCATGTTGACGAGACTGTAGTCTTCTTGGTCTTGGTATGGATTGAGACTACCAAGTCTGATGACTCACAGCTAGGAGCTGTTTGTCTTGGTATGGACGAACTTGATCTTGATATCGTTGTCGAACTCTGACTGACTAGTTGTTCCTTCCTTGTGGCATATTAATCCTTTTATACTATTAGCTCCCCTCTATCTATTACATTCCATTTACAATGTCCTTAAGTCTATATTTAGTGATTGCATACTGACAGGATGTTACTTATTGTTTTACATGATGAAATAACATGATGAAATATGGACTGGACACCTGCACTAACTTGGAATAACAAATGAGTCATCAAGTCATTGCAACATGATAAAATTATCTTACATAGTAGTTAACATTCTATTAGCATTAAAGATACTTAATTAACACTCAATCAATACTTGATCAATACCTAATCAATCTCTAATCAATACCCAATAAATATCTAATCGATCTGCCTGTGACAATATTTTCACGAGATATTTGTCTCGTGAGAGAAAACTCTCAGCACCAACAAAATGTTGACGTGGAAGCAGTCGAGATACATGAGATATTCAAAAATATTTCATGAGAGTTGCTCTCTTACAAATTTGCTATCGCCCACATGTTTCACCGTGTAGACATGAGATAAGACCTATCTCGTCTGATATTTTTACCTCACCTGCAGCACGTTAGTGCTGAGAGTCACAGTGTCTGTTTGTTTCTCCTGCTGCAGTTATCTCGCGCATATGTTTATTATTATTTGAATTATTTTACTGAAAAAACTAGTAGGTAAGTAAAACAAGTGTTTGTTACATGATGTGTACTATTAAATATAATAGGTATATGAAATTAGCAATGTTAATATTATCTTTTTTTAATAGCTAAAAGAGCTGCCAATTATGGAAACCTGGGGAGCCAAACGTCCCAGAAAAAATATCAATTGGACTCGAGAATTAACGCTGAAGTTAATTGAATTGTATTGTTAGAAAGTATCATGTTCCAGTATTTTATGGCTTTATGAATAGGGAGAAAGATGATGTCAGGAATACTGGACTACCGGACTACTGGCGGGAGCAGCGGGCATTCAGCTACAATCCGGAGAAGCGAGAGGATCGGCGAAGCTTTCATATAAATACGAATGTTTTATAAATCAGTTGGTTTTCATTAAAGTTAATTAATATTGTTTATCGCGTGATAAAGAACTCATACCACGGTACGTCAGTTAGTGAGTGGCGTGTGTGGAAATGCACGAAGGAAAGAAACGTCGTCGTAGAAGCAAAATCAGGAATAGGGATGCAGCTCCCCGGGAAGTTAGGGATTCATCTCCAAGGAGAAGCGGGAAAAGGCATAGGGAATCCAGGCGGTCGGAGCAACCTCGACGTTCAAGAAGCCCCAGCACGGGACCAGGTGAACGGCATGAAAGACGGTCCAGGCAGAGTGAGGCGAGCGATGCGGTCTCGCTGTTAGGGGATGCAATCGTAAAAGGGATGGATCAGCTGGTACAGAAGAAAAGGGTAAGGCATGCATAACAGCTGCTAAGTGTCACTTCTTTTAACAATAACATCATTGAAGAATTTAAGCCGACTAACCAACAAGTCGACAAGTGGTTAAATTCGGTCGACGAGTACGCGCAGTTATATAACTGGGATGACAAATCCATCTCCCATCTAGCTCTTAATAAATTAAGAGGACCCGCGGAAGTATGGTATCGCGGGTTACCCTGGAGAGTATTTACGTGGCCGGACTGGAAGGCCATGCTAACGTAAAACTTCTTACCTAAACTCGATTTACACAACTCGTTAGTAAAATTTATGGCCTGCGTGCCTAAAAGTGGTGAAACTTGTACGAATATACTTTCAACAAATTGACACTAATCAATAAATTAAAACTTGACATTTGCGACGAAGACAAAGTAAACCAAATCATGGGGGGGAATCCGGGACGATCAAATAAAATTTTCAGTGAAAGCCGAAGAAATAAAATGCCCAAGTGTTTTACCCAGGCATTTCAAAATTCTGGACGAACGGCGATTCAAATCGGGACAAGACAAACATGTAAGGGACACCGTGGCCGGCTTCGCCAGCACAAGCAGGGAACATTCGATGGTGTTAAAAGCGGAAAACAATACGAATTCGTTATCGCGCTGTTTTAAATGCAAACAATTGAGTCACTTCAAACGCAATTGCCCGCAAACCAGATTATGACCAGCACCTGAAGAATATAAAATAAATATTTTATATGACAACCCAAATCAGAAATTCTTCAAAACTGTATTTTTAAATAATCATATAATACTACTAGTAACTACGAAATATCCGACAATTTTTGGACAGTATGTAAGAGACTTATCGCGCATCGAGTACGAATACGTACTGTCCAAAAATTGCAGGATTATTTCGTAGTTACGAGTAGTATTCGGAGGACAATTTGACGCACCAAATTTTAAATTTTTATAGTTTCAAATCGGATTACCTGCCTAATAATAATTTTCTTCGCAACCATGGTTTTATAAACAAACCAGACTAAAGTCAAATTTAATTTTTTTTCAAATCTCAATATTTTGATAACCACCCCATAGATTTTTGAAAATATATTTTTTTAAAATCGTCAAACTATCTATTATAACATTTGTCTAAAATATTTTCTTCTATCTATGCAAAAAAGAGGTCATTAATTAAATTACAGAAGAGCATGTGTAAAGTATCGACGAATTAAAAACAATTTAGATCGAAGTAGCTTTTTGCTATTAAAAAATAAAACAAAAGAACAATTAGATTAGCTGGAGATTAGTGCACAAAACTGAACGAGATACGTTTTAAAATGAATAATTATCAAAACACTGAACTTCGTTTCGTGACATGGTTTTGGTTTTTGGGGAGGCAAGGCGCAATGCACAGGAAGCTCGAAGAATCTATCGGAGAAGATACCCAAATCGCCATCAACCAAGTAGCCAAATTTTTAGAAAAATTTGCAGATGTTTACCAGAGTCTGATTGTGTTGATCCAACAATTGGTGAGAATGCTAACAGATTTCGTCGAACTATTGCACTTGCAGAGGCTGTCCTTGATATGGTTGAAGATGACCACTGTAATTTTTAACCGTAATTTATCTAAAATTTGGCTACTTGGTTAATGGCGATTTGGGTATCTTCTCCAATAGATTCTTCGGGCTTCCTGTGCATTGCGCCTTGCCTCCCCAAAAACCAAAACCATGTCACGGAGTTCAGTTTTTGATAATTATTCATTTTCAAACGTATCTCGTTCAGTTTTGTGCACTAATCTAATTGTTCTTTTGTTTTATTTTTTAATAGCAAAAAGCTACTTCGATCTAAATTGTTTTTAATTCGTCGATACTTTACACATGCTCTTCTGTAATTAATTAAAGACCTCTTTTTTGCATAGATAGAAGAAAATGTTTTAGACAAATGTTGTAATAGATAGTTTGACGATTTTAAAAAAAATATATTTTCAAAAATCTATGGGGTGGTTGTTACCACCGCCTGGTGTTGGAAGGCAAAACTGTAACACAAATGCAACAATAACTCTCCAATCAACCGCAATACTTTACCACCTTTAAGGGAGACCTCTCTTAATAAACAGGGCTAATATTGTAACCTCGCGAAAATAATAAGCGACGCACCCCCCCCCCTAAAGATAATGAATCCCAAAATTCCGCAATTTTATATCTCAAGGATAAAACATAAAATTGTTGACGTTAAAGCAAAACTGATTAATATTTACTGTACTAAACGGAAATGATAAAAAAAATAATATTAATAAAGACAACTGATTAAAGTGATAACAATCTGATACCAATCTTAAATGAAAATTATAGATCAATAAAGTTAACAGATTTTACTGATATCAATCTGATAACACTTTTGAATGAAAATTTAAGAAAGCAAGTAACAAAATGTAACACAAAAAAAAATAAGCAGCTTTACGAATAAACTTGCGATAAATAGAACAGTAGCAAATTAACTATTGTACGAATTACACGATGATTATTTAGATTAATACGTAATTTAATGTGTCGTAGCACAAATTCACAGATTCGTAGGCTCGTAGATAGTCGTAAAAAAATGTAGATCTTGAAGATTAAGTAAAATTGGAGTAAAATACCTTGTTGGACGGCGAAAAGTTGTACGTACTCCAAAGAAAAGTTGATCCAACGTTTATTTTCTACGACGTGGTTGATGTATTTAACTGGTCTCGAACAAAGTAATCCTTCCAAAATGAAGAGTGGAACAGGTAATATCGACGAAAACTCACTAATAAATCACTCAAAATTACCAATTCTATTTTACGATTGCTTGTATAAATCCAAAAATAACTTGATACAAAACTACAAGACAGCCGCTCAGCTCGAAAGACCAGGAAATAATGCCTACTTCCCCTTTCAAACGGAAATTTTTCCAAAGATAAAGGCACTGCGCCGGAAATGCAGTAGAATAATCAAAAACGAATCTCAGCGCCAAAATATGAATTTAAGGTCAAATAAGAAATTACGACTGACAATATGGTGGCCTAAACGTTAGGAGCAAAACTCAACAGAAATGAAAAATAATGACGACAGAAGCAATAGTTGACGGGTAAAAATATACTAAGGTAAAAAGCGACTGTAACAAACTCTCCCCTCACTACCGACAAAAAAAGAGAATTGATTCTTTTTTTTTCTCTATTACTATTATTTGAATCAAGCAACAGCCACTAAGAAACCTCAAGAAAATTCAAAACGGTAACGCACTTCAAAAATGCCTAAATCAAATGAATAAAAGAAACACAAAACAAGAAATTCAGGTCAAACCTGGGACAGAACCCCAAAAACCAATAACCAACCCAAATAACTACAAATAATAATAATAATAATAAATTTATTGTCTGTCAACAAGATAATATACACAGAACGTCAAAATACAAATACTTAAGAGTCATGTTACATAGACATAAATTCATTCAGATTGTAGAAGCATCGAGTGTTTAGATATTTTTTTAAAGCTTTTTTGAAAAGGAAACTATTTTGGATTTGACTGATATCATTAGGCAATTTGTTATACAATTCTACACATGCACACCTTCGACTGTTACTATATAGTTGTAGTCTCTGAGTTTGGCACTTGTAGACTATAATAATAATCTACTCTACCCATGTCCTGTTGCCAGGCCCCGAAAGCAGTGCTTGTGTGGGGTGGGAGGAAGGGGCTATTATTATTAAGCGGGCCCGCTTGCGTCTGCAGCCGACTTAGAGATGGAATAGCACAACTCTCATATTCATGTTACAGCCAAGGAAAACTGCAGAAAACCTTGGCCAGAAGTTGCCGGCACCGGGAATTGAAACCCGGCCCGCTGAGTAGGAGCCTAGCATGCTAGACGCTACACTACCGGGACTATTCTTAGTTCGAGTGTCGTAAGTATGTATATCTAGGTATGTGGAAAATGCATTTAAGTATTGCTTTACGTATACACAACAACAATATATACAGTGTGTGGATAAAGTTTGGAACAAATTCAATATCTCCCGAAATATTATTTTTTTTGGAAAACGCTCGGACATGTATAGCGATTTATAAAATTAAATTAATTAAAAAGAGAAACACAATGTTTATCCAATGCGATAATCAAATATACATGTTTCCATTTAAAAAAAAAGTCGATGACGTCTCTACCAAAAAATGACTAACGCAAAAAATTTTTGAACCATCTTAAAATATGCGCCGCAATTTAAATCGCTATACCTGTCCGAGCGTTTTCCAGAAAAAATAATATTTCGGGAGATATTGAATTTGTTCCAAACTTTATCAACACACTGTATATAAACAAGTTAATAGAAGGATGTTAAGCTTAATAAATAGAGGTTTAGTATGCTCATTATACTTAGCGTGCGACAGAAGCCGTATTGCACGCTTTTGTATTAAAAATAGTTCTTTACATTGAGGGGCGGAACCCCAGAATACCCCCATAATATAAATGGGACTGGAAATACCCACAGTTGACATTTTTTAATACATTATCAGATACTTGGTGTCGTAGCCTTCCTAGTAGATAGCAGGCACTAGATAATTTGGTTCTTATTTGGTTTATATGGTTTGTCCACGACAAGTTAGGTTCCAGATGAATTCCTAAAAACTTTATACTGTCTGTGGATTTCAAACTAGTGGACCCGCACTTTATTAGGGGAGATTCGTCGCTAAATGCCCGTCCGTTTTTGGTTTTAAAACACATTAGTGAGGTTTTTTGTTCGTTCAACACCAAACCATTACACTTACACCAGTTAATTATGTTAGTCTTCACGACATTTGATTGTTGAATTAGGTTTAAGGAGCTGTTTTCAGAAATAATTGCGGAACAGTCGTCTGCGAAAAGCGTAAGTTGAACCTTTTCACTATTTACAGATTTCGGGATATCGTTGACGTACGAGAGAAAGAGTATAGGTCCTAGAGTGGATCCCTGGGGGACACCATGTTTAATTATTTTCTTTTCGGATTTTGACGTTAAGGAAGTGGATGACGGTATTTTTACTCTCTGTGTACGTCCATTTAGATAAGTGTTTATCCATTTTAGTGAAGGACCTCTAACGCCATAAAGTTGTAATTTTTCCATTAATAGTTGATGGTCAACGCAGTCTAAGGCCTTAGTCAGTCATAAAAGGTACCTGATGCATGTAAACCTTTGTCTAGTGCGTTGCATACATTGTCCAAGAGTTTAAAAATTGCCGTTGAAGTGCTCTTTCCCTTCTGGAACCCGTTTTGGTTTTGAGCAATAATATTATTCCTTTTGAGGTGGCTAGAAAGTCTATTAAGGTAGATGTTTTCGAATATTTTGGAAAAGACAGATTGTATAGCAATAGGTCGATAGTTGTTCGGATCGGTTTTACTGCCTTTGTTTTTATAATAATAATAATAATAATAATGTCACGAAGTTCCTAAAATGGTTATTCAGATAATAATAACACCCAATGTAATTACTTCAGTAAAATCAATATTTATCCAACATGGATGTATCACGCGCTAAGCATGCTAGTATCACATGTCAGGGTTACGTTCTATTTGCATAAGATGTTGCAATACTGATGAGTCAGCATATCAGGTTTCATGAGAAATCTAGAAGATGCACATGTGTTCCGAAGTCATGTCCAAATATGGATACATGACCCAAATAGGGACACGGGAATTAGTATAAAAGCACAACATTTCTAACATTCAATTCAGTGTAACTTCCACTCAGCAACCAGCCAGCATCTAGACTCTTCGACCCAGCTCTACTACCAAGTCTAAATGGTTGGGTCCTTGGTGGACCCTTGGGCCTTCGTATAACTACATCAAGACCAGCCTGACCGGTGTCAACTTCAAACAGAACTTAGAAAACTACAGAACGAAGAACAACCCTTCAACCAATCATGGCTCACTTGGCGCTACTAGCTGTTTTTATGTAAGCTCACCTTGATGGTGCACATTTGCTAACTTTGTAACTTTATTTAAATATAATTATGTTAAAACTACTGACTTGTTTAAATCCAGACTAGTCACAATTTACCACGTGACATTTGGTGGAGTTGCCGTTTAGCATTTTGAAATGTTATAACAAGTTATATTAAATATTTCAAAATGGGCTTTAAGTCCCTGTACGATGTCTGGATCTGAACATGTCAAACATAAATCAAGTAGGAAACACTTTGTACTTAAAAAGAAAATTGAATCTGATCAATCAACTTCGACAGCTCTTCCAGAGCATATAGCAAATTTTAAACCAAAATATACTAGTTCAGAGGTATTTAATAAGTCAAATTCATTTTTTGAATATGAAGATACACTTAAATCTCCCCCAACTGAAGTTTTTCGATCACGGGTTATGACTTTAAGATCACCGCCGGTTACGAGGTCTAAGAATTTAGAACTACAAAATATAGATAAACACAAAGAAAAATCTTTGTCAAACGTAGTTGATTCTGATCAGCAACATATTATTGATTTAGTATCAACACCAGAAACAGTCTTTGGAAATTCCTCAGGGTCTAATTCACCAGAGAACGAAACTAAAGTTCCAAATTTTATAGAACCGATAATATTGAATAAAAATTTATTTAGAACAGTTGAAAATAATAGCGCAACAATGGCAAATGTAACAATTTCCGATGCATTTGTAACACCAGCAACCCCTACTTTACCAAAATTTATAAGTCCTGAAACTTACAACCCAGTTAAGGATAAAAATCCAGCAAAATTTTTAAAAACTTATGAAAGAGCTGCTGCTGTAAATTCATGGGCAGACGCAAATAAAATTTGTTTTTTTGGGTCTTTTTTGATGGGACCTGCAGCAATTTGGTATGAAAAATTTATAGCCGATCCCGCTCATAGAAATTTCAAATGGGAAGACGTCAAAACTTCCTTTTTAAAAGAATACGCCGGAGCCGCTGTTAATCGCGAAACTAAATTTAAATTGCGTTCACGAAAACAAGGGGAATATGAAGATATCAACAGTTTCCTCTACGAAATCTTAGACGTGTGCTATAACTTAGATGAAAATATGCCTGAATCAGAAATAATTGATTTTTTCGAATGTGGTTTGCATCCAGCATACCAATATCAATTTTCGGTACTAGCCGATGATAATATGACCCTAGAAAAGCTTAAACGCTTAGTGCTTAAAATCAGCGATGCTAAGAAACGTGAAAGTTTGGCTAAGCTGGAAAAAACGGAAACTCCGGTTTTAAATATGAATACAGCAAGCACTTCAAGAACATTTCATAAAACTAATTATAATCAAAATAATCAACGCAACAGTAACAATTATACAAGAGGACAATTTCATAATTATCGGTCAACACGTACTCCAGATGGGAGACCAATTTGTTTTCACTGCAATAAACCAGGACATACTATCAGTATGTGCATGGCAAGACAAAATACTTCAACATATACTCAGTCGCGACAAAATCAACCGACACGTTACTCATCGAATACAAATACGAGGGGTAGAGCATATAACCGTAACAATTACGTGCAACCTAATTCTTCGGGAAACGGGACAGGACAGCGCAAGCACTGAGCCTACCAGCTGTCCTACACATTGATCAAAGGCTCCCTGATGTTCATAATAAATTACAAGTTTTACTTATTGTAGGATATATTAATAATGAGAAAGTGGAAATTATAATAGATACAGGTGCCGTAGAAAACGTAATAAGTCAAAATTTTGTACATACAGTAATACAGCCTAGTCCTATTTCATTTTTATCAACGGTTGATAATCATAAATTGTCAATCTTAGGATCATCATTGGTAAATTTAACGATTCAAAATTGGCAAACAACAATTTCGACATTAGTAATCGAATCTTCACCTAGACCATTGATCCTCGGAATGAAATTTTTGCTAGAACATAAAAGTATAATTAATTTTCAAAATCACACTATAACATTAAAGAGTACTTCAATACAACCAATTACAATTCAAATACATAAAACAAATATCAGGGACCTTTGGACAAATTCTTCAAATTTATTTTATAAATCTAGAAATTTTTTAGACGACATTGATGCACCATATGAACAAAAAGTTAAAGGAAAATTACGCTTAATCAATGACATAGAAATTCTACCAAACACAGTAAGCACTTTAGACTTACAATTAGAAAATGTTGACAATTTGTCATGTAATCCGTATAAAATATGTTTACAAGAAATTCTCTTGTCTAAGCATAAATTAGTTGCGACTAATATTGATCAGATCAATGAGAAGGATTGGAAGATTACAGTGCAATCCAATAATTTAAATAAAATACGTTTACGGGCAGGAACTACATTAGCATATCTTGAAATGCTTGAGGATTTGAATTTAGTAGCAACTCTTGATGTTTGTGAAAACCCTAACCAAGGCAAAGATAACATAAATCCTGCGTTAACAACAACACAACGAGAACAATTACAAAAATTAATAAATGAATATCAGGATATTTTTGCAACTAACTTCTCAGAAATGGGATCAACCAATTTAGTAGAACATGAAATAATAGTTGAAAACTCTGAACCAATTAAATCAAAACCATACAGAGTGTCCCATAAAGAGAGACAAATTATTCAGGACCAAATAAACGAAATGCTTAAATATAACATAATTAGAGAATCACAAAGTGGATGGGCATCTCCAATAGTCTTAGTCAAAAAGAAAGATAATTCTATTAGATTTTGTATCGATTACCGAAAATTAAATGGGGTCACGAAAAAATTTAGTTATCCCCTCCCCGTCATAGACGACATTATCAGTTATCTAGGATCTAATCATTATTTTTCATCCCTAGATATGTTTAGTGGATACTTCCAAATTAATGTAAAAGAAAGCGATAAGGAAAAAACTGCTTTTATTTCACCAGACGGATTATATGAATTTAATGTAATGAGTTTTGGCTTAACAAATGCGCCTAGGACATTTCAAAACATGGCAGATAAAGTTTTTGCAGATCTAAAATTTAAAGAATTACTTATATACCTGGATGACATTATAATTTTTTCAAAAACATTTGATGAACATTTAGTTCGTTTACAACATGCTTTCGATAAATTACGGTATTATAAATTATCATTAAAACCTAGTAAATGCAGTTATGCACAAACAGAATTAACTATCTTAGGTCATACAGTTAATGCAAAAGGTATTTTACCAGACAATACTAAAATAGCAGCTATAACAAAATTTCCCACACCAACAACAGCTAAAAAAGTACAATCATTCCTAGGAATGTGTAATTATTATAGAAAACACATAGAGAATTATGCCAGAATAGCTAAACCACTGTATGAAATTACTAAACCATCAGTTAAATTTGCCTGGGAAGAAATTCAACAAAACGCATTTGATACGCTTAAGGATAAATTAACAACTGCACCAATCTTACATCATTTTAATCCGGAAGCTGAAACAGAATTACGGATAGACGCAAGTCGTGAAGGAATTGGATCCATATTACTACAGAAATTTAATAACGAATTTTATCCAATTGCATTCATTTCAAGAAGCCTAACCAAAGCTGAAAAAAATTATTCCATTTCCGAATTAGAGGCACTAACAGCTATTTGGAGTTTAACTTACCTACGACCTTATGTCTACGGTAAACACATAACCATTGTTACAGACCATCATGCACTTTGTTGGTTACGGAGCGCTAAAGGTATAAGCGGACGTCTCATACGTTGGTCCATACGACTTCAAGATTTTGATTATACAATTAAACATAAACGTGGAGTCTTGAATAAGGATGTTGACGCTTTGTCTCGTAATCCTTGTCAATTCGCAACTGAATTTGATGAGATTCAAGCGGAGTATGTTCCAACTTTTGTCACAATACCAGAAGATATCGGTAACCTACAACGTCAAGATAATAAAATAAATAAACTTTTCACAGCATTAGAAAATATAAATGATACAACGTTAACAATTAGCGAACGTAGACGAGCTAAGTCATTTACATTAATAAATAATGTCCTCTACAAGAAAAATTCTAGCTCAGAAGGTTCTCAGTATCTTTTATTAGTACCAAATACTCTTAAATTCGAAATTTTATACAACAATCACGATGCTCCAATGGCAGGACATTTAGGTATTACTAAAACATACCATAAAATAAAAATGAATTATTATTGGGATGGTCTCTTGAAAGATGTAAAGAAATATGTTTCGGGATGTCAATCCTGTCAAGCAAGAAAAGGGAGTACACAAAAAACCCCTGGTCAATTACAACCAATTTCCATTGGTGTTCCATTTGAAAAAATAGGAATTGACCTGGTAGGTCCACTTCGTAAAAGCCAAAGAGGAAAAACAACAATAGTTGTAGCTACGGATTATGCAACGCGTTATTGTGAAACAAGAGCTTTACCTAGCGGTAAAAGTGAACCAGTAGCACAATTTTTATTAGAACAAATTATTTGCAGACATGGGAGTCCAAAATATATAATTTCAGATCGCGGCAAAGTATTTCAATCTCAACTAGTAACTGAATTACTAAGAATTATGGGTGTTGACAGCAGATTCACAACAGCATATCATCCAGCCTGTAACGGGTTAGTTGAACGAACAAATCATACAATCGTGGATATGCTTAGTGTTTACACAAACACGAAACAAACTGATTGGGACCACCATCTCGTCCATGTTACATGGGCTTATAATGTATCTCGCCAAGAGACAACTAAACTATCCCCATTTATGTTGGTTTATGGTAGACAACCACGGTTACCAACGGATGTTCAATTAAATATTCCTGTTGAATCTGGCAATGTTATAGAATCACGCGACCGTGCATTATTCGCTAGGAACTTTGCAGTTCAAAATATTAAAAGTCAACAAGAAAAGGATAAAAGTCGATACGACTCAAAACACAGATTAACTAAATTTGAAATTAACCAGAAAGTGAAAGTCTTTACACCTATACGGAAGGTGGGTAAAAGCGAAAAACTTTTATTACGATGGTTTGGACCATATTATATTGTAAAACAATTGTCTGAAGTAGATTATTTAATTAAGAAAGGTAAAGCATCGAATGCAAAGCAAGAAGTTGTCCATATTTCAAGAATTTTACCTTACAAAGATAGCTGGTCTCCTCCAGCAGAAGATGGTACGTCCTCTGGCAGTGACAGTACAGATGATTCAATTAATGATAATAATCCGATTGGACCCTCGGATGGAATATAATTGTAATTACTAGAAGGTAATGCAAAAAAGTAAAGTAAATTAGAAGAAGAAAAAAAATATTATTAGCCTCAAAGAGAGAAAGTTTTGTTATCACGTGTCTTCGAGCTTCTCTACTGATAACAGGTGAATTTGTTCCAAGTTATAATAATAAATGATTACATGACATTCCAATAATGTCATACAAAGGTTAGCTTCGCCGAGCTCAGGAAATTGATTCTCATTTAACTGAAAATAATGTTTTCACTTACTTTAGAATTAAAAGGGCCTTTCCTGTAGCATTAATTTTAGAGAAATGGATTTTTCTCGATATATGAGTACTGTCAAATTGATTGTAGAGGCAAATCAAGTTTTGGCAAAGAGGTTGTCTGAAATCCTACGTAGGTAAGTTACTTCCAGTTAATGATAACGTGTCAAAGACATTGTTAAACCCCTGTTTTCGCCGGGAAGTATACTTCAATTTTTTGAGACACCTAGTCTCTTGTTTATTTCATTAAAATTACTGTCCTCCAGTATTGGAAAGTTTTCTAGGGCGCCACAAGAAAATTAAGAAGTAGTTTTGAGAATTTAAAACAAGAGGAAATCTAACGACATTTGAGTTTATTTAAGTCGCGCATATATGAGTAAGGGGTAAATGAGAAGCTGAAACTTCCTAATTGAAAGGAATGTTTAGTCGTTAGATAGCTAACCGCCTTTTTAATTCAAATAAAAAGAGGGAGAAAAATTGATTAAGTAATTAATATTTTAAATATTTTAATATACAGCCAAGTATAATTATGAATTAAAAAGAATAATTTTGTACGCTAAGGTACGTTGGATAAAAAAGATAAGAGACAAACTTGGAACGTTGCAGAATATACAAACTGCAACATTTATATTGCAAGCCTAATGATCAGACCATATTGCATAAAAGGCTATGTGTTTATACTAAAACGCTTATGGAAGTAGGCCACAAGACGCCACAAGACGTCACACGAGCACCTGCAGGAAGTGCAATTGATAACAGTTATTAATAACTTACTTACAAGAGATGCATTCAAGTCTCATGGGTAAAAGCTCATCTAGACTGGCAGAATCTGTTGAAGGTTAAATCCTCATCTTTCGAAATAACATTTAATGTCAATGTTAATAAAATAGTGGTAATTATCTAAAACATATAATCAGAAATTAACTATAAGAATTTTAACAATTTCTTATTTTAATTGTTACAGAGCTCAAGCTGTAGCACAACTTGTGGAATATAACGTAACACAATTTAAATACAATCCTGGATTACACTACGAAAAAACTGGGCAAATTCAATTATTTAACAATGAAGTGACCATTGTAGTTTATGCTAGCATGAAAAATTATCATGATAAATTTGAATACTTAGAAAAGTACTTCAGTAAAATTACACATATCTGTTCCCTTGAAAGTACAAGAGAAAAACGAGTTTTTAATACCTCTAAATTATTAGACAGTGTCAGGGTGTGCGATAACTTCATTCAAACAGCCACCACTGGTCTTACAAGAATTCAATTTGATCAAAATAATTTAGAAGAATTAGTTGGATTCGCTAAAGAAAGAACAAAACGAAGTCCTTTTGACGGTGGTGGATCACTTTTAAAAATGCTATTTGGTACACTAGATAATAGTGACGGTGAATTTTATAATCAAAAAATCTTAGAATTTGAAGAACAAGGAAAAAATTTGGCCAAAATAATTAATGAACAAACTATTTTAATAAAATCAGCAATTTCAACTCTTAATGCAACCACAGCTGACTTATACTTTAATCAGGAATTATTAGCCAACAAACTGCAAAATACAGACGATCATATTTATAATGTGACTAAATCAATATATTTCTTTGAGTTCAAAAATATTATAAGTGAACACATCCAATTATTTTCTTTGTTATTTCATGAATACAAATTTGAAGTTAAAACTTTACTTGAAGCAGTCATGTTCGCTTCACAAGGAACATTACACCCTGCAATTTTGCCTCCCCAGAAATTTATAAATGAACTTCAAGAATTGTCACATTTAATACCAAAAAATTTGGAATTCCCCGTTGCTCCTATTTCGGGTAACGCACATATTTTGCAAAAGTTAATTAAATTAACAGTTTATTTTCAAAATTCTAACCTAGTTTTATTAGCCAACAAACTGCAAAATACAGACGATCATATTTATAATGTGACTAAATCAATACATTTCTTTGAGTTCAAAAATATTATAAGTGAACACATCCAATTATTTTCTTTGTTATTTCATGAATACAAATTTGAAGTTAAAATTTTACTTGAAGCAGTCATGTTCGCTTCACACGGAACATTACACCCTGCAATTTTGCCTCCCCAGAAATTTATAAATGAACTTCAAGAATTGTCACATTTAATACCAAAAAATTTGGAATTCCCCGTTGCTCCTATTTCGGGTAACGCACATATTTTGCAAAAGTTAATTAAATTAACAGTTTATTTTCAAAATTCTAACCTAGTTTATACCATAAAAATTCCTTTATCAAATAGAATTCGGTATGAATTATTTAAACTTTCTGCATTACCAGTTCACCTAGCTGACAATAAATACATTTTTATTCAACCTTCTGCAAACTATGTGGCAATAACCCTTGACAGACGTCAATTTTTTACATTATCAAGCGTAGATTTTAAAGATTGCAAAAAATTTAGAACACAAAAATATCTTTGTGAACAAAAGCAACCATTATTACTATCCTCTCAAAGTGAACTTTGCGAAATTTTATTATTTAAAGGGCCAAAGCAAATACCAAACACCTGTGATCAACATATCACAGAGTTATCACAACCACTTTGGTCACAAATGTCAGTAATATGTAACGTTCCCCCTTGAACGTACAGTATTTATTTTTGCACTAGGGTAGCTTAGCGGGAAAATCCAGGGTCCTTTATGAAAGGGGTTAAATAAATACCTGGAGATAAACCTTATGAACAATTTATTCGGAATTATTATTAAATATTTACAATTTATGTACATTAAAATAAAACATGGATAATGCAATTATAAAATTCAAATCAAGACAGAATATAAATAAAATATTAATAAGTTAATATTTTCGGGTGTGAAACGGACTTTAATAAAGTTCAGTGCGCACCTTGCTCTTAAGGAGATTGGCGCAGGTTGAACGACGCGTAATGGCCACGAAGGATTTTCAATGGCGAAACGGGTATAGTGGAATCAAATGTAAAATAAAGTGATATGGGGGCTTCGACCCCTTCAGGAGTCTTCTGGTATAACGGGTAAGTGATATCAAAGATGATTTTAATACGGAATTTAATTCCAGTGAGAACAAAGAATTTCTGTCAGGAATGTACAAAATAATCTGGTAAGCAATCAGTTTACTGTAAAAATTGAATTGCGTATGAAAATAAAACAATTGAGTGTCAATCGATGATTGATTCGGGTAGTGTTTAAATTCACGTGATCTCAGGGATGTACCAACTACTCTGGTATGTAATTCACTTTATACAGGATATTAACTAGCAAAACAATTGATTGTTTAATTCACTAGTTTTAAGTAGTAATAGGATGACAAAAGCAGAGCTACGTTTGCACGTGATCTTACTACTGACATCAAACTAATACAAAAAGCTAATGATATACCAGAATGCAACGTTTAGCACATGCACGTCTGGATAATTAGTTTGAATAAGTAAAGTGCTATGTTACGATCCTAGGATCATACACATGCAACGTTTACAAATTCTCGGAGAGACAAGGCGGGTTATAATTAAACAATCAATCGATCAGGAAATTAAATAAAAAATTAAATATACCAGCTATCGTTTGTACACCACAGATCACTGTAATTATTAGCCACTACTCGGTTTGCTTTAAGAGCTGAAAATATTCAGGTCAATTTTGAATCGGAATTAAAACGGTTGAACGGAATCAAATTATTTAGACAAGTTCTAAATAATTCTCGGCAACTAAGTCAAATTGATTTCGGAAAATAATTGACTATAAAAGTGTCTAAATTTGAGCTGTGCTCTGAATTTATAGCAGAGCCCAGGGCTCCCCACTCGGGGCGAAACTGGGCGGATTGAAAATCGGTCGGGGCGGGAGTGTCGGATTGACACGGAGCGAAACGAAGACGACTGACCTCAGTGAAAACAGAAGCCATTAAACTGCTTCCTAATTTTCACCTACTAGCCAGTCGCCTCGTTACATTCCTCCCTTCCCGGAGGAAAAGAAAAATAAACGGGGTTAAATGAAAAAAAAAAATTAAATGGGACAGTTAGTAAACGGTATATACACAAAAATATTTACAAAACTATATACACGTTGCAGGCCTGTTGAAGACTATGCCGAGGGACTGGTCACCATAGCGGATGAACCTGGTGCTGATGAGATCGGTGACAACTGGATGCTGTCCAGTTTGTCTTTTCGGACCCTCACGAAGCATCCAGAGTCCAAAAATACTCGGACCCTCTTGTGGCTCTTCTTGCTCCTCCTGGTCTTCTTCTTTTGGACCTGTACAAAAGAAGCAGAAGGAAGGTCAGGGATTCGGGTTGTTACCGTTGGCTCCTGGACTGCAGCTGCGGTAGTGGCCTCCAACGACTGGATCCCCACTGTTTGGATTCTGACTGACCCGGAACCGGGATTGGTGGGGAAAAGATCTTGGAGAAGCTCCTGCGGAATGTCCAGGGCTTCCTTCTTCTTCCTCTCCAAACATGATGGTGGTGTTCCGGGAGTCAGCGGTGGCTTATCGAGGTCCGGAGTTACAGGCATGGGAGAGTAGTAGAGGCCTTCTCTCCCTTTTGCTGGCGGTGGCGTTTTAGGAGAATCCCCGAAGAGATTTTGGAGCTTCTTCACCAGGTTGCCTTCCTGGACCGCTGGCACAGGATGTTGGTAGTCTGGCAAACCTGGTGAGTACTTGGGGTCGGCTGGTGACGGGATGTGAATAGTTGCCGGCCCAATACCCCTGGTGCTGATACGGGCCACGATGCCATCGGGAGACTGGATGACTGGCATCGGTGGCAGGTACTGGGCCGGGTTCCACGGACGGATCTTCTTAATCCCCTTTGAGCGGCTCTTTGACTTGCGGGTCGGTTGCTTTGTTGGAGCCATGTTGATTGTTTGCTGACTGTAACAAAACTGATTTTCAGGTACCTGTTGCTGTTCTTTTATTCCTGTGTGGGAGGTAATCCCCCCTTCTGGTCTCCCCACTTCCGGTTTTCCCACCATTATGGCCACTTGTGGTGGGGGTGGCTCGTCAGCTGGCTTAAGATCCTTGACGTGGACTGTTCCAGCCCCACGTCTTCCTTGGGCCTCCTGCAGCTGGAACATCACCGGGGAAATGGCCTTGCTGACCCGGAATGGTCCTGCAAACTTCGGAGCTAGTTTTGTGCAAAATCCTTTTGCAGCATCGGACAGTACGTATTCTTTCCTGTAAACATAGTCCCCTACCTGCGGTCGCCAATCTCGTCGCCGTAAATTGTAATGGTGACTTTGTTTGGCGAACGCTTTCCCCATATTTTCTCTTACCAATGTATGAATTTGTTTTAGCTTTTGAAGCTGTTGATGAAATTGAGGATAATCCGGTGGTTCTGGGCCATCTTCTGGGTCAGCTTGGTCTCTTAGCGAACCTGGAGGCAGCATCTCGCGGCCATAGTTGAGCATCGCTGGAGAGAAACCGGTTGAGTCGTGGCGAGCGGTATTGATGGCAAACATCAACTCCGGTAGACTGATGTCCCATGCCTTCTGGTTCCCTTTCGACATTTGAGCCAGCATGGTGCCGATGACTTTGTTGACTCGCTCGACTGGGTTTGCCTGGGGTGTATACGGAGGGGTGAGTTGATGCTTTATGTTGTACTCTTTTGCTAATGCCTGAAACAGTTTATTTGCAAATTGTGGGCCGTTATCTGAAACAAGGATTTTCGGAGTTCCAAATCGGTAGATAATCTTCTCTTGGAACGCCTTTATCACCGTGTTTGCTGTAGCTTTCCTTAATGGGTGCACTTCGACCCATTTTGTAAACCTGTCCATAAATACTAATAAATAAATATTACCTTTAGATGATCTCGTCAATGGCCCAATGAGATCTGTGCTTACGATCTCCCATGGACCTTCGACCCGGGACCAACACATTTTACCGGCTGGGTGTTCCTGGGATTTTTTGAATTCCTGGCACAACCTGCAGGACCGGATATATTTTACCACGTCTCGGTTGATACCTGGCCAGAAATAGTGCTGGTGAATGCGGTGTATCGTCTTCTGTATCCCCAGGTGTCCTGTGTCGTCGTGGCACTCCTTGAGGACGGCGTTCCTTTGTGGAGTCGGGACACACAGCCTCCATAGAGGATGAAAACCTTCGGTGAGTGCGGTACTGGTATTTGGAAAGCATTTGAACAATTTTCCTTCTTGTATTTTGTATGACGAGTAGTCTTCTGGTTCTGATAATACAACTGATTTTAGTTTGTTATACCACTTACATACTGGTTCCTGTTCCGCTGCATTTGTGGCACTTATCGTAGGCTTTTGTAGCTCTTCCTCTTCCCTTGCCCTGGACAAGGCGTCTGCAACCCTGTTGAGTGACCCTTTCCGATACTGTATGTCGAAGTCGTACTGCTGGAGCTCGAGAGTCCAGCG
Organism: Hemicrepidius hirtus; assembly: GCA_963082805.1. Classification (NCBI taxonomy): domain Eukaryota; kingdom Metazoa; phylum Arthropoda; class Insecta; order Coleoptera; family Elateridae; genus Hemicrepidius; species Hemicrepidius hirtus. Next base: position 17,390,013 of record OY720162.1, read on the forward strand.
CATCAATCGACCGGTCGGCTGGGTAACGGAATGTAGCCACTTCAGACTTCGTTGGTCGCTGAGCACCGTGAAGTGGTAGCCTTCAAGGTAACCTTTTAACTTCTTTATTGCCCATACCACGCAGAGACATTCCAATTCCACGGTTGAATAATTTTTCTCTGCAGCGGACAGTGTGCGGCTGGCGTAGGCGATGACTCTTTCGTCGCCCTCCTGGACCTGGGTCAGGACGGCACCCAAACCCGTATTACTGGCATCTGTCTGTAAGCAGAAAGGGATCTGGAAATCAGCACAGGCAAGGATTGGTGCAGAGGTAAGTGCTTGTTTTAACCTGTTGAAGACATCTGTTTGTTCTTCGCCCCAAATATACTTCTGATTCTTTTGTAGAAGAAGCGTTAACGGTGCTGCGGTTTCTGAGAACTTGGGAATGAATTTCCTATACCAGGAAGCCATTCCCAAGAACCTGCGGATGGCCTTGACTGTCTTGGGTTGTTCCACCTGGAGGATGGCTTCCACTTTCTCTGGGTCGGTTTGGATTCCATGGCGGTTTACTACATGTCCAAGGTACCGGAGTTCTGACCTACAAAATATACATTTTTCTGGTTGTAACTGTAATCCTGCGGTCCGCAAACGACTGAAGACGGTCTGTAAATGTTGGAGATGCTCCTCAAAGGTGCTGCTGACTATGATAATATCATCCAGGTAGCAGAACGCGTTTGGTTCTAGTTCTGGCCCAATTATCGAGTCCAATAGCCGCTGGAAAGTCGCTGGAGCTGCATGTAGCCCGAAAGGCATCACTTTGAATTGGAAGAGTCCAAGCCCGGGGACGGTAAATGCTGTAATTGGTCGGCTCTCCAATGACAGGGGAACCTGCCAGTAACCCTGACGAAGGTCTATTGTGGACAGAAACCGGGCTCCTCTCAATTTGTCCAGGATCCCCTGGATGAACGGGAGTGGGTAGGCATCGGGAACCGTTGCGTTGTTGACCTTTCTGAAATCGATACAAAAACGGTGCTTACCCGAAGCTTTCTTAACCAATACCACCGGGGAGCTCCAGGCACTGGTTGATGGCTCAATAATGCCCTCCTGGAGCATCCGGTATACCTCTTCATTAATTATCTCTTGCATAATCGGGTTGCGGGGATAGTACCTCTGTTTTATCGGTTCTGTACCTGGTTTTAGCTTGATAATATGTTGCGTTTTGTTTGTAGGTCCCTTGATGGAATCGAACTGTGGTAGTTGTTGCTCCAGGAACCTGTTTAACTGCTGGAGTTGCGGTTCGGTTAGGGCTTGGAGGCCTCCTACGTCGAATGTGCTTCCCAGCGCCTGTAGTGGGATGGTTTCCCCATGGCATTGCAATGTCTGGTCGTCCGGGTCTATTATGCACTGCCATTTGGTGAGTATATCCAAACCTATTATCGCTTCCGTAGTTAACGATGGTAGGTACTCCCAAGTGGAAACTGAAATTAAAGTCCCCATGGTGGCGGGGAATGTTAATTGGCCTGAAGTAGTTGTAAGGCTACCATCGGCCAATTGTACAGTGGTGTGATTAGATGTTGCGAGTTTATACCCTTTTTCCTGTAGGAATGTCCCCAACCTCGGACCTATATATGAGCGAGTGGCCCCGGTGTCAATCAGGGCCTTGAATACGTCGCCACATACCTGGAGATCCGCAAACAGTCTGGTTTCCATGGAAGCAAGAGGTGCCGGGGACGTTGTTTCTCTGGTACAAAATATTTTTACCACTTGGAGCCAGGTTTTCCATTCGGATTTGTTAGGCAAATAGGACACGCTCCCCAGGGCCTGTCGGGATGGTCCACTTAGTCCCGATGGCCCCTTGCGTTTCCCGACGGTGTCTTTCTACATCCCTGGTGGTCTGAGCGGACGCCTTGCTGGCCACACCAGGAGCAGAAGAGTTTCGGTGGGTTACGGCAGCCTGTTCTCCAGTGTCCCGCTTCTCCACAGCGCCAGCAGATCCGGTCCCTCAATGTTGTCGGCCTATTGGGAGGCTTATTAAATTGTACGGGAGGAGGTAAATTGGTATTCGGGTTGGGTAGGAATACCCTTTGCTTATTTGTAAAATTGTTTCTGGTAGGGAATCTGGGTGTGGTCAAAGGGGCCATTTCAGGAATCATTTTCTCACCCTTCGATTTCCTATCCGTGTATGCTGTTTCTGCTATGTACGCCTGTGCGAGGACCGGTGGTGGGCGAAAAGCTGCTTCTTCGAGCTTCAAGTCTTCAAATTCGGTTGCCATTTGGAGAAGCTCGGATAGGCAGGTGAAGTCTCTTCTTCGCACATACATTTTGAACTCGGGACGTAAGTTTTCAAATATTCTTTCCAGGGCACTCCCTGAGCTGAAACCTCCATGTCGGCGCATCAGTGTTTGGATCGCGGTGATGTACTCGGAGGTGGTCTCCCTGCTGCCCTGAGTCCTCCTACGGATTTCCTCCTCTAGTCGTATGGTGAACCTAGCTGGCAGGTACTGGGCTCGAAACTGGACTTCGAATTCCCTCCAGGTACGCCAGGTGTCTTTGTTGTTCCTATACCATAACAAAGTTTTACCTTTTAGAAGTTCCGGAAGGGTCTGTAATAGGGAGTCCCGCTGTAGTTGATAGCATTCCGTCAGCTCCTGAACTCTCTCCAGGAATGATATGGGGTCGGTTTCCCCATCGAACTTTACCCCCCATTTTCTCACCACATCGCAGACCATCGGAAGTGTGGTCGGTGCTGGAGCGTGTGTAGGAAGAGGTACAGTCCGTGGTGGAGGTTGCAGCTGTTGAATGTACGGAGGGAGGCCTTTGGTTTCTGTGGGAGCTGGCGAAGTGGCACCTGCGAGCTTGAGATGCAGGGATAACCGGGCCCGTAGTTCCTCTACCTTGCCTCCTGTTTCGAGTCCTCGGTTCCGAAGCTCGATGGCTAATTGGTCCTTGTTCAACTTGTATACGTCTGAAACAGAAAGCTGAGACACTGCGGCTGTTTCCTCGGTATCGGAAGGCATGATGTCGGCTACTAAATTAAACTGTACAACTAAAAATGTTAAACTCTGTAAAAAAAATAAAAATTATGCATGATACGGGTTTAACTTAAAAGGTTTCTCTCCAGTTATGGGAATACGGAAAATTATTTACAAAAGAAAATGCCTAGTATCGGGCGCCCTGTACTTAATTGGGGAATGTCAAACCTGCTCGGGGGCCATGTAACGTTCCCCCTTGAACGTACAGTATTTATTTTTGCACTAGGGTAGCTTAGCGGGAAAATCCAGGGTCCTTTATGAAAGGGGTTAAATAAATACCTGGAGATAAACCTTATGAACAATTTATTCGGAATTATTATTAAATATTTACAATTTATGTACATTAAAATAAAACATGGATAATGCAATTATAAAATTCAAATCAAGACAGAATATAAATAAAATATTAATAAGTTAATATTTTCGGGTGTGAAACGGACTTTAATAAAGTTCAGTGCGCACCTTGCTCTTAAGGAGATTGGCGCAGGTTGAACGACGCGTAATGGCCACGAAGGATTTTCAATGGCGAAACGGGTATAGTGGAATCAAATGTAAAATAAAGTGATATGGGGGCTTCGACCCCTTCAGGAGTCTTCTGGTATAACGGGTAAGTGATATCAAAGATGATTTTAATACGGAATTTAATTCCAGTGAGAACAAAGAATTTCTGTCAGGAATGTACAAAATAATCTGGTAAGCAATCAGTTTACTGTAAAAATTGAATTGCGTATGAAAATAAAACAATTGAGTGTCAATCGATGATTGATTCGGGTAGTGTTTAAATTCACGTGATCTCAGGGATGTACCAACTACTCTGGTATGTAATTCACTTTATACAGGATATTAACTAGCAAAACAATTGATTGTTTAATTCACTAGTTTTAAGTAGTAATAGGATGACAAAAGCAGAGCTACGTTTGCACGTGATCTTACTACTGACATCAAACTAATACAAAAAGCTAATGATATACCAGAATGCAACGTTTAGCACATGCACGTCTGGATAATTAGTTTGAATAAGTAAAGTGCTATGTTACGATCCTAGGATCATACACATGCAACGTTTACAAATTCTCGGAGAGACAAGGCGGGTTATAATTAAACAATCAATCGATCAGGAAATTAAATAAAAAATTAAATATACCAGCTATCGTTTGTACACCACAGATCACTGTAATTATTAGCCACTACTCGGTTTGCTTTAAGAGCTGAAAATATTCAGGTCAATTTTGAATCGGAATTAAAACGGTTGAACGGAATCAAATTATTTAGACAAGTTCTAAATAATTCTCGGCAACTAAGTCAAATTGATTTCGGAAAATAATTGACTATAAAAGTGTCTAAATTTGAGCTGTGCTCTGAATTTATAGCAGAGCCAAGGGCTCCCCACTCGGGGCGAAACTGGGCGGATTGAAAATCGGTCGGGGCGGGAGTGTCGGATTGACACGGAGCGAAACGAAGACGACTGACCTCAGTAAAAACAGAAGCCATTAAACTGCTTCCTAATTTTCACCTACTAGCCAGTCGCCTCGTTACAAATAAATGGGTGGATATTCGTAATACCTGATTATGAAGTTCTAACGATTGTTTGTGGTGATTCTTTTTCTAAAGACATAACGTTAAAAGGAATTGGCGAGATTATATTATCGTCACGGTGTTCAGGTCATACAAAAAATGTAATTTTATTACCATAATGAATTATTGAGCAAAGAGCTTACGCTAGACTATGTTCCACCTATTAACTTTACTCTTGACCACTCTGTTTTTACAAATTTTCAAAATGTTATTCCACACATGAATCTCAGTTTAAATTATCGCTCCATACCAAAAAGCTTGGACGATTTGAGCCTTCTAAGTGATAGATTTGAAGAGATAAACGAATTAGCAACAAAAATTATTAATAAAAAATCAATAAACCCCAATACAGGACGTTTTTCAAACATGAAATATTTTCTATTAAGTCTAATTATTTTAACAATTCCCTACATCTTCCTTAGAATTTTAAAAAAATACGTAAAAAGCAGACAAATAGGAAGAGGTGTTAATTTACAAGAATTTGCTAGAAATTTTGAAATGATTGAAAGGGGAAGACCTATTCAAAATACTCCTGACTTACGCAGACATAGTTTATTATAAAATAAAAAAGATTATATTGTGCAAAGCGTTTACTGCTGAATTGTAGATATAAGACTAATTTAATGTTATTTGAGTTTTAAAGTTTTGCACAATTACCTAAAAATGGAATTGATCGTAATCATCACTTTAAAAGGAATGATTTTAAGGCTCAAACCTCATATTTATGTTTCAAATAATAATTATTCATTGCTTTACAAAAATGTAATCACACAAATCTTCAGAACCAAAGAAAAATTATAATTTTCTTCAGGTCTGAACTTTTGTACCGAGTGTTTAACTAATCAAAATATTAGCTAGCTACAAAAAGTATAATTTATATAAAGGACAATTAATGTAAGAAACACACTACAATACAAGGGTGTGGTTTTTATAATTTTAAAATAAGCTCTTTTATGGCAAGTTAAAGTTTACTTTTCTTTGTCATGGCAGTGTAAATTTACTTATTTAATGTTTTCAGTAAAATTGTTTACTTACCGTAATTATTAAGCTTATAATGGAGCACTAGAACACTTCACACGCACAAGTTTCAACTACTGAATATTTGCATGTGCACAAAAACTGTTCTCTAATTGAAACTGCATCGAAGGTCATGTGCTAAGGAAGACTACACACGCTTATGAACTTAGAATGTTTGCAAGCATTACCTTACAACCAACACTATTTCACTTTTTGCTTTTACTGATTTTTTTTTATTGCTTATCCTGAAAATATGAGAAAAATACTGAACAAACAAAGGCAATATGGTAACTTTCACAAAATTTATTACTATATAAAATAATAATAAGAATATTTACACTAGAATTAATAATAGAAAAAATATTTTTATCAACCCTGCAGCCCCGCTAAAATCTCACCCAAGATGTCGTCGGGTAAGAGTGCGGGAGCTGCAGGATCTGGTGGTGGAATTTCTGGTTCAGGGGTCTGAGGTGCCGGGGGTCCCTCAACTTCCTCAGGTTCGCCTTGGACTCCGTCACCAGGGGGGCCCACGTCATCAGGGTGCGGATAGAATAATTCTATCCGTGTGAACCCTGCCCCTAAGTCGTGGATTGCCATGGTGACGAAATCCGACGGTACGTTGATGCCATATAGCCTAAAATTTCCGTTTTGTCCAATAACATAAATCTTTCCGTAACCCAGCTCTGTATTGACTACGGAGAGAATTATGGTTAGGGGGTAGCCCTCGCCAACCACTACCTCCTGGACCCGCTGACCCTCAAACGTTTCTGAAAAAGAAAAACAAAATTGTGTCACTTTCCTGTTTTACCATTAGGTTCAGATGGAAAAAAAAAGGGGGGTAAAAAAAATATATACCTCCGGAAATACCAAATATAATTATTATTTTCAAAATTCTTTACTTACGGATAGCTGGAAGCAGGTTTTCATCAATCATTGATGATGTATGGGTCAGAACCTGTACACCTTCCAAATTCATCGTGGAAAAAAAAGAAAAGAAACTTGTTTTTTGCGTGGTACAAAATTTGGTAGATTGAATTTTCAATCGCAAATGACTTCTTCAGGAGGCATCAATTGGTTTTATATAATAAATTTGCAAATTCAGCAAGAGATAAAAAGTCCCTCCTACACATAAGAAATAAACAGTATACCATTTTCTCAATTTTCAATACTTATTTGAGTCATAATGACAAATTTGGATACCGTACTTGGTTGTAAAGCGAATGTTTGATTTTCTTGAAAATTATAACTAATTTTAAACTAACAGTTAGTTAAAGAATTATTAAGTTTACTTACTTTTTCAAATATTTTTAAATATTAAATGTATACCACGCCACCTACACATCACTTAACGAACTTAAGTTTTAGCGTATATGATAATAATTAGACAGCTGCATATTTTTAACAGTGTACTATACTTACTTACAATTACGACCTCTGTTGGCACTTGTAGAGCTTTGATTAGCTTATCACAATCACTATGGAATGTACCATGTCAGCTACTTATACACGGTGACCAATAGTTGTAATGTACAGTATGTATACGAAATATTAGTAGCATTAGAATGTACGAATCTTTGCATATAACCTTTATAATAACATATTTTATTGAAACAATTACTTTTGTGTTATATAGTGACTGTATAATACTATATTTTATGCTTATATATTCAATGTTTGTGCTATACTACTATCGAACCATGTGGTAGTACATACACCATGTTTATTTAAAACTTTTACTATTGTAATATTTTTGTCAATGTGTCCATTAAGAGTGAGTGTTACAGATATTGTTAGGACACTTCATGACGAATGAATCTTTCCTTAAGCGATCATGCTTCTCGCTTGATTTCAAGGGGGAGAAATGTCACGAAGTTCCTAAAATGGTTATTCAGATAATAATAACACCCAATGTAATTACTTCAGTAAAATCAATATTTATCCAACATGGATGTATCACGCGCTAAGCATGCTAGTATCACATGTCAGGGTTACGTTCTATTTGCATAAGATGTTGCAATACTGATGAGTCAGCATATCAGGTTTCATGAGAAATCTAGAAGATGCACATGTGTTCCGAAGTCATGTCCAAATATGGATACATGACCCAAATAGGGACACGGGAATTAGTATAAAAGCACAACATTTCTAACATTCAATTCAGTGTAACTTCCACTCAGCAACCAGCCAGCATCTAGACTCTTCGACCCAGCTCTACTACCAAGTCTAAATGGTTGGGTCCTTGGTGGACCCTTGGGCCTTCGTATAACTACATCAAGACCAGCCTGACCGGTGTCAACTTCAAACAGAACTTAGAAAACTACAGAACGAAGAACAACCCTTCAACCAATCATGGCTCACTTGGCGCTACTAGCTGTTTTTATGTAAGCTCACCTTGATGGTGCACATTTGCTAACTTTGTAACTTTATTTAAATATAATTATGTTAAAACTACTGACTTGTTTAAATCCAGACTAGTCACAATTTACCACGTGACAATAATAACAACTACTCTACCCATAACCTGTTGCCAGGCCCCATAAGCGCAATGCTTGTGTGGGAGGGAGGAAGGGGCTATTACTATTACTATGTGGGCCCGCTTGCGTCTGCAGCCGACTTAGAGATGGAATAGCACAACTCTCATATTCATGTTACAGCCAAGGAAAACTGCAGAAAACCTTGGCCAGAAGTTGCCGGCACCGGGAATCGAACCCCGGCCCGCTGAGTAGGAGCCTAGCATGCTAGCCGCTACACTACCGGGGCTATTAGGTAACACTGCAGATTCTTTCAGATCTTCTGGAAATTCCCCATACTGCAGAGATAAGTTTATCATATGTGTTAGAGGGTGTAGAATTTCCTCAGCACAGTAGTTTAACAAATAGTGCGGCACGTTATCCGGGCCCGCACACTTTTTTGACTTACTTTTATAATTCTGGAAATTTTCTCTGCGTAAGTTGGGAGTAAGTAGAGTGTGTGATTTGAAGTGATACAGTTTGTTGGAGACGGTTCAGCTAGCCGATATTTAGTTATCCTTTCAATTTCGTTAATAAAAAAGGTATTGAAGAATTCAGCGACTATTGGTGGATATGTTATTTGTGTGCCGTCGGCGTCGGTGTTGTCTATCCTGAATTCTGTTGTTTTTTTGGGTGTAGTCGAGTGATCCTTGATGATATTCCATACTGTTTTGTTTTTGTTATTGGATTTCGTTACTAGTTCATCATAGTATTTTTTCTTAGTAGCATTTACTGGTGATGATTCAGGGAGAACCCCAACTAAGCCAGCGGCAAGGGAGCACCATGTCAGGGATCGAACAACTCTTCGCTGCTAGATGGAAATGCTGCGCCGGTGAGTTGCCCGTAACAGCCCAACACAATATCCTTAGGCCACAAGAGTAGCCGAAATCCATCCAAAAATCACACCGGTAACCCACCCATGAATAAACTTCCGATAAAAACCCAGGGGTGGAAGTACCCCAGCAAGAAGAAGGTCTGCCAACCTGAAAACCACCCAACCCAAAACATAAGCAAACCCAACCCCCAAATCCAAGAAACCAACAACTTCTTTTGACACCGACTGAGGAGAAGTGAAAAACCCCAGAAAGAGATTCATAGACAATCAGAAAGCGATAGCCAGAAATACCCATGCATACAAAATATCATTATTGAAACGACATCCCAATCATTCCGAAAGAAATGCCTTCAGAAACCGCGAAAGGAGACTAAAAAAAACATTTCAACTCTTCATCTCCAAATAATACTAGAACAACAACATACATACCCAAAGAGAAATTAGAGTCTAGGAAAAGTGGAAAATACTAAGAAGGAAAAAGCACCAACTGGCACCGCCAAAGGAACAAGCCAACGCTTGATATACGACAAAGATGTTAAATGTTGATTTCTACCTACTATTCAAACTCCAAAACGAAATTAAAGGTCAGCAGCGACCAAAACGCCAACAACAAACTGACCAGAATGAAACGCCAGAAAAAAAAAACAGTCTGGCGAAATTTTTCTCCCTATCAGAAGGTTCATTAGGTTCAGCAGGTTCGAAATTGACATGATGCTGATTCCCACTGATGACATGCTCTCTACCAAAGTTGCAAAGAAAGGCGTAACACCCGTAGCTTCATGGACTGCTGTCCTTAAGGCACAACCAACCTTAGGAAGAAATTTATGCCAATTCTTATGATTATCGGTTACATAGGAACTCAACATGGTTTTAACCACCCGATTTACACGTTCAACAGGATTAGCTTGGGGATGATAATAAGGCGTAAAGTTGATCTTCACATGATAATCTTCACACAAACGATTGAATTCTCCAGATCTAAATTGGACTCCATTATCACATATCAAGATTTGAGGCGTACCATAAACTAAAAATATCTGTTCTTCTACTGCCTGAGTTACAGCAGAAGCGGTAGCGTTACGCAACGGAATCAAAACGGTATATTTTGTAAAATAGTCAGATATTACCAAAATATAATTGTACCCTTTACTTGATCTAGGTAATGGTCCACATAAATCCACACTTATCATTTGCCATGGCTTCTGAACGGTCGAATGTCTCCCTAGTAATCCTGGAGGTGGTCTTTGGTCAGATTTGGTGGTAAGACAGATTGTACAATGTCGAATGTAGTTAGTGACGTCAACACGCATCTTGGGCCAATAATAACGGTCTTGTATCCTCTTGTAAGTTTTGAAAATTCCTGCAGGACATCCCTCGGTAGAGTCATGACATTTCTTAATAATGTCTCGACGTTGTTCTTTCGGCACAACAGTTTTCCAGAAATCTCTGGCTTCCCTAAGCCCGGGAAAAGAACATTTAACATATTTATACAAGACGTTACCCTCACCCCTCCACTGTGGAAATCGTAAGGCTTGATCCGACACCAACCTAAACATTTTTCGGTACCAACGATCAGTTATAACAGGGGGCTCTACATTATCCGGAACATTGACAGGATTAAGATCTGGTACGGAACGAGACAGAAGATCTGGTACAACATTATCCTTTCCTTTACGATGGTGAATTGTAAAATCGTACTGCTGAAGGCGTAAAATCCATCGAGTTAATCTACCCGAAGGTTCCTTTAAATTATGCAACCATACTAACGAATAATGGTCCGTAACGACAGAAAGCTTGTAACCTTCCAGGTAAGGACGTAACTTCTCAATGGCCCAAATTACCGCCAAACATTCCCGTTCAGTAGTCGAATACTTCTTCTCTGCTCTACTCAAAGATCGACTGATATAGCAGATGACACTCTCTGTATCTCCATCCTGTTGAGATAAAACGGCTCCTAATCCATACCCTGATGTATCCGTCTGAACTATGAAAGGCAACTTAAAATTGGGACACTTCAAAATGGGTGCAGTTATCAAACAATTTTTCACGTAAAGGAAAGCCTCCTCGCACTCTTTAGACCATACCCACGCTTTCTTTTTCTGTAACAGAGCTGTAATTGGAGCGAGAACACAGCTAAAATTGGGAATAAACCTGCGATACCACGACGCTGTTCCCAACAGACGCCGGGCTTCCGTAAAATTGGTAGGAGGCGGTATATCCGTAATGGCCTTGATCTTGTCTGGGTCCACATGCAACCCCAAAGAATCCACAACGAAACCTAAATACTTTAACTCGGGACGACACATCTTACACTTCTCCCGCGATAAGGTCAGACCCGCCTTGGTCAGACGTTGGAGAATATCTTCCAAAATCCTAAGATGTGACTCGAAGTCTTCTGTAATCAAAATAATGTCGTCGAGATAAACAAAAACATGTGGCTCCAGCTCTGGACCAAGAACACGATCGATGAATCTCTGCCATGTTGCAGGACTGTTGTATAACCCGAAAGGCATGCGTTTAAACTGGAAAAGACCTCGGCTTGGAATACTAAATGCCGTAAAAGGTCTTGATGCTTCCGCAACTGGAACTTGCCAATAGGCAGATTTGACATTCAAAGAGGTAAAGAAGTTAGCGTTTCTCAGACGATCCAGGATGGTCGAAATAAAAGGTAAAGGGTAAGCATCTCTTTGCGTGACTTTATTAAGTTGACGATAGTCAACGCAAAATCTGTAAGTACCGTCTTTCTTCGGAACCATCAGCACAGGTGAAGACCATGGACTTGAAGAAAGCTGAATAATATCTTCTTTTAACATCTTCTGGACTTCCTCGTCGATTTTCTCTTGAATCGCAGAAGAAACCCTATAAGCGCGTTGGCGTACTGGAGGAGCTGTCGTAATGATTTCGTAAGAAACCAGATCAGTACAACCTAACTTGCTTCCCATGCGATCAAAATATGTGTCGGCAAGGATATCCAAACGACTAAGTTGTTCGGCAGTTAAAATGTCTCTGGCTACAATAGCACTAACGGTAGGGTGACTAAGAGCTTCGGTATGAAAAGACTAACATCCTTTATTCAAATCCGGAATGATTCCCATCAGAATCCAAAAATCGATACCTAAAATCAAAGGATGGGTAAGTTCCGGTACCACTAACATCGACACCATCTTAATCTTCTCCTCTAATCTCACAGGAAGTGTCACCGTTCCTAAAACCATACACACATCATTGTTGGCCACGGTACAATGAGTTGTAGCAGACGACATAACCTCTACCCCTAGCGACTGGATCAATCTCCAACCAGAAGCCCCTAAAATAGTCCTAGACGCTCCAGTATCCAGCAATCCTTTCAATGGAATAGCTAAAATGTCAATGGATAAGGACGATTATCTCCTTCACAATGACTAAGGATGTAATCTAAAACAGGATTGGCCGTAACTTCTTGACGAAGGCACACATCCCGGTCTACTGATGTGCCCTGCTCCCGTTTCCCGAACACCTGGGACAAGTACGGGTAGTGACATTCGGAGCTCCACACCTGAAACAATGTAAACGCTTAGCGGCTCGACATTGACTCGACCGATGACCAGGCTGCGAACAATTCCAGCACTTTGCAAACGAAACAGTAACTTCTGCAACACCTTCCCGAACAGAGGGCTCAAACGACTGAGTGGATTCTTCCACGGCACACGTATATGGTCTCGCAGGACGTTTCTTTACATCCAGATCCGGCTCTAACAAAGATCCACAATTAACGGCAGGACTCCTAAACTGCTTAGCCGCTACCTGTGCGTCTTCAATCGCCCTAGAAACTCTCTTCAACTCAGCCAACGAATAAATAGGACTTAAAGCCAACTGTGTCGTAAATGAAGGTTGTAAATTCTTCCGGATGATCTGCAGTCTAGTTGCTTCTGAAGGTAACTTCGGTAAACGCAAAAATAAATTTTCCATAATCGCAATATAGATGGTTACTTTTTCAGAAACATGCTGTGTACGATTGCGGATCTCGTCCCAAAGGCTTGATTCATAATCGTGAGGCAGAAACGTCAACTTCAGTTGTTCGACTAATTCATCACAAGAGGATATCGAATTGCGAGAAGCCCTAAACCATTGGAGTGCATCCCCACTGAAGATCTCAACGGCTGCATTGAACAACTGTTCCTTCGAAAATCCCCTAGCTACACGAAGCTCTTCTACACGTAACAGAAAACTACTCAAACTTGCGGACTCCCCATCATAATGCAAGTTCCACTTGCTAATTGGTAAACTACTAATTTGGCAAGGTCTAAATCGAAAGGAATCTTCCCTAGCCGTAGATAGCGAAGAACAATTGGCCCGAGTGGCCTCGTTGTTCACCGGACTTCCGAAATTCAGAAATCGTATCCTATCTGAAACATTTGAAGTAGGGCGTACCTCAGAAGAAGAAAAAGGTACCTGTGAAAAAGACAATCTCCGCGGTCCTTCCACAGTCGGACCACGCGAGGTTTCTTGACCTAGATCTATTAGATCGTCCTCTCTCGAAGCAGGTAATGTTTCTAAAACAAAATGAGGAGAAAGATCTCGCATCGAGTCGGTAACAACATAGCTGGTTTGATCGCCCATGGACGGTAACCCCAGGTATCGCTGATCTAAGGTAGCTGATAGTTTAGTACTTTCAGCTAAAAGTTGAAGACGTCGTTCTTCCAAATCGGCAGGTACAGACAATAATCTAAGTAAGCGACCCTGTACATGATATAACCTACTCTCAACCCTGCGTTACCCGTGCTATAATTTGTAACACTGATGCTCGCGGGTGAGCGTTGCGCTCACCTCTTAAGTTTTTCTGTTTATTTGATATTTAAATACAAAAAATACAATGTATAGCCACAACTAAGTTTTATTATAACAAAACATTTTTATTATACAGTTGACATTTAGAAATAAACTATTTAATTAAGGAAAATGGATACAAAACAAAATTCTAAATAATTTCAAGATTAGTCACTATCAGATTGCACACAATTAACACAAAAATACGTTGTGTGCTCCCGGCAAATCGCTTCCTTCCTGTTTTTTTTCCGTGGGTAGTATCTGCACTTAGGTCTTTCCCCTTCATCAACTGGTTCGTCTGTTTCTTCCAGCGTTGCTAGTGGTTCCAATTTTTTTTTGATTTGTAATTTTAGTAGGTATGGTATGTTCATTGTAGCACGTTGTGTCATATGTGGTCTCGCTAATTCAATAGCCAACGTTTTCAAATATTTACGACATGAATCGTTATACTCGGGCATGTTAGATCGAAATACGACGTAACTGTTTATTCCAGCTATATTCAGCAATGTAAAAAATATGGTCATAGGCCATCTGCATGTAATTCGTGATACTGAATACAAGCTTTTCAATTGATCAACCAAATCTACTCCAGCTTTCGTTACATTGTAGAAAGTTATTACTTCTGGTTTGTAAGCTTCTCCTGTGTCGGCGTCTATAGTATCAGTATCATGCATTGTGGAGATTAGCAAAACATTTTTATTTTTCTTGGGCACGTAAGATACTAAAAGACAATCTTTTCCAAATCCAAACATGCTGCTACAGATTGGTCTTTCTTTCGTTGCATTAAATATTGGGGGAATTTTCCTCTTATTCTTCCTTATAGTTCCGACAAGAGTAAGCTTTTGATTTTCTAGAAGATCTTTTGCCAAGGGAACGGACGTAAACCAGTTATCGCATGTTACGTTTCTTCCTGTGTTTACAATTGGTTCAACAAGTCGCTTTACCACACTATCAGGGCGGTTGTCTACTTGAAATGGACCATCTGGTTGTTTTCCAGCATAAATTTCCATTTTCAAAGTGTAATAGGAGCGAGCACCAACCAGAGAGAAAATTTTGATCGCATACTTATTCGGCTTGCTCGGGATATATTGCCGAAAACTGCAACGCCCTCGAAACGCTTCCAACATCTCATCAATGGTGTAGTATTCACCTGGTGTGTAGCAAGCATTGCATCGCTCGATAAACCAATCAAAGACTTGTCTAATGGGAGCCAGCTTGTCTATTTTTTTTCGTTCATATCTGGTATCCAAATCGTCGAAACGTAGCGAACGAAGTAATAGGTAAAATCGATTCTTAGACATCACTAATCTAAACATTTCTGGGGCAGTTCTATCGGTATTCCATAGATCGTCCAAATTACTGTGTGACGATTTGAGCATCCCTGCCACGGTGTAATATTATGTTAGGTGATTGTACGAACGCCGCTAAACGGCCGCTGAGCTGGCCACGTAACGCTGCCAGTGTCGCATTTCGCCACCAGACGGCGCACCTTACATTCTGTCTATTCTCCTACGCTTTCATACACGATATAAAACCAATTAATTACAACTTTTCAATAAATACAACTCTAATATATATATTTATTAATATTATAAGATTTAACATTATCTACCTATCTATAACACAACATTTAATTTGAACTGGCATCAATTTGAAATACATTAAAAGACTGTTGTAACTACTTTCAGGGAAATTCTTTGTAATCAATAGAATTAATCAAATAAAGTACCTAAAATATTATAGTTAGTAGTTGCACCAACAACCAATGACCGACTTGTTAACAGTAAATAATAATTTTTACAATGAAAAATAGAAATTAGCACATATTTTAATTTTAGGTCGCATACTTAAACTTTATAAACTATGTACTGCATAACTTAGCAACTTTCTTTTGTTCTCTGGATTTTTTAATGGGCTTCAATCCTTCTTGTTTAGAAAATTGTCTCATTCGTAGCAAAATAAAATAATGCATGCTGATGATGTCTTCTTTGTGTGCATTGCACGGGAATGTAAATTTGTAATTTTCGCATACGTGATTAATACAGTCTTCGTAAATATCCAAAGATACTTTAACATTTTTACTAAAAAAGGTTTCTATAAAGCGGAATAAATTAAAAATATTCATATTGGGGTGAATAAGGAACCCTCTTGTTTTTAAGTTGGTTAATTCAGCTTCTTTTACTACGGCTTCTCTTTGACGAACAATAAGTGCGTCAAGGCATGCAGTGCATTTGGAGAATTTTTTTAAGCGTTTACAAACAAACCCAGTGACATAATACAAAATGCAGCTAACAACTTCAGGCTTAGAGCAATCGTGCTTCTGAAATATCTCGTCGCACTCCCACTTATCAGTTTGAATAAGCCCATCTAATCGCGTTTTTAAATTATTAACATGTGCCGATTGATCGGGAGTTTTTTCCCACAGGCATTCTAAATCGCCAATGCTTAAACAAGGCGCTAGATTGTCTTCTGAAACAGAACAATTGCCGAATTTTGGAGGTTTTAGCAGTTTATAAACAGATAATAGTTTATATAACTGCATGAAGGTGCAAAAGGTTGGATGGTCATTCTGACAACCCGCTTGGCGAATAGTCCCGAAAAATCTCTACAAAAATGTATACTTATATTACAATCATATACAATAAAGTACCTACTTATAATTATTAACTTTTGTGACAACTTACTTCGATGCAGTCTTGATTAATTTTAGCTGTTAACACGTACTTAAAGCGGTGGTTAATTATTAGGTCCTTGCAAATATCAATTAATGATTGAATTGAGACTCGTAATCCTTCCGCGGTGCTCTAAAAGTGAATTAGGGTAACAAATACTAAATAAAATGCTGTTATTTTATTGAAGCATACCGCTGTTAAAAATTCCTTTTTTGTTACATTTTCACAAATCAGCATAGTTTCCCAATTATTAAGCCATTTTAAGGAATCTTCTAAGGTTTGTAAATCTGGACTATCTAATTTAATGCCTTCTTTTATTGTTTTCCGATTCATACAATCGAAGAGATTATTCATGAACCTGGTAAATGTAATAGTAGCGTCTGAGCTTGCGAATTCTGGTGTTTCTCTTTGTTTATAGTAGGACAAGCCGTCCGCTACGGAATTACTAAATATTTGCGTTGCCAATTTTACCCTCATTTTAAGCATATTGCTTGGATGGATATGGTTTTGTGTAATTTTGGGGCAAATTCTCAGATTTCCGGAATCTTTTGAATCGGTTTCATAAAGTAAGCGATAATATTTCCACGATATACGACCAAACGGAGTCTAAAATGTAAAATGTTGAATGATTTATAATAATAATTGCTTAATGCCGTTTTATGTATCTCATGATGTACCTATTAAGTAACCTACCTCAAGATGTGTTGCACTACATATCCTATTCCTTGTGCATTTGAATAAGTGTGGGGTGTCGGAAAAGGCATAAATTTTTTTAGAATCGTCCAGTGGATGCGTCATATAGTTTTGTACTTTATCTAATTGTCCAGAAATACCAAACTCATTCCACATTTTACGATTGGTTGCAGCTCCATCGCAAACAATGCCATTTATAATCGCACCGGCTTTTGTTAATTCTATTATTATTTCAATTGTCAATGTAGCCAAAATTGTACCTTTAGTTGGTCCTCTAACGCCATATACTGCAATAGGTTGCGACCATCTTTCCGCTAATCCTGTGAACATAAATACTAATGCATGGTTGACTAAACCATTACGTGTTGCATTCATGTTCAAATCAGCACCCAAATCTTCTATTCCTTCAAATTTCATGGTTGCAGTATTAACTTCTAAACTTTCTCGTACAGACATTTCATCGAATACTAAAATTCCATGGCGCTGTAGAGGATCTTTAGTAGCCAATTTTTTTTTAAGTGCTTCAAAGAAAGCTTTATCTAGACCACACTTAATATTTATTCTACGGAGATATCTTCGTACGGTTGACACATGACATAAAGGTAATATTTCATTTTTTCTTAAAAATTCATAAGCAGATGAATTTCTTATATGCAGGAGGAGACAAAGTAACAACCAATCAGTGATATAACGTCTTGAAGTTTTTGTTTTATATTTCGCCATTTTAATGCACTCTGAAATTAACATTATTTGTGCGGATGGTAAATCCAGTTCTTTTAATTGCTCTTGAATCTTCGTCTCGGATAAATAGTCGTATTTATTTTGAATTTCTTCTAATCTACGTTTTAACTGAATAACTTTCCTGTTTAACTTGGTTATTTTCTTTGATTTGTCATTCTTTAATTTGCGCAGATTTTGAATCACCCTTACTGCCGCTTCAGATTTTGAACGAATTCTAAATGACCGTGTTCTAAACACATTTTCCCTATTTTGTCTTTTTCTCTGAATATCAAATTGTTTACCTAATTTTCTACAATGATTGCAACCAACTTGTGCAAATCCTTTATAAACAAGACTACAATTCACGTGTCGCCATTTTCTTAAAATATCGTCAATTTTTGCCGATTCAGTTCTCACGCTGGTTTCTGGGTATTCCTGAATTGTAGGCCCGCCATCGCACAATTGAAAATCTATAAAGCTAGTAACCAACAGGTTTAAAGAATTTATTGATTTAATGGGATTCTCAACTTTAATAATTGTTGCATAACTATTTTGTAATAATTCAGTTTTGCCCACAAATAATCTAAATTCCATATTCTTGTTAATTATTATTTGTCGCCCCATAACCGGTTTTGACATTTTAACATACATTTCCGATAAAAGTATTTCCGTATTATTGTCGCGTTCGGAGAAAAAAATTGACCATGTACGGTTTGGCACTTTTATTTCACAATTTCCATTCCAAATTGCATGAAAGCAGTCATTAAATGATTTTTCGGGAACGTTTTCTTGTAATTGATCGTCAAATCCGTCAGGGGCTATTTCGTTTTGAAGAGACGCAGACGGATGATCGCCTGGAAAATCTGTTTTAATCTTTTTTGTTTGGCCAAATTCTACGAGGTTCTTATGAATAATTCGTCGTTTTTTAGGTTCTGGTTTGGATAAATATAATGGACATTTTGGAAAAATGCAAGGAATAGCCCCCACTCTTAAAATCGGTCGTTTGTACGGAATTGTAACCTGAAAGGTACAATTAATGATACATAAACACGTTGCACATAATGCTTTATCACGGTGTAATATTACACCTATAAGTAGTTCAATTCACGACCTGCTTGAGAACGTCTTGTTAATCGCGCAGGTCGTGGTTCCATTAAAGAAAATGTTTATAACATGCAAAACTTACTTCTCCGCTAGTCCAATGCCTTATGATATCACCAGCATTAAAATGTCTTTCACAGACGACATCTTTTGTACTTAATACACGGTCTTTTCTTGGTATATTTTTTATCCACAACTTGCGCAAATCTTCGTTTTTCGGAGCCCCAAATAAAGAGAATTTGCCTTTGCAACTTTTGTAGCCACTATCGCAGTTGGGCACAAAACATTTGTTATTCATCTTAATTTAAGTTATTAATTATATTTATTACTGAAGGGACATACACCAAACATTCTACTAATTTTTACACCTGCACCCCACGTGTACTAAACTCAAAAGTCATAAACTTGCATAATTTCGTTTATAATACGGTATACTTTAGTACTTATTTCAACAAAACTTAGGACAGAGTCCAAGTGGCGCCACCTAGCGTATATTGTATGAATTGGCAGCGTTATCTTGCCCAGCTAGTATTGGCCGTACAATCACCTAACATAATATTACACCGTGATCCCTGCTAAGTACAAAAGTCCAAAACAAGCTTTTACCTCATTAACATTGGTGTCTGGTGCATCGCGCTGACGTGCATACTTCGCTCGAAGTTTCTTCAAATACGCATTAGTACAATTTACTATTTCAGTAATAATTTGGTCAGTAAAAAACAAATTCCATGCGTCGTAAGGACTATTAGCAGCCCTTGCTACCTGCTTTACGCCAGGAAGGTGAGTGACTATGTTATGACGGCGAACACGACTAACTTTTTTAGTACGGTGAACTTTCCAAATTGTTTTATTGTCTTTTCCTATGTAACTAGGGCCGTATCCTTCTTCAAAGCGGGTTGTAACCCCAGCATCACTTTCATATGCAGAAACTTCAGTATCAGTCAGATGTTCAGGGTGGTTTTCAACCAAATCTTCATCGCTTTCCTCGTCATCTAATTTCGGAAGTTCAGCTTCATTTAGTTTCGCGAGCTCATCTTCCTTCTCTAACTCTTTCCAAATTTTTAAAAGCCGCGCCTCTTCTTTAGGGTCCATTTTCAGATATTGGGTGACTAAAATTGTGTTTATACAGTTGTTCAAGCAATTAGTACAAAGTACAATTAAATAAATACCTTCAATTATCACAATACATAAAACACAACCACCAGGAGAATTTGCAACAGCAATACCCGCACAGTGAGCACTGCGCACACATTCAACTACTTAGACACTTCACAGTAGACTGTTTTAGCAAATATGTATAAAACTGCATAAGCATGTTGTTTCTTATACAGGGTAGGGTGTCTCTAAAATATGGTGCCATAGCTTAACCACAGATTTCGGGGATCAAAATACGAC
Organism: Hemicrepidius hirtus; assembly: GCA_963082805.1. NCBI lineage: Eukaryota > Metazoa > Arthropoda > Insecta > Coleoptera > Elateridae > Hemicrepidius > Hemicrepidius hirtus. The sequence continues at coordinate 17,410,348 of OY720162.1, forward strand.
GATTTAACCCAACTTACCTCTATACGAAATTGCTTCGTTAAAGCGCTATCCAACGCCAAAGATCTTCAGACAATTTCTATTTTTTTAAATAACAAAAGAACTGTTAAAAATATATGAGCTTCTTTGACTGTGGATGATCAACCTTTGACCACTTACGTGACCCTCCTGAACAAAAAAGTGATGTCAAAAAACACCTTTTTCCAGTAAAGAATCACATCCCAAATTTCATTCTAATCGCTAAAAACAATCTTTTGTTATTTAAAAATATAGAAATTTTTTGAAGATCTTTGGCGTTGGATAGCGCTTTAACGAAGCAATTTCGGATAGAGGTAAGTTGCGTTAAATCGTCTTATTTTGATCCCCGGAATCTGTGGTTAAGCTATGGCACCATATTTTAGCGACACCCTGTATGTGCACTTAGGATTAGCTAGGCGGACAAGTCCGTACCTGTAGATGTTTGCAGTTTGTACACGAAATTTGACGAAGGTGTGCGCGGCGCTCATGCCGCGAGCAACGCAGGGTTAATACGTTCAACCTCGTTCGTAGCATTCTCGGTGTCGAAGTCATCTACTGCTTCCTGTAATTCTCCGAGCTTGTCGGCACACGTAATCAATTCTGACTGGACATCCAGCTCAACATCTATCTCTTTACCATTTTTCAAAGCCTCACGCAAAGCTGTTCTCATCTCCACTACAGTATTACCCGAAGGGCACCTACGAATGTCCAGCTCGTAACGAAGTTCGTTACGCAGTAACCTACAGGGTTATTCAAATTCGAGGCTCACCATTGGGATCTCGGAAACCGTAAGAGATACGAAGATGGTCAAATTGGGGCAAAGTTGCGCTATATAGTGCTGATCAATAATTAAAAAAGAAATTTAACCTATCTACCTTAGTTTTTTTATTATGGCCAAAAAACCGAAAAATGGCAATTTTGTTTTTTGGACATAAGTTGGTTGTTATTAAAATTTTTTCAAATCTGTAAAAACTTTCTTTAAGCAACTTTTTAACTGCAATACCGTAGTGGTATCAAAATTTGTCTACCCCGTTTCGGTTTTGCGGAATCATCCTCAGGTTTGTTTTTTCTTATGGGCGGTATATTGGATTTTTACAGCATCAGATAGAGCTTTTGATTATGCTTTCAATGATGTATGATATTATGACTTTCGACTGCCCAAAACTGCTGTTATTTGCAGAAATAGTAAATTTGAATAGATTGCCATGGAAAAACTTCTCGAATTATGAAAAGGGTTGTTCAAATTCGAGGCTCACTATTGCATAATAATCATAAACAATAATCTTAAACAAGAAATGTAACCTATCTACCGTTTTTTATTATAACATTGTGGTACCTATAAGTAATACGAACAGAACTAGTTGTGTGATTACAGAAAATGTTCAAACTGGAGGCCGTTCTCACGTATACAAAGATTTGCTCTTTTTCTAATATTGTTTACAGCTCGATTAATATCTCTGCCTCGAATTGTAGCAAATGCATGTAAAATGTTTCTGCTTAATTCCTCCCTATTGTTAATCCTGTTCTCTTAGATTTTATTTTTGAGGTTTCCCCACAAAAATAAATCTAAAGGGGACAAATCAAGTGATCGAGCAGGCCATTCCACAACTCCACGGTTGCCTATCCATTGATTATGGAAATCGAAATGCTGATTGAGAAAATTTCGTACTGGAATAGTGTAATGGGGATGTTCTCCTTCTTGTTGCATCCATAGCTGTCCTAGCCGTAATAAAGGGATGTCTTCAAATAGTCCATAAACTGAGTCCTCAAAAAATTAAGATACCGTTCTCACTATCCGCTACTATTTCTGTAATTAACAGCAATTTTCGGCAGTCAAAAGTCATCATGAAAGCATAATCAAAAACTCTATCCGATGCTGTAAAAATCCAATATACCGCCCATAAGAAAAAACAAACCTGAGGATGATTCCGCAAAACCGAAACGGGGTAGACAAATTTTGATACCACTGTGGTATTGCAGTAAAAAAGTTGCTTAAAGAAAGTTTTTACAGATTTGAAAAAATTTTAATAACAACCAACTTATGTCCAAGAAACAAAATTGCCATTTTTCGGTTTTTTGGCCATAATAAAAAAACTAAGGTAGATAGGTTAAATTTCTTTTTTAATTATTGATCAGCACTATATAGCGCAACTTTGCCCCAATTTAACCATCTTCGTATCTCTTACGGTTTCCGAGATGCCAATGGTGAGCCTCGAATTTGAATAACCCTCTATACAGAGTGATGATAAAGTATCGCACAAAAATCATATTCTGGTTATTTAATGTTTTTGCGGAAAATACTGAGACCCGTCGATTTTTGTTTTTAAATTGCCATTCAGGCATATAATTTTCAACCCCCCACCCCTCAACCCCTAACTGCTAGCAACCCCAACTTTAAAAATTTCAATAGAAAGATACCCTTTGTGCTACCTCTTTTGATAGGTCTTTTTATTCTTAATATAACCAAACAAAGTTTTTCAAAATCGGTTGATAAATAACAGAGATATTTAACAAAATGTAATCAATGTAAAAAATTATGACGTCATAGCATAGAAATAATGGCACAAATCCTGAGACCAGTCAATTTTTGTTTTTAAAATGCCATTTAGGCAGGTAATTTTAATCCCCCTACCCCCCATCCCCTAAATGATAGCAACCCCAACTTTAAAAATTTAAATGGAAAGATACCCTTTGTGATACCTCTTTTATAGGTCTTTTTACTCTTAATATATCAAAAAAAAGTTTTTCAAAATCGGTTGATAAATAACAGAGATATTTAACAAATTGTACTCAATGTAAAAAATGGGGTTGACATTTTAAAAAAATATGACGTCACAGCGTAAAAATAATGGCCGATCGAAACCACACTTTTAGGTCAGGAAGTGCCCTTTTTAATGTCTACCATTTACAGCGTGTTTGAGCCGTTTCTTGTCGAATATTGACATTTTCATTTGATTACATTTTGTTAAATATCTCCGTTATTTATCAACCAATTTTGAAAAACTTTTTTTGGTTATATTAAGAATAAAAAGACCTATCAAAAGAGGTATCACAAAGGGTATCTTTCTATTTAAATTTTTAAAGTTGGGGTTGCTAGCACTTAGGGGTTGAGGGGTGGGGGGTTGAAAATTATGTCTAAATGGCGAATCAAAAACAAAAATCGACGGGTCTCAGGATTTTCCGCAAAAACATTAAATAACCAGAATATGATTTTTGTGCGATACTTTATCATCACTCTGTATATTACTCTGTTATTTTGCCCCACGTTACGGCGACAAAAAGAATGCTATGATATGCCTCAATAAATCGTAAACAAATTTTTATAAACCTTTAACCTGGTATTTTTCATACTTCATACTGCTGTCATCTATTAAATTTCTAATTTTTCTACTTTCTTCTCTTCACACAAGATTTTTCTTGCATGAAATATCTTCTTTAGGACCTAAGCTTTCTTTTGCTACCTATTTTTACACTCTAACTTACTTGTATAAAACTCTATCTTTAAAAACAACTTTCAAATTTTAATAACGTAGGATTGAAATGACAAACTCTAATTTATTCCTTTTTCAGAAAACTTTTAGCTGAAGGCTACTCAAAACACTTACCAAATCTAGCTAAATCAACTTATAATTAATTATTTACACCAATATCTACAAATTCTATAACTTAAATCAAGGAAAACACATTTTTATAACATCGGACCAGTTATCGTAAAACTGTATCACCTATTAACATCAACAAATCAACACATAGAAATAATATTACTGCAAATCTTGCTATGAAATCAACTCTACAATATCCTTTTTATGGTATAACAACTTTTTAATTAGTTAATAAAATGTTTACTAACCATTTATAAATGAAAACTAACCTATTTACATAGAATTCGCAATTTAACTTTGAATTTAAAAATCAATAAATGAATCTAGCATGAAATAGTAAACTCAAACAATTTTACAACCATATTTTTATAACAAATCAACCGAAATACCCATATGAGAGTTTTATCTGTACTTTTAGTACTAACGAAATACATACATACATACACATCATCATACATACAATTCATATTGATATCGTCGGCTTCACGAGCAAACCACCTAACTCCACCTTTTTACAAAAATGATATTCCAGTTCCATCTAAATACTAGGAACACAAACCCCTACCACCAAAATATTTAAGTGAAAGTTAAATACGTGTTTCGGCAGCTTAGCTACCATCCTTGCGTCTGGAAGCGGCTGGTAAATGTATGGTACTAGGTTTAGAGACACCCTGTACAATTCGCTGACGAAAGTCATAACACTGTTCGGAGCGACACCAACTAGACCCTTTCGTGTTGTGCGGTGTTTATAATGGCTGTACATTTGTCGTTGTTCCCCAATACCATGCGGTACTTCTGAAAATACTTCAGTATAATCTAGTATCATCCGAGTATTTGGAAACAGCAAGAAACAGTTTGGCAAGCAAGCACTGTTACTTACTCGAGATGGTACAGTTGCCATTAATGTTTCAAAAATTATTTCGTGCAGTAAATGCAGCCATGTAAGAAATACATTTGATACCGTAGCTGTACTACAATTAAACCGAACTGCAACATCTGCATACGGCATGTTTGTACGTAATTTATAAAGTGTTAGTAATAATTGATTTACAGGGGTAATTATATCCACCCGTGTTCCTGAATAATAATTGAACTCGTTGTTGTTCAATAAATTAAAAAGTGATAGATATACCTGCTTATTCGGTAGTCCAGTATATAACACAAGCAGATCGTCCCTTTCGGCAAAATTTTTAAAAGTGAACGAAAGCGACAACGAATTCAACTTTATTGCCGCTGCCCCCACTTCCTTCTTCAGAAAATAATTGTCTGCTTCGGTAAGAACACTGCTCTGTGTTGAAGATCCGCTGCTGCAAGTTTGATCTTGCTCCATGTTGAGGCCTACTTCAGGATTGTCAGCTGGTTCAGCATTGTGGGTCGGTTCAGCATTGTCGGCTGGTTCGGCAACAGATACTTTGGCCCTATTTGAAGTAATAATAAATACGTAAGGGTAAATCTTTATATATGCATTTTTATTAAGATTTAAAATATATTTAGTTACTGGAGTTTCTTACATATGACCATTAATATTTACGGTTCATGTTTTACAATTACCTAATCTTTTTTCGCTCAGGAGAGTGGATGGTGAACCTTTTCTTAGCGTTTTGCTCAAAATTAGTTGGCCCAATTTCTTTTAATCGGTCTTTAAAATGGCAACTGTAAATCCTCGAATGCTTGCTGGGTTCTCTATCTTGCCACCTAATTAAAAAAAGGCGATATACAGGGTGTTTCTTAAATGGCGGACACGGAGCACAGTACTACATTCCCCTCCAGATTGAGATTCAATTCCTTTATGCTTTGGAAAAACGGGTAAATTTTAACCGTTCCGCATTGTTCATCAATCAAATATTAAATCTTAATAAATTCGGAATTTTTTATACGTTGTATTCCTTCCTCCGAAGACATTCTTTCTGATAAATATCTGTTGTTAAACTTTTTTTCAATATGTTGCAACAGTGCATTGTAGCTATGAGGTTATTACCTAGGAAACTTGTTCATACTGCCTTATTAAAACACCAAACGTTTAAAACAAAGTCCGTGCAAGCATGCACAATGTTGTCAAATTTAAAATTTTTAAAATGCGAATAACTCGGAAACTAAATACATTAGGACAAAATCGCCTATACTTTTTCAACTCAGTTTTCAGATGAGAATCGCGTAGTGCTCTCCGTGTCCGCCATTTAAGAAACACCCTGTATAATGCAATACACATAGAACTAGTATGTTTTACATATTATAAACAACATTGTGAGTGGCCACATAACCTCAACTTCGGAGCAGGACGATTTGGCGCCGGCAGTTCGGCGCCGGCGAGTCGGCACCGGCAATTCGGCGCCGGCGATTCGGCGCCGGGCGATTCGGCACCGGGCCATTCGGCGCCGGACGATTCGGCGCCGGGCAATTCGGCGCCGGGCGATCTAACCTAAACACAGCTAAGGTGCCATGTGCACATGGCGCCTTAGTCTGTGTTCAGGTTAGTTGCTCTTTGCTGGTAATATATATAGAAAGATGGCTAAAAAAAAGAAGATGGTAACACAAAGGGATGCTCATTCCTCATAAAAGAAAACAAGACATGGTTAGGGGGTAAGCTAAGGGATGTTCATTCCTCACAAAAAAAACAAAAAATGGTTAGCAGGTAAGCTGAGGGATGTTCATTCCTCAGAAAAAAAAATGGTTAGCAGGTAAGCTGAGGGATGTTCATTCCTCATAAAAGAAAACAAAAAATGGTTAGCAGGTAAGCTGAGGGATGTTCATTTCTTTGATTTTCGTCATTTAAATCAAAAGTTTGTGTTATGGACTTATGGCATCGGTTAGATCGCCCGGCGCCGAATTGCCCGGCGCCGAATCGCCCGGCGCCAAATCGCCCGGCGCCGAATTGCCGACGCCGAATTGCCGGTGCCGAATCGCCGGCGCCGAATTGTTACGTACCGCCTCAACTTACCGTATCAATTTTAACCATCGCTTTCTGACATTAATATCATTGGGAAACGTAAAAAATTTGCATGTATCTCGTTCACTATAGTGTTTACAGTCGGGTGCAAAACACATGCCCATTTTTATTATTAACTGAAACGCAATTAAAAGTAAAACAAACAAACACCTGCAACACTTCGCCGGAATACACTGGAATACACAGAACTGTCGATAACAACCTTTTTTAAGGAGTTATTTAGAGCGCAGACCATGGGCGTAGGAATTTCTGACGTCATCGGTTAATGTACCTATTGAAAGTAAAATTCTAATAGTGTCATAACGTGTTGTAGGAGCAAACGTTTCATTATAATCTATCGCTTCCATTTGAGAGAATCCTCTTGCACATAGTCTAGATTTGAAACGATCAATTCTGCCATCAGGATCTCTTTTTACTTTAAAAACCCATTTTCAATCAATTACGTTTTTATTTTTAGGTTTCTGAACCAATTCCCAAGTATTATTTAGTTTTAAAGCTGCAAGCTCTTCATTAATTGACTCTTGCTAATTTGTAACTTCTTGACTTGACATCGCTTCTTCATGTTCAAGTGTTTGGTACATCTATTTCTACAAAATTAACTTGATAATTGTTATACTTGTTTGGAAATTTAATGCTGCCTCTATTTCTTAATTTATAGGTGCTTGTTGATTGTTTATTTTCTTCTGATTCTTTTTCCACATCTCACCTTGTTCTGGTTCCTGTTATTGTAATAAATCTTCATTTATTTTTTCAAAATCAACATGGATTTTAACTGTGTTGTTTCTTATTAAAGGTTCTTTTAATTCTTCATTAAAAACAACATCCCTAGAAATAGTTGTTCATCAAATAAACGATAATTGGTAGAATTTCCATCATATCCAACGATAATTAACTTCTTACTTTTAGCATCTAACTTTACCGTTTTTGTTTTGGAATGTGAACATATGCATCACAGCCAAAAGTCCTTATATGTGTTAAAATAAGGAGATGTCTCTGGACTACATTTGTTCGGCGTTCTGTTCAAAATGTAAACTGCTGTGTTTACTGCTTCACCCCACAGTTCTTTTGGCAAATCTTTATCAGAGCATTGAACGAACACACTCCACGATGGTTCTCATCTCGCGTTCTGCTTTTGCTGTCCTTTCTAGCCCAATTCCTCTACTCTACAAAAATTCTTTAAAATTTATATTAATATACTCTGTACCATTGTCAACATGCAATGCTTTTACCACATTACCAAATTTGTTTCTTAATAAATTCACAAATGTTTTAAAACTATCTAAAACGTCCGTTTTGTTTTTTATAAGGAACACTACGTGATATCCCGAACAATCATCTTTGAATAACACAAAGTAATTCGCTCCATTATTTGTTGGGGTTGACATTGGTCCACAGGTCACTATATATGATCTCCCCTTGCTTCGTGTCATGTCGCACGATTTTGAATTTAAGTTTGTGCTGTTTTCCATACATACATGCCTCACAGAAAATCTTGTCCACGTTCTTTAAATTTATATCAATAATAAGTCCCTTTGACACTAATTCCTTTATAGTTTTTAGATTCACGTGACTCAATCGTTTATGCCACATCTTTAATTTGTCAGTATCTGAAGTTATGTTTGCCTCAATGTTACTAACAACTGTTTCGAACTGAAGATGATACAAATTGTTTGATGCACGAAATGCAAAAGTCACTTGCTTGTCATTTTCGTATACATAGGCATATTTATCTTCCTTGACAATCATCATCAGTATTCCATCGTGACATACATTATATAAAAACTTTCTTATTTTTACAGTTCCTCTTCCTTTTACTTGAATAATGTTAAATTAGTTTAATCATTTAATTTGTAATATTCCATAATATTAAATAGTAGGTTGTTAAAAATATTTAAAAAGAAAATAGTTGCTAGGAAGTTAGATAAATAAATAAAGTTTGTACGTTTTCTAATTTACTAAAAATATATCATTTCTAATTTTTCAAAGAGTTGTGTAAGTTAATAATAACTGTTAAATTAGTGCAATAACATCAGGTTATGGGCCCAGATACATATCGAAGAAAAATAACAGTTTTTGAAAATGACTTCCGCGGATCATAATAAAATTGTCAATCTTGACAATAAGGGGTCGAATTATATAGCATGGAAATTCCAGGTTTCTATAATCTTAAAAACTGATGAAATTTACTATGTGGTTGATGGAAATCGAACTCGTTCAGCAGATGATGCTGAAAGAAAGAAATGGAATCAAGATTATATGCGCGGGCAGAAGATTATCGTTACTTCAGTTAACGAGAAGGTACTTACACAATTAGTAGCAACTAAAACATAATTTGAAATGTGGAAAAGACTTCAGTCTCTTTTTGGTGGAGCTTCAGTAGCTAGTATTCATACGCTACAACAGCAGTTCTATGCGTATGTATATGAAAACAAAGGGGTAGCACAACATATTGCACAATTGGAAAACTTGGTGTATCAATTGAAAATTTGTGAGGAAAGTATTAGCGAAAATATGTTAATAAATAAAATACTCATGACTCTGCCTCACGTTTAATTATCGAGGAAGAAAGAATTAAAACTCGAGGTGGTATACATGAAGTAGTAGTTGAAGCTGAGGCTTTTGCAGTAAATAAGAAGACGGGTGATATGAATGGAAAGAAATACGTTCAGGAAGGGAAGAAGAAACATTGGAAAACTGGTACTTGTCATTATTGTAAGAAACCAGGTCACTGGAAAAACGAATGTTGGTTTCTCAAAAGTAAAGAAGGACAAAAACCTGTGTCGAAGAATGTAAGTCATGCTTTCTTAATGGAAGCAGGTAGCAGTGAAATATCTGAAAAATGGTTTTTGGACAGTGGGGCGAGTCATCACATGTCTCCTCATCTAGAGTGGTTTGTTAATTATGTAGAGTTTCAACAAATAAAGGCTGTTACTATTGGAGATGGAAGTAAAATTGAAGCTATAGGAACAGGAACAATTATGGTAAAATGTTGGACTAAAGGAATGGGTTGGAAAAATTGTGAAATCAAAGAAGTACTCTACGTGCCACAACTTCATTGTAATTTGTTTTCGGCAAGTATGGTAGCTGATAAAGGTTATATAATTGTGACAAAGAAAACAGATTGTCATATTTGGAAGAAAAGTGAAATAGTAGCAAGTGGCATTAGAGATGGAAATTTGTTTCGATTAAACATTCATGCGCAGAAGGGAGTAACGGCAAATCAAGCAAACTGCACAAATGTATCAACATTAAAACATCAGAAAATGGCTCATCAAAATATACAACATTGTAAAAGAATTTTGAAACAATATAATGTGGAAATAACAGAAGAATTTCAGTGTGAAGCTTGTATTTTTGGGAAGCAACATCGTCAGCCATTTTTAACATCAAAATCTGTAACCACAAAAGCAGGCGAACTTTTGTATGCAGATGTTTGTGGGCCAATGGAAGAAGAGTCTATAGGTAGATCAAAATATTTCCTCCTTATTAGACGATTATTCTCATTACAGAACAGTTTATTTTCTGAAACACAAGAGCGAGGTTTATGAAAAACTACAGGAATTTATTCCTATTTTTGAAGCAGATACTGGAAACAAGATAAAAGTGTTTAGGTCTGATAATGGTTTGGAAATGAATAATCAAATGATAAATAAACTGCTAGCTAAACATGGTATTCGTCATCAATTTACAGTTAGTTATACACCACAACAGAATGGAGGTGCAGAAAGAGAGATGAGAACAATTGTTGAAGCAGCTCGATCAATGATGTATGAAAAAAAGTTGGAAACATTTTATTGGGCAGAAGCAGTTAATACAGCAGTGTATGTGTTACCGTTAAATCCCTAAATCAGTAAAAACTAGTTTTAACTAGTTAAAACTAGAAGTAACGAGAGGCGATTGTGAAATCTAGTTTTGACTAGTCAAAACGCGAAGAAACTGAAGGTATTTGTAAATACCCGAATAAATTGCATCTTTTATATTAATTCGGGTTTTAACTTGAAATTTCAGTTAAAACTAGTTTCATCAAATCATTTATTTGATAGAACTAATTTTAACGTACCTATAGATCCAGTGGAAACCCGAAATAAGCCAATCGCGTAAGTACTACTATTATACGTCATACAAGATAACCTAAAAATTCTATAAGTTTCGCGATTCATTAGTTTAACTGAATAGTTTACGGTTTATTGAAATTAGTATATGTTTGCTGACGTTAGTAGTGAAATTAGATCTAAAAGTCATGTCAAGTTGTAAGCAAGATTTTACAGAACGATTGCTGGAGATGAGGGATAATAGTAAAGAAAATCATCTAGTAATATTATCTAGAGATGATTATCATAATCTACTAAAAGAGGTAAGTGATTATTTTTCCGATAGTCATAAACAACGAAGTGTTAAATACAGGGTGTCCAAGATAAGATGAACAGCATGGGGATCTCGGTTATTATAAGAGATACAGATTTGGTTAAATTAGACAAAATGTTCGCTACCTAACAGGGAATTAAATGCACCAAGCAGATTTTAAAAATTCATTGTGGTTCAAACCCAATAGGAGAAAATGTGAATTTTGCGATTTTTTCAATAAAAGGAGTATTTGGGCAGATGGGCAATTTTAACTTGCACTTTCTTAAGGCACTTTTTGATGCTGCTTTCAACGGTGTATTCGTAATTTGTTTAATTTAACCAAATCTGTCTCTTATAATAACCGAGATCCCCATGCTGTTCATCTTATCTTGGACACCCTGTATACAGGGTGGGATACGAAACTTGTAGCCCTGGATAATTTTATTTATTACTTTCAAACACCACAGGCTCTATTCCATTTTTCTATTATAGACTGAAATTGCCAAGCAAGCACCAAAAAAAACGTCTCTGCAGTACAGGCGCTTAAAACGATTTGATGTCATGGAAGTTGCAGGTGTTAAAAATATCATTAAGAAAACAGACAGCGATGATATCCGTTACTATTTACCAGTCGATGAAATTTATGATGTCATTGATTCTGCACATGCGGCGATTGGACACGGTGGCCGAGATCGTTTGAAAATGGAAACAACTAAAAAGTATGCTAACATTACTATTGGAATGATCAATCTATTTCTTTCAATGTGCGAAGCATGTCAATTAAAAAGAAAAAAAGCCAAAAAAGGGTTAGTCTCCAAACCTATTCTTCATACACAATTAAATAGTCGCTGTCAAGTGGATTTAATTGACATGCAAACGCAGGCAGATGGAAATTATAAGTTCACTATGGTGTATCAAGACCATTTCACCAAATTTGTTATGCTTAGACCATTAAATACTAAACGCGCCGAAGAAGTAGCTTACAACATTATCGATATATTTAGCATTATTGGCGCACCATGTATATTACATAGCGATAACGGGCGTGAATTTGTGAACAAGCTAATAACTGAATTAAAAGTGCTATGGCCTGAATTGAAACTAGTCCATGGAAAACCAAGGCATAGCCAAAGTCAAGGGTCGGTTGAACGCGCCAACCAGGACGTCGAAAACATGTTGGCAACATGGATGAATTATAACAGCAGCAAAAAATGGTCAGAAGATTTACGTTTCGTCCAATTTATGAAAAACTGGACGCTACATTCTGGAATTCGTGAAAGCCCATACAAAGCAATGTGTATAGAACCACGAGTCGGGTTATCAACAACATCATTACCTGCATTTATAATAGATACAATTGAATCTGAGGAAGACCTGGAAAACATTACAAATATGACTGAACAGGAAAACAAAGACCCAGAAGCTGAAGTTGAACAGAATCATACCCAACTGAAAATGAGGCCCTAAATGTTGAGAATAACATTAAGTCTTGTATCGTGTGTGAGTCAAATATAACAGAAAATGAACAATCTATCCACTGCCATATTTGCCGAAAGAGAATTCATATTGCATGTGGCTCTGATACTTTAACAGATGAAGAAGTTGATTTTATTTGTGCTTACTGTGCCAAAGAAACGCAGTTAAAAACAATAAGAGAATCTGTTTCTCGTAATTTGATAAAACAAGCTAACAAAATGAGAAAAATTTCTGAAAAAACACACCCTAATCCTAAAATTGGAGATAATGTTACCGTACCAATTCCTGATGTGGACAAGGCAAAAGGTGCACTAAGAAATATACTTGCTGTAGTAGTCGAAATCAATGAGGATAATCTCTACAAGTTAGCTACAAACGAAGGAATATTGTCTAATTTATATAGTCGTGCTGAATTCGATTTATGCAAAGAAATATTTTTACAAGTAGAATGTGTGCCAAAGGATAAAATAATATCGCTAAGAGGTGCTGCTGCCTCATCAAGTGGATCTTGTCAGGGCTACGTGCGCTGCACCTGCAAGAAGCAATGTGCAACCAATATGTGCAAATGCAAAAAAAAGCAATTTATTATGCAACTCGAAATGCCATGATAGTCCGCCTTACAGAAACACATAAAAAATTAATTATTTAGTTTATTCCTGTCAAAGTATGACTTGTACTTTTGTTTAATATAGAGGGTGTCTGCTAACATGTGTCTCAAAATTTGGAGTTTAGTTCTACCCTTCAAAACAAACAAGAAATGCGTAATAAACTATATCCGAAAACCAACGCCGTCCGAGATGTAGCACTTCTACTAAAATAAATGGTGTAATTAATTAAGTAGGTACAATTTTATTTATTTCAGCTAAATAAAGTAGTATTGGATATTAAAATATAATTCACTTTACAAAAGTGTTCTCCATTGGCTGCTATGCAAGCATTTAGCACGACGCATCATTGATTGTCTTGCCCATTTTGAACTCATTCTCGCAATTCTTGAACATTATTTACAGGAGAGATGAACCAATTGTTTCAGATATCCCCATTAAAAAGAAATCCAAGGGGTTGGCATCAGGAGGGCGGGCAGGCCATGGCATAGGTAAAAGTACTACTATCTCGGACGGCGTTGATTTCCGGATATAGTTTCTTACTTATTTTAAAGGGTAGAGACAGGTTCCAAATTTTGAGACACACGTTAACAGACACCCTATATAATATTATTAAGTTTGTATATTTCATCTTTCAATCAATAAACAGAAAAATTAATTTGTATTTATTTTGATTCTTAATATGTTTCGGGTTTTCACTAGATCTATAGATAAGTTAAAACTGGTTCTATCAAATAAATGATTTGATGAAACTAGTTTTAACTGAAATTTCAAGTTAAAACCCGAATTAATATAAAAGATGTAATTTATTCGGGTAGGTATTTACAAATACCTTCAGTTTCTTCGCGTTTTGACTAGTCAAAACTAGATTTCACAATCACCTCTCGTTACTTCTAGTTTTAACTAGTTAAAACTAGTTTTTACTGATTTCGGGATTTAACGGTAACATATGTAATTAATCGGACTGGAACAAGTTCCAAAATTAATAAAACTCCATATGAATTATATTTTGGAAAAATGTCTACACTGAATAATTTGCAAATATTTGGAAGTGAGGTATATGTATATATTCCTAAAGAAAAACGATTGAAATGGAATGCAAAAAGTGAAAAAGGAATATTTGTTAGATATTCGGAAAATGTGAAAGGATATCGTGTATATTTTTCTTACAAGCGAAGAGTGAGTGTACATAGGGAAGTTATCTTCAAGAAAGAAGAACCAGTAGATGTTATCAAATCAACTATTTTGAATATTCCAATTAAAAATGAGCAAGAAGGTAATGGATCTGAAGATATTGTAGAATCGGAAGAAAATAAAAGTGAGTCCAGAGGAGCTTGAAGAGAATAGGGAAGATATAGTAGAGCTGAAAGAAAATAACATAGATAGTCTAGAGGACCTTGAAGAGAATAAAGAATTGAAGTACGAAAGGAACTTGCGAAATAGAGTTTTTTTGAAACAACCAGAACGGTTTGATGATTTTGTGACATATATTGTCACAGAAAATGATATAAATTATGTAGAAGCACTCAATGATAAAAACTGGAAGGCAGCAATGGATGAAGAAATGAAAGCTTTAATTAAAAACAACACATGGGAATTGGTTGATAAACCTAAAGGGAGAAAAATAATTACAAATAGATGGGTGTTCAGGGTGAAATCAACAGGGATACATAAAGCAAGATTAGTTGCAAAAGGATGTAGTCAACAATATGGAAAAGATTATTGGGAAACATTTAGTCCGGTAGCACAATTTAAATCAATAAGAATGGTACTAGCACTGGCTGCATTTCATGATATGCACTTAGCACAATTTGATGTTAAAACGGCATTCTTAAATGGAGATTTGGAAGAAGAAATTTTTATGCAGCAACCGCTTGGATATGAAAATAATTCAGATCAAGTGTGCAAGTTAAAGAGAAGTATTTATGGATTAAAACAGGCTCCACGATGCTGGAATAAGAAATTTATATGTATTTTAGAGAATTTTAATTTAAAACAATCTATTGACATTTTCAAGATTATATAAATAATAAATATTAAATAAAATATCGATTTCAACGGGAAATAACAAGATTTATTCGCTTTATACGTATTTCGGCATCAATGTGCCATTGTCAAAAGCTATATAAAATATTATAACAAACGCAAAATATAGTAACTCCTTGATTCTATTATTTTAACACTGCGTGAAGCAGCTGGCCCCAGTCAACCCGTCGGAGGTCAGTCGCTTATCAGTGTGTTTTAAAAAGATATTTATTCCAAAATCTTCAGTAAAGGAGGATCTAAGAGTTCAATTTGCTCATTCATTAAAGGTATGTTGTTTTTTGTGTGTCTATAATTTCAAAAGCTTCCAAAATATTTAATTTATTTTTGTTATCAGAAAAGTGTAAAAATGTAATTGTATTATTAGATGTTAATGCGTGATTTTGTTCTAACAAATGTTTAGCAAAATTTGATTTATGTGCATGTTTATATTTGTAACAACGGATATGTTCTTTTTGCCTAATACTGAAATTTCTAATTGTTTGACCTGGGAATACAAATAACAAAACAATTAGATAGAACAATTTTCATTAATCAAGAAGATTATATACGAAAAATACTTGATAAATTTAAAATGCAAGATTGTAAGTCCACAGCAACTCCTGGACCCACAGTTAATTTAGAAGCAGAAGATAGTTTTGAAACGAAAGCACCTTACCGCGAAGCAATTGGTACTTTATTATTTTTAGCATCAGTAACAAGACCAGATATTGCTTTTGCTACAAATCAACTGAGTAGGTACATGGAAAATCCAAAACATCTTCATTGGGAGGGAGTTAAACGAATTTTTCGTTATTTAAAAGGGACAGTTGATTTTGGTTTGCATTTTTATAGGAACTCAGCGAAAGACAAAGTTATGTGTTATAGTGATGCTGATTTTGCAGGTGATGTTAAAATAAGAAAATCAACATCGGGTTTTGTTTTAATTTTAGACGGAACGGCAGTTGATTGGTTTTCAAGAAGACAGTCTGTAGTTGCATTATCTACAGCAGAAGCCCAATATGTAGCAGCAGTAAATGCAGTTAAAGAAATGGTGTATATGCAAAACTTAGCCAAAGAACTCGAAATAATATGTGAAGAACCTGTAATACATAAATAATCAAAGTGCAATTCGAATGATTGAAACACATAGATGTGAAATATCATTTTATCAGAGATAAAATAAATAAAGAAATCACATTGAAGTATGTAAGCAGTAAAGAACAACTAGCTGACATATTTACTAAAAGTCTACCTAAATGTCAGTTTGAATATATTAGAAGCAAATTGAATGTTAAACGGAGGGAGTGTTAAATTAGTTTAATCATTTAATTTGTAACATTCGATAATATTAAATAGTAGGTTGTTAAAAATATTTAAAAAGAAAATAGTTGCTAGGAAGTTAGAAAATAAATAAGGTTTGTACGTTTTCCAATTTACTAAAAATATATAATTTCTAATTTTTCAAAGAGTTGTGTAAGTTAATAATAACTGTTAAATTAGTGCAATAACATCAAATAATATTGTCATTTCCAAGTGTAACATGTTTTTCAAATTTTCTTCAAATGTTGAAAAGTACTCCCTTCTGAAAGTCATGTGTGCTGACGCAGCACTATCCATTATCCAAACTTCATTTTTTGATACTGTTAGAGCATTCAACATTATTATCTCGTCTTTATTTTCAAGTGTAAATGCGGATATGTTCCCTTGTGATCCATTTTCGAGATTTTTTTGGTTAGATTATCACTTGCTGGTGATATGGGTCGAAGCATAGGAAAACATGCCAAAAGAAATAAGAAATCTAAGCTCGCAAAATTAAGATGGAAGAATCGAAGAACGCAAGAAAATGAACAGTAAGTTATTGTATTAGTTGAAGTACCTAATTTGATACCGGGTAGTATTTATTATTAATTCCTAACGTGACTAATATCTGCAGAACCCGTGCTGAATGTGAAAATCCGTCAAATGTCTTTCCAGATTTGGCAGAGAACGTGGATGTCGAAATGCTTCCTCAAGATCAAAGGTACACATATAAGACAAATGATAAAAATATCTAACTAGTTAGTTCTTCTTTTAGCAATAAATCTGATGTATCAGATGTAGAATCAATTGTGAAAAGGTACCTACTTTCTAATGGTGCAGCCGTTGCTCTCATAAAATAACTTGTATTTTGCAGAAACCCACAGTGGTGTAGGACAACTTATCCAACCTTACACAAACAACAGGCATCTTTTGAAAGTAGTGGGATTATACAAAGTGCAGAGTATGATAGATGTGTAATTACTTATTTCAAGGTTCCCAATTTGATGAAATTTAATCTTTTTTTAAAGTATTATGGACACTCCTTTATATGGCGAATCTGCACCAAAACAGAAATCAATAATTACTGGAAATAGAATTGTCGATCTCGTTTATGTATTAGATTGGACGATGAATTTGCAATACAATCTTTCAAAAATCTGCACTTCTGGTCGTCTGTATATAAAGTCAGACAACAGAAAAAATAAAGACTTAACCAGCATGGTCACCTTTGGTTGTAATATGTGTTCAAGGATCTATGAATATAGTACTGAAGACCCACAAAAGGTAGTATCAAATATAAATCATGGTGCAGCTTGGGGAACCTTGGCGACAAGTAGTACCTATGGCCACTTGGAAGAACTTCTGAGCTGTATGGATATACCAATTATGTCAGATAATATGTTTTATGATATAGAAAAAGACATTGGAAAGGTAAAATCAGCATAAAATTTATTAAGTTATGTTTCATAACCTATTTGGTCTTATTTTTACAGGAATGGAGCCTGTCCTTATGGAGATAGCTACAGACGGCAGGAGTGAAAGAGTACCAACATGCTATAGAGAATGGCCAAGTATGTCCAGATGGAACACCGTGGATTACCGTCTACGTGGATGGCTCTTGGAGCAAACGTTCTTATGGTACCAACTTTAATTTGAATTATTATATGTTGGGGTTAGAAATAAATTTTGCGCCATTTGCACAAGAGCAGAAAATAAAGGTGAAGAACCTAGAGAGCATCACTGCCATAAAAATTGGTCTGATTCTGCACCAGCCATGGAATCAGATATGGTTGTAGAAGCTTTTTCCTGCAGCGAAAATATGCATAAAGTGCGATATTTGGAATTTGTTGCAGATGGAGATGCAAGTGTATATTCCAAAATAAAAGAGAATGTACCTTATGAACCAAGTTCTAAAAATTGAATCTTCAAATAACGCGTTAAAAAACTATGGGAAACATTTAAGGGAATTGAAGTCTGACACCCAAATTAGTATTCAGGGCAGAAAATTACTAACGCTAAACAAGATTAGGTTACTCACAAAAGCTGCATTCGGTAATTAAATCGCGGAGCGGAGCTACTAGAGTAGAGGGAGTGGAGTATAGCTGTAGTCACCTGGTACAAAGAGCGCTCCGGAGCAACTTGCGAAAAACAATGCAAATACAGCTGGTTAAGGTAATGTAACCTCACTTTTTCGGTTCGTTGTTTGATGTTCTTCAGTTGGCAAAAGAATTATTTTTTGATGATGATGACGATGAGTGCGAAGATCGGCAAATATTAGAGAAAATTAATAATTTTTCCGAAGAAACCGTGCCCAATTTTACTATCAGTTTAAAAGAAACTTTAGAAGTACACCTGGAACATTTGAAGATTTGTTGGTAAAAATACATAGTGTAGATATCACTGTTATTGTAAAAAAGGGTCATCCGGAAGTGCTACTTGAAAAATAGCTGATGATTGCATTGTGGTGTTTGTCAAATATGAAATGTTTTCGGTAAATCTGTTATAAAATATTATAAAATGCTTACTGTGGAATATTGTTTCTTATTGTCAATTATTTTTTTGCAGAAGTGTAGCAGGGCGATTTGGCAACAGCGAAGTTCATGTTGGTCAATTTTATATAGAATTTGTAAAAAATTACTACTAGTTAATACCACTTATAAAATTATTGCTTGGCCAACAGAAGCTAGACCTGCAGCAGTAAAACAAGAATTTCAAAATATCAATGGATTTCCTGGTATGTATTGCATAAAACAATCACTAGTTCTGTTACCTATAATAAACTTATGAACTTGTAGGTGTTATCGGCGCCATTGACGGATGCCACATTACAATACTGAAACCAAAAAATAATCCAAATTCATATGTAAATAGGAAGGGCTACCACTCTGTTTTATTACAGGGAGTATGCGATTCCAGAAAACTGTTTACGGATGTTAATGCTGGCGAACCAGGTTCAATACATGATTCCACACCTTTTTGAAAATCAGATTTAAGTAGACGAATTGAAGGACATCAAGTACAATTTTATGATGATCATTTGATTGGTGATCTAGCTTATTCATTGTCCACTATTCTTATGGTAGGCTTTAAAGATTGTGGCACCCTAACTGTAAAACAGAATAATTATAATTATAAATTGTCCCAAGTGCGTGCAGTAATTGAAAATGCCTATGCATATTTAAAGGGTAGATTTCGACGACTAAAATATTTAGAAACTGTTCGATTGAATTTAATTTCGTTATTAATAATAGCAACTAGTATTTTACACAATATACCGTGTGTCCATGGGAAGACGGAACATAGGGATCTTACAATGATAATTTTTGAAAATGATCCAAGAGTTCTTTGAATTTCTATTTGGCGGAAGCGTCGACGTCGTTATATGGGCTGTTTAACGCGCTTGCTGATACAGATGTAATACGCGCATGCGTTATATCAACAAACGATTCAACAATTATTTACAATACGAATTGACAGCTCGCGCTCTTGAAAGTCAGTTAGAAATAAAATTATTAATTCTTTGCTCAAATTGGTTCATGTAAATGTAGACAGTGTTTTAATTACATTAAATGAGACCTAGTATCATTATAAAGGTAATAAATACAAAATAATTTGTTTGCAGTTGACGTTATGGTTCTAAGATATTTTTCAGATTATGATGGATTAGCTGAACAATTAAGGCTTTTCGCAAGTTACGCATTATTAGAAACTGAAAATGAAATTACGAAAATTATACTAGTAGGTACATAAAATAATGCTGTGGACCTGTGTTAGAAAACTTTCCTTTGTGGTATGCAAGACTTATACCTCCACCCCTATTTATTGTATTATTGTTGTGTTAACATTAATAAAATTATTATTTTATACATCATTCAGTATACATTCTTTTAGTTACATCCTTGCGACGACTAACTGCGACTACAAATAAGAATCCGGCTACTTAAAAATCAAATACTTTTAATGTAACTATTATTTGATCACATTAAATTGCCGTAGAAATAAAGATTTCATATTCGTACACACTAACTGATATTAATATTCGCTTTTTCTTTGATTTCCTCTTAATACAGTCTTATTCAATTAGCATTGTAACATGTTTTATCATAAAGCTGATTATCGCATCAAATTCTTCGGTTCATACATCAAGATCATCCTATTAAAGTAAATTTTCTTTCACATGTAATTTAACTCGCATTACTGGTTGTCAGCTCTAAACTGTACTTAATTTAAGGTAGGACCCCATTTAAAAAAATTAACATGAACATAACCTTTAATTATGGTTCGACACCTTACCTTCGAGATCACTATGTAGTACTACTCTCCGCTAGGTACCACCATAAGTTTAAAGATAAGAAAAAATCGCCCATCCCTCGTGACGTATCGTGACACTTCATTCTTCTTTCTTGTGCGGTACCATTCTATGACCATTCGCAAGTGTTTTTGTGTGTGTGTAAAGTGTCTTAAGTTAAAAGTTAGTTGCTGTACTTTTTTGTGGCCCTACGTTACGATGGGTCGACATTATTCCTCATCAGATCAGTCCGAAGATAGTAGGGATGATCTTGTTAAAGAGTTAAATAGGCTAAAGAAGAAAATAAAAAGACATCGCCGACACCGACGCAACGGACGCAGGTCCAGGCGACATGACCGCAGGGAATCTACCAGCAAATCTCGCTCGCGGTCGAGGAATGCTTGAGTAACGTCATCTCATAATCGATCTCGTTCACAACAGCATTCAGGTAAGACGTATTTTATTTGTACCCGTATTTATTTATTTATCTTAATGGCGTAACTGCCTAGCAGCACAAAGATTGTAAGCTAAACGCACATAAACAACAACCGCAACCAACGACAGACACGTGACCGCCATTTTACCAACGCTGATGGATATAAAATGGCCGGTGGGTAAGAACATGCAAGATTTGGTAACGAGTACGCGTATTTAAAATCCTTTTTGCGTGTTCTATGCACTGTACTTAGACAGCACAGTCTTCCCACCTACTACAGCTATACGTATTTCAAATCTTGTTTGCGTGTTTTATGCACTGTACTTGGAAAGCACAGTCGCAATATACGTAGAACGTATTATATTTTTTCCCACCTACTACTAAAACAGTACTTAGAAAGTACGATTGAAAGCAATGCAAGGAACCATATATTACAGTACTGGGAAAGAAGTTACCACTGAAGTAATGAGTAGGTATAAATAGATGTGACAATATTTTTATTTTTTATTGTGTTTTCCTTTTATTGGTCTTCGCGACCAACCGCTTTTAACAAGAACAGCTCCTTATTGAGGAGTTACATATCATTGGTTATATTACTTATAAGGGTTTTCATTTCAAAACTAGCCACCTTTAATAACTCTGAAAGTTTTGAAATTTCCAGTTTGAATAAAAACACGTCAACTTTGATATCGAGGGGGAAGTTTAAAATCGCCATTGAAGTAATTTTATAATTCACCCCCCCCTCTCTCCAGCACCCCCTTTGAAATTTCAAATGGAACCACCTACTTTGTGATATATCATTTTACAGGTAATTAAATTCTCTATCTATCTATCTTTTTTATTTCCCCCCATCACGTGTTTTTTTTCAAACGGGAAATGTCAAAAAAATCAGAAAAGGGAGGGTTGAGGGGGGTGATGGGGGGCAATAAAAAATAGTATGGTTAGATAGAGAATTTAATTACCTGTAAAATGATATATCACAAAGTAGGTGGTTCCATTTGAAATTTCAAAATGGGGGTTGCTGGAGTGGGGGGGGGGGTGAATTATAAAATTACTTCAATGGCGGTTTTAACTGGAAATTTCAAAACTTTCAGAGTTATTAAAGGTGGCTAGTTTTGAAATGAAAGCCCTGTATACCTATCCAAATGTACTTGGCAAGTACGCTAATTTACTCTTTGAGAAAATAACCTATAAGTTTGCTTTCTTGCTCTTATGTGGGCTAACACTAAACCCATTACACGTATATTACAGATCATGAGGACTTGAGCACAGCCTACGGTGTCCCTGGCGAGGAAACAGAACATGTGACGTTATCCTAGTCGTTAATGTTTGTACATTTCGAGAATCTAAATATCTTAGAGATGTATGGATTATTTTGGGGGTTGTTAGGGAAAAAAATAAATAAAGGATTGAGTTTTGGAATTTGAAAATCAAAAGGTGAAAGTTTCTCGCTAGTTTGAGAAAATTATCTATTTACCGATTCTGGTAGTATTTGATCTGATAAAAGTCAGTAATTTATCGTGTTACTCGAGTTAGAGTGTTACGGGTCATATCCCGGATTTTGAACATTT
Source organism: Hemicrepidius hirtus (assembly GCA_963082805.1). Lineage (NCBI taxonomy): Eukaryota > Metazoa > Arthropoda > Insecta > Coleoptera > Elateridae > Hemicrepidius > Hemicrepidius hirtus. The sequence goes on from OY720162.1 coordinate 17,432,956, forward strand.
TGCTGACTAGTGTTATCAATTGAGTTTTGACGGTTGGTCAAGTTTTGTGCTTTTTCCTGTGAAATGCGTTCAAATAATTACTACTAGATTCCGGAAGTATCATTTTCGTTCCCGATTGCCGTTCCCGTATCGAGGAATTTCATCACATCTACAAGCCTTTTCGAAAAACAAATACAAATAAGATAAGTGTGATTTGGTTTATATTTCAAATTTAGAAAACGATTTTAGAGATTTGAAAAGCAATAAGGATCATTTCCATAATGCATAATTTTTGATAAACTATTTGAAGTCAAACATTTAATATGTTATAATTTATTTTTATAATTTGCATATTTTGAAAGTTACATACTTATATAATTTAGTTTGAAAGAAACTACATCTAATCGAATATCTATTAAAATTATTACTAATCATTCATTCAATTAAATCAGATTAAGTAGTTTCTAAAACATTATTGGGTGACGACCCTTTACTTAGATTAGCATTATCTTTTATGATATTTTTAACATTTTGTTTCTGTCTTTAATTGACTATTATTGTATTAAAACCTTGTTAGCCTTACTGCTTGTGTATGTTTATTTTAGTTTATTTTATTAACCAATTTCAGCAATTGACTATTTGTAGTTGAAAAAGGTAAGGCTATAAATTGTTTTGAGTGCTCAACATCTTTTCTTCGGTTATTAGTCAAGGGCCGTTGGGATTTTAGCTTTTTTTGTGTGCTAAAAGCAAAAAACCTTTACAGTCAAAAAGTAGGTGTCCTAGACATTAGATTTTACCAGGTTTACATTTTCGAAAACGCCTCGTTTATTAAATATGGCGAAAACTAAATGGCGTCGTATCGCTTACTGTAAATCTGAATTGTGACGTTATTTTTTATCACATTTTTAAATACGAGGTGTAGAAATGTTTGTATAGGATTAAACTTCATTAGTAGACTACAAAATAACACAGTAATGTATATTTACTACGAGAATATGACGAAATTACGAATATTTTTTACTTTCAAAATTATTTTCACATGCGTATACGTCGATGAAAATGTTACTTTATGACATTTTTGTTTTAATAAAAGATGTGTAAAATTTAATAACGATTCCAATGGTATCTACTAAGTCTATACTAGCTAATACTACACAGAAGTTATTGTAAGACATATACGCGAGTTCGAGTTCTTCGTCGCAAGTATATGTCGAGAACGGTGAGAGGCGCCGCGCGATGCATTTAATATTGCATTTAATTATTTCTGCTTAGTTTAAAACACAATAATACGACAAAACTTTTGAAGTTTTAACAATTAAATAAACCCGGATTCACATAAAATACTGTTAGGAAAAGGAAAACAATATTTAATTCTATATTTACATACATGTTTCTAACTATAATAAAAATATGAACCATGGCCTTTAAAAGAAAATAACCAACATTTTATAACATTGGTGACATTGTCACAATACATAAATAGTTTTGAATAAAATAAACACTACATTTTTGCTGTCCTATTCATCTGCTTCTTCCAAAACCTCGTTTACGTTGATGTATTCTTCGGTATTGGCACATTCCCATTCTATACACGCACATGATTCGGTACACGGCAGATTGTTTTTTCTGCAAGAACAGTTGTTGTGCAACCACATTTAACTAAATGCAGAACTGCCTCAGGAGCAGGAAGCTGTGTACTAGTAACCGGATTATATCTTCCGTTTAACATCTTCCAGCCACATTCCTCTGGATTTGCCAATAATTGTATGTTAGTTCCACTGGATTTCCAAATCTTAGCTATAAAATTGGCTCTTAGAATATGCTGCTTGAGAGCCCCAAGAGTGGGTGGCAAATTTTCCCCTTGGTGTCCCTTAAACAAGAATAGGTGTCACCGCAGAGCGCATACTTTACTAATCAATTTACTTTTGTACAATATGCAAACTAATTGTTCTAATTTTTCTATTATCTCTTCACACACAACATTTCTGTCGCCTAATGAAGAAAGGGCTTCCAAAATTCCATCATCAAGTCCAAGAAGTATAGCGAATGAAGAGTCTTTACTTTTTTTTAAAAAACTTCCCAGTAACGTCTGTTCCAGTAAACGCATGGAAACCTAATAGAGCTCCAGCTATTTTTGGTCCTATCGCATTGTAAATATGTCCTATTTCAATATACCTTCGAGTCTTTCCTCTCCCAGTTAACATAAAAGTTTTATCAGGTAAATCAGGGTACATGTTTGTCAACAATATTGTCACGTTATAATTTAGTGACATGGTCTGGATCGAAACACATCAACCTTTTAATAGTTATATTTAAGCACAAGTTACATTATTGACTTAATATTAAATGATACACCACACAGGTGGGCTTACATGAATAGCATAGCTATTAGTAGATAGAGCGTAGCTGGGGTTGAAACCATGTTGACAAGACTGTAGCCTTCTTGGTCTTGGTATGGATTGATGTTACCAAGTCTGATGACTCACAGCTAGGAGCTGTTTGTCTTGGTATGGACGAACTTAATCTTGATATCGATGTCGACTGACTGACTAGTTGTTTCTTCCTTGTGGCATATTAATCCTTTTATAGTATTAGCTCCCCTCCTATCTATTGCATTCCATTTACAATGTCCTTAAGTCTATATTTAGTGATTGCACACTGACAGGATGTTACTTGTTTTACATGATGAAATAACATGATGAAATATGGATTGAACACCTGCACTAACTTGCAATAACAAATGAGTCACCATCAAGCCATTTCAACATGATGCAATTATCTTACATTGTAGTTAACATTCTATTAGCATAAAAGATACTTAATTAATACCCAATCAATACTTAATAATTATCTAATCGATCTGCTTGTGACAATATTAACACGTCAGTATCAGGGGAGTGCTAATATACCTTCGAGTCTTTCCTCTCCCAGTTAACATAAAAGTTTTATCAGGTAAATCAGGGTACATGTTTGTCAACAATATTAACACGTCAGTATCAGGGGAGTCTACTGTTATTTTAATGTTTTTTCCATATTCTTTAGTCAGATATAAAGCATGAAGTATTAGCAGTGTATCTGCTTCTTCATGATTATGAATCTCCAGCATATCTGGTATAGAAATATTAGAATAGGTTTCATATCCATACGTAACCATGACGTTTTTTAACTTATTTTCTGAACTTAAACCGTGATCTAAAACTTTTTTTCCAAGGTATTCAGTTAACTCAGCTTTCGTTTTAACACTTGATAATAATTCTTTCAGACTTACGTTTTTAATGAGGGTTGTATCTGCAATATGGTAATACGTATCATGTCCACCGGTGCGTTTGAATCTCATTTGTTCTTTAAGAGAAGCCTCTTTGTATATATCAAAAATAAGATGAGTTTGAAAGTAATTGCTTGAAACATTAATTAATCTAGAAATAAAATTTTTTGCAAAATCTTCACATGTTTTCACAGTTGTTGATTTTGTCATAGGCTGCAGTAGAGCCATTCCATCGATTAATATAAAAGACATCTTTTCAGCGTCTGGAATTTCATCGCTAGGCAGAGTTTCTTTATGTTTTTTAGCAAGTTCCTCCAATCTATGCATTATTTTTGATTTATCTGTTGCTAAAAGGAGAGTGCCATCCGAAGCAAAAAGGGAACGTGGGATAGCACCAAATTCATACTCTCCAATGCAGTTTTTCAGATCGAGGTCAGTTCTTTTCCTTGACATAATCATAAGCCGTTGTAATAAATCTCTTTCCTCTGTAACTTTGACTATTTTGTCGCCAATTTTTATACTTTTCTTTGCATTTACACTTTTAAATGTCCCAATATTTACTCGTTGTATAGGAGCCCATATATTCGTTCTTCCTTCAACTACCCTGTCTTCGACAAAAGTTTGGTAACTCTTGCTTCCCTATTTCATCTCGGTTAATAATGTCCTTTGCTATGCTGTCGTCTATGACTTTACCGGTAAGTAAATTGCAAAATCCCGCATTTAATAATGTGTTGGAAAATGGATTTATAAGATTAACCAAAACACCTTTTAAAGTTAAGTAGTTATCTTTTATTCTACGTTCGGCACAAGAATGTATTTCATGGTGTTTGCCATCTTCATTCCGTATTTTTATACAAACTTTTTCTTTAAATTGCTCAGTTATATTTACAAGTTCTGGAGCGATTACAAAAAAACGTTCAAGTGCTGCTTTGTTTTGCGTAATTCCCACATACCTCCACATACTTTTACTTTCCTATTTTCGTGTTCAATCGCGTGGTCTAGTCCGATTGACGTAAAAGGAACTTTTGATTTAGTAACACAGAACTTGCCGTTAGATAACTCTTTCCATAAAACAGGATTATTTCTTTTTGTGTATGACATTGATGACAGATATAAAGGCATCGAACGCGAATAATTATAATGATTATGAGCAAAAAAATATTTGTTGAGAGCATCAATACTTTGCAAATGTAACTGGAAGTTGTTTTCTCTTGTTGCTCTTATAAATTTCAAAATATTTTCAAATTGCTTTATGTAATTGAAAATAAATTTCTGCGTACCAGATTCTATGTTTCTTGCTTGGTTGACAAAGTTGTCGGCAAGTTTTGCAATAGAATTAGTCACACATTTCTTGAATATTTCACGATCACCTTTTGTTACGTGATTGTAAGTTGATGTTATATCGTTAGCGATGCTTCGTAATCGATTTTCTTCTTCAGGTGTCAAGGTTATTAACTGCTCTATGTAAAGATCATATAATGCAAGAATAGTTGTAATGTGTGCTTCCAATGCTCGATAGTACTGCTAATATTTTCGATACAGTTGCAGCTCCGTACATTCCTGCTTCAACCCAAGCTTGCTCTATTCCGCTTCCTTCTATATATTTTCCTAATGCAGCTAATGACCAAAACACAATATGTAATTCACCTGGTCTAAAAAGAAATTCTCTTCGTATGCGCTGATCGGATACCCAAAATCTCATTGCCATATCATATAATTGCATGTCAAATGTTATAACTGTAATAGCTTCTCTACCCATTGCCAAAAAGTTAACCGCCTGTGCTTGCTTAATTGCTTCAAAAAGTATGCTGTAATTTGTTGGAGGCGATCTAAGCAAGGGTGCTAATAATGATACATTACATTGCTGTGCTTCATTTGAAGTGAGGGAATTAAATCCTGACCATGTCCCGGCCGTTTTATCAGATGGACCCAAAATTGTCGCAATAATCCAACACAAATCTTTCTTATTGACATCTTCTAAATCGTAACATAAACATTCAGAAACATTATCTAATTTTAAAGCAGGTGGGTTGGGCTTAACACAATATTCTCCAGTGAATTCATTTTGAACATTTGGAGATTTAAGTGAAGGATCTATTTCTAATGGCGACAATATTTCATTCTTATCGTCAGATTTTTTCTGGAACACCGCAATAGCCGTTCCGTGTAGGCTGTCCATACCGCTAGGTGTACACTCAAGAAAATCTATATTATCGATTGAAAACCAAACAAATTCTTCTTTCACTAACCAGCTTGGAAAACAAACGGTCATATTTAATTTCTCCAGACGATTGTAGCCTTTTGCATACAATTTTCTATTTGTAATACCTTTTTGTAGCTAATGGAGAGTCCAAGCTTCTCTAATTTGTTTATCATATGTTTGGATCTCAAATTTTTGTGAATGTCTAAAGCTAATCCAACAGCTAATGGTGTTTATTGTGAATGGATGATTTGCTGTTTAGGGTACTTATTTGTTTTCGACTTTTGAATGCTTGTATGACATGTTGACAAACAGCAGAAATGTGTGCGTGTGTACTGTCGTCATCGTCTTTATTGGCATCTTCATTGGGTGTTTCGTTGCTGATTTGTCTAGACCCAATTAGTAATGCTTCACAAAACTGATATAACATCACAGGTGTCTGAAAATCTTGGAACGAACCTGTAAATTTCCATTTAGGGATAGATTCAATTTCCCGGCGAAGAATCTTGGCAGCTTCAAGCAGAGTATTTATATCTTCAGTCTTGTTTGCACTTATACCTATTGATGCCATCTGATGTAAAGTTTCATTTAATAGTACTTGTTCAGGCTCATTTCGCTTAGAGGGTTTTTTGAAAATAATGTTAACAATATGCTGAGACAATTTTTTTTTAAATGGGGTTTGTAATTATTATAGTTAGGTATACTTTTAATGCCATACTCATTTAAAATATTAAGATAAGTACTCTGGATTACATTCATGTTTAGAATTTTATTATTTTCTTCCGAGAATGCATTTTTCACCGTGTTGACTAATGCTGCATCTGTTAAACATTTGGTACTTTCGTCATTTAAAACAGTTATTTTTTGAGTTCTTTCGTACGTTCTAAAAGAAGCGGTGTGGTATTTCACTTCAAGTGCGACTGCAATCAGTGGATCATCAGATGCAAGTAATCCACTAAGCCTGTTCCATATCACATCATCTTTGGTTTTTAGACAAATATCTTTAAATTTTTTGCCCATGTTAGCTGATGTGACATCATGCACGTTTTCTTTGGAATTTTCTTGGCACAAAATGCACTTCATCTTATCAAAATTTGACCTGATTCTTATAGGAATATTACTTGCAGTTTCTTTAGTTGAAGAAGAAGAAGGAACAGTTAATGTAGTTTCTCTTTTCTTTAATGTTTCAATAATAATTTTGTTGGTCATATCACAATAGTATTTTTTGTGATACAACGCACTTCCCGTTAACAATTGTTCTTTAGAATATTTTGATAATATACTTTTAACATATTGTAACGTAGGATTTTCGTCGCCCAAAGAAATTCTCTCGTTCACTGCCACACTTATTTTTTCAATAGAGTAAAGAGTAGCATTATTAGTTTTTTCTGAACTTTTATTGCGTGTTTGACATATTATGCACAGACTGGCATTATATTTAACATTCATATTTATTGATTAAGAGATCTAGAAATATGCTTAAATTAAAATATTTTATCTCTTAAAACAATAAAATATCACGAAAATAGGTATGTATTTTTATGTAAATGCGACCGAGAAGAACTACCACCAATACATACGGTTCACCCATGCCTATGAATGACTGGGAATGGATGATGGAACGGGCAAGCAACGCACGTCTCTCGGCACAGGCAGGCAGGCACGCGGCAAGTTGAGACGCGCTTCTTGACATTTAAATAGCGAAAACTATTTTATTACGATATCAAATGCTAGAGTATTTGGTGTCGTTGGAATCGTTAAGAAATAAAGTACATCTTTTATTTGAGAGAAAAATTCAGATAATCTGTTTTATTTAAACTGTGGACGCTGAAAGAAAAAGTATGAATTTCAAAAAAACAAATTTTAATATATTTTAATTAAAATTAATTAAATATATACAGTTGCTGTGCGTTATTTATGTAGTCCAAACCTTCAACAATATTTTAACGATTAGTTTTTGAAAATGTGTCTAAAAATAACGTGGTAATTAATTAGTAAATTGGGCTATGCGTCGCCATTTTGTTTTCTCCATATTTTTTTAATGGGTCGCTTCCAAAGATGTAAACCTGGTAAAATGCAATGTCTAAGATATCTATTTAGCAAGTATAAAGGTTGTTTGCTTTTAGCACAATATTCAAGCGAAACGCGTTTTTTGACTACTATATCTGCAACTGACCGACTAACATTTCAGGATTTTAGTGTTGCAGTGGCGCCCATTTTGTTAATCTTCTGTTAATAATATTTCATTGTTGAATCAAGAACCCACCCGTCTCCACAGAGTTTAGCTGAGGTACCTGTTTAACGTTGTAACGCGATTTAAGCGCGTCACAAACAGGCAGGTGTAAACTCGGATAAGGGCCCCCAACCACGAGCCGAACCAACCAACTCGTTGGACGAAAGCCTCTTACAGATTCTAGGAGACGATCTCCCCACCCAAGTGGCCTCTGGTGAGGATATTCAGGCAGATGTAGCTGACCGATGGAAGCAAATCCTAAAATCTGGCCTATCGGGGAAAAAAAGAACCAGTCTCTTGGAGAAATTACCCCCCAGCGAGTGTAACTGAACTACTATGGGAGGAACAAAACTTAATCCGGAGATTATAGCTGCCCTGGGAGACGCTGGTCAGAAGAGAGACGAGAGATTACTCCACAAATAAACTCAAATTGGGGCTTGTTTGGTTAGCATAGGGAAAGCCCCGACTTTAGTGTAGAATGAACGGCCAGAAACAGGAGGGGGGAGGCAACAAATAGTGGAGCTGCTAAGCGACCACTCTGATTCATTAACTCGCAGGGCTATCGTGAGCAATAGACTGAATAAAACGGTGAAGGAGGTAGCTCAAAAATCGGAGATTGACTGTTTGCTTTTTGGCAGCGGCCTCATGGAACAACTGAACACAGCAAAAGCAATGGAAAAGACGGTAAAAGAGTTAAAACAACAGCAGATTACAAGACCGACTTTGAGACCTCGACCGAGCACGTCCAGCGCCTAAGCTGAAAAACCAAAACAGCCTTTAAACTGGTCGGGTCCGTCCAGACGACTCAACAATCAACGTCATCTGGGCGGACAGCAACAGCAGAGACCGGCATTGTGGAAGAAATCAACCAACCGACAGTACCGGAAGCAGAAAAACTAAAGGTACGTAAATGGCCATTGGTAGCAGGTAGACTAAGATATTTTAAAAATAGTTGGAAATCAGTAACTTCAGATAGTCAAATACTCGACTGGATCCAGGGATACAATATCCCCTTTAGCAGATCGGTACATCAAAAAGTACCACCTAGGGAACCCACCTGGACTCCAGTTGAGAGAGCCGATTTAAAAGAGGCAATTTCCAACTTACTACAGCTAGAAGCTGTCGAATCTTGTAGTGCATGCGATGGTCAATTTATCTCTAAAGTTTTTCTGGTGCCAAAACCAAACGGCTCTAAACGCTTTATTCTTAACTTAAAACAACTCAACGAGTTTATAGATACAGAATATTTTAAAATGGAAGATTCTACAACAGCATCGAAGCTGATGATTCCAAATTGTGTTATGGCAACGATAGATCTGGAAAATGCTTGTTTCTTAATCCCCATCGCACAAAACTCCAAAAAATACCTACGTTTCTGGTTTAATCAAACGCTATACCAATTTACCTGCATCCTCTTTGGCTTGTGTACTGCTCCCTTAGTTTTTACAAAACTATTAAAGCCGGTAGTAGCTCACCTCAGAGAAGCGGGGTTTTCGTCGGTAATTTACATCGACGACATCCTTTGTCTTGGCCATTCTTACGACAATTGCAAAAATAATGTAGACAATACAATAAGTTTACTTAATAAATTAGGCTTAAACTGGCAAACTGGTCCTCAATCAAGTGTGTAAATATTTAGGCTTTATCTACAATTCGAAAGAGATGAGCCTTGGGCTAACGCTAGAAAAAAGAATCTATATTAGGGCCGCGGTCGAAAAAATACAGAATAGTCGCCAGTACACAATTAGAGATCTAGCTAAACTATTAGGGACCCTAACAGCTGCTTGTCCAGCTGTGGCTTACGGTTGGACATACACTAAGAAGCTAGAGCGACATAAGTGTTTAGGGTTGGCAAGGTTAGAAAACAACTATGAAAAGTACATATGTAATACAAATGATTTAACAGATGATTTTAACTGGTGGGTGGCTAACATCAGTACATCAGTTAACCCAATTAGGCAATATAATTTTAAATTAGAAATTTTCACAGATGCGTCTATGACAGGTTGGGGAGTATACTGTGGAGGTCACAGAACCCACGGTTTCTGGTCAGAAAAGGAAAAAGAGCGTCATATTAATTACTTAGAACTATTAGAAGCCTTTTTCGGATTAAAGTGTTTTGCAAAACATCTACACGGTTGCGAAATTCTCATGAGAATTGACAACACAACAGCCATATCTTATATAAATCGGTACGGTGGGATTCAATTCACAGAGTTAAATCAACTGGCTAAAGACATTTGGCAGTGGTGTGAAAGATAACAAATTTGGGTCTTTGCATTCCATATAAAATCAAGCGAGAATGTTGAAGCAGACAGGGAGTCTAGAAGTAAAGTATCAGAATTAGAATGGGAGTTAGCAGATTACGCATTTGAAAAAATCATTAAGACTTTTGGCGTCCCATGATAAGATGATGATCATCAGCCATTTTCATGATGTGCTGCTTCACTTTTGTAACTTTGTAATTTTTAATTAATCTTTGTGATTTTAGGGCACTGGTTCCTCAAACCTTTGTTCCTTTTTGTTAACATGTTTAAATTAACACTTCATGTTGTTTAAATTTTAAATTTTTATTACTTTTTCATTGTATTTTACATCTACCATATGCACTGAAGATGCCCTTGTAAGGGCGAAAACGTTTTGCTTTTACGATCTTTAAATTTTTACATTAAAATCTGTGGGTTAACGACTACGTGGTATCAAACCTTCGTTTTATTTAATTCCTAACCCATTCTGTGTTCGTAATGGATCTTAATCATTTAAATATCATTCTTTTTGGGACCATGGGTGGGAAACGATCAACTGATCAAGAGGTTATTTAGAGGCTTCTACAGACTGAAGCCTAGCAAGCCGAAATATCACTCAACATGGGACCCACAGATAGTATTAGCAGTAATAGAAAAGTGGTACCCAAACGGCATGATGTCGCTGGATCATCTGACCCGAAAACTTGTGACTTTGTTAGCATTATCGACAGCACATCGAGTACAAACCTTGTCGCTAATAAGAGTAGAAAACGTATCGGTGTCAGAGGATCAACTCGAAATAATGATTCCCGACTTAATTAAGACCTCGGGACCAGGTCGCTTCCAGCCTTTGCTGTGTCTACCTTTTTTCAGGGAAAAGCCCCAAATATGTCCAGCCAACACCTTGTTTGATTATATTTTGAGGACTAAGGACATGCGTGGTCAGATAAGCAATCTCCTTATAACAATAAAACGGCCGCACCACGCGGCAAGTAGTCAGACCATAAGCAGGTAGATTAAGTCAACGATCAAGGCAAGCGGAGTTAATACAGAGATATTTACTGCCCACAGCACCCGACATGCCTCCACGTCTTGCGCAAATGCAAAAGGAGTGACACTAGATTGCATACGCCGAACAGCAGGATTGAGCGACCAGTCAAAAACTTTTGCAAAATTCTATATAATAGGAAAATAGTTAAAAGTAATGTATTTGAAAATTCAATCCTAACCTAAGGGTATGATTGAGTTTATTAAATATGTTAATTTGCCAACAATATAAATTAGTTGAGTATTTTATCACAACTTATAAGCTTTAAACATCTACATAGTGATCTCGAAGGTAAGGTGTCGAACCATAATTACACAATCAAACGAACTTACCTGTTGTGAAGTTCGATTGTGATTATGGGAGACACCTTACCTGAGATGATCACTCCCCACCCGAGCCCAAGATTCCTTTTCAGCAATCACCCAAGTCAAGCTTTGAAGAGAATGAAATGAATCACGATACGTCACGAGGGATGGACGATTTTTTCTGATCTTTAAACTTGTGGTGGTACCTAGCGGAGAGTAGTACTACATAGTGATCATCTCAGGTAAGGTGTCTCCCATAATCACAATCGAACTTCACAACAGGTAAGTTCGTTTGATTGTGTAATTGTCTTTGGTTTTAGTAAATTGACATTTAAAACATAAACAAAAATATTGATCTGGAGACGATCATACATGGTCGGCATGGAAATCGTTAACGATCGGTGACATTCGTGTAATTGTTTCAAGGCAAATGCTTCAAAGCAGTCGTGGATCATTTAAAAAAAATTAGCATTATACATAAGATCCCTATGTTCCGTCTTCCCAGGGACACACGGTATGTTTACTAAATGGTGATACAGCAGATGATATCTTAGACATCATGCAAAAACTTGCAGAAGAAAGTGAAAACGACCATACACTGGAAATTCGTAACCTTCGCAATGATGGGCAAGTTAATGAAAGAAATATACGAAATGTTATTGTACGAAACTTGAAATTAGACCACAGATTTACACATGAAAATGTAGCTGTATAAAATAATTTTATTGCATGTATTCGTAAAAAATGTAGCTAGGTGGTAACCTATTTCTATTCTAATAAAGCTATTAAAAAGGAACATACTGGAAAAATATTTTTATATTATTAGATTGGAAAAAAACACTGCTGTCCTGCTAATCTTCATTATTGAATTTCATTTCTATTGCAGTTACCATGCGCTCAAAGAAATTATTGAATGTATCCAACCGTTGCATGCGATCTTTGTGTCGACGGTCGATTGGGGAAGGCCTACGTTTGTGTGCGAATGATGACTGAAATTTATTCAATTAACTGGCTTAGAGCTTGTGGCATTAGTATTGCTTGTTAATGATGTTGTACATTCAGATCTATCACTAATTTCCTCCTCAAAAGTTTTTAAGCTTTCGCTACTACTGCAAGTAGCTACTGGCTGAATTTTGGGTTTCTTGTGTAGAAATTCATGTATTTCATCAAAGTAGTGTCGATCATTTCTTTCCGTTTGGGAATTATGGTTGGCAACTTCTTTATACGTTCGTTGCAGCCCTTTCCACTTTGTGTTGCACTGTGCCCCCGTAACAACAAAGTTTAATTGGGATGAAATCTCTGTAGCTATTTTGTTCCAAACAAATTTTTTTACAGTACTTTGAAATTCTTCATCGTACTGGCGTACTAGACTGATTAATCGTAAAGTGGCTATACGGCCCCATGTCTTGACTTCACCTTCAGCCCCAGGTTTCGCGCTACAGTTCTCAGCAGGTGATTCTGTACATTTTCCAGCACATTCATCAATACTCTTAACAGCGTTAATTCTGTCCCAATCTCCTGTAATAGGTTATTTAATTTATCTTTTATTATTTATCTTTTGTACATTTCGTTGCCTAACGTAAAACAAATCCACGGTGTTACTAAATTAATTAATTACATTACTCACCAGTAAAAGTGTGTTGCTACCATGAATAGTCATGTTTTCTTGTGATTTGTCCGTGAACTTGCATACTTCGCACATAAAAATAATTTAATTCTCCATACTTGTATATCAAAGTTTGTGTGTACACGTGATAATTTTCCCGTCAACTATTTTAAGCTTTTGCTCTAAGAAACTCCAGCCTCTCGGTACAAACACTTCGAGCAAAACGAGCGTCAAAGAGCGTGCTCCATCTGCTCGCTCTGTGAATAAACGAACGCCACAGATCGCTCTCCGATCCCGCTCCAAACCATTACCGAACACGATAGAGCAAAACAATGAAAAAGAGCGTCACAGATCGAAATACCGAATGCGTCTAAAGAGGGCAAAATGTAGTATATACGAACATGCTCAGTCTGAGAGTGAAAACATTGATTTACTTCGGGAGCCCTTAAGAAATGGTTTACACCATGTATTTGGTGATCACGCCAAGTGCATAGAAGGTACATGTAACACCATTGGAGACACAGAGAATAATATGATTCCTGAACTTACGGCGACTTGCATGTATAATCATTTATATGGTATGTAATTATATCAGATGTTTATCAGATCATTAACAATTTTTTACAGGGGTTCTCAGATTACTTGTGCGAAAAGCACATCTTTTAATCAAAAACGAAAACAGTAATCGTGCTGAACGATTTATGAATATAGTCGCACGATTTACCATGGGAAAAAGATTAAATATAATTCAGCGGGGATCTTATGAGCGAAGGGCCCACTTGTCCGGATTAAGGCACAACAAAAGTTTTGAGTGGGACTTGAGTCCTTGGAAAAAGTGTACAGGAAGCAGTCCAGGCAACATTTATAGGGACGAACAGTTTTGGAAAGAGTCGATGGTACCTAAATTAAAACATTTTTAAATCAACTGTATAGCACCTGAATTGACCCGAAAAAATTTGGACAAAAACAAAAGGTGTTGATCCACCTTACATACAAAATGCAATGAAGTTACAGGGAGATAAAATTAAAAATGTTCAGGTTCCTTTATAAAAAAGTAATAAACACACCGAGTCGAACTAACATATTACCTCATCCAACATTATTTAATCACTGTCTAATTGTAGGTAATTTTCCAATTTGCCTATTGTTTCTTTTTTGCTTTCCTAACTGCCTACTTACGTTTATTTGTAATTTAAGTAATTTGTAATTTCAATACTATACAACACAACAACGATTATAATATAATGAGTTATATGTAACAAATAAATGGTAAATAAATAAATGTTTTTATTTCTATTTGACAATGTACTCAAAGGTTCTAACCATAATAAAGCATGTTTCCATCTTACATTTGTGTGTTTTTATTAATTATTATAACACCACCCCATCGTGTGGGTTGCACTTAATGTTATGATATCTACTACTACTAATAATAATAATAATATTTATTCCAAAAAAAAAACCGAAGGTGTATGGAAATACATTGTTGAATGAATAATCTAATAATATGGATATGAAAACAAACATGGTAATAATACTAATAATAATAATAACTAAATAACTGTGTTACGGGAACTCAACTGAAGCACGATCCAGAAACTCATTGATGTTATAAAAAACGTTCTCAGTAAGCCAACGTTTTAATTTCAATTTGAAATACGTAACTGTGTTAATTGCTTTTACCTCCTCTGGGAGTCTGCTAAAAATATTAATTCCACTAATCAAAGGACTGTTTTTGGAGATTTCTAGATTGACATAGGGTACGCGCAATTGATTGCGGATCCAAGTGCCATATCTGTGAATTTCAGAGTTTTTTTGGTAAATTATCTTTTTGTTTAAAAATGTAAATCGAAACCTGCAAGATATATAAGTTTGTTAATGTTAAAATATTTAAATTATGAAAATGTGGCCTGCAGGTTTCAGAACATGATAAGTTTAATAAGGCTCGTATAGCTTTTTTTTGTATTTTGAAAATAAGATGGCTTTCCGATGATATTCCCCAAAACTGAATCACATAACATAGCAGGCTGTTAAAATAAGAAAAGTAAGCCGTTTTACCCGACTGAAATCCTAAGTTTCTAGATATATTTTTGATTGCAAAGACCGCAGAACTTAATTTCTTAGATAATTCAATAATGTGCGATTTCCAATTCAGAAGTTCGTCGATGTGAAGTCCCAAGAACTTTATTGTTGAATTTTGTGATATGATGCCAAGGTTGGTTGTTAATTGAACTTCATAATTATGAACATAGTTAGACCTAAACAAGATCAAATTTGTCTTACTCATATTCATATGTAAATTATTGCTAGACATCCATTCCTGTAACTGGCCGATAATGTTTCTGGCTTTTGATTTAAGGTTATCTAAATCATCAATCATCAGCAAAAAGTGTAAAATGCGCATCAGAAATACTGTGGACTAGATCATTTATGTAGATCAGAAACAATAGAGAATCGTCACTGTCTCAATTCGTTACCTTTATCAACTACTCATTCAAATTTAGTGCGTATTTAATGTCAACAGCGCCATCTATCCAAATTACGCTGAACTTCTTACTCACAATTGACGGCCATTTTTGATGCCCTTGTCAAACAAAAACTTTAAGTCTGCCGGAAAACATTATTATCCAACGTTAATGACTCGGATTTGAAGTTTACATTTTGTGTGACCATACTTAGGGATTAACAGAATTTGACGTAATGTAAAATCCTAAAAACTTCTTTTTTGGCAATTTTCAAATTTAATTTAAATTAAGAATCAAAACTGCATTTTACATGAAATTTAGTGGCTATCTAAGTTGCAATAATGCTTTTTAGAAACTCTTAATTAAAATCCAAATTATTCGCTTTTGTTCGAGTTCTGTAGTTTTAAAATTAACAAGGATTTTATGGTTGCTGCCCTCTATCAACAAAAAGCGCAGCGACCGCCCTCTTAAAGGAGTCAAATAATCAATGCATCACAACATTTTGCTTTCCTAAAAATCAAGAAAAACGTTTGCTTTGGATAAGTGCAATTCCAAGGAAAGCTTGGATTCCTTCTAACTTAGGTCAGACATTGGTTTATTGTGACTTCCAGGATAATTTTTTAAGATATGCAAAATTTTAAGATATAAGAGACGTGTATCACAGTGAAAAATGCCAAACAATTAAACAGGCATTTAAATTGAATTATAAGTCCCTTTACCCCTCGGTTTTAGAGCGACAAAAAGTTAATTTAGCTGACAATATATTCCATCAGTCCACTGTTGCATGTCTCAAAAGTAATTCTAAATATCAAGATACTGGTGAGTTTTTAGAAATTATAAGGAAGTGGTGGAACATAGTTAACAACCGAAGTCCTTTGAAAGATACACTTAAAAGGGATCAATGGTGTGACTCCATACAATCGGCTTCTAATTTGCAGACTAATTTAATAAACAATTTGTAAATTGGCTTGATAAATGGAATGGTTTACTAAATAACAATGGCCATCTTTCATCTGAAACATTTAATGCTATACGTCACAGTACTGTCGTTTTGATAGACATAATTGAATATACTTTTAAAAATTACGATATCAAATACTTCTTGCCAGGAAAATTGTATCGTATATTCGGAGGCTGTAATTATAATGTATCGTTTGATGATATAATAGGAGCTGAAAAAAAATACGTACAAAGCGTGTTTTCAAAAAAAGTAGCAGTGCATTTTCTCTTTCAGAAGTGGGGGGTCGAGTGCATAAACCGGCCAAGTCCATATTTTGCGCAAAATGAGTTACGTGCCTATTCTTGTACAGTTTTAAATTGTAAATCGTCCTGTGCATAAACCAGGTTTCAATGCCAAAAATAGGATATTTATTATGTTTATAATGGGTTGCCTGGTTTTGGATAATTTGCAATAACCGGCCAAGTCCTGGACTTGACTAGTTGTTGCACAGTAACGTAAAATACTAC
Source organism: Hemicrepidius hirtus (assembly GCA_963082805.1). NCBI lineage: Eukaryota > Metazoa > Arthropoda > Insecta > Coleoptera > Elateridae > Hemicrepidius > Hemicrepidius hirtus. The sequence goes on from OY720162.1 coordinate 17,449,770, forward strand.
GACTCAAAACGTCATTGTGTTGTTTCTGACATTTACATGCGTTTTTGAGTTTTAAAATAGTTTTACGGCATAAAAAAATAAATTGTAAGGATGTCTTCTGATAGTGAAAGTGTTAGTGAATGCGATCCATATGAAGCAGTTAGCAGAACAGATAGCGACGCCGATTATTTACCGGATAATGAGCGAAATAACCTCAAAATGCAACCTTCGACAGAGTCTTCCTCAGACGAATCTTCTCAATCTGTTGAAAGGGTTCAACTTCCTCAAACTAATACACCACAACGTGGAAATAAGAAACTTGTACGTAAGGTAATATGGAAGAGAAACGTACAGAAAAGCAAACGAGTGAAGGGTGAACCTTATGTAAGTGTTGCTGGTATGGATAAGCCGGGAAAACATATTGGTGATAATTGCCTCTGCAAACGGAAGTGGTTTGATGAAATCGGAGAGGAGGGTTGTAGCAGAACATTTCGAGATTTTTATGCTATTGAATCAAAAAATCTGCAGGATGCATATTTGTATGGACTGATTAAAAAACAAGAAGTGCAGCGACAGAGAGCACGGTCAGGTGACGGAAACAACAGAAATGCGTCATATGTTTACAAGGTAACGTGGGCTACAAATATTGTTTATTTAAGGGTGTAGATGTGTTTGTATGATTGTTAGAATATAGTTAAGCAGGATTGTGTAGAGAGCCGTATCATTGTTTCAGATTCGACGTGGTGGTAACGATCTTGTAATTTGCAAGAAGGCATTTCTAAGCCTTACATGGAATAACTAAAGCAAGACTTGAGCGTTTGCAGAAACACCTAGCAGTGGGACATGCAACTTCTCCAATGGACAGAAGGAGAAAACATGAGCCCAGACCTAATAAACTACCTGAAGGCACTGATAATAAGATACGTGAGCATATACTTAGTTTTCCGAGATATAGGTCTCATTACAGCAGGAAAGATAATCTACAACATTACTATCTCTCACCTCTCCTTAATATTGCAAAAATGCATCTTATGTACTTAGAAAAACACGAACCTGAACAGTATCAATTATTTCTCCAAAATGTGAATGATATGAAGCCGATTGTAAATTATGATTATTTTAGAAAACTCTTTACAGAAAACTTTAAAATATCGTTTGGTAAACCAAAATCAGACACTTGCCAAAAGTGTGATAAATTAATAAACAAAATTGATGCTGCTGATACCGACGAACAAAAAAAATCTTGGAAACAGAAAAAAATTACATATTTTAAAGGCAGACACTTTTTACACTGACATTAAGGATAAAACAAGTTGAGCTAAAAATGATCCATGCGTGGAAGTCTTAACATTTGACTTTCAACAAAATTTGCCACTTCCAGTGTCTTCAATAGTGGAGAAGTGTTTTACCAAATTCAACTTTCGGTGTATAATTTTTGTATCCATGTGGGGGCTACTGGAAAAAGTTACTTCTATGTATATGACGAGACATTAGCTGCCAAAGGACAAAATAATGTAGCCAGTCCTTTTATACACTTTTTGAAAAATCATATTAAGGAAGAAGGTACTGACGTATACATATTTTCAGATAACTGTTCTTGGCAAAATAGGAACTATGTGCTGGTACAGGTTTGTTTTGCGTTGGTGGCAACTGGAAAGTTTCGACTAATCCAGCAGAGGTATCCGGAACCCGGACACAGCTTCCTTCCATGTGATAGGAGTTTCGGGGCTATCGAAGTAGAGAAACGAAAGTATGATAAAGTATACTTACCCAGAGACTACTGCAAAATTATTGAAAGCACTAGTAAAAAATTTACAGCTATTAAAGTAACGCAGGATATGTTTTTGGATTTTAAAAGTCATTTGCAGCCGTTTTTTGTAAAGAACGCATCAAAAAAGAATAACAAATTTACTATCGAAATATCGTATAATGCGATATGAAAAACTAGACACCGAAATATCGTTTAAATGTAGCGAATCAGTCTGATTTTGTATTATGATTGATTTCGAAATACGAGATAAGAGGAATAACATAACATAATCTTACCCTACCAAATGAGGACAATGTGTTATACAATGAGAGAAGAAAGTTAAAAAAGAATAAATTTGACCATGTTATGGCTGTAGCAAAAAATTATGTACCACAGTGTGATTTGTGGTATTATACAGACATTGAAAAATATCATCGTAGCTTCTTGCCAGATAACAAAGAAACTTCCATGTCGGAATTTAGCGACAACGAATAAAGGAAAATACTAAAATATGAAATACAATATATGGTGTAGTGGTGTATAAAGCAGCCAATTATTTAAATAAAACAAAATTTAACGTTTCGCTAATATATTTAGCTTCTTCAGAAACAAGGATGTACGTACAGGGTGGGCCAAACTAGACGCTTTCTTATGGAAACTCATGTTTCTGTCAGAGATACAACAATTTTGACCCGCGTCTCCTGGGCCCAAATTTTATGAAAAAGTCACTGGCGCAAACATAATTTTGCTATCTCAAACCGTTTGGCCACTAGGGGGCGTTCCTCGAATTTAGTCGATTTCTTTGACAGCCCATAACTTTTTTGTTATTAAAGATAATTGATTTCTGAAAAAACTTTCCCACAGCAGTTTTTGATGTAGAATAAGCTGGTGTGTATTTCAATAAAAAAAATCACCCAAATCGATTAATTACAGAACTGACACAGAAAATTTTAATTCCACATATGATTTTTTGCTTCATTAATTATCGTATTTTCTCATTTTTATTTAATTTATTTTTAATTTCAATTCAAATTTATTCATTTTAGCGCCTTAAGCCATTTTTACCTTCTTGACAATTCAAATCACTTCCTCTTCACACTGTACGTCCGACATAGCAAGTTTGTGTTATCATTGTTTCACATTTTATTATAATTTCGTCCAACTGTTTTAAATCTTTTTAACTGTTTAAAATGTTTTTTCATCGATATATTTACTGGAATTTTAAAAAAGTTATATTTTCTTCGTAACAATATAATTTTTCACATTCATTTACTGGTAAGTTATTTAAAATATTTTTCTTAATCGTTGAGGTTAAAGTATTTTCTCACTTAAATACATGCAATCACTGTACCGAATTTAATTTAACAATTTTTGTTCTTTTACAGAAAATAATTAAATCATGTTTTAAAGTTACAAATAATTTAACCTTCAAATTTTAAAAATAACTTTAACATCATAATGTTATCAATATTCCAGTCATTTTTATACCTTTCAATTTTAAAATAATTTTCCTTTTATTATATGTACATCCTTGTTTCTGAAGAAGCTAAATATATTAGCGAAACGTTAAATTTTGTTTTTTGTTATATTTAAATAATTGGCTGCTTTATACACCACTACACCATATATTAAAAATTCAACAGCCGTTTTTCTATAAAGCTTTTTGCTTTATTTTCTATGAAATACAATGTTTAGTTAGAGCTACTTTTTGTTAATTCCATTTAAAACATTAATAAAAAAATAATTTTAAATATTAAACCAAGTTTTCATTTTATTTATGGTTAAAAAAATTGAAAAACTTTGCATAAACAAGTTAAGTCCAATGATTTTTTTTTTCATATTTTATTTATTCATACGTCTCTATCTCTTTGACTATTACATACAAAAATAACATAAGCATAGCCATCTACAAAGGACAACATACCGAGGAATTCTCAATATCTAAGTATTTTGCATAAAAACGTTTTTTATCTTTTCTGAACATTTTGTATAAATGGACTTGACTGGTTTATGCACTCGACCCCTCAATTGCAATCTCAGTTTTCCACTGAATGTGAGGCAGTTGATGAAAACTTTAACTGCAATGAGTTAATCATGATTGAGTTTTTATGTGTATTTAGAACCGATTATTTAGCAACTGTACGGATTGATGAATCTGCTAACATTTATGTGTGCGGGCATGCTGCACATGCAGTAGACAAAAAGTTAAACTACAGTGTGTGTATTTCCCATGTTAGAATTGAAAAAGGAACTTAAGTCAGTGGCGTGTACACGGGGGGGCGGGATCAGACCCCCCCCCCATGGACACAAAAATTATGAATAACAATCGGAGCCAGTAAGCAAAATTTATAGATGATATTGCAATATTGCAATGATGAAAAATGCTTTTTATTTTTTGTTTAATTAACGTTATTTAACTATTAGAATTCTTGATGGCACACGGGAAATCTGTGCGCACTGTTTAGCAGAAATTACAGTAATCCCCCGCTGCTCCGCCGGCCCCCGAGAAAACCAAATAATCAACCGCAAGTGCGTACTGCAGACACTGAGTAAGTGTTAAAAACATATTTCCTACAGTAAATAAACTTCTTAAAAATTTTTGTACGCTGCCAATATATCCCAGTTTTGCATTTTAAGGAAATAGTATTTTGCGCTTTTTGAGATTTTCGAGGCTTCGCTCCTCGATCCATAATCGGCGCTTCGTGCCTTAACCCCCCCATAAAGATGGTCTGTATACGCCAATGAATTATGTTAATAATGAATATTTTGATATTTTACAAAGGGGGGCTTTATCGATTGCTACAAATAATATCAATTTCATATTCGTCCATATGTATTCATTACTGGAATATATCATAAATGACAAAGAGTTGGAATCTAAATTTTTAAAAACAAGTAATCAGAAACAAATTTTATGTAAATTGACCATAAAAGGTATTATATCTGATTTCTTTTACGCTGACTTTCAAGAAGTTTGTTGTTGTGGTAAAAATTATAATATAATTTTAAATATGGTTTGCTCTGTTTTGAGTAATATCATGCTCAATAACATGTGAAGAATAAAAACAATAAAATAAATCACGATTTAGAAACTAACATTTTTATTTTAAATTGTAGACACATGATAACAGTACTAAATCTAATTTTGTTAGTAAAGAAGACATTGAGGGATACAGAATGCAAATACGAGCACTGAGTATAAAAATCACACGGCTAAAGGAACAAAATGTGCAGTTACAGAATACAGTGACAAAACAGGGCGAGGCAATAAATAATTCTATTTTTGAAAGAGTTAAAAATATTGAACAACATGCAAATATTATTAACAACTTGTATGCAACATTTTTACTCGATCAAATATTGAATTATGGAAATGTAAAGCCCAGATTCTCCGAAACAACTATTCGGAACTGTATTATGTGGAGAACTATGAAGCGCCGCGCCGTTTGGGCGAATTTGATGGTGTAAAAATTATTTTTATTTTCGTTAAAATAAATTTTTATCTAAGTAAAAAAAAAAGTTTTTGCAGTAATTTAACAAAAAAATAAATATTTTTTTTAAATAAAATGTTTTCAAAGCAAAAAAGTTTTTTGTTAATAATGGAAATAATTTTTTTTTTCGTAACGAAAATTTGGAAATAAAATGTTGCCAAAATATTTAAAAAATATTTTTATGAAAATATTTTTTTTTATTTCTACCAACAAAAAGTTTTTTTTTTACTGTAAAAAATTTTTTCGTAACGAAAAAAAAAAACTTGAATTTATTTAAAAAATAATTTTTTGCATCATAAAATAAACTTATTTTGTGAACGCAAAAATATTTTTTAGAGCAAGTAGCTTCTACTCTTTTCCAAGAGATGCCGCTGTCGTTTAATCACTTTTATTCTTAAGGATCCTCAAGGTGCGCGGGAAAAGCTGAAACTTTTAGACTAGATCCAGAAATCACCCAGTTTAACTTAAACTACCTCCCCCCAAAATTAAGGTTGAAATGATTTATCTAATAAATTGTCAAGACATAACTTAGCGGTTTTTATTGTTTTATCCAGTCAATAAAATATCCATAGCACTACCTATCATCTTGCATTGCTTCTGACGGTTTTATAAACAAAATAAAAACCGAACATAGTATAATTTTATTCTAAGTGGTTTGTTATAATCATGTTGTAATGGTAAGTAAGTACAAATTATTCATACGTAATGTTTAATAAGGTAGTTTTGGTGATCTGATTTCTAAAAGCTAGAGGTCTTTGCAGATTAATGATAATGCCGATAATGCTAATACGTTGCTTGGACAGCAAATTGAATTTTTACGAGGAAGTGGTATTACATGGACAAGAATTTCAAAAACTTTAAATATGAGTAGACGAACACTTTTCAGGCATCTAAAGCTATTTAACATTCAAGACCATTTTGTGTTTGATGAAGACCTAACTCTAGCCATTCTTGAAATTTTGAATAATACGCCAAATGCTGGGGAAGTTTATGTAATGGCTGCTCTAAAAGCTCGAGGAATTAGGGTTGCAAGATGGAGAGTGAGAGAACAACTTAATACCATTGATCCTGTTGGTCGAGCTGAGAGACAAAGAAATGCATTAAAAAGACGGGTGTACAATGTCAAAGGACCAAATTATTTATGGTATCTATTCATATATTTTCCTGTAAATACAAATTGGTAACTTATATTACCACAAACCATAAATTGATATCTTTTCGTTTTGTGTTTCATGGTTGTATTGATGGAGCCAGTAGGTGCATCATTTATTTGCACTGTATAATGAACAATAAAGCATCAAGCGCTTTGCATTTTTTTCAAAATGGTGTTGCTCAATTTCGCTTGCCTAATAGAGTAAGAGGCGATAAAGGCATGGAAAATATATTAATTGTCGAGTACATGTTGGAAAATCGAGGACTTAATAGAGGCAGCTTCATAACAGGAAAATCGGTTCATAATCAGCGTATAGAGCGTTTATGGTCAGAAGTAAATCGAGTAGTTTCCAAACAATATAAAGAACTATTTTTCTTTATGGAAGATGAACATATACTGGATGAAACAAATGAAGTAGATTGATTTGCATTATCGCTAGTATACTTGCCAAGGATTCGTAAAAGTTTAAGTACTTTTGTGGAACAGTGGAACTTTCATGCACTGAGTACCGAAAAATGTGCATCTCCAATGCAATTGTGGCAGCTTGGAATGTTGAACAGTACTCTACGCAGCAACGACCAAGTTTATGAAGTTAATCCCGAGGCGTATGGTATCGATGATGCAGAACCTAACCCACCCATTCAAATTGATAATAACATTGTTGTACCCGACTCTGATATTGTCCTAACAGATGAGCAACAACAAAATATTACAGAGCTTGTTCCAGATGCTTTAGCAGATGATGGGAATTTTGGAATAGTACATTATTTAGTTATTCGTGATTATTTAAAAAATCACTTCTGAATTTATCAGGTAGATAGGTATGGTAAAAAAATATATATTTACATTAAATTTATTGTGCACCATGTGTGTAATGGTGTTATTTAGTATAATATTTTACTATGTATTAACAAATAAATAGAATACCTACAAAATTTTACAAGAAACTATCAAGTTTTTCAGTTTTTCGTATTATTTATTGCAAACGGTATAGAAAACAAATAAATGAACATTACACATAAAGTAAACTAATATTACTAATAATAAACTGTTTAATTTAAATTTGGCTAAATGTATAGGTTTAAAACTTCGAAGTTTTTGAGAATTTTGTCAGTGTGAATTTTAAGTAAAAAATTAGCAATGTTAGTTGTATACAGTGAGCACCAAAAGTATGGAACATACCAAATAAAACCGAAATAAATGTTTTTTTCTAAAAATCCCGAAACACGTCAATTTTCTTCTTTGAAAATACACATTGGAATGTCAAAATAATTTTCCGGCCTTCATTTGTTTGTAAGTGATGACGTCATCAGTATTTTTTTTAAATGTCAACCCCAATTTTTTTTCGCATTTTTGATATATCTTTTAATTACTTAAATGACAGTATAAAAATGTTGATACCTTACATAAGAAAATTTTCGAGAAATAAATTATTTAATGTTTAATAAACACATTCTTAACAAATGTTAAACATGGTTTAATGGTATTAGTATTGATAAAAGAGAATCAAAGGTAGCAAGAAACAAATGCCCGTAATCTAAACAAGTGCCCACAAGTTGTCAAATATTCAGAAATGTTAATTGTCGTTTACTTGTAATTGTTAAATGAGCCATATCAGATTTATGAAGCTGATGTTAATTATTACAAGTAAAGGACAATTAACATTTCTGAATATTTGACAATTGGGCATTTGTTTAGATTACAGGCGTTTGTTTCTTGGTACTTTTGATTCTGTTTTATCAATACTAATACCATTAAACCATGTTTAAAACATTTGTTAAGAATGTGTTTATTAAACATTAAATAATTTATTTCTCGAAAATTTTCTTATGTAAGGTATCAACATTTTTATACTGTCCACTGTATACAGGGTGATTTTAAAATGTGTCGCCAAACTTTGAGGTATTATTCTGCGCACCATGACAAGTAAAAAAGTTCATATAAACATGTGTCCGAAAATCAAGCGTTTCCGAGGTATGAGCAATTTTTGATTCGTCGCAATAGATCAAACTGTATTTAAACTTTAAAAAATATTAAAGTGGTTGGAATACTACTTGCTGTCAAAATCAAACAAAAGCGGTGTTGTCTATGCCAAAATATACACAAATGCAGAATTAGCAGACATGCATTTTATGTATGGTTGCGCCTTACCATAATTTTCTGGAATGAACTCCCAGGTCTTTTAGAAGATGTGCCTTTACAGTTACGTCAAGGGATGTGGTTTATGCACGATGGGGCTCTACCACATTTTCTCATACTTGTGAGGCAGCACCTATCTCAGATTTTTGGCGAGCAATGGATAGGTCGAGGTGGGCCTATTCCATGGCCGCCACGCTCACCAGACCTTAATCCGTTAGACTTCTTCCTTTGAGGATATTTGAAAAGCCTCGTGTACACCACCCCCATTAATACAGCCGAGGAGTTAAAGCGGCGTGTTAACGATGCCTGTCAGAGTATTAGAGGAACGCCAGGCGTTTTTGAAAGAGTAAGACAGTCATTGAGGCGTCGATTAGACGCCTGTGTGGAGGTGGGGGGGGACATGTCGAACATCTACTCTGAAGAATTTAACATCATTGAATTAAAATCTAATAATTGTTATCAACTTACACGAATAAAGTTTAATTTTGTTTAACAAGGTTTCAATTTCCTAAATACAAAAATTGCTCGTAACTCGGAAACGCGCGATTTTCGGACACATGTTTATATGGACTTTTATACTTGCCTTGGTGCGTAGAATAATACCTCAAAGTTTGGCGAGACATTTTAAAATCACCCTGTATATTTTGGCTCATTAATAAGCCTTCTTCAGTACAAAATTTTTTTTTAAATATTTAAAAATACATATGTAGTGAAATCTGAAAACAATAAAAGGAAAATAGATAGTACAATTTAAATTAATACAATTTTATAAGAAGATTATATAAAATTCTGTATTAATTTAAATTGCACTATCAATTTTCCTTTTATTTATTCAGATTTCACTACATATGTATTTTTAAATATTTAAAATTTTTTTTTGTACTGAAGAAGGCTTATTAATGAGCCAAAATATATATACAACCAACATTGCTAATTTTTTACTTAAGATTCACACTGATTAATAATTTTCATTATTAAAATGGCTGCAAAATTCTCAAAAACTTCGAAGTTTTAATGTTACTAATATTATTAGTTGAAAACAAGAAAACATGTAATCCAAAGTAGTAACATTATTAACACAATTAGGTGAATCCAAAAACCATTCCATTTTTAATTCCAAATGTAACTTTGAATTTGAATTCACCATAGCTGGAATGTACTGTAGGTAGATACAGTATCAGTCCACATGTATTTCCTTTTGGAAATTGCGAAGGGTCATCATGAAGAAAATCTAGACTTAACGGTGTAGCAAATCCAAAGAGTGGTATTGAATCTGAACCAGTACAAAAGCTTAATATTTGCTCCAACGTACAACAATCATATTCATCTTCATTACTCTCTGGAAATGAGAATAATAATAAAAATGTAACCATACTGGGCAACGCTCAATAATTACCAAAACATTCTATTAGAAAATCTTTCCAAAAAGTGATGGTTTTGTTTTTAATTGGTCGTATATTGCTTCCATTTTCACTGTATATGATTTCAAATAAACTTTCAAATTTATAGACATCCAAAACATGGGTTTTACAGTCGAAAAAAGCTTCGATAAAGTACTCCGGATGTTTCTTTAAAACGGTATAAAATTCCATCGTTTTTAAACCCTCAATCAATTGAATAACACATTGTTCATTTCTATCAACTGCATAAAATTTGAGGACATCTGTAAAAAGTTGTAAAAAAAGTTAACCCTAGAGCATAATAGGAGTATTAATATACCTAATGAGTAATGCTAATGAGTGTTTAAATAAATGGTGGTCAAGTAGACAGGTAGTCAATTTTGTTTACATGAATAATAATAATAGAGGCTGCAGGTCTCTATGATGTTTTAAATAAATTTTCAAAAATGTCAATTTACCATGATATAAATGCAATGCATTTCTTTATGTAGGTAGCCTAGTGTGATACTTACATATCAGTATTAAGCTATGGTTTCCTAGGAGAGCGGTGTTGTAATATAGCGGACGTAATTATATTTCGCGCCTTGTCCTTCATAGATTATACATGTAGTACCCCAATCTCTACGTTAGGTGTCACAATTTTAAAGACTGAAAGAAAAAATATGATTGAGCCTGCGCTGGCTCCGCGGTCTTGTTGGTATATACGTCATTACTTAATCTTTGTGTTAAGGTGTCGGACGTGTTCTTGTTGCGTGAAACCCTCTTATTGCGCAATAGTGTGTTCCTTTCGTGATAACTTCGTTTTTTAGTTTTTACCCGTTAAAATGGGAAAATCATCACGGCATAGTGCGAATCATGAAGATCTGATCCTCAGACTTGAGAAGCTAGAGAGGAAACTGCGAAAGTCCAGACGCCGCGAACACTCGCGTCATCGCCGTTTCAGGCGTTCGCGGGCGCCAAGAAGCACCCGTTCGAGCTCGCCTGACTCGTCATCAGCCGATTCGCACAACGCAAGACAAACTGGAAGCAGTTTTCAGACGTTTCAGTAGAAGCAGAAGCCGCAACGGTTCAGCAAGTACCTACCTCTTTTATTGCTTTTTTCTTTTCTAATTATCTATTAGAGAAGCGCTATTAGATATTTTCTAATTTTAAAACAAATGTAACGAATATATCTTGTGCTCTTAAGCGAGCTGTACGTGCTTTTATGAGGTTCTGAGTTATGACATCACCGCTTGGATATTTGGTCCAAATGACATCATTGCTTCACGTTCAGCACTGTCGATAATATTATAAAAACAAAACAAAAATTCCTTCTTATAATACTTATACATTTTCTACCTCCTTTGTTGGGTTTTCCTTTTCTAATTATCTATTAGAAAAGCAATACTAGATATCTTCTAGTTACAACCCCCCTGGGTGTTACATATCTTGTAACCAACAGGGAAATACAGAGGTTAACTCCCCTTTTTAGTTTTTTTTTTCTGATCCTCTATTAGTGAAGCGATGGTAGATATTTTTTAGTAACAAAAAAAAAAAAAAAACGTTATTATACTGCTTATATATTCTACATTTTCTACCTCCTTTGTTGGGTTTTCTTTTCTAATTATCTATTAGAAAAGCAATACTAGATATCTTCTAGTTACAACCCCCCTTGGGTGTTGCATATATTGTAACCAACAGGGACATATAGAGGATCTCCCTTTAGTGTTTTTTCTGATTATCAATTAGAAAAGCAATACTAGATATCTTCTAGTTACAGCCACCCCCCATTGGGTGCTACATATATCGTAACCAACAGGGAAATTCCGAGGTTAAATATATCCCTTTAGTGCTTTTCTGATTATCTATTAGAAAAGCAATACTAGATATCTTCTAGTTACAACCACCCCACTTTTGGGTGCTCCATATATTGTAACCAACAGGGGGAAGTACAGAAGTTAAATCACCTTAGTGCTTTTCTGATTATCTATTAGAAAAGCAATACTAGATATCTTCTAGTTACAACCATCCCCTTTGGGTGCTCCATATATTGTAACCAACAGGGAAGTATAGAGGTTAACTCACCTTCGTGCTTTTCTTATTATCTATTAGTGAAGCGATATTACATACTTTCTAGTTTAAAAAAAAAAAAAAAAAAAAACTTCCCTATTATATTGCTTAAACATTCTACATTTTCTACCTCCTCTGTTGGGTTTTTTGTCTTTTATAATTCTCTATTAGAAAAACAATACTAGATTTCTTCTAGCTAGAAACCCCTCTTAGGTGTTACATATATTGTAACCAAAAGGGCAATACAGAGGTTGTAACCCCTTAGTGCTCAGTAAGTCAAGGCCTCTGCCTTTTTATTAAAAAATTGTAGCAATTCGACACTCGTTGTCTGACAGATATCTTCGGTGGCTACCAGGAACTTGCCTCCTGTAACCCCGTGTTGGATATTACTGTCCTTTTGTGTTGCATAATTAGCGACTATTGTGTTTATAGGTCATCAACACTCTGGTGGAGACAGCCCACGGTCTCACACACCGCAGTCGGTGGAAATAAACATGGACTCTCTTGAAAAAGAGGGACAGTCCAGCTTCCCATTCCCCTTGCTGAACCTTTTAGGAGATAATCCAACTCCAGTCTCCGCCCAAGGAGCAGACCTCCACCAAGATGTTGCTCCGAGATGGGGGGCAATCTTGGAAAACGGAATGAGCAATGAGGTCAGAAAGGAGTTGCTTGGGAAACACCCTATTCCTGGTAATTTCACAATTATTGGCCCCCCAAAGGTCAACTCAGAAGTTGCACCTGTCCTGCCAGTGGGAGACGCACAAAAGGGCTAAAAATCTCTCCAACTTCCAAGAGCAACCGGCAGCCAGTCTGTCGGCATTGGGTTCAGCCTTGTCACACTTCTCATTAAAAAAAAGGGGGGGAGGGGGGTGAATCCACCCTACCATTGATTGAATTGCTGGGAGACGCAGCAATGCTCATTGCGGACAACATATATAAAATCTCTTAAGACCGCAGCTTTCTTATTCTTTCAGGACTAAACAAAGATTTCAACGAGACTTTTTCAAATAGCCTCATTGGCAAATGGTTGTTCGGGACGAACTGGCAGGTCGTGTGAAATCAGACAAGGACCTAGAAAAGTCTAGTGCCTTATTAATAGGAACCCCTCAGGGGGAAAGAAAGAAGACCGGTTCTTTAAACTTCAGGTGTCCACCTGTAACGAACAGCAGGGTATCAGGTGGACGACACCACACCTCGCCAGAAGGACCGGTTGCCTCTAGTCCCAGTCGAACTAGCACCACCTCGACGTTAAACGTGAGTAAATATGCTGGTCAGTTCGATTCCTTTATAAACAACTGGAAGTCCCTGACAACTGATTCAGTTGTCTTATCTTGGGTGCAAGGATATTCAATCCCTTTTGCCCGGAAGGTGTACACCTCCCGAACCCACGTGGTCCAATAAGGAACAACATGATCTACAAACCAGTATTAACCACCTAATTAAGGTAGGGGCAATATCTCAATGTCTTCCATGCAAAAATCAGTTCATATCAAACATTTGTTTTTTAGTGCCAAAAAAAAAAAAAAAAAGGCTCTAGTAGATTAATCCTAAATCTAAAGCACTTGAATGACTTTATAGACACAGACCACTTTAAGTTGGAAGACCACAAAACAGTCATCTCTCTGATGTCTGTGAATTGTTCTTAACAACAATAGACTTAAAGAAGGCCTATTTTTTAGCCCCTATCGCTCCGGCTTCTCGAATCTATTTAAGATTTTAATTTAATCACATACTGTATGAATTCAATTGTCAACTAACCTTGGCTTCTTGATTAATTTTGAGAAAAGTTCTACAATACCTCAACTAACTTGTAAATTTTTAGGCTGGAATTGACAAAGGGAAAGCGCCTAATGGTTCAGAAAGAGGTAGAATACTCAGTTCACTCAGGAACTGCAAAATAAGGGATTTTGCTAGGTTTATAGGCATTTTAATTTCAGTTTGCCCGGCTGTTCATATAGCTGGCTGCACACAAAATTGTTTGCAAAAGAGAAATTTCTGGCTTTTGGGAAACAAAATTTCAATTACGAAGCAAAAATGGAAATTTCCCATAATTTAGCGGAGGTTTTTAGCTGGTGGAAAACCGCCATTAAAAAATTTGTTCAGCCAATTAGGCAGTTTAACTTTAAGCTAGAAATTTTCTCGGATGCCTCACTATCTGGTTGGGAACTTTACTGCAATAACCGGAGATCCCATGGCCACTGGAGCCAATCCGAGAAGTCCCTTCATACTAATCACTTGGAATTATTGGCGGTTCTTTTGGGCTGAAGTGCTTTGCCCAAAACTGCTCTAACTGTGAGATCTTGCTGAGGGTTGACAACACCACTGTCATAGCTTGTATTAACAGAATGGGTAGCACTCAATTTTCAAGTTTAAACAAAATTGCTAGAGCTATTTGGCAGTGGTGCAAACAACGCCACATTTGGGTGTTTCCTTCATACATTAGTTCAGTGATTAGTTCAGATATTGACCTTTTCGCTAATAGAAATAACACCAAATGAGGCTTGGAAAGTCGACGCATTTACCTTTCCCTGGGAAAATTTTTTCTTTTATGCTTTTCCCTCATTTTCTGTTATTTTACGTGTGTTTAAAAAAAAAAAAAAAATTAGAGAGAACAAGCGACGGGAATCTTAGTCGTACCTTTTTGATCACGTCAACCCATTGTTTACATCCCTTCTAGTTAAGGATCCAATAATTTTTCAACCATCTGAAATACTGTTTGTTTGTAACAGGACCCTCCCGTTATGGAAAAGGCTTACTCTGGCAGTGGCCCTTTTATAAATCCAATTGTCAAATTTTGACATCTTAAAATTTCTCACCTTTACAATTTAAACAGGGACCCCTTATAGCACGCTCAATACCTTTAGATCGGCAATATCCCTGATTATAGGCCCTCAGATTGGTTAAGCTCCCGCGATAAGGCGTTTCTTCAAGGGAGTGTTTAACATCAACCCCCCACAGCCAAGGTATAACCAGACGTGGGACCCTCAGATGGGTATCGAACTCCTATCCAATCTGGGAGACAACCATAACCTATCCTTGGAAGTTATTACAAGCAAATTAGCTTGCTTTTTAGCATTAACGTCGGCACATAGAATGCAAACGTTGGCAACCATAGATATAAATAATATAAGGCAGAATCAGGATGGAGTGAAGATTTTAATACCCAATGGAATCAAAACCTCAGGCCTAAATAAGAAACAACCCATCCCGATACTACCTTATTTTAGGAAAATCCAACAATTTGTGTAGTAACAACCTTACAATATTACCTCAAACGAACAGCCACCAACAGAGGAAATATTATGAAATTATTCATCACGTATAAAAAACCATACAGCCCAGCGTCTACACAGACTATTAGCCGCTGAATCAAGTCTGTGATACAGAACAGTGGCGTGGATACCACCATGTTCTCCGCCTACAGCACCAGGCACGCCGCCACATCTGCAGCAAAGCGTAAGGGCATTAGCCGGCTGGTCGGAAAAATCTCAAGTGTTCGCCCAGTTTTACGATAGACCAGTCTCAAGCGAAGTTGCTTTTGCAAAAACTGGCGTATCTCTGTCGCAACTTTATAGAACTTTAAACATCTACATGTATAATCTATGAAGGACAAGGCGCGAAATATAATTATACAATCAAACGAACTTACCTGTGAAGTTCGATTGTAATTATATGAGCGCCTTGTCCGAATAGATTAGTCCCGCCCTTCCCAAGCCATCGATGCCAACGATGTGCAGTGTTTACACCTTGCCCAGAGTTGCGACAACTTTAAATATAATGACGTATATACCAACAAGACCGCGGAGCCAGCGCAGGCTCAATCATATTTTTTCTTTCAGTCTTTAAAATTGTGACACCTAACGTAGAGATTGGGGTACTACATGTATAATCTATTCGGACAAGGCGCTCATATAATTACAATCGAACTTCACAGGTAAGTTCGTTTGATTGTATAATTATGACGATCATATGTAGGTACTATACAAATATATTTTATTTAATAATCCGGTTTCTGATATCTTGAATTAGTAATAGAACTAACTGTACCTACATACCGCTCTCGAGAAAAGCGCATCCATTTTAAACGTATGGGCCTAGTTATTGTGACCTCATTTACTGTCATATTACATCCGCTATATTACGGCACCGTTATATTACGGCACCGTTTTCCTAGGAAACCATAGCCATAGCTTTATACATCATTCTTGGAATTTTTTTAGTCAACAGAATAATCTGCAAATTAAATCCTTTGTTATTACCTACCTTTGATCATGTCATCCTTTTTGCTAATATCGTTAACAATTTGCCAACCAGCTAATTTAATATACAGAGTGATGATAAAGTATCGCACAAAAATCATATTCTGGTTATTTAATGTTTTTGCGGAAAATCCTGAGACCCGTCGATTTTTGTTTTTAAATCTCCATTTAGACATATAATTTTCAACCCCCCACCCCTCAACCCCTAAGTGCTAGCAACCCCAACTTTAAAATTTTAAATAGAAAGATACCCTTTGTGATACCTCTTTTGATAGGTCTTTTTATTCTTAATATAAGCAAAAAAAGTTTTTCAAAATCGGTTGATAAATAACGGAAGTATTTAACAAAATGTAATCAAATGAAAATGTCAATATTCGACAAGAAACGGCTCAAACACGCCGTAAATGGTAACATTAAAAAGGGCACTTCCTGACCTAAAAGTGTGGTTTTGATCGCCCATTATTTCTACGCTGTGACGTCATAATTTTTTTTTAAATGTCATCCCCATTATTTACATTGATTACATTTTGTTAAATATCTCTGTTATTTTTCAACCGATTTTGAAAAACTTTTTTTTGTTATATTAAGAATAAAAAGACCTATCAAAAGAGGTATCACAAAGGGTATCTTTCCATTAAAATTTTTAAAGTTGGGGTTGCTATCACTTAGGGGCTGAGGGGTGGGGGGATTAAAATTACCTGCCTAAATGCCAATTTAAAAACAAAAATTGACGGGTCTCAGGATTTGTGCCATTATTTCTACGCTGTGACGTCATAATTTTTTGTTGAATGTCAACCCCAGTTTTTACATTGATTACAGTTTGTTAAATATCTCCGTTATTTATCAATCGATTTTGAAAAACTTTTTTTAGTTATATTAAGAATAAAAAGACCTATAAAAAGAGGTATCACAAAGGGTATCTTTCTATTTAAATTTTTAAAGTTGGGGTTGCTAGCACTTAGGGGTTGAGGGGTGGGGGGTTGAAAATTATATGTCTGAATGGCAATTTAAAAACAAAAATCGACGGGTCTCAGGATTTTCCGCAAAACCATTAACTAACCAGAATATGATTTTTGTGCGATACTTTATCATCACTCTGTATATACCGTCTATAATTACTGTCCGCAATTCATTTAAACTACTACATTTTATTGCAGCTTCAATTTCTAGTTTAATTTCTTCATCAAAAACATCGGTTAAATAAGGAGTTAACAATTTCGAGTCGGTACCAATAATCTGCTGAAACAGTAAATTGGAAAAAAATGATGGGCATATGCCGACATGCACTATTGACAGTACAATTAACTTTCCAATATTAAGATATTCTTCTTTTACTAACGCATCTTTGTTGAAGACAATGTACTTTGATTTTTCTGCACCAATAAATATATGGGACATTCTGACGTATTGTAGTAATAACCTAAACATTTCTCGCATTGGCCACCCAGCATCGATTGCTCCTTCAGTATTTTTATCACAATCAGTAAAACACACTGATATTTTATTATATGGAGAAAAACTTTTTCGGTTTAAAGCTCGCGCACAGCATTGAAAGATTTCTTCTCTAAATATATTAAAATTTGTGCAAGTGTCCTCGTTTACCTGATTACGAAATTTAATTAAAATATCATTAAGTGAGGTTGGTTCTTCAGGTTCTTCACAAACAATTTCCTTACAAGCATCAACATTTAAATTAGGAGGTTGCATCAAGGTGTTATTATTAACAGCAGTGTCGGTGATATTAAGCGATAGGGATGACTCTTCCAAAATAAACGCACTATCTAAATTGTTTCCACACAAATCTATGGTACATATTTCCAAATTCCGTAAATAAATAGTTTTAGTATAAAAAAGCTTATGGAAATAAAATCCAGAAGTTGATTTTCACTTAAGGCTGGGCGAACTAGATAGCCCCCCACTGGCACCATAATACCAAAATCTGTTTCTTCCAGCCGGGAGTAAAACATTCCTTCAATCTGTTTCTAACTTCTTCAACCGACCATTTTTTATCAAATTCAACTGATGATATAGCATATCCTAAAATTACACATTTGTTAAAAAATAAACCAAAAAAATCGTTTGCTATTATAGGTATAGTTATAGTGACATACCGTGCTCATATGCTTTTGCCTTTTTTTACCAATTAATGTGCGTTTTTCCAAATGGGACTGTAACAAAATGACATCGCAATTAAACTTTTGGTAGTTTTCGTTAATTTCTTTCTTTTATTGCTGATAGGAACTACTGTAGTATTATTCGGCCTTCTTATTGTAGGAAATAGTCTTCGCAATTCTTGTCTTACACTTGTGGCAGCAGAGACTGCTGAATTGGCCTGAGATGGTCCAGCAACAGGATTTTCTCGTGGTGGTTCTTGAGAACCGCTTGAAACGCTGTTGACGAATGCAACTCTCAATTGTCGTACGTAATATGGGACTTTTTAATATATCGTCCACTAAATTTTCGCTATTCATGTTGAGCGCATATACTTAGGTAAACCTTAATAATGGAAAAACTGGAAAAAATTAAACTGTTATCACTTTTCCACCAAGTACTTAACTTCGCGCGCGAACGGTAGTAAAAGGTTAGAATTTTATTTATATTTACATTTTCGCACATTCCAGATCTTTAAAAACAATGCATCAAGATGATAAGTTTGATAGGTTGGGCTATGGATATTTGATTAATAAATTTAAAATAATTAGGCCCAACTGCACCGGTTACACTTAAATAATAAGCGTGGCTTAAAAAATCAATTGCCATGGACACAATTCTTGTAACAATTTGTATCCATGGGAATTAATCTTTTAAGCGACGCTTATATTTAAGTGTAACCGGTGCAATTGGGGCTTAATAAAGCAATAACAACTGCCAAGTTATGTCTTGACAATATTAGATTACTCATTTCAACCTTAATTTTGCTAGGTAGTTAAAACGGTTAAACTGGGATATTTTTGGATCCAGTCTTAAAGTACCTACCAGCTTTTCCCGCGTACCTTGACGGTCCTTGAGAATAAAAGTAATCTCTAAAAGTGATTGGACGACAGCGCCATTTCTTGGAAAAAAGTAGAAGCTACTTACTCTAAAAAATATTTTTGCGTTCACAAAATAAATTTATTTTGATGCAAAAAAATTTTTTTTTAAATAAATTTAAAAAAATTTTTTCCTTGCGAAAAAATTTTTTACAGTAAAAAAAAAACTTTTTTGTTGGTAGAAATAAAAAAAAATATTTTCATAAAAATATTTTTTAAATGTTTTGAAAACATTTTATTTCCAAATTTTCGTTACGAAAAAAAATTACTTCCATTATTAACAAAAAACTTTTTTGTTTTGAAAACATTTTATTTATTTAAAAAAATATTTATTTTTTTGTTAAATTACTGCAAAAACTTTTTTTTTACTTAAGTAAAAATTTATTTTAACGAAAATAAAAATAATTTTTGCACCATCGAATTGGCTCAAACGGCGCTTCATAGAGAACATCTTCACCTAAGGGATATGAATATTGCAGATCCACCTTACTAAAACTGTCATCTCGAACTACGCTTCTACGGTATAGTGGTACTCGTACTGATGTTTCACAGCTTATAATGTTAAGGTTGAAGGCAGAAGCAAAGGCATTGCAGCCTATTGAACGTGTCTGTAGCCTTATAATAGACGACATGTCGATTAAAGGAAAATTACTGTATAGTAGAACTGAGGATAAATTTTATGACTTGAAAAATACAATTTTATTTGATAGATTTGATTCAAATATTTGATCTTCTATATTTTCCATAAAAATATTAGCCAATAGTGGTGAAATGGGACTACCCATTGGTAACCCATCTTTCTGAAGATAAATTTTATCATTAAAAATAAAATAATTTTGATTAATACAAAGTTCAAATAATTGAATCAACTCTATCCTTTTTGTTAATTCAATGTTATTGTTAACTAAAACATTTTCTAATAAAGGAATACATTCCTGTGGGGGTATTTGTGAAAACATACTCGTAACATCAAAACTAACTATTTTACATAGTGGTGGTAAGCTAATGTTACTTAATTTATTAATTAATTCAGAAGTGTTTTTAACTGAATATTTTGGAGTGTATCCTAAATTATTAATTATATTATTTAATGTTTTAGCTAGCATGTGGTTTGGTGCATGTATGTATGAAACTACAGGTCTAATAGGAATGTTAGGTTTATGTATTTTAACTAAACCGTATAATTTTGGTGGTTGTGGATTTGGATATATTATGTTATGTTTCTCGTATGGTGTTAAAGTAATTTCACAATTTTTAATTGTTTGTTTTATTTGGTTTTGGTATTCATTTGTTGAATCTCTATTTAAAATTTCTAGATTAGAATCTGTTATAAAATCATTGACTTTTTCTAAATAATCATTTTTAGGTAAAAATACTAAAGTGTTTCCCTTATCTGCCCTAACAGAAATTAAATTATTTACTCTAACTTTTTCCTTAATTGATTTAATTAATGAAATATTATTATTTGTATTATATCTAAATTTATCGTTTATCGAAATTCTTTTTAATAAATTAGAAATTTGAGACTTTGCATAATTTAAATGCCTCTCTTTTATAATATTTTCAGAATTGACTGCTAAAATTTCTTTTATATTATTATCTAATTTTGGAAAAGTCGAAAATTTAAAACCTTTATTTAGAAACGTCATTTCTTTGTCATTAAATATTACGTTAGATAAATTTAGTACACGAGGATGAAAATTTATAATTTTATTAGGTTTTTTAGGTTCAATAGATTTTTGTTCTCGTTCTAATCTAGAAATTTTATCTTTTTGTGTATTATATTTTTTAAATTTAATTTTACTAACTAATTCTCTAATGTCATTATCAAAAATGTCAAATTCAATGTTATGTAATTTGTTAACTAGTTCTGTGTATAGTACCTTTAAGTAAATGTGCAAATTGTCTCTGATTCTGAACCATCTTTTAGATTCTTCTTTCAACCATCTAGTTTTCGCATTTCTGATTATCTTCTCAGTAATACTGTTCTTTGTGTTGGTCTTAATATTGATATATTTTGGAATAATTTTCTTCTTAATGCAGTCAATTCTGAAAATATTATAAAAGAGAGGCATTTAAATTATGCAAAGTCTCAAATTTCTAATTTATTAAAAAGAATTTCGATAAACGATAAATTTAGATATAATACAAATAATAAACACTTTAGTATTTTTACCTAAAAATGATTATTTAGAAAAAGTCAATGATTTTATAACAGATTCTAATCTAGAAATTTTAAATAGAGATCCAACAAATAAATACCAAAACCAAATAAAACAAACAATTAAAAATTGTGAAATTACTTTAACACCATACGAGAAACATAACATAATATATCCAAATCCACAACCACCAAAATTATACGGTTTAGTTAAAATACATAAACCTAACATTCCTATTAGACCTGTAGTTTCATACATACATGCACCAAACCACATGCTAGCTAAAACATTAAATAATATAATTAATAATTTAGGATACACTCCAAAATATTCAGTTAAAAACACTTCTGAATTAATTAATAAATTAAGTAACATTAGCTTACCACCACTATGTAAAATAGTTAGTTTTGATGTTACGAGTATGTTTTCACAAATACCCCCACAGGAATGTATTCCTTTATTAGAAAATGTTTTAGTTAACAATAACATTGAATTAACAAAAAGGGTAGAGTTGATTCAATTATTTGAACTTTGTATTAATCAAAATTATTTTATTTTTAATGATAAAATTTATCTTCAGAAAGATGGGTTACCAATGGGTAGTCCCATTTCACCACTATTGGCTAATATTTTTATGGAAAATATAGAAGATCAAATATTTGAATCAAATCTATCAAATAAAATTGTATTTTGGTTTCGTTATGTTGACGATATTTTGGCATGTTTTGATAGTTCTTTCGAATACATTGACGACTTTTTAATTTTTATTAATACTTTACACCAAAAAATTAAATTTACACTAGAAATTGAACAAAACAGATCTATTAACTTTTTAGACTTAAACATAAAAATTAATTCAGAAAACATACTCGAATACTCAATTTATAGGAAACCTACACAAACTGATATTACCATACCACATAACTCTTGTCATCATAATACACATAAATTAGCAGCATATCAATCTTTAGTACACAGAGCTCTAACAATTCCTTTAGATAAAAATAATTTTAATAGAGAAATTTCCATTATTAAACAAATTGCATATAGCAATGGTTATAAGTTATCAGAAAAGTGTAAAAATTTAATTGTATTATTAGATGTTAATGTGTGATTTTGTTCTAACAAATGTTTAGCAAAATTTGATTTATGTGCATGTTTATATTTGTAACAACGGATATGTTCTTTTTGCCTAATACTAAAATTTCTAATTGTTTGACCTATATATACTGAATCACAATGTGAACAATTTAATTTATAAATACCTGATTTTAGCAAATCATTAATTTTGTCTTTAGCATTGAAAAGAGAGTATAGAATATTTTTATTTGTTTTAAAAATGACTATATTTATTTGTGTTATTTATAATTTTAGCAATCTTTTCTGAAATTTTACCAAAATATGGAATTGAAACGTATTTTAATGTTTTATCAGTGTTATTAATGGAATAAACTTTTTGAATAGCTAATTTATAATTTTTCTTTTTAATTAAAGTGTCAATAAGTGTAGTGTTATAAAGTGATAACAAAAATAAATTAAACATTTTAGAAGCTTTTGAAATTTATAAACACACAAAAAACAACATACCTTTAATGAATGAGCAAATTGATCTCTTAGATTCTCCTTTACTGAAGATTTTGGAATAAATATCTTTTTAAAACACTGATAAGCGACTGACCTCCGACGGGTTGACTGGGGCCAGCTGCTTCACGCAGTGTTAAAATAATAGAATCAAGGAGTTACTATATTTTGCATTTGTTATAATATTTTATATAGCTTTTGACAATGGCACAGTGATGCCGAAATACGTATAAAGCGAATAAATCTTGATATTTCCCGTTGAAATCGATATTTTATTTAATATTTATTATTTATATAATCATGGATTTCAACAAAGTGACGCTTGAGAATGTCAATAAATACATGTAAATATTTTAATATTTTCTTTTATTATATTTTATCGTTGTTTACTCTATATGTATTTTTATGTTACTGTGTATTGTACTTACTTATGACCTTATGAGTGTATCTGCTATATCTGTTCGACACCTTTTAAGGTTTAAGAATAATTAAATGATTTGATTTGATTTGGTTATAGCCTGCACCTTTGCAGACATTTCTGAGGGCAATAAGGAAATGGAAAATCAAGACATTGAAACACACCAACAAAATTCATTCGAAAATGGAAAATGTGCTCAAGAGTGGACTGAGCCAGAAAGTAAATTACTGTTGAACTTGTATACTAATTATTTACGTAAAATAGGACCGTTCAAACAATTTAAAACAAAAAAGGCCAAGTGGACACAAATTTCTGTAGATTTTCAGCAATATAATTTCCAGAGATCAAGTGCACAATGTGAAAATAGATACAAAACGATTTTGAAACGAAAAAAAACTGCCAAAAACGAAAATTCAACTTCTGGAAGCACACGACAATTTGAAGAGGAAATCGAAACAACTAAGGCAATCGATGATTCTGTAGAGCCCGAATTGTTAAGAGGTGTAGCCGATGTGAAATATTTAAAAGATTCCAAGAAGAGATCAGCAGACGAAACACCATCAAAAATTAAAAAGGGAGCTCTTGCCAGCGTGCTGGATGAAATGCATAATGAAAAAGAGCAAAACAAGGAAAGAAGACATCAGGAGAAACTGCAATTAATAAGGGAACTGTTTGCATATTCTACTATCATTGTATATTATATATTATATATATATATATTACTCTGTTATGTTATACCCTTTAAAAAAAAAATAAACTCTCCCCACAAAATGAGTATAAAATAAATACACCTTACAAAATTTTACAATTTTATAAAGCTCAGCTCAGTCGATGCACAAACTTACTCTTATCTCAGGGTACCTTCCTCGACACTTCTCAAACCGTGGCTCCACTAAATAGCTGGGATAATAACACATAAAAAAATTGTTTTACAAAGCTGCCCAATTGCAGCATCCAGGAAATCAAACTCGTAAATTTCAAAATTGCCAGAGAAACAATGAAATTTAATTTTACACACAAACAATTCAAATATAAAAAAATTCCGTCAAAACGAAACAGACACACAAAAAAAATTTACTAACTAATTAAAATTAAAACAAACAAACAACAAAAATAAAAACTCTATCAAGCCCTTGCTTAAATGTCTTTTAACCACCCCAATGAATTTCCCTTTAAATAATATGTTCAAAATTCGTCACTTATCTTGTTGGAAAACCTTTTAACCTTCTCCTGTATATGTTTATCCTTGAACTACTACCAAATCAAACTTCAGGTCTTCAGATCCAAAACGTAAACAAACACATCAAAATGGCGCACACACAACTTTACTTTCTTAAACTTCCAGATTTAAGGCGGGAACAGACTGTTCTGACATGTTGTGTCGTGATGTGTTGTGATGCGTTATGTTTGACGAGTTGTAAACATACTTTTCTGATGCATTATGACGAAAATAGGTAGGTATTTGGGATTAAAATTTTATCCAGTGTATTGTTGGCGTTCGTTTCACCACGACCTCAAGCTCACCAGACGAATTTGAAGAAGAAATTGAAGAATGTGCCGCGACTATTATTTGCTCTCCAATACCCAAGAAAAGAAAAAATTGGATACACGAAATAAACGAAAATAGAGAATCATTTGGGGAATATCATACGTTAGTTAATCTACTTTTTAAAGATGAAAATCGTTTCCATATGTACTTTAGAACGTCCAGGGAACAATTTGAAAGTTTACATGGAAAAATAAAAAAAAGAATAAAGGCGGGAACAGACTGTTCTGACATGTTGTGTCGTGATGTGTTGTGATGCGTTATGTTGTGACGAGTTGTAAACATACTTTTCTGATGCATTATGACGAAAATAGGTAGGTATTTGGGATTAAAATTTTATCCAATGTATTGTTGGCGTTCGTTTCACCACGACCTCAAGCTCACCAGACGAATTTGAAGAAGAAATTGAAGAATGTGCCGCGACTATTATTTGCTCTCCAATATCCAAGAAAAGAAAAAATTGGATACACGAAATAAACGAAAATAGAGAATCATTTGGCGAATATCATACGTTAGTTAATCTACTTTTTAAAGATGAAAATCGTTTCCATATGTACTTTCGAACGTCCAGGGAACAATTTGAAAGTTTACATGGAAAAATAAAAAAAAGAATAAAAAAGATCGCGCTGGTACAACGTACAATGGCCAACAACGTTCTGACGCTTGTGTCGGCGTGTGACGAAAATCTGGAGGGTCCGCATTTTATCACGACACAACACGTCAGAACGCGTCAGAAGGTGTAGCATCAGATAAATGTGCACGCCGCACATTTAAATACACGAGAAATTAGTTGTATGATTTATTTAAAGTTGTGTAGCATCACAACACAACACAACACGTCAGAACAATGTGTTCCTGCCTTTAAACTGGTGTGGAGTCGACGTTTGCTAATTTTCGACTCCTGTTCTTCTGTCTGATTTTTCCATTTATAGGTGAGCTGCATTTGTTCAAAATTTTGCTTGGTTTCCAAGGTGATATAAAACAATCTGACGTCACACTCGTTATTTTGTTCATTATTCCATAATTCAATTGTTTTATGTAAATTTATAAAATCCTTTTATTGCCTTTATCTTCCTTATTTAATCTTGCATGTTCCTTTCAAATCTAGCATTGTATTCCTTGTAAAATTCCTCACATTTTGATATGTAAATTGTCCATCTTTCTTTAGCTCTGGTACCACTTTTCTTGTTAAATACAAATTTCTACCAAAATCACTTTGTCATCTAAAATTTTTAATGTTCTTTTTTTGTTTTAGACGAATCGAAGGTTTTAACACAACCCCACAGTTTATTTTGTTACCCCCTTTTAACTAGCTATATCCCCTTGTGAACCCCAATCCCATGAACTTGATAGACTGTACAAATTTTATTATCGACTATCGTTAAACAACTAAAAGTAAAACGTAAGGCACTAAACTTACTTATACAATTATACAGATTAAAACAATTATTACAAATTATACACACTTATTTGTCTTTCCTTTTTAGGCAGCTTTATATGGACATAAGAAAAAGTGATATAAACTTTACCACATCTTTTGTGACGCTAGTTCGGTTTTCGGTGTTTTCTTTTTAATCCTCGGTGAACTCGGGCGCCAGATTTTAATGAGTTTACTCTCAAACGGCTTCGTTCCTATGTCGGTGGTCGGAGAAACGAAGACCTAGGTATCTACAGTGGAGAAAACAGGGTATGCTAATAAACAAATGAAATACAAAATGAGTATTTAGTTTATTAAACACAAAATAAAGGAATTGTAATTATGTACAGATTCGGTAACCTAAAAGATGCAACTTAAATAAAACAGTCGGCGGTGGATACGCTTGAGAACAAAATAAAATAAACTTGTATCAAAATATAATAAGCGGTCGGTCAGTATAATAGACGATAGAATAGTATAATAAACGGTAGTTACGGTAGCGGTATTAACGGAGAGGTTTACACCCTTTTAAGACTTGAAACTTATAAAAATGCCTCGTATATGAACGGCAAATTCAAAGCTAAATACGGGACTTGGTTCAGATATTCTGGACCTGGGTATCGTGACCACAGCACCGCTTGAAGTCAAAATCGCCAGGAGACAAAATATCTCGGACCTGGGGTTTGTAATTTCTCTTTGACTCCGTCTAAAGAGAAATATACAAGACCTTTCGGAGTTACAAAACTAAACGGGTTTGCTAACACTAAAGTCTCGAAAATCAAGTCCACAGCCCCGCTTGAAGAAATGATTGTCAAGCGCAGTAATGAGAGCACCAGGACCTTGTGGTTCTACCTCGACTCCGTCTAAAGCAGAACGTACAAGTTCCTACACGGAAAGCAAAACTAAAACGGGATAACTAACGGTGATGCTAATATGAGAGCCTCGGATACCACGACCACAGCCCCGCTTGAAGACGTGGTTGCCAAGAGTCACAATACCAGCACTAGGTCCTAGAATTTTACTTCGACACCGTCTGAAGTGAAATAAATAGCACCAGGTCTAAAACGGTATAAACTAAACACGGAGGGTAGCTAAACTGAACTCACCCTAAATTGAACACGGTACACACCCTAAACGGCACTTTACAAAATTCGGAGGGTTGTAAACTCACCTAGTCGCTGTTGGCTGTTAAACCTTAGAAGACGGATCTTCGAATTGCTATTTTATTCCAGAAAATTCGGTTTTATACGGGAAGACATCAGACCGCGCGCGCTCGGCTCCCCAACACTAGCGGCCGGTACGAGTAGGGGCCAGCGCTCGCAGCTCGCGGTCTTGAGCGAGGTCAAGCGGCAACAATACATATATGAACTTAAATATTTTACATTGCAACAATGAAGTAAACTAAATATCTTATTTTACTATATAAAATAAATTATTACGGTCTTAAAATAAAATATATAATTAAAAATAAGAAAAATTACGGAACTTCGTTACACTTTAAAAAGTTAAACGTAATCAAAACACGTTTGAGGTTTGTCTAAATAAGACAACCCTGAGGTAATCGGAAGACATGAGCTATGATTAAAAATGAAATAAAAATTGTCACCGTAATTACTGGTAATTAAATATTCGTAAAAAGTATCCTTATCTAATGTATTTATTCTAATACTCATTTATCCAAGCTTATATCATAGCAATATATATTATTTAAATTATGCAATAAAATATTAGTTCCATTTGGTATTAACTAAGTGTTGGCAAATACGATCCCTTTTTTGTGTACCTACGTCGCTGTAAATTGCTTTGCAGGTCTACATAAACATCCTGCCTTTGTAGCATGTCTTCTTCCAAATAAATATCGATATAATCATTGTTATCAATACATAAATTGTGTATAACACAACAAGAAATAATAAATTTACAAGTCTGATCAACTGTTTTGAAATCAGTTCGAATAAGCTGTCTCATTCTTCCCTTTAAAAGACCGAATGCATTTTCGATTTTAGTCTAGTTGCACAACATTTTTTATTGTAATATCGTTGGTCATCTGTAAGATTTCCATAGTCTCTGTAGGGTGTTATTAAATTTTCAGACAACATGTATGCACCGTCGCCTAAGATGTGATAATTAGGAGCCAGTGATGCTATTTGTTTGCTTATGAAAGACATTGTAAATATCCTTGAATCGTGTATTTTACTTGGTGGACCTGTAAAGACATCTACAAATTTCTTATTTGCGTCGCATATACCCTGTATGTAATGCTAGTCTGATCGTGTCTATCAGTGGTTGATATAAGTAGACTTAATTTTGCCTGCTGGGATCCTAATTGGAATAAAGGTCCCGTCCACACAACCTACTACACCAGGAAATTTTGCTACCGTTTTAAAGGCTTCCTCGGCTGCACGCTTATCTTCCTCAGTTATTGGAAATTTAATAATGGAAGGAGCAATATCGAGTAAATAGTCCATGACTCTCTGCAAAAGTCGGAATTTTTAAAATTGCTACTAAGCTTGTTATATGTATTTCTTTCCACTCGGAAGTGTTTCTTGAACTTAAAAAAAAATAAATTAAAAATTCAGGTCTTGGTAAACATCAAATATTTACCAACCTCTTGGTTATCATAATTATCAATTATCAAAGAATTAGCAACTTTTGTATGCTGCTTTTTACACGTGATTTTTTCAATAATTTCATCATCGGAGCTGTCGTCTAATGACGACAAAAATTCGCTCACCAACAGTATAACAGATTTTCGGTTTAAATTTACTACATTTCGCGCGTAAGCCATATTGCACTGAAATATTGCTTTCACCCAGGGAGTGGCAGCAACTGTGCGCTGTCCGCCAACCGAAAACGTGATTCTGGCGCAGTGCAATTCCAGGTTGCCAACCGAATACAATTTGCGCACTCGGTGCACTCCGAGAGTGATCTAAAACTCCAACCGAATTTGCTATTAATTTTAGTGTTACACAATTTTGTTATATTATAGCGTTTTTTACCTCACCATACACTTAAGTCGTTTTTTAGCGATGAACTGTGTGCATTGGGGAGTTCTAAACGTATTGCTCCGTGACGTCATCATATTTTCTAATATTTTCGTCACGCTAAAATGAATTTATTTATTAACCGGTTGCAAACGTACGAAGGCGCAGAAGGGACACTTTATTTAGTTTGTATACTATTAATCAAGCACAAGTTAATTCTGCGTTAAGTAACACGGAATTAACTAAATTCTAGTTAATTCCGAGTTAAATTACACGAAACTAACTAAATTCTAGTTAATTCCGAGTTAAGTAACACGGAATTAACTAAATTCTAGTTAATTCCGAGTTAAGTAACACGGATTTAACTAAGTTCTAGTTAATTCCGAGTTAAGTAACACGGAATAACCTTAAATTAAGTTAATTGTTATGTTGTTATGATAGCTTTTATTATGTACTTAACATTCCAATGTCAGGTAACCAATAAGATTTCTTCAATATTTATTTATTCTGTATAAAAGCAGTCGGGTATAATGCAAATAATTCATTTTATTAAGACTCTCTGCATGCTTGTGTACGGAATCAACAATAAAAAAATCAAAATGATGGAAGAAATAGTCAGTCAACGTGGTGCACCCTTATTGTTAGTGGATAATTATAAATTCTATAAAGAACGCAAAATGGTCACGGGAGAAACTAGGTAGCGTTATACCAAGAAGACGTGCAAGTCCAATTTTTTAACAATTGGTGAAGATACAGCTCGGGAAATTACCGATCAACATTTCGCTCGTAATCACGACGCTATACTGCGCACAATCCAAAGGTAGCATAGCGCCATGGCAGCGAAAAGAAAGCTACCGAAGATATAAATTTAAGGCCAACAAAAATTATACGCGATTTAAGTAAGTAATAGTTTAATAATAATAATACTAATAATACTATTATTTTGCAGTTTCCAGTTCCACAAACTACAGGAAATAATTGAAAATCAGGAATTGACCACAAATCTTGGCGAGTATTTTTTATTGGAGAACAACAAATCAGTAGGTTTCTTCATCTTGTCGTGCAAAACTAATTTACAATTTCTGTGCCAATCCGAGGCCATATACAGGGTGCCAATTTTAAGTTGTCCACCATTGGTAACTTTCTTACCTTTGGAGATGGAAAGTTGGTTAAATGAGACAAGATTCAGTATTTTTTATGCTCATTTAGAATGTGAAATTTTATTTTTTATGGCACTTCTGGTTTAGCGAGAAATGGTGCCAACTTTTTATTTTTAAATGGAACACCCTGTATTTTTTTTAATTTTTCGATTGGAAATAATTTTGGCTTTAAAAAAGTATAGCACATATGTACAGTTAAAATTACTCATAACCATGATATTTAACTTTTATTTATATTTATTAAAATGGGATCATAATTGCCATGAAACAAACGGGCACCAATAAACAATACCTAGAAATGAACAAATGTCAATTTCGTTTTACTTGTGTAGTACTACTACTGTCACTGAAATCATATAAAATGAATTTTTCTAATAACGAGAAGGTTGATTTTTTGGCGATTTACTTTTTTGTCAAAGAAATGCAAGGGACTCGATACAATGTTTAAGAAATACTTTCGGCAATAAGTGGGTAGGGACACATGCACCTATTCAATGGCCGCCGAGATCCCCCGACTTAACACTACTAGACTTTTTTCTTTGGAACTATGTAAAGAATATAATTTATAAAGAAAGATACGAGAACGTCGAGATACTGGAGAATAAAATCCACCATGTTTTACAGGAAATTGGTTCATCTAACGCGAAGTATTCAGCGTCGAGCAGAACTCTGCGTGTTACACGAGGGAAACTGTTTCGAACAATACTTGCAATAACTTGACTACGTATTCAAATAGTTTTATTGGATAATTATTGTTTATTTTCTTTATTGTTCCTCTTTGGTTAGGTATTGGTTTGTGCCAGGCCAATTGTGATCCCAATTTAATAAAAATAAATAAAAGTTAAATATCATGGTTATGAGTAATTTTAATTGTACATGTGTGCTATACTTTTTTAAAACCAAAATTATTTCCAATCGAAAAATTTAAAAAAATACAGGGTGTTCCATTTAAAAATAAAAAGTTGGCACCATTTCTCGCTAAACCGGAAGTGCCATAAAAAATTAAATTTCACTTTCTAAATGAGCATAAAAAATACTGAATCTTGTCTCATTTAACCAACTTTCCATCTCCAAAGGTAACAAAGTTACCAATGGTGGACAACTTAAAATTGGCACCCTGTATATGAATGGGACCTTTAATTACTGCCCCAAGTTTTTCCTGCAATTATTTACCATTCACGGATATTTGAATGGACATTATATACCTGTTGTTTATGCCATTTTACCAGACAAGCGGAAAACAACCTACGAATCTGTGTTGCGGTGTATAGTTGCTAAATGTGAAGAAAGGGAAAATGTGCAAATTATAGGTTGCCGATTTCACCTAAAACAGTCGTGGTGGCGAAAGATACCACAGTTTGACCTATCGACAGACTACACAGAAAGAACGGAAATTGGAAAATGGATTCATTATGCATTTGGACTGCCGTTTTTTAGCCCGGAACAAGTTGGGGAATGTTTTGTACCTAGTTCCATTTCAGCCACAGGACCCCAGATTGACGAAGTTCGCGGATTACCTTGTGGATTCCTATATTGGCGAAGACGCGATATTTCCTACCACTTTATGGACTGCAGCAATATCTTCGATGTGTCGAACAACGAATACGTGCGAGTCCTTCCACTCGCATTTTAAACAAAATTTCTATTCGGTACATCCAACCATTTTTATATTCATGAATGAAGTGCTAAAACTGCAAAGTGAAATATACATTAAAGTCAATAGTGTAAAAAAAAGAAAATTCGCCAGTGCTGGTACGAAGCATAGACAGCAATATTTAAATAATGAGTTATCAGACTATAATAGTGGTAAAATAAATAGACTACACTTTGTTAAAATTGTGTCCCACTATTTTGACCTTGCCTAATGTACTGTTTGTATTTTTTATTTTTTATTTGTATTTAGTTTGTAATTAGTGCTTAAATTTTTTGTAGGTCTGTTTCTAGAACTAGTAGCATTTTTTAAGGTTGTAAATAAAACAAACATTTTATGAAACTTTCCAAAGTAACTTTCATTAAAACTAATTGAATAACAAGCAGGTATCTTAAAAGGGCATTAACTATGCCTCGCCCAGTTGTCCACTTTTACAGCAGGTAACTTTTCGAAAAAGCAATTAGCCGGATTAAACTCGCGCAGTTGTCCACTGCCCGAATTGGCGAGTAGAAATCAGCAGAAACGTTCAATACAATGTTAAATCCCTATGTACAGTCAGCGACAAATGTTTTCACCAGTATGATACCACTGAACACGTTTTTCTGAGAAATACGTATAAGAGGTACCATAACGTCGTTCTTATTGTTTTATATAGGTATGTTGGTAACACTGTTAACAAGATGAAATGAGATATAGAAATGTGTCTCAGTAAAGCGGGTTACAGTGGTACAAGACTGGTGAAAACATTGGTCGCTGACTGTACACCTCCGAGACCGGCCACTCGGTATAATACTTTTTTTTTGGTCTGTATGGTAATATAACCCTTGTTTTACTGGTAATGTTACCGTTTTTTTCGTATTTTTTCAGACTAATCCGTATTTAATATTCTTGATATGATTTACCATGGAAAGCCGATTGGAGGACTTTCTATTAGAACGTGAAGTTGTTATACCAAGTGTGCTTGAAGAAATGAAGGAACAAAAAGTGACTAACATATTTTTGTTATATTTTAAATGTTGAAAAATTGTTTGTAGATTGACATGGAAACAGTACTTCACTTGACCTACAACCAACTTGAGAAATACATTCCAAAAGTCGGAGATCAAATTGCTGTTATCAACTTCTGCAGAAGAAGAATTTACTACTCCGTCATGTTGAAAACCACTTTAAGCTTAATTCAAAAAATAAAACGCGGTAACAGCGAAGAAAACATAAGTACAGAAGAACTGCCTTCGGGTAGTAAAAACCAAAACCCTTGGGGACGTCCTGTACAAGATACCAGGAACATTAAGTTGGGATGGAAGATGAACGGTAAGATGATTAGAGAAATTGGCGGAGGTGGCTGCCGAAATATTACAGTTAAAAAAACAATGACAAAAAATATCTTATAAAAGAAGCTCTGAATTTCTTTTTCCTAATGGTTACTCCAAATTCGGACCATTAAAAGAGTTCAAATAATTATGATCTACTCGACTATCAGGAAAATCCCATCTTAGAAAATATACCTGTCTGCCAAATGTATACTCTCTCTAAATTGACTTCGTTGCGATTTTATCTTGCGACCAATGCTAACTGTAATGTGATAGAACCATCTAAAAAAAGGAACTGTACAGCAACACGAGACAAGTCTGATTCTGATTCTTTGCCCCAAAAGAAAAATAGGAAACCTACAGTGTTTCTTGTGGTAGTAAATAATGGACTGTATTTTAGTTATTTTTAAACTTTATTGAGTAACCTGGTCAAAATGCTATAGACTGAAAACGACTACCTTCTTTCGAGTCTTACCAGGCACTGTTCTTGCACTCTGCTCTACGCGCGGTCAACAGCGCAGCTACTCTTAAGCTACTGATAACCAAATGTACAAGGTGGCCAAACTAGACGCTTTCTTATGGAAACTCATGTTTCTGTCAGAGATACAACAATTTTAACCCGCGTCTCCTGGGCCCAAATTTTATGAAAAAGTCACTGGCGCAAACATAATTTTGCTATCTCAAACCGTTTGGCCACTAGGGGGCGTTTCTCGAATTGAGTCGATTTCTTTGACAGCCCATAGTGTAGCGGCTAGCATGCTAGGCTCCTACTCAGCGGGCCGGGGTTCGATTCCCGGTGCCGGCAACTTCTGGCCAAGGTTTTCTGCAGTTTTCCTTGGCTGTAACACGAATATGAGAGTTGTGCTATTCCATCTCTAAGTCGGCTACAGACGCAAGCGGGCCCGCTAATAATAATAGCCCCTCCCTCCCTCCCGCACAAGCATTGCGCATATGGGGCCTGGCAACAGGTTACGGGTAGAGTAGTTGTTATTATTATTATTATTTTCCAATCAGAAAATGCGCTGGTGTTAACGGTGTAAGATCGTTAGGATCTGGGGATAACGGGCAAAGAGGACGTGAATTTAAGATACCTTCAATTTGAATTAATATTGTACTGAACTCTTCAAAGGTCAATTTACTATTTCCTATTATGCGTTTAACATGAAATTTGGCGCTCTTAGTTCCGGCCTCCCAAATGCCGCCAAAAATGGGTGAACGTGGTGGAATAAAATGCCACTTTATTCTTTGATTGGCAAGATGATTCGCGATTTGATTAGATTCCGCTTGTAAAAAATCGTAAACTTTAGATAACTCATTGTTGGTTCCAACAAAATTCAAACCGTTATCTGAATAAATATTTGTTGGCCTACCACGCCTATTCACAAATCTACTTAAACTTGCAAGGAAACCCTTAGCAGTCAATTCCGATACTAGTTCTAGATGTACTGCCTTAGTGGACATGCAAATAAATAAACAAATATAGGCCTTTGTTAATTTGGCACCTCGGGTCTTTCGATCCTTGAGGAGGACAAGCCCGCCATAATCAACCCCTACATTTAGAAACGGAGAGTAATTATTAACTCGAACATCGGGTAAGTTACCCATAAGATAATCAGAATGTGTGGGTTTAACTTTGAAACAGATTACACATTTCCTGATAATACCCTTACAAGAATTTCGCCCGGAAATGGGCCAATATTTTTCTCGAATAGAACACAGCAATTGTTGAGCTCCACAATGTGCAAGTTTTTTATGTTCATGTTCAAGAATGAGTTCTGTTAATTTGATATTGGGGTAAAATTATAGGGTGTTTCTTGTCAAAAGAAACCTTTGAATTCACAATTCTGCCGCCAACATGAAATCAAAATAAACACTCTGCGTACCCAATTCAACAAGAAGTTACCCACAGGCACGAGTGCCAATAAAGTGCACAAAGTATCGTTGTCAATATCAAGAGGAAGAAGATGAAGAAATGTAAAGACCTTTGTAGCATATAACTTTTATAAATTTATAAGTTTTTAATAAAGCACTTACTTTTAAATAATTTTGTTCTAATAATTCAACAATGGCTAACAGCACCTCGTTAATAATGACACTGAGTGTATTATGTGCAATTCTTGTAGAATAACTAAGACTGCGTAAGCTTTCAGCTGTAGCTATATATCGTAGCGTAACAGTTAATCTGTAAAAATTAAAAATTATTGTCAAATTACAAAAATTGTCAAACCTTTCTTACCGATTTTCTGGAGAAATGCATTGTCTCATATTGGTATTTTTTTTTCAAATCTTTAAAAGCTCCATGAACATCCCTTCATTCATTCTTAAATAATGTTTAAAACTCCAGCTATCCTCCAACTGCAGTTCATTGTGCACCATTGATAATATACCTCTATCTTGATCACGCTTTTGCAACCACTTACGGGTCCACACACTTCTTTCTTTTTTCTCATTTTTTTGGTTTAAATAGGCAGCTAAATCTAATCCTATTAATGCCAGAGTCATGATTTCATCATCCATTTTAACTATCTTCTATAAATTAATTTCGATTCGGCTACAAAAGAACTATGCTGCTATAACCTCACGTTTGAAAGCTTCTTGCAACACAGATATAAGTTGCATAGTGTGACCACGGTCTTCCATGAAGTACATCAAACATTTTTTCATGACGTCACACAAAGTGTTTGACAAACAAATTTGATGCGATAAACTGATCGTGGGACACTAGCTAAAGCCTATGTCACATGGTCATTTTGTTGCATCAAATTTGTTTGTCAAACACATTCTGTGACGTCATGGAAAAATGTTTCATGTAACATGTCGAACCGCGTGGTCACACCGTCGAATTTGTTGTATATAACCAATGATACAACTATTCGAATCACCTGATGTTAGTGAGGTTATGGTGTGCATGTGAAACAGCAAAACAATTATTTTTTTGCATTTGAGTTGCTAAACGATGGAAGTGGAAGAACAGGTCCTCCTTGTTTCGTTAACTGGTTTAGGTCTGGCGTATGATCAGAAAGAACGAACAAGTAGAAAAGTGTACGGTTATAGGGACGTGACCAAGACCGAGGGGTGTTATGTGTTATGGTACACCAACAATTAAAATTCGAAGATGGTGGTTGTTTTGGGCATAGATTCAATATCTATGAATGAATGAATGATTTGTTTGTTGCGACTGCAATATAATATTGAGGGGGGGCTTTGCAATATTAGCCAACAATTAAATGGGATTGGATAATTATAATGATGGGGAATGCGGCCACTTACCTTTATTGACGAAATCAATAACGTAACAAATGTAAACCAAATTTATCTATGTATTCGAATCTCGAACTGTTTTTACACCACGTTTTTTCTGACTTGTGTTTTTGTATTACTTCCGGCACTTGTTTTTTCACAACCGACTAGTTGGTCGTGACCGAAAGGGAAATGGGAAAAAGTGGGGGGGGGGGAAGGCAAACGTATGCCAAAACCCAAACATACCGCCCACCAAATCACGAGTAAGCGTGATTTACAAATGGCATTGGCAAAATAACAAAGGGAAAGGTTCGAGGCGTCCGGGCCAAACTAAAATCAAAACGGAAATGTTGGACACAAACGCACACTATATAACTAAACTTAAAACTATCATGACAACGAAAAGAAACATAAAATTACTGATTAGGCAATGGAAACAGTTTCACCAACGGGCGTTTCAAATTGCCTGAATTCGTTGTCACGGTTGCAACTCTGGATATACCATCGGGTCCCGGATGCAACGTAAGAAGGCGTCCGAGTTTCCACTTGAGGGGTGGAGTATTGTCGTCTTTAATGAGAACTAAAGACCCGATACTTGGTTTGGGCAAATCTTTTGAGGGACACCACTTTCCTCGTTGACGCAGAGTATGGAGGTATTCATTCCTCCAGCGTGACCAAAAACTTTGTTGCAAATGCTGGATCAATTGCCAACGCGATAATCTGGACAACGCCAGATGAGATAAATCGGGGTCAGGGGGAGCTGTGAGAGGTTCTAGTGTGAGGAAGTGACCTGGTGTCAAGGCACGTAAGTCATTAGGGTCAGTAGATAAAGCACACAAGGGGCGAGAGTTCAAAAGAGCTTCAATCTGAATAATGAGCGTGTTCAATTCTTTAAAAGTAAGGGTTTGACTTCCAATCACACGGAAAATGTGAGTTTTAACGGATTTTACTCCGCTCTCCCACAAGCCTCCAAAATGAGGAGCGGAAGGAGGATTGAATGGCTTCGGAATGAGTAGCAGCACTCATAAGTTGCATTAATTCACGGTTAGCACCAACAAAATTGGTGCCACAATCACTGAAGATCATGGAACACCGACCGCGACGAGCAATGAACCGTCTCAACGCTGCGATAAAAGCGTCTGTCGACAAATCGGACACCAGTTCGAGATGTAGTGCCTTTGTACTGAAGCATACAAAAAGGCATAAATACCATTTGTTAACTTTCGCTCCGCGGGCTCTACGCGATACAATATTGAAGGGACCCGCAAAGTCTACACCTACGACACTAAATGGTTTTGCCTGGTTTACTCTGGGTGCGGGTAGATTGCCCATTGGCGGGGCAAAAGCCTTTGGCTTGAATCGAAAACAGCGTTGACATTTCGACAGTACCTTTTTTATCACTCGGCGTGCGCCTAAGATCCAAAAGTTCTGTTGAATTAAATGAAGAGTGGTGTTCACTCCTGCATGCAAGTGATGTTGATGTATGTAACTAATATACATTTCAGTCAACCGATGCCGACCCGGAAGCAAAGCAGGGTACTTTGCATTATAAGTCAATATTGAATGACAAATACGACCGCCGACACGAAGAATGTCTTTGTCATCCAAAAATGGGGCTAATCTCTGAAGGGGTTTAGTACACAGCTTCTCTTTGCGTAGACTAGCAATTTCATGCACAAACTCTGTACGTTGGACGATCTGGACAATTGCCATGAGGGCCTGATGATATTCAAATTCGGACAAAGGTCCAGAAATTCTCACACGATTTTTACAATTAGAAACAAAGCGGATACAATATGCTACAACGGCTTGAATGGTGTGTAATGACGATCGTTTTTCAAGAAGTATGTCTGCGAACGTGTGTTCGACTCGGGCAATTAGAGCAATTTTCTTTTCCTCTAAATGGTACTGAGAGGGAGTGTCGCGCGATTTGTCCGGGGGCCACAACGTGGAAGGCAATATTAATCAAGAGGGTCCCGCCCACCATAAAGAACATGAAATAATCCCGTTGGGCAGAAGACCACGAGAAGCAGGATCAGCCGGATTATCAAGTGAAGGAACGTGACGCCAGCTTTCGGGGGGAACATGTTCTTGAATGTGACTGACACGATTTGCCACGAATGTTTTCCATCTGTGGGGCGAAGATCGAATCCAATTGAGAGTGACTGTTGAATCACTCCAGGTGACGATTCGTTCGAATTTAATTTTACCATTGTAGGTATTGAGTACGAATTTTACAATACTGGAGAGCAAGACAGCCGCACAAAGTTCCAAGCGAGGAATCGACAGTCTCTTGACTGGGGCGACTTTGGATTTGGCCACTACCAACCGGGTAGTGGGATCACCGTAGATACTGATGATGCGGAAGTAAACTACACAAGCGTACCCTAACTCAGAAGCATCACAAAAGGTATGTAATTGGCATGACGTGGTTGACTTATCAACTAACAAGCGAGGAATTTTCAATGAAGATAAACAAGTAAATTGGGACTTGTACTGGTTCCATTGAACAGAAACATCATCAGGGGGAGTTTCATCCCAATTCACACCTAGTATCCAAAGATGTTGAACCAATCTTTTTGCGAAGAGTGTAAGTGGGCAGAGAAATCCCAATGGATCATAGATTCTAGCAACTTCAGAAAGGATGGCACGTTTGGTACAAGGAGAATTCCCTGGTTTTACATCAAAAGAAAAACTGTCAGAATGAGACTGCCACTGCAGCCCAAGAATTTTCACCATCGCGTCTGAATCACCTTGAAATGTCAAGATATGGGTTTGTAAATGTGATGGAGGAATATTCTCCAACAAATCGGGATGATTGCTTGCCCATTTTCTCAACTCGAAACCACCAGTGTGCAGAACGTCTATAAGCTCGTCACGTAGTTTTATCGCATCTGCTAATGAATTAGCACCACAGACGAGATCATCGACGTATAGGGAGGACAGTAATGCACTGGAAGCTAAGGGGTATGTTTTTTCGTTATCAACCGCCAATTGGCGTAACGCACGAATGGCCAGATAAGGAGAAGATGAAATACCATAAGTAACGGTATTTAAACAATAGGTTTGTATCGGCTCCAGAATAGAGAATCTCCATCGAATCAACTGAAATTGGCGATGTTCGGGAGCAACATTAATTTGCCGATACATTTGTTTGACGTCGCAAGTAAAAACGTAAGAGTGGGATCGGAACAAAAGTAATATGGAACAGATGTCACTCTGCAGCTTCGGGCCGATCAACTGGGTATCATTTAAAAATGAACCTTTAGTATCTTTGGCGGAGGCATCAAAGACAACTCCTAATTTGGGTGCATCAAAGACATGTGACCACATGTCAAATAGTCTTTCATGAACTCTACATACAATTCTCTAAGAACGGGCTGCGAAGACAAACGCCGTTCTATCGCATTCAGACGTCTATCTGCTTGGGTGAGCGTGTCTGAAAAGGAAGGGGTACCCGACTTAAAAGGTAATTGAGCAGAAAACCGACCTGATATATCACGCGTATGGGTTTCTTGAAAGATCTTTTCCGCTCTCATTTCTTCTTCAGAAATGCATTTCGTGGACGGGACTTCCTCCACCTCCCAAAACTTCTTCAGTGTCTCATCAATGGGGAATTCTAGAGACGCCGTAAAAGCAGTAATCGTCGGCGATTGTTTGGAAATGGTAGGTCCAAGGAGAACCCACCCAAAATGTGTCTGAATTGCAACTGGACCGTTAATAGTATTGGGGGGAGGTATGTGTCCACCACCATGCTCCCAAGAGTAAGTCAATGGGCGCGGTTTGGTACCATAGAGGGTCAGCAAAATCTCTGCCTTGAAGGTAATCCAATCCATCGGAAGAAAGTGGAGTGCTAGGTAAATTGCCGCAAATGTTGGGAAGAATTATGGTGTCAACGGTAAGAGTTTGATTTGGAGACACACGAGATCGAATATTGCAAGTGGTCATTCCACCGGAAGCACCTGAACTAGCACGACCTAAACCAAATACGGATACGTGGGTTTTCACTCGGGGTAAACACAATCTACGGGCGCAACTGCTCACAATAAATGAGGCCTGCGAACCAGGGTCCAAAAGGATGCGACAAGGTCTATAATTTCCCAAATTATCACGAATTTCTACGAGGGCTGTAGATAACAGAACAGTTTTTCCACTAGGGGTATTTGAGAATAATACTGCGGCAGTGGGATTGACAACAGTTGAAGGAGTTGCAATAGCCAAGGGTGGCGCCGTGGTTACTTGTGATTGAGATGAACTATCAGTGTGCCTAACTCGATCTAAATGTAACCAACTATGATGTCTTTGGTTACACGTGCGACAAGTATAATTGGAGGTACAAGCATTAACGGAATGGGATTTAGCTAAGCAATTATAACACAACTTAGATTGTTTCACAAAAGCGTGACGTTCCATGGGACTCATGGCCAAGAATTTGGGGCATCCATTTACGGAATGAGGGGCTTGACAAAGCGGACATTGTTTGGGACGATTCGCCATTGATGTTGGCGCCGTGACTTGAGCCATAAAAGCTTTTGTGCGCGTGGGATTAGATTGGCGATTCCCGACACGTTGCTGCAAGAAATTATTGACGCAAGATTCGCCTTTGAGTTCGCCAGGGTTATGCATAGAATCCAAGGAAATGCAATGACCTTGAAGGATTTTTTTCAATATGCGACGTACGTAGGAATTTCCGTCGTATTCCACGTTAAACCAAAATATTTTGTCGTTTCGCTATCCAATTTAGACATGACTATATGAAAAAGAACAAAATCCCATTGATCGACCGGAAGACCAAGCACCCTGAGTGCTTCAAGATTTTCGGTGACTGAATTCAACAAACTACGAAGAGCTATGGGTGACTCTTTCGAGATGGGAATTTCATTCCAATACAATGCCGATAGTGCACGATCATTATTGTATCTATCTAATAGGGCTTGATGAGCAATTGGATAATTTTGTGCAGAAATTGGTAAGGTATTAACGATCGAGAGGGGTTCACCTGTTAAACTCATAACAAGATGATGGAATTTTTCGATTTCATCGAGAGGTTTTTCATTTACAAGTCTCTCGAATAAATCTCTATAACGCAACCATTCCTTTAAATTGCCATCAAAGGTAGGAAGAGGAATTTTCTGCAATCTAGCCATGCTAGTGTTTGAGTTAGAAAATATCGGGGACGGGGCACGTGACGAAGCTAATACAACAGGGGTAGAAGGAGCCAACATTTCTTTACTGAGTAAAATGTTATGATATTGAGTATCAACCTCTTGTCTAATAATGTCTTGGGCTGCTACATTTTCATCCGTTGTTTGTGCTAATATTTGTGCGTGTAATGAATTAAAATCGTCATAAATTGATTGCAATAAGTTGCATTTAATTTTAAACAAAGGGGCTAACGTAG
The DNA here is from genome assembly GCA_963082805.1 of Hemicrepidius hirtus. NCBI lineage: Eukaryota > Metazoa > Arthropoda > Insecta > Coleoptera > Elateridae > Hemicrepidius > Hemicrepidius hirtus. Next base: position 17,491,889 of record OY720162.1, read on the forward strand.
GCGTAGCATCAATTTGAACTGACAGTTCATAAACTTCCTTAATGCGAGTATCTGTCAAATTTCTAAGAGTAGTAAGTTCCCGTTTTGGGGGCATTTTTAGGCTATCAAGAACTAAACTAATATACACTATTCAACAAAAAAGTTCACAAAATAAAAATAACAAAATGTAGCTTCAACGAGAAAAGTGGAGTTATATGGGCAGACTATCACTACGCTGTGCGCTTGCCGTGTGTGTCCAGCGTTTCACGTAATATACAAACACAATACTATATGTCACCTCACAATCAAATCAATCAATGAACTGTATAAAACTTAGAGCTGATTTAAATATCTGTGCGAAGAAGGACCAATGTTTTGGGCATAGATTCAATATCTATGAATGAATGAATGATTTGTTTGTTGCGACTGCAATATAATATTGAGGGGGGGCTTTGCAATATTAGCCAACAATTAAATGGGATTGGATAATTATAATGATGGGGAATTCGGCCACTTACCTTTATTGACGAAATCAATAACGTAACAAATGTAAACCAAATTCATCTATGTATTCGAATCTCGAACTGTTTTTACACCACGTTTTTTCTGACTTGTGTTTTTGTATTACTTCCGGCACTTGTTTTTTCACAACCGACTAGTTGGTCGTGGCCGAAAGGGAAATGGGAAAAAGTGGGGGGGAAAAGGCAAACGTATGCCAAAACCCAAACAGTGGTAGTTTTAAAAAGTTTTTAAGAATGAGTGAAGGAATAAAGCTTTTAAATATAATCACACACAAAATTTCAAAGCAAGATACAAATATGAGACGATGCATTTCTGCAGAACAACTGTATGAAGGAGTAAAAATGTCGATAATAAAATTATCATTTTTCAGATTAAGTGTTACATTAAGGTACCTTGCAACAGGTGAAACCACGGGGTGAAACATTGCGTAGCCTTAGTTTTTCTACAAGAATCGCGCATAATACATTAAGTATCATTATTAATGATGTTCTATTAGCCATCGTTGAATCATTAGAAAATGACTATCTCAAAGTAAGTAATTTATTATATTGTTTTTATAAACTCAACAAATGTAATATTATATTTATAACTGCACTGCATCTTCCCCGTATTGTAATATTTAATTTAATATTTCTGCTTTGGCATATTTTTTGTTAATGGGAGATAATAACTGCATAGGCTAGATACTCATCTTCAACCTTATAAATTAAATATTTTATTACAGGCACCTCAAACCACAGAGGAAAGGTTGAAAATAGTCACTGATTTTAAATGTGGAATTTTCCCAACTGTCTTGGGGCCATGGATGGGAAACACATATCATTTCGTCCTTTAAGAACTGATGGGTCTTATTACCGTAACTATAAAGGGACTGACAGCATTGTGCTTTTGGCATTGGTGGATGCTAATTATAAATTTGTTATAACCGATTTAGAGTGTAACGGTCCAATTAGTGATGGGGGTATGTTCAGTAGAAGTTTGCTATCTAAGGCAATAGAAAATAATCGTCTAAATTTTCCACCAGAGAAACATCTACCAGAAAGAACAATGCATGTTCCCTACGTAATTGTAGCAGACGATGCAATTCTATTAAAGCGAAACTTATTAAAAGCGTACAAGCTTAGAGCGCTTTCCTATGAACAAAAATTTGTAATTACCGTTTAAGTAGGGCTAGACGAGTTTCCGAAAATGCATTTGGTATATTGTGTAATAGGTTTAGAATTCTTTGAAATCCAATGAATTTAAAGGTAGACAAGGTAGAGCTTATAACAAGGGTATGTATTTTACATATTTTTTTAATTACACACAGCCCAACATATCTTCATGCAGGGGAAAATTTTGAAAATAATTTAAATAATATTATGCATCAGGGTGGGAACCCAACTGCTAATCAACCACAAATAATAAGACTAGAATTCCAAAACTACTTTAACGCAGTTGGGCAAGAACCTTGGCAACAAGCCATGATAAACAACAATAGGATGTAATAAAGCAGGGGTTGCCACATAATTTAATAGTAGGTAGTAAATAAGTAGCTTGTTTTTTAAATGTAAGTTAGTGAAAGAAATTACCTCAAAACAAAAGAGGAATCTTACCTTTAAAATTTTTAAGTCGTGGTGGAATGAACACACCACTTTCTTAGTGATAAGAAGCTTGGATTATATGCAAAATGCATATCGTTAATTTTACTCATATCTTAGTAAAATTTTGTTTCTATATGAATTTCATTGTTTTGAAGTGTTTTTTTGTGTTTTTTATAATGCATAAATGCATATTTTGCCAAATTTTTAATAAATGCATATGCAAAATGTTATAGTGCATATTTAAGGGTATTTTCCCTTATAGAATCTTAATTTTTATTTTCAAGTAATTAAAATTCCTTTTAATGAGCTCTGGGAATTATCTGTTTGCAAATTAGTATCTTTAAATTATTCTTGGAATTACTTTGTACACAGAATAACTTAGTGTTAATACTCCTATTAATGATATTATTTGGAATTTTTGTGATGGTTCTGGTGGGGTGTAAGATTTTATAAATTAGTCTTTAAATAACAATTTGAAGCGTCAGTAGTTGTTTGTGAAAACAGTGCGTAGTACTACCCAGGTATTTCAACATGCCGAAACAAACTACTGATAGAAGTGTTTTATTAAACAAATGGTGTCAGAATAATGTGGATTTGAAGATTATTGATTCATCTCATATTTTTTGCAGAATTTGCGATAAAAGGGTAAGCTTTAATACTATTTTCGTACTTTAGTAATTTCATTTAGCAAATATTTTACAGATTACTTGTGATAAAAAATTTCAAGTACAGCAGCATCTAGCAACTACCATTCATAAAACAAGAAAAGCTCATCGTTCTGGAACTGGGATGCAGCAGTTGTTGACAGCAAGCAGCAACAATAATTCCACACAGGAAAAGTTTTCCAAAGAGTTGTGCAATCTATTTATAGGTTGCAACATTCCACTTTATAAATTAGATCATCCCATATTTAAAAATTTTCTCAAAGAACATTGTAGTTCTGGCCAAACTGTAAATATTCCAAGTTCTTCAACTTTAAGAAAAAAGTATGTGGATGTTAATTACGAGGACAAGATGAAAATAATTAGAAAATACATTGGTGGTGGACCTGTATGGTGTTCTGTAGACGAAACAACAGACGTGAAAGGTCGGTATATAGCTAATCTTGTGTTGGGTTCGTTAAATGAAAATGAACCTGGAAGAGGATATTTAGTTAGTGTTAAAGCTCTGGAAAAAACCAATAGTGTAACAATAGCTAGATTTGTTAATGAATCGTTAAGTAGCTTTTATTTGCCGAACCAAGTTCCAACAAACAAGATTTTGTTAATGGTTACAGATGCTGCGCCGTATATGGTGAAAGCATCAAAAAATTTAAAAGTATTTTTCCCAAATCTACTAAATTTTACGAAAATCAAAGACGTCATATGTCAGTTTGATCCAAAAACCTCAGCTGCAGTTGAGATTTCTATCAAGTGTTTTAGAGATCCAACTATTAAAAATCAACTAGCGTTTATTAAGTCCAATTTTGTTTCCATTGCAACTGCCATAGAACATTTAGAGAAGCGGGAACTGTCACTACATGAAGGTTTAAGCATTGTTGATAGTTTAAAATCTGACATTACTAAAGGTGGTAGTGAAATTTCAAAAAAAGTTGCAGGAAAGTTAATTTCTGTTTTGAATAAAAATGAAGGGTATCTCGTCTTGAAAAAAATTGATGATGTATTAAATGGCAAACAGTGCGATGATTTAGATATGGATCCAAGTACAATGTGCGGCTTTAAGTACGCACCTGTAACTTCTTGCGAAGTTGAACGCACATTTTCAAGTTACAAACATTTATTAAGTGATCGAAGACAATGTTTTAGTATTGATAATTTAGAAAAGTATTTAATAAGTTCAAGCGTAGACACGTATTGCAAAGAGTGTATAGACTAAATTTTAACTTATTTTATATTTTTATATTAATATTTTTTTTATTGTTTTTTGTGTTTTTATGTGTTTTATAATGGGGTGTCAATTATTGTAGAATAAATGAAAAAAATTAAAAAATGTGTTTTTATTTTGCATATACAAATGCATATTTCAACTGTTTTTAGTGCATATTTGCATGCATATTTTACGATTTTTTAGAGCATATAATCCAAGCTATTTTAATAAATATTTTGTTAAAATTTTTTTGTATAATATTGCTGTTATATTTGAAGTTTAGAGTCTAAAATAAAAATTAAATATTAACTCACGTGAGTTAGTTAGATTGTTTGGTCTTCCAAGGTTTATTTGTATTGTTACATTTGGGTCATTTCAAAATAATTTCGTATTTGTTAAATTATAATTGTTATTCAAATCGCAATTGGAATGTTATGCTTTATAATAACATTGGCCTAATTGTCCTAGATTTGAATAGAGTTGCAATGATTAATTGCTGCAATCCTTGTTGTTAGCAAGTCTACTTATTTTCAAAGTGCTGATAAGGAGGATTGCAGGGAAAGAACGAGTGGGGCATTATAAAAGGTTTAGTTCCTTAGTTAAGGGGTTAGTCCTAGTGCCAAGAGGCTTAGATCGAGTCATAGTGAAGAGTTCGAGATTGAGTCAGACTAGTTCCATAAGTCTAAGTACTCAGAGAAGTCAAGATGCTGAGTCTTATCAATTTGGTCTTAGGGTAAGATAACTAGTTTTAATTTTATATTGTAATGCTAAGTTCATTTAGGTTATTTTATTTTGATAAAATTAGTTGTTAGTGCAATAATCGTTTTGTGTTCTCATCCATAATCCCGATGGCTGGTGATTCTCTAATTTATATTAGGGACTCGCTGGCGTTACGCACCCGTTCCCCCAGGGCGTAACAAGTATGGTGGAGTTGCCGGTTCTTTTTCTTTTTTTTGGGAATATGTAAGGAGTAGTATATTGGAACTGCCGGCTAGTTTTGGTACAATAAGTATCAAATATTAATTATGGATGAGGCACTAGTCTATTTTTTGCTATTAATAGGGAAATATTAGTAAATTATAGTGAAATTTTCTTTTTAATCTAGTTTAAGCAGTAGTAAATAGGTCTTGATTTTAAAATGATAAGCATAGAAAAAATAATTGACACACATTTTTAATAGTTGTAGTCATAGTATGTAGAGGTCAGCAATTTTTACAGTAATAAATGTAGTGGAGTAGGTCAACTTTATTGCAAGCTGGCTGGTGTGACATATTAGTCACCTGAAATATAAGAAATAGGAAACTACTATTTTATTCTATTTTTACATTATTTAAATGCAAATAATTACATTTTATTTTGCTATTGTTAGGAATTTACATGCATAATTTTATAATTAATAACTTTACAGATTATCGGACTAAAGGGATCTACTGATTTTATTTATGTGTTCATTTATATTTAATATTTTATTTAAGAATAGCCCGTATTTGTTGCGATATGTCGAGGAATGCCGACGAAAATGCAGACGCAATTACGGTCCAGCCCAGTACTAGCGATCTAATCCACCCACCTATCCGCAACATGACAGACACCACAATCTGGACACCTGATGCAGTCATCAGACAACACTTTCATGGTCTGCTCTGCGTGTTGACAGTCCGCGAAGAGGTAGAAGATGTTGGAAAATGCTGTCCCCTGACGTGTCATCGATCCACAACCATCAGCAAATAGATTCCTAAAAGTTATACCTTTCTTGCAATTGTGAACTAATCCTTGATTCTGCTATCCTCTGATTCTAATTCCCCAAAGATATCCTTGTAACAATAAACTTCCTAGAACCGCAAATACAATCCATCTTATTCCTGCAATGTGGAGTACATTAAAATCATTTACATTAAAACCTATCCACGATCATGATCCTGTTTCTTACCATAATCTATCCGAATGTTTAAATCATCAATGGGTATTGGACGTCCCCCATATTAATGTCACCAGTGTAAAAGAATCTGTTGCCGAGATTAGCCATTACGTAAATGAGAGAATTCTGGATTCCAGCAGCTACACAGACAACTATGGGTATCTCAGCAGTTCTACTCTATTGTTATGGAATATAGTTTTATCCATGGCCATATTATATTTAGTCTTTCGGAGACCGTTGCCAACTGCAGCCGTTTTGGTTCCAAGCGCCAGCGCCGATGGAACATCATCCGCATTCCCACATCATGAAGTCCTGATCGTAGTAACCTGTACAGCATTTATAATATTTTTAAGTTTATTAATTGGATGGTTCATGTACGTATTATGGAGAAAATATTGGAAGCCCACGAATGAAAACAAAGAAGTAAAAGAAGAAATGCCCTTAAGAAGTGAAGAAAACCCTGTTTCAATGGAGTCTACGAATAAAGAAGAAATATTGGTGAATAATACAGGCAAGTGTGTTATTGAAGTAGAAGCCCACGAAGATATTTTAGCCCTTATGAGAGGAAAGTCTGTTGAAGCAACCCTGCACAAAGCGTCGACGTAAGAAGTATATTTATTGTTGTTATTATTATGGTAATTTTGCTTGGCGAAGCAGCTTCAATCATTGTGGAACTTCTTGATGGTAAATTGCAGCTGCCAAAACAAAATTATTATATTTTTATTTTTACATTATTTTATTTTTATTTCCATTTCTCTTATTTCCCATTGAGCACCACAATGCTTGAAACACTCGATATTACTGATGAGATTTTTTGAAGAAAACGATTGCAAATGTATCTTTCCAACATTTTATCAGTGCGTATAAACAATGTTGGACAAGCTTGGAAAATTGCTTTCGTTAAAATGTAGAATAGTCAGGGGTTGCATATATATTTAATGATGATTAATTGGGCATAATAATTTTTGAGTAATTTCATGTCAGAGAAATTGTATCTTGACAATATTTACAAATATTGTAACAATATTGGTCAAGCTTGTAGCAGCTATTGGAAGCTTTGATTCTGACAATGATTAGAGAGATTTAGAATTTGAGTATCGTGGAATTTGATATATAATTATGATAAACAGGGTATGGGCAAGAAGTACGAAATATGCAGTTAAGATTTAATTTTGGAGTAATTTTTTTTTCAATAATGTATTTATGGGCGAATAGGTAACTATTAGAAGATAATTAAACGGGGCAGGACAATCAATTTAACAGTTACTATGATGGGGTGTGGGAAACATAGATTTTACAATTTTATTTGATAAAGTATTAGATAGACAAGTAGAATAGAATTAGATGTTTAGAAATAATTATTTAGCTTTATTAGTTAATTTATTTATTAGAAAACTTTGCAATTATTGGGATCATTCATTTATTTTCTTGGTAATCTTATAACTTTAAAAATAGGGATACTCACAATGTCGACAACTACAGAAGAGTCTTTGAAATGCATACGTTATTTTTTTGTGAAGTACTCTAAATTCTTTTTTATGCTTATGCTAAACAAAAAACAAATGCTTTGGTACCTATAATTTATTTGAAGGCACACTTCGATTTCACCGTCACATAGCTCACCGAGCACAAAGTGAACAATAATTATTAAACAATTATAATAACTGCACAAATAATTTCTTGTTTTCAGTGCCATTAAACTCACAGAATATAAAAAGTACCATAAAACTTGGCTTCAATTATCAAATTACAAGCGTAAAACGTAAGCAAAATGTTAAAGTAAAGTACAAAGCGCATGGCAATCTTTGATAATTAAGGAAGTGTCTAGAGTACATTCAGCGGTAGTCAACAGATTAAATCAATTTAAACCCTTCAACGGTTCGAGCGATATTGTGTGTGTTCTGTTATACAATTTATTCACTATATTTTTATCCTATATTGGTTGTTTTGAATTATCATTTGTTAAGTAGATAACCTTAGTTCATAGGCATATAGATAGTACAGATACATATAGCTTAGATATTAATGTTCTCACTCGTTCAATTTTATGTTTTGGATTAAACGTCGGGACGCCGTTTTCCTAGGGAGGCGGTAATGTTACATTTGGGTCATTTCAAAATAATTTCGTATTTGTTAAATTATAATTGTTATTCAAATCGCAATTGGAATGTTATGCTTTATAATAACATTGGCCTAATTGTCCTAGATTTGAATAGAGTTGCAATGGTTAATTGCTGCAATCCTTGTTGTTAGCAAGTCTACTTATTTTCAAAGTGCTGACAAGGAGGATTGCAGGGAAAGAACGAGTGGGGCATTATAAAAGGTTTAGTTCTTTAGTTAAGGGGTTAGTCCTAGTGCCAAGAGGCTTAGATCGAGTCTTAGTTGAAGAGTTCGAGATTGAGTCAGACTAGTTCCATAAGTCTAAGTACTCAGAGAAGCCAAGATGCTGAATCTTATCAATTTGGTCTTAGGGTAAGATAAATAGTTTTAATTTTATATTGTAATGCTAAGTTCATGTAGGGTATTTTATTTTAATAAAATTAGTTGTTAGTGCAATAGTCGTTTTGTGTTCTCATCCATAATCCCGATGGCTGGTGATTCTCTAATTTATATTAGGGACTCGCTGGCGTTACGCACCCGTTCCCCCAGGGCGTAACAGTATTTTAGCAATTACTATTCTCTGGTTTTGTTTAAAGTGGCTCTATTTTATTTAATTAAAAATTTAATTACAAGTTTAAATTAGCTTGTTGTCACATTAATTGGTTTCTTCCGATATATAAAATGTTTAAAGCTTTGCAAAGAACTTCGTATGAACCGCGTTTACAGAAATTTATCCTCTTGCCTTCCACGGTTTCATTCACTACCGAGTTAAAAAATTTTGCACTATTGTTGTCTACATCATATAATCAACTAGCAGAATGATTCACAACACGCATCAATATAGTCCGAAATTCATTAAATATAGAGGAATTTTTGAATATTGAATATAAATCACATTCTCCCGGTTTTGGTCCTTTACAAAAGTATTTATTAATATTGCTATTAATTTCCTTGCAATTTTCGTGATTTCCAAAAATATGTCGAGGTTCATTAATAAGGTCCTCTTTTAAGTTTTCAATTTTTTGCGATAAGGGTATATTTCGTCTTTTCTATATTTTACAGCACCGACAAGTGCTGTTCGAAACCGCAGTATGTTGGCTTTCAGGAATAATTTAATCTCTGTCTTTAACTTTGGTCGCTTTGATAAATCTTTGATCTGTTGACAAAAATTGCGCAATATGTGATTCCTACATTCAATTTTTTCAACAAAGACATTGGGATCGTATGGTTTACTTTCTTTTATTTTTTTGAACACGGTACTGTCACCGTCTCCTATAAGGCGTGTACAGTATATTTTAAATTGTGCATTTCTATGCAACACTTGAAACCATCCAAAATAATTCCCGAGTCCATAGCCGTTCCTGACCAATTTTTAAAACATTTGTGTTATGGTATTGTCGTATCTTTTCTACTAATATATCTCTGACAAAAACAGCATATTTTTTACTCCTAGACAAAGGGTTTTCTTTGTCCTAGCACCAATTATACAACCTACGCCAGAAAGTGCGTTGTAGTTGGTTTTATAAGACCTTTTCGCCCACGCTCCATCTACAATAATCGTAGTAAAAGGTACACCTTCTTGAGTTTTGTATGGTGTCGTGTAATTCGTTTTGATATTTAATATGTTTTAGTAGAAGTTGGTGGTATATTTAATGAAGCACATAATTCAGTAAGTTCCGTGTGCCCTATACCTGTCGCGATTCCTCCACACACAGTAGACTTATTTATGTCTTTACTATCCTCCCCCTCTGTTGAGATACTTTCCTTTCTGTTACAGACAGCACATTGGAAGGTTAGTATACTTTTAAATCCTTTTTTTCAGAAATTAAGTCCATGTCATACAAACTGCATCCAAATCCGTCATATTTTAGTGCCATCAGGAATGCTAGGTCGATTATTCGGCGGCCCTCAAGGTATTCTGGTGATTCTGTGGTCGTTTGGCATGTTTTATCCTTTTCCACCCAGAGATCTGTTAGATCGTCACTGTGTCTATATCTGCCGCCATTTGCTCCTGCATGGAGACTTCATGCGTGGGATCCCCCTTATTCCTAAGAAAAATAATTTAAACAATTAATTTAATTTAAACACTACATATTTGTGCACTGCCAAAGTTTTATAAAAATAAAACTTTGGCAGTGCACAAATATGTAGTGTTCCTGCTCTAATTCATAAAACAAACAACAGAGTAAAGTAGTACCTGTAATAGGGTTTTCCAAAATGTGCCGGAAATACCTACTAATATATTGTGTACCTGCGCGTATATAATTTTACTCACTCGTATGGGTGGGGTCCAGTTGAGTCGAATTGTCCAAGTTACTACTTAAGTAGGGGAAGTTGTCCTACCTAGGGACATGCACCTAGAGACAAATGCGTTTATTTTTACCGTCGACCTCCTTAGTACGTTTTAGTTATAGTTATGACCGGTAATGTGCAAAGTAAGTTTTAACCCATTATTTGATCTACCATCATCCAAGAACTAAACGAGCTTTTAAATTGTATTGTTGGCTTTTTAGATTTCTTATTATGTTGACTAAAACGTAAATATACGCTTTTAAGACAAAATAATGTTTAAAAAAAGTTCTGGGCAAGTATAAGCTTAAGCACGCGAAAAATGTAAGCAAAGACGGTTGTAACATGTTACAACCGTCCCTGTAATATTTTACATCAAAATTCTATAGCTGATGAATCTTTTTTAATTAAATAAATAAAAAGCTACACATGTGGATTTTCAGAATGTAGATAATACAGAATTTTAATTTCTTCATTTAGAATGCCAAACAAGAGAAAAAGATTGACGGAACGCGGAAAAGCTACTCTGCACCAGTATGGAAGCGCATACAGAGATGTTCAAAATAATGTATCCATTAGAGAGGCAGCCAAAACATGGAATCTTTGTCATGTGTCACTTTACAGATTTGTTAAAAAGCGAACTACTGGAATTGAGTCACCCAAAATGGGTTACGTAGGTAATAAAAAAAATTTTACTGGCGAAGAGGAAACCAGATTGGCAGAATATTTAATAACATGTGCTCAAATAAATTATGGGCTAAGCACCAAAGATGTACGCAAAGTAGTATATAAGCTAGCTCAAAAATATAACAAACATGTGCCCCCTTCTTGGGGGTAAAAATGCAATGGCTGGTGAGGTCTGGTTTAGATTATTTATGGAGAGAAACCCCATACTTTCGTTAAGAAGTCCGCAGGCTACAAGTCTCGCCAGAGCAACTAGTTTCAATCGATATAATGTCTCGATGTTTTTCGATAATTTGAAGATTGTTATGGACAGGAAAGAGTCCATCTCAAATATGGAATATGGACGTGTCTGGTATAACAACCGTACGAAGGCCAGATAGGGTTGTTGCTCGTCGAGGGACTAAGCAAGTAAGTGCAACCACTTCGGCAGAAAGAGGGGCATTAGTCACTGTAGCAATTGCTGTAAACGCAGTTGGAAATAGCTTGCCTCCAATGTTTATCTTCTCGCGAAAAAGATACAAAGACCACTTTATAAGAGATGGGTCAATAGCATGTATCGGTTCGGCTAATGGCAGCGGCTGGATGCAAGAAGATGATTTCTTTATTTTTCTAAACCATTTTCAAAATCATGTACAATGTTCTATAGACCACAAATGCCTACTGTTATTGGATAACCATGAATCCCACCTGGCAATAAATAATTTGGATTTCTGCAAAGAACATGGGATAATATTACTTACTTTACCACCCCACTGTACACATAAATTACAGCCCTTAGATCGCTCTGTATTTATGACTATTGACTATATGACTATATAATGACTATTTATGACATACCCAGTAGGTATACTTAGAGATGCTTTGCCATTGGCTGTAACCCCTAAAAATATTTCATCTGGGTTCAGTTGCACTGGAATATTTCCCTTTAATTCAGAAATATTTTCTGATACAGACTTCCTACCTTCTACTGTAACAGGTTGAATCAACGGATACACCAACTATGAATGCTGCTGAAGGCAAAATGGTTGACTCAACAATTGAACCAAGTACCAGTCACCAGTTAATTGAACCTTCACCCATGGTTGAGAGATTAACACCTGAACCAGGAACAAGTAGGCAGTTACTCTATCATACACCAGAAAGGAAAATCTTAAATAAGGCAGCCACTATTGAAACAAAGAAGATTCAAGAACATAAAGAACACATACCAAAAGAAATAAGTCAAACATCTTTATATTTTTCACCCGAAGAAGTACTTCCACTTCCAAAAGCGCCGCCAAGGAAGCCAAAAAATAAAGGCAAAAAATGTAGGAAATCAGCAATAGTGACGGACACTCCAATAAAAGCCCAATTTGAGATAGAACAGCGCCATAGAAAGAATGTTCAAATGAAAAAACAACTAAAGAAGAAGGTGTTTAAAAAGAAGCCGACGAAAATTGTTCATAGAAGTGATTCTTCCGATACTCACGACGATTGTGTTTGCATTGTGTGCCTAGAACAAAATGCATGTCCTGTAAACATTGGTTTCACACTGATTGCACCAAAGGTGATGAGTTGCATAATTGTATATCTGCCACAATTATTGTGAGTCTGAGTAGGTAATTATGTAATTAATAACAAATTATAAATACCTACCTTTTAACTTCATATTTGTTCTAAATACCTACCAATGTGTTAGTAGGAATAAGATTTATTATTTTAAACAATTTTTATACCGGAAATTACAACTGTAAGCTACTTATGTTACATAATATACGCTTTAATAAACATATAAACCAATGAATACGTTGTAAATACTTAACCTTCTATACTTTTGATTGATGTTACTAACATCCCCATGGTGTGTTATTTTCAACCCATACAATTAGGTCAGTAGTAACAAAGTACAAGGAAATAGGTCTATGGTATCATTTACTTTCCTAATTTCCTTGGTAATGATTTCAATAATAATCAATTCGAAATAAACAATAATACTGTATCTTTACCCTACATACCTAACTTATCAGTTCAACTAGAAAAAGTTTTAACTCGATATAACATTCGTGCGGTGTACAAAAACCATAATACATTAGGAAAGAAAAAAATTTCTTAAAATTAATAAAAATATCCTTGTTTTAAAGGCAGATAAAACTCAAACTACAGTTTTAATGAATAAGGAAGATTACAATAATAAAATGTTAAACTTACTTAATGATCCTGAAACTTATAGTATTGAAAACAAAGATCCAACTAATAAAATACAAACCTTTAATAATTCAACTTTAAAAAAATGGCTTGAAAACAATTTTATTGACCTTCTCACTTATAAAAAACTAATTACACATAATGGCCTTGCACCAAAAATTTATGGCCTTCCTAAGCTACATAAACCTACTATTCCTTTAAGACCGATTGTTGCCTCATACATGAGTCCATTATACAACTTTTCTAAATATCTCTCAAATATTTTAGTTCAAATTACAGATAAAAATAAATACCGAGTTAAGGATTCCTGAACTTTAAAAAAAACTGTTGACAATATTATTCTACCTAATAACCATATTCTTTTCTCTTTGGACGTTGTTTCATTATATACAAATATACCAATAGATCTTGCTATTGAAACTTTAAATATCTACTGGCATAAAATTGAAAACTTAACTAACATACCTAGTTAAAATCGACATTTTACTTGATATTTATATTTCTATAATTATGGATTTTAACAAAGTTACGCTTGAAAATGTCAATAAACATACCTAAAGATTAAAATTTAAAATAAACAGCTGGGAAGACTTATTTTCTTGATTTTGGAGTAGCAGCTAATTGATGTGTTAATTTAAATAAAACTCGAAGTTTCATTCTTGTCATACATTGTATTTAAAAAAAAATTACGTTTCGCCGTTTAGGCTTCTTCAGAAATTTAAGTGTGTCATAATATAAATACTGTCTAAAAATATAAAAACAATTAGGATAGTGAACGATTTAAAAAAGTGATGAAAAAACTTACCAAAATTGTTACATAAAAAATCACAATGAAAAACTGGTAAACATCATAAATCGGAGGAATAATTAAGAAAATATAACAAATTAAAACACAACTGTTTCAGTTGTGAAAACAATTTTAACATTCAAAAATTTAAAATTAAAAGTAAAGCAGACATGTTGCTTGAAGAGCACCAAGTCTGAGAATGAGGAAAAAACCATACAAGGTTAAAATTTGAAGGTAAAATTGAAGTGGAAAATTTTTATTTAAAAAATTTTATTAGAAAAGTACTAAAATGGGGGTAAAAATAGAAAAAATTGACGTTGAAAAATTCAATTAGTAACATGGATAATAAAATTTTATTAATTAATTAAATTAAAATATATGGAATTTAAATTTTCTATATCAGTACGATAATTAATACTATTCGGTGATTTTTTTATTTCTAAACTTTCTAAAATTAGTCTTTTTTTTTAAATTGGATTCGTTATGAAGAATGGAACTATTAGGGAAATCGAAATGATGAAGATTATCTATAGCATGATCTGATTGTGCTGTGTTAGGCTTGTTGGGGGTTAAAATTTTTTTTTAATTGATTGTTTATGTTGGGAGATTTTTTTTTTTAAATATTGTTTTGTTTGGCCTATACAGGGTATTTGCGGTCTTATAATTTTATTTTTAAGGGGTGATTAACCACCTTAAAAGAAGGTGATTAAACTTAAAAGTCCTTAACAAAAGTTGCATCATAAGAGAGATATGATTTTTTTAACAATTTTTAACAATTAACTTTTTTATTTTATTTACAACACGTATATCCACGAATTTGTTATTAAGTAGGCTGCTGCCAGTAATTTTTCCCATCTGTGAAGCTATTTCATCTGTTGTCACTACACTGTTGGTTTTCCTTAAATTGTTGTGATAATTTTGCTAAAGAAAGTAATCGCGAATGGCTCATCGCACTAATAATGAATACGTCGACATGTTAATTTATGGGGAAGCATACCAAAATTCTGTCGCTGCAAGCCGATTGTACTATGAGCGGTTTCTTAACAGAGTAACGCCTATTCCACAAACATTTACTGCCCTAGTACTCCGTGCAAGAGAAAATGGTGCACTTCAACCACGTCAAGAACGTGGCGATGGACCTGGCCGACATCGACGAATTTTGGATGCCGAAGAAGTATTAAACCTAGCTGAAGAAGATCCTTCTACTAGTACACGAAGAATATCTCGCCAAGTAGGTGTCTCAAATCAGATTGTCTGGCGAACACTACGGGAGAATCAGTTGTACCCTTTCCATTTCCAAAAAGTGCAAGCTTCGCAACCTGAAGATCATCCTCTTCGTGTGCAATTTTGCAGATGGTTTCTACGAAAACATGCTGAAAATCCAAATTTTTCCTCCTTTGTATTAGCGACTAATGAAGCAACTTTTACACGCAACGGCATAAATAACTGTCATAATAGTCATCTCTGGGCGGCCGAAAATCCACATGCTGTTCGTCGCAATCATTTCCAGCACAGATTTTCGATAAACGTTTGGGCCGGACTGGTCAACGGCCAACTTGTTGGCCCTTTTGTGCTTCCACATCGATTAACAGGAAATGAATATTTATTATTTTTGCAAAATCATTTGCAAGAACTTTTAGAAGAGGTTCCTTTGGATGTACGTCGACAAATGTGGTTTTTACAAGATGGCGCACCCCCCCCCCCCCATTTTAATCGTTTAGTTCGGCAGCATTTGAACATTGCATTTGAAAACAAATGGATTGGTCGAGGTGGTCCTGTTCCGTGGCCTCCACGGTCACCCGATTTGACACCCCTAGATTTTTATTTATGGGGCCTTATGAAGAGTATGGTATACACCAATGAAGTACTTGACTTGGAAGATCTTCGTAACCGTGTTGAAGCAGCTGCGACGACAATTCGACGGCAAGACCTAGGGCTTGCAAGTTATGCCGATTCATGGATACGTCGAGCGAGACTTTGTGTTCAACAACAGGGCGATAACTTCGAACAACTGTTGTAAATAAAATAAAAAAGTTAATTGTTAAACATTGTTTAAAAAAATCATATCTCTCTTATGATGCAACTTTTGTTAAGGACTTTTAGGTTTAATCACCTTCTAAGGTGGTTAATCACCCCTTAAAAATAAAATTATAAGACCGCAAACACCCTGTATATACGGAGTTACAATTATTACATGGAATGGAATATATTATGTTAGATTTAAAATCTGTTTTAATTTTGTCCTTTAAATTACTGATTTTTTTTACCAATTGTGTTATTATTGAAAAAAGCTGTTTTTATATTAACTTGTTTGAATAGTTTTTCGATTTCATTAGATGACATGGAAACTCAATTATTAAATAATAAACCATACATTTGCTTTTATAAAAGATACGTAGACGATATAAAAATTGGTTCAAATCAAAATTACATAGAAACAATTTTCAATACTTTTAACAATTATAATCCCCACCTTCTATTTACTATAGAAAAAGAAAATAATAATAACAATTCCATCAATTTCTTAGATATCAGCCTTTTCAGATCTCAGTCAGGTAAAATAAACACAAATTGGTATAGAAAATCAGTTAAATCAAACCGTTATCTAGATTTTAATTCATTCACTTCAATTAAATACAAAATAAGTGTCATTAATAGCCTTATTGACCGTGCTATAATATTATCTAATAAACAATATCACCCTGAAAACATCAATATTGTTAAAAATATACTACTATCCAACAACTACCCCCTAAATTTCATTAACAAACACATAAAAAACAGATTTTTTTCTCTAAACAATAAAACAACACAACAAACTAATCAAATTAATAATAATCCCAACCCAAATAATAACCCTTATTTATCCATTCCGTACATACCTACTTTATCTAATGAAATCGCAAAACTATTCAAACAAGTTAAAATAAAAACAGCTTTTTTCAATAATAACACAATTGGTAAAAAGTTTTTCAGTAATTTAAAGGACAAAATTAAAACAGATTTTAAATCTAACATAATATTATATTCCATTCCATGTAATAATTGTAACTCCGTATACAGCGTGTCCGCGTAAGTTGGCTACATATGGAAAACTTTGTTATCATTGATTTTATGAAAAAAAGTTATTCTTCATAAAAAGTTCTGCATGTTCTAAAACCCAAAATTCAACCATCAGATATTAAATTATATCAGTCGTATAATAAAAATAATTATATCATTTTTGTTCAAGAGTAAAGTACCTTCATTTTTGACCATATCGAAAAATTTTTATAAGAAAAGATGTTATGGATTAAAAATAATTTTTAAATATTCAATATTGTTTATTTATAATTAAAAAATATTATTAATTAATTAATGAATTAAATGTAATGTATTAATCTTCAAACTTAAACTTTCAATGTTATAGCAGAGGAAATGTAAAAATAATATTTTTTAATTGTAAATAAACAATATTGAATATTTAAAAATTATTTTTAATCCATAACATCTTTTCTTATAAAATTTTTTCGGTATGGTCAAAAAATGAAGGTACTTTACTCTTGAGCAAAAATGATATAATTATTTTTATTATGATACGACTGATATAATTTAATATCTGATGGTTGAATTTTGGGTTTTAGAACATGCAGAACTTTTTCTGAAGAATAACTTTTTTTCATAAAATCAATAATAACAAAGTTTTCCATATGTAGCCAACTTACGCGGACACACTGTATATAGGCCAAACAAAACAATATTTAAAAAACAGAATCTCCCAACATAAACAATCAATTAAAAAAATTTTTTTAACCCCCAACAAGCCTAACACAGCACTATCAGATCATGCTGTAGATAATCTTCATAATTTCGATTTCCCTAATACTTCCATTCTTCATAACGAATCCAATTTAAAAAAAGACTAATTTTAGAAAGTTTAGAAATAAAAAAATCACCGAATAGTATCAATTATCGTACTGATATAGAAAATTTAAATTCCATATATTTTAATATAATTAATTAATAAAATTTTATTATTCATGTTACTAATTGAATTTTTCAACGTCAATTTTTTCTATTTTTACCCCCATTTTAGTACTTTTCTAATAAAAAATTTTAAATAAAAATTTTCCACTTCAATTTTACCTTCAAATTTTAACCTTGTATGGTTTTTCCTCATTCTCAGACTTGGTGCTCTCCAAGTAACATGTCTGATTTACTTTTAATTTTAAATTTTTGAATGTTAAAATTGTTTTCACAACTGAAACAGTTGCTTTTTAATTTGTTATATTTTCTTAATTATTCCTCCGATTTATGATGTTTACCAGTTTTTCATTGTGATTTTTTATGTAACTATTTTGGTAAGTTTTTTCATCACTTTTTTAAATCGTTCACTATCCTAATTGTTTTTATATTTTTAGACAGTATTTATATTATGACACACTTAAATTTCTAAAGAAGCCTAAACGGCGAAACGTAAATTTTTTTTTAAATATGTTGTATTAATGTATGACAAGAATGAAACTTCGAGTTTTATTTAAATTAACACATCAATTAGCTGCTACTCCAAAATCAAGAAGATACCTAAAGATGAATTTATTAATGCTGTCAAATACATTTTAAACTCAAATTACTTTCAATACAATCATAAAATATATAAACAAAATTTCGGAGTTGCTATGGGCCAACCTCTCTCTAGTACAATTACAGATCTAGTATTACAATCAATTGAAGAAGATATTTTAAAAAATTTACCTAATATTTCCTTTTACAATAGATACGTTGACGATTTAATTATTGCAGCTAACAAAAATAGTATTAACTTCATTCATGATACTTTCAATAACATTCATAATCGTTTAAAATTTACTATAGAATTAGAAAGCTCAAATAACTCAATTAATTTCCTAGATCTAACTTTGTTTAGAAAAAGTGATGGTTCTATTCTTACAAATTGGTATAGAAAACCAGTAAAAACAGACAGATATTTAAACTTTCACTCCATAACTACCATAAAATATAAAAAAAGCCTTATATGCGGCCTTGTTGATAGAGCTATCCTTCGTTCATCTGACATTTTTCATCAAAAAAACATAAAATTAATTAAAACTATGTTACAATGTTTTTTATCCCATTAACTTTATAAATAAACAAATCACTAATAGAGTTCAAACTTTGAAAAATAGAATCAATTTCCAAAATGATACCATAGACCTCTTTCCTAATTTCCTTGGTAATGATAATAATAATAATAATAATAATAATAAATTTTATTTCACAGAGAAAAGATAATTTTACAAATAAAAATAGCAATTGAATTACAAATAAGAACAACTAAACTAAACTATTGATGATTTCAATAATAATCAATTCGAAATAAACAATAATACTGTATCTTTACCCTACATACCTTACTTATCAGTTCAACTAGAAAAGGTTTTGCTCGATATAACATTCGTACGGTGTACAAAAACCATAATACATTAGGAAAGATATTTTTTAGTAACCTAAAAGACAAAACAGATATCAATCTTGAATCTAACGTTATCTATCAACTAGACTGCAATAACTGTAGTGCGAATTACATAGGACAAACCAAACAGAATTTAAGAAAGAGAATTAACCAACATAAAAATTCAATTAAAACTAAAATCTCTACACCAAATAAACCTAACACAGGTTTATCAGGTCATGCCGTTCAATATTTTCATAACTTCAACTTTAATTCTCCTATAATTTTGCATAAAGAAAATAACTTACACAAAAGATTAATTTATGAAATGATTGAAATAAAAAAAATCCTAAAGCAATCAATTATAAAACAGACATTGAAAAACTAAATTCTGTTTATTACAATTTCTTTAACTAATTGTTCTGTTTGGTTTGTCCTATTTATTTCTTATTTAAAAACTTTTTTTTTTAATTTCCACTTTTTCATTGTTTTCTCTCCATCTGTTCATTTAGATGGTGAGAATACAATTTTTATTTCGCTGTTTTATAACACTCTGTATGTCATAAAATTTTTGCTCTTATGAGAATTTCTTAGACTTGTTGACATTTTTGACTCTATGAGCATATAAAACTTTTCAACCATTTTGTCCTCACTTCAATGTCAACTTTTGATGGATGTAAGTAGTTCCGTACTAGTTAAATTTTTTTAAAACAAATTTTAATTTAACTTTTAACAATGACACTCTATAGTTTCATTGTTTTTGTATTAAAATAACCCTTTTAATGTGGTGTGTTTTCAAATTCCACCACAAATTTAAACTTAAAAAAAAAAATTTTTTTTATTAAAACGTATTAAAATTTTCCACTATGTTTAATCTTATTTAAAGGTGAGTTTTACACTTCATGATGAATATTTTTTCACTAATCTATACATTATTACTTACAGATATAACTTTTGTTTAATATTTATACTGAAGAAGGTTATGATTTAACCGAAATTTTTTATAAATGGCTGCTGTTATCTCAAAAATTAATACGAACGTTAATTACTCCAGAAACATTTTTTTTCATAAAGAGAATGTCAGAGAATTGACACATAGTAAACAATTTTAATTAAGCTTTGTTACTTTTGATTTTAGCTGGTTTTATAAAAATTGTTACTTTCGTACCTGGTCTCCCCTAAGTTATGTGACAAAATTACCTTCTAGTATGGTTGTCTATATTGTTCAAACTTTGTCTATGATTCCGGTTAACCTTGATATTTGATGTGTTGTGCTCGTGACGTGCAGAAGTAAATTTTTTCTTAAATGCGTGAGCTACATTTCAGCTGCAATTTTTATTATAAAGTGTCAAATTCTAAGTAGGTATATTAATTAGTATCCCCTTCACGATAATTCAAAGGTAAGTCTCTAAATTTACAAAAGCATGCTGAAAAAAATTAGGTTATGTGGCAGATGAGCACTGAATGTACCAGGGAACAATTTTGCATGATGTACCTAGAGACATGTCCCCAGGTAGAACATGTAGTAATCTGTGTTTTAGTATAGTAAACGATGATAATGATTAGTTAATTTTGCTATTTTTTTTGTTATCAGACTGGCACAATGCCACGAAGTAAAATTGGTAAAATAAGATCTTGTCCGGATAAAGAGGAAATGAAAGCTGCCGTCAAAGATATGTTGGAAAATAAACTTCCGCTTAGAAAAGCTGCAGTTAAGTATGGAATATCTAAATCTGCCATAGATCGAAGTATTAAAAAATGTAAGAAGAACGAAGAAGATGAGTCAAACAGATAGACCTTTACCTGTTGAAAATGAGACAACTTCAGAAGCAGGTGCTTCAACTAGCAATATGGATGGTGTTGAGAAAACTTCTTCTGTGTCACTGGAAATTGTGCGAATAACACCTGATACAATTAGGCCTTTTCGGAAAGCCGATGGATAGAAAACCAAAACACGACGTAGAATAGGAAAATCCCGTATTATAACCGATACACCCGAAATGCAGATGATTAAAGACAAAAAAGGAAATAAGAAGCAGAATTTAACAAAAACATTTAAACTAAAGAAGCAGAAAGTTGAGAAAACATTGTTTGAGAGTAGTAGTGACGAAGACGCTGCAACAACAGTGCCGTTAAATGACTTATCTAGCGATAAGGTGGAAGATGAATTAGCTGCTAGCAAACTAGAAGCAAGGATTGAAGATGAAAATATTGAGGAAGGTGATTATCTCTTAGTTCAGTGCATGGGGGAAAAAACAAAACTCTTTTTTGCAGCGCTGGTAATAAAAGCAAAAAAAAGTCAAAATATAATTATCAATTGAAGTATCTCAAATTTAGTCTATTAGTAAAACTGGAACGTTTGTTATGAAGGTAGATGAACAAATTTATCATTTATCATCAATTTATCAGCTGTGAAGATATTATGAAACTTCCTCCGCCTGACACCATTGGATCCACCAAAGGAAGTTCTAATGATCTTAAGTTTTCTGTGGATTTTTCCCTATACCACTTGGGTTATTATCTTTGCTTACTTCTAATTTTAACTTTAATTTGTATTATTACCTATACTTTATTTTTTCTAACCACGGCCTGAATGTAAACAAAACCACGTGACAATTTCTAAAACGTCATCTCAATGCAATTTTGTGATTGGTAGTTGTAGCGAGAGAATTTCACCCCTTTACTGTAGGAGTAGTTACGTTCGATTCGTGCGTTAATTGCAGTTGCATTTGTCGTCATCTGTGTATGATATCTGGTGTTTTAGTATTTAGATTTATTTAAAATGGAATCGTCGCCCAGTGAAACTATTCTTTGCACCTATGGTTTAAACTTCCCCGCGCGCTAGTTTACGTAAAATACCTACCACTGTAAACGTAGGCTAGAAATGATCACGTGGTTTTGTTTACATCCAGGCCGTAGTTAAAAAAAATAAGGTATAACATATGTTTAGTAAATATACTATTTTTCTTTCATTACTGTCTCTTTATAATATTGTCCCTAGGTTCAACATAGTATGTCCCTGGTACATACCGGCTACGTACCTACCTAGGGACAGAAAACATTGACAAGTTGCTGCATTAAAATCCCAACATAAAGATAGTATGTCGCCTGTGGATGACACTATAAAATTTATTATTTTGATTTCGAATTGGTGGAAAATTGTAAGTCCAAATTTAAAGGTAATAGATTTAGAGATACCCACTTCGACCCCATTGTTAACAGTGATGATGGAAGAAATTTGATATTGTTGGAAAATTTTGCCCAGTGGGAAAAATTAAACATACAAGGCGAAGTCAAAACTTCAACGAATGGAAAGCTGTCTAAACAGACACAGTTATCGTTAACAGATACCTGCAATAGTTTAATAGAATTGTCCAAGTATTTGCTGAAGGAACAAAACCTTGAATATGTATTTTAAGGAAGTGTAGTAGACACGTCCAAGCTGCGAATAAAAGGAACGCGGCAAAAGCAGAGAAGAGGCCGGACACATGTAGGCAAACTGAGTTATAGAAATATAAATATCAAATAAAATATCGATTTTAACTGGAATAACAATATTTATTTTGCGTTTTACGTATTTCGGCATCAATGTGCCATTGTCAAAAGCATTTATAAGATATTAAATAACAAATGTAAAATGATTTATACAGTAACTGCTTGATTCTATTATTTTAACACTGCGTGAAGTAACTGGCCCCAGTCAACCCGTCGGGGGTCAGTCGCTTATCAGTGTTTTTAAAAAGATATTCATTCCAAAATCTTCAGTCAAGGAGAATCTAAGAGTTCAATTTGCTCTGTATAAATCATTTTACATTTGTTATTTAATATCTTATAAATGCTTTTGACAATGGCACATTGATACCGAAATACGTATAAAGCAAAATAAATATTGTTATTCCAGTTAAAATCGATATTTTCTTTTGATATTTATATTTCTATAATTATGGATTTTAACAAAGTTGAAAATGTCAATAACCTGAGTTATGTTTAAGAGTTAAGATAATGAGTGTAAATCCTATGTAATATTGTTAATTATGAATAAATACTTAAAGAGGATTATACATTAAATGAAATAAAAAACGATAAATAAGTGATCGAATGAAAAATAAAGGAAGAAAAAATAAAGACCAATCATTAAGATGAGTGTACCCTTACACGGAAATCAAGCTGAACAATGGAAGATTTTCAGAGATCGATTCAAGATCTATCTGAAAGCAACAGAAGTTAGTAAGAAGCATGATTATTGATATTGATTCGCTTTGCTTCTTCGATGCTTCTAATACTAAGCACAACTGGACTGCATCTGATAACGTGATGTCATTTTTTTCTAACAGCTTCTGCCTTGTTTCGGAATTGTTGATTCCACAGATTAGTTGGGATTTTACCAATTCTTCTTCCATGTCCTTGAATTGGCACTTACTCGCTTGATTTTTTTAATTTTGTCACATACTGTTCAACTGTGTCTCCAACTTCTTTTCACGCAAAGAAGTGGTGCCTTTCGAACGTTACATTTTCTTTGGGCAAAAAATGTTCATTACATTTTTTAATTAGTGGTTCTAATTTATTTACTTCCGTGTCTTCGAACTTAAATGTAGTGTAAACCCGTCTTCACCTGTTAGATGAAGAAGCTGAGCACGTTGTATTTCTGATGCCAACGAAATTACTCTATCAACTACTACCGAAGCTACTATTTGTGATCCACCAATCTCTCCAATGCAATATGAGGACTACGACCAATGCCACCCAGCCAAAGGGACTCAACTTCACAGTTTCTACTACGACCTCAAAGTATGAGTTGCCGTGACCTTTATGATAATTTTAATCATTTTAACTAACACTGTATATGAAAATTACGAATATGTAACAGTTTTTCATAAAGACTATAGAATTCACCACACTCTCGTCTGCTTTTAAAAATGTCATGCACGCTATATCTTCTACGAGTTCTGCGTTTTTGCAACAGATGCACGTACCAAATTTTAGATACACTGCTATCTAAAATGTGTTATGCTCTGAACATGGTTGAAACTGTTATACCTATTTCCAATTGCGAAACTCGCCTATCAGCGCTCTACCGTGTCGCTTCAGTATGTTTTAACAACGCGAAGCCTAACCGAGCCGATATCGCGCTGCTTCCACGCCACTATCCTCGTCGCTCCACTATGTTCTTAGCCTTAAGGTACGTGCACAACGGAGCTGGGATGATAGCATCATAGCTGTGATCATAGCTGTGCTTTAACACCGTTCATAAAATAAACTCAAGAGATCAAATTGCAGCGTGCACAACGGTGCCGGGAGGAAAGCGGGTATTCGCGAAGTTAACGCGCTGATAAAGTTCGGAAAGGTGCGCACCATTCTTTCGCGAGCATCTGCAAGCTGAAAAATGTATGTCGTATTGTTAATATCGGAAGTTGTTGCCAAAGAGGCCGTTTGGAATCAGGCCCATCCTGATCACCACAATAGATTTATATTAGAAAAAAGGTGGCATGAGATAGCAGGAAAATTAAATATAACAAGTACTATGTTAAACTTTTTACATTGTATAGGTTAGGTTATCAAAATTTAATATTATCTTTACAATAACCAATATTTGCTATAGTTACATATTATTAAATATTATACTATGTTATAGGTAACGCATTGAAAATTTTCATATTGTATTTAAATATTGAATCCGATAATGGCAAATGTATGTGCGGAACGTATCTCAAATAATCTTCGATGAATTTGCCTGACGCCCCAATTGGTAATGCTCAAAATTTATTGTTTGGGGTATTTCTACAATTTCTTGGAGATGCCGGTCGATACGTTCTTTTTCAATTATTGTGTTGTGCAAAACGCAAATGGCTTTTATAATTTTGTCAGCGGTCTTTTCGGTGGTTTCAATAGCTTTTGATAAAATACGCCATTTGGCAAAAATTATTCCAAATGCGCATTCTACTATTTTTCTAGCTCTGGATAACCTTTTGTTAAAATATTCTGATTCCAAGTTTAGTTGATTTTTACTGTACGGTTTAAGTAAATGATCCAGTAGTGGAAAAGCTTCGTCTCCTATAAAAACAAATGATGTCATGGCATCTTAATTTCTGTATTTGGGAGCACATCATCAGGTGGAATATTTAATCCGTTTGATTGCATTAGATTAAACAAAGCGGAAGCTCTAAATGTACCACCGTTACTTTGTTTCCCGTAGTCACCGATATCAACAACAGAAAATTTATAATCAGCATCAACCACAGCGAGTAACACAATTGAGAAAAAAAATTGTAGTTATAATACATTGTTCCACTGTGACTAGGGCATCGAATACGAACGTGCTATCCGTCAATAGCCCCAATACAATTAGGAAAATCCCAAATTTCATAGCATTTGTTAGAAATTTTATAAACCGATCCTCTGTAGGAGCTGGCATATGTATAGGTTGCAACTCGGTCCATATTACTTCAACAGTGTTTTTCACAATTGAAGCGACAGTAGAAAATCCCATTCGAAACGAGAATGCTAAACTTCTAAAAGATGTTCCCGTTGCGAGATACCTAAAAAACAATTACTAATTAACTATTACCTTAAACTTAACTAATGTATGTTTAAGTACACATTTTTATTACAGAGGATAAAGCGAAGAATAAATGGAAGTACCTAAGGGACGGTTTTAGAAAAGAATTCGGAAAACTAATCAAACCCCGATCGGGCGACGAAGGAGGAGCTCCAACAGAATCAAGATGGCCATACTTTAAACATTTATTATTTTTGAGGGATCAGTTTACTGCACGGCAAACCGATTCAAATATAGTAAAGGCTTCCTGTTCTAATACAGCCATTTTAAGCCAAATTGATGAAAAAATTGATGAAAATGAGGTAATTAGTGAGAATGCGGAAGTGAACTCCGGCGATGAAGGTGCGGAGAGTTGCGATTTAACTGGAGAAGGTGATTTTGTTTCGCCACAACCTTCACCTTCACCTTCATCTACACCATCATCCTAATCGGCGTCCTTTCAACATGACAAAAGTACAGAGCCTCGAGTGATGCTTCCTAATAGAAAACGAGGAGGTGATTTGGTAGGGCAGGCTTTAGTCAATATAGAAATGAAAAAACTGAAGCGGTTAGAAAATAAAAAAGATGAACCCATGTGCGAAGATCGGTCCTTTTTTGAAAGTATTTTGCCACATGTTCGAAAAATGGACGGTGGAAGAAAACTACAATTCAGGAGTAAAGTTCAAGAACTTCTATTGTAATTTGTGTACAGCGATTCAACATCCTCTCCTTCCACACAGGAACCTTCCAACTCTGGACAATCAACAGCAAAAATCATAACGTTGGACACAGAAATGTTATACTACAATGATTTATAGTATATAAATATGTAGTATTTTATAGATTGCTTTTTTGTTTATTATATTGAAATAAAAAAAAAATACGTTAGTGCTATCACTAGTTCTTCTTCTACACTGATCGGGGTTTTGTGATAATTTTTCCATAGTTTTATCATTTTTGGCTTGATTTTATTCAAAACGTAATCGAATGTGGCGGGTTCCATTCGTAGGTACTCGAAAAACCGCTTAGGAAACTCTCGCAAATCTCTATACAAATGATGAAATTCACCAAAAGATACGCTGCATTTATTAATGGGGTGAATATGGTATTCACGGTTCTAAACATTTTGTTTTCTATTTAATATATACCATTTTGTTGCGGCAGAACACAAATAGTCTTCGCCATTTGACATTTTGTAAGCGACTAGGGATCATCGCAAAGAAGTGTCGTTGTGCACACCCATAAGCGCTGGTAATTTACGCGTTCATCTAGTACCACAGCTATGATCTATCATCCCAGCTCCGTTGTGCACGTACCTTTAGGGTACGTGCAGGTTGGAGCCTGGATGATAGAGGATAGAGTGGATGATAGCGGCGAGGAAGCAGCGAGAGTAAAACAAAATCGTTGATTCAAATAGAAGCGTGCATGGTGAAGAACAATAACATCAATGTCCGTTGTAAGACCATTTAGCAGAATTACTATTTCATCAAAATTCTTATTTAGACTTGTTATATTTTGATGTAAAATATTAGTTTTTTATTTTTTCCTAAAATTTGATTGAAATAATCAGATTCACAACTTACCTCCGTGTTTATATTTTCATAATTATGAATTTCATGTAATAGATCCATTTGATTCATGGATTATGTTTCCAATTAAGTATTCTTAAGATATTTAGTGAATTACTTATCTTAGTTGATATTGGCAAGTATAGTTTAATATACTAGAAAACTTTCTCAAGGGGACAGGTGTTCAAAACGACATCCAGTGCTACTAAACAATGATTTATATTTATTGAAATCATTCTAAATGAAAATCAAAAACTTATCTATTTTATTACAAAATATTATAAGTAGAACTAGTGTGAGGTACTATAGTAAAGTTATTATCAAATTAAAACATATTTACTAACTAATTAAAAATAAAAATTATTTATTTACCTCTATTGTGCAACCGAATAGTAGCTGTGTGAATTTAAAGAAAAAAAAGTAAGCGAGTTAAGCGTTGTAATAGATACACATGGGAAAAAGAAATGGGCGACCAAACTAGGCATTCCTTTTTTAAGTCCTTTAGATCTTCTTCATTTCTTATCGTGTGAATTTATCCTTGGCTTTAATTTTGATCACACCATCAGCGGTCCAAACATTTCGGAATTCAAAGTAGTTACTGGCTAGTTTAAACAGTTGATATTTATTCTTGGTTAAGTCTTCAACAATAGAGATGCCTGTTTTCGCAAATTTTTTTCTATCTTTAATTACCATGCTGCGGTATTTGTAGCTTATTAATTTTATAATTACTGGGCGGATTTTGTGTTCTTGATGTGGTTCCAAACGGTGGCATCGATCAATGGAAGTAGGTTCAATTTCAATGTTGGCTTTTTCCTTGAACAAGTTGATTAGATTACGTTCTAGGTCTTCATTTTTATGCTCTCGTACTCCAAATATGCGAATGTTGTTTCTCCTCGTGTATTGCTCAAGGTTGTCCACCTTTTCATTGAATTGTTTATTTATCTCATCGATTTTCTCCTCGTACTGTAGTTTCAGTGTATCAAATCCTTCATTAATTTTTTCTGCGATTTGATTTATATATTGTTGATTAAACAAAGCATTAATGGATTCGATCACAATTTCTTTGATTTCACTCCTATTTTCCCGCGTCAAGCCTATATTGTTGCGGTTCTTCGTTGATTAAATATTTTATGCTAGTTTTCACTGAATTAATTGCGTGATTATTACTCGCCAGTAAAATTAAATATAAAATTAGAAGTCAAAAGACGAACTATATCACTTAAATAAATTTTGTCCAAGAGCACCGTAACGCGTACACCTATTCTCGACGACCTTCCGACATAGAATGCTACTTTATATATTTTTAAATTTACATCAATTAAATCTGTGTGTTATGACTACGTGTTTTTAAACCTTCGGTTTATTTCATTCCTAACCCATTTTGTGTTCCAATGGATCGTAATCATATAATTACATGTGTTTTAGTGACTGTGATTAACGCTAATTCAAAACCATTTTAAGGATTTTTCTTATGTAAGCATTATGAATCGTAATGAGATGAGTAAGTACGGCGATGTTTTATATAATTTCTTAATTGTTAACGGTTTTATATTTGAATTTGAATTCATCTAATATTTAATTTATATTAGACATTCTTATATTTCAGGGTGCTTCCCTGTCTTAATTTTAATGTATTATGAAAGAGTCAGTATCCTACTTGCTATATAAAAAAAAAGTAACCGCAGAATATGGCAGATGTGTTTTTAACGATGCTGCGTAACGACGTCAATTGTAGTTATCCCATACATATACGTTCTAACGTTTTTATGTTGTTTTAGGAACTTCAGGATTCAAAATCATGAGAAAACATCTCTATGATATAATGAAACGGTGTTCTGAGTACAATTTTGCAAAAAAAATGATATATTATCAAAATCTTCATTCCCTGACGATAATAAAGAAGACTTTAACCATAAATTCTCTTATGTAAAAGATCAATTGAAGAACAGGTGGCATGCAGCACATAAAGTCGAGCGTATTTTCTTAAAAAATAATCAGAATTGGCTACAAGGTACTATCGAAATACCTATTAGAAAAGATCTAGTTGGTCGACCACCAAAATCCTTTGACGAATCGAGTGATCGCACAAAGAGACGGAAAACACAAGAACTGAGGAAAGTCCCAAAGAAGATATCAAAAGTTCTAGGACTGCGTGGGAAAAGGTAAGTGGTAAGTTGGTCTCTGCCGAGAGAGGAACTCTCGTAACCGTGGAAATATGCATGAGTACAGCTGGAAATTTTATGCCCAACATGTTTGTGTTCTCTATAGTTATACAGGGTGATTCAAAAATGGCGCATAAGCTCTTCAGTACGTTGTTGGGAATAATACTTGAAGTGTAGGAAAAATAGTAAAAAAATTCTTAGCCGCTAATTTGCTGAGAAATGAAGAAGTTAAGTTGAGAACTCAACTTTGAATTCATGTGGATTTTGAAACTTCTCATCATTTTATATTAATAATTTAAGTATTTTTTCATAGTGGGTAATAATTAAAATGCTCATAACACCTCATTCTCCTGAAATATTAGCTTTCAAAATTGATATTTTTGTATCAAGTTGTTTAAAAAAAATATGTGGCAACGATGTTTGAAACTTTTAATAAGCTCACTATGTAAATGAAAGGAAATAAAAGCCACTCATATACTACATAGCTGCACCCGTGTTGCCAAATCTACAACTTACTTCTTCGTTGTTAACTACAAAAATGTAGCAGCTAAATTTTTTTTATGATTTTTCCACAGTTCAAATAACCGTCCCCTACAACGTACTGAAGAGCTTATGCGCCATTTTTGAATCACCCTGTGTAGTAAAAGCTGAACTTCTTGATGATACTCTACCTGGAAGCATCGCAGAATACCATCCTTCTCGCTGGATGCAAAAGGACATTTTTTCAAGTGGTTTCAAAAGTTCTTAGATTTTACAATACCTTCTAAATATAAGCTTGTTCTTTTATTGTTGGATGGTCACGCCACGCACACCAAGAACCTGGACGTTATTAACCTGGCTCGTGAGAACAATCGTATCACTGTGTTTGCCGCTACATTGCAAACATAGAATGCAACCTTTAGATGTCTCATTTATGGCTTCTTTCAGTCACTATTATTCAGAAGAAATACGAAAATGGTGTCTGTTGCACACAGGGCGACCTGTCACAATTTATCAATTTGGGAAGCTGTATAGTCAGGCTTTCCAAAAGGCTGCTTCCGTTAATACAACAATTAATGGTTTTAGAAAAACGGGGATTTACCCATTTCATCCCGACGTCTTCGATGACTGGATGTTTAAACCAGCTGAAACGACAGATAGACAACTACACGTTACTGGTGGCGATGATGTTGACCATGACTTGGGCAATTCCGATAATACAGCATCTTTGATAAATGAACATGCTAACGTCTCGATTGGTGATACACCTGGAACGTTTGGAACAGCTCAAAGAATGCAAACACCACCTCCACCACAAAACGAACCTGTGCTTTCCGTAGAATCAATGCAAGACAATGTGAATTCGACAAGTTTTGCGTGGGACGAAGAGAAGTCATGAAAGTGTCGCAAGTTGTAAAAAAGGATGGACGGAAACGGAATTGTGAAAAAGAAAAACTGCTATTTCAACAGATAGTCCATATACAAATGAATTAGCTTTACAATCCACCCCTAAGAGAATAGGTTCTAAAAGAAAAATATGAAAGAACGCAACTGCACCTGAAAAGAAAAAAAAAGTTGCTTCTAAGCAAAGGCAGAGGACACCAAGTCCAGAACCAGATTCGTCAGAATCATCTAGTAGAGACGATGATACATCTTGCTTGATTTGTGGTGAAGCTTTTCCAAAGTTTTTTTTTTTTTAATACAGATAGTGCCAGTTCAGCACTATGTGCTATTCATGGCAGTGTTAATTATATAGTTGGACATTTAATGACTAGAGACACTTATGGTCCTTTATGACTGATGTGGAATGGATTAAAAATTAAAGAAATATAGTCATCACTAATATGGCATGAAGGGTGATTACATATATAACTGAACACAACAGTTGACAACACTATTCACTATCACTATTTATTAGATCATTTGCTAATTTTCTTTTCAATCTGGTGTGCACAGATCTTTTGCCTAAATTGTAATGCACTGCTCCACTACACTGATTAATGTTATTATAAAATTTTTTGGTGGTTGTATTTATAAATTGATGAACTGTGGGGATACCTGTTTCTCTATGGATTTGTGAGTTTCTGACAAACCACTGTGCACTTGTTACAGTACGCAACACTTTGTTTTGAAGAACCTGTAGTTTATGTATGTTGGTTTCGGATGTTGCACTCCAGATACTACATCCATATGTAAATATTGGTCTAATAATGGATTTGTAAATTAGGGTACCAGTTTGTATTTTCAGCGTTGACTTTTTATTTAAAATTGGGTATAGCATAGATAGCCTCGCATATGCTTCAGACAATTTTTTGTTTATGTGATAGCCCCAGGATAACCTTCGATCTAGATATATTCCGAGGTACCTCACTGCGCTATCTTTTGGATTCCAGGGAATAGATTTGTTATTGATAGTAATGGTTGTTGGATCAGGAGGCCGTCTGAGGGTGAAAATTTTGGCCTCACATTTGCTGGAGTTTATTTTTATTCCCCAATTGTTGAACCATGTATTTAGTTGATCGGCGCTGTTCTGTAGTCTGTTTACTGCAAGGTTAATATCGAAGTCTTGTACTATAATAGCAGTATCATCAGCATACATAGCCATGCTAGTTCCTGGAGTTGTGGGGACGTCGTACATGAAAATATTAAATAAGGTGGGACCCAGTATAGACCCCTGCGCTGATGGGACGGCTCGTGGAAAAGTATGTGTTTACCCTTACCTGAAAAGTTCTTTCAGATAAAAATGACCTGATTATATATAATAAATATGTTGGTATATTCATTGTTGTCATTTTATATATTAATCCATTTGTCCAAACTCTATCGAACGCTTGTGCAACATCCACAAAAACTATTAGCGTATGCATTTTGTTTTTAAATCCGCTTTCTACTGTTTCTGTTATTCTCAATATCTGGTGATTCGTGAAATGAGAGCTTCTAAAGCCAAACTGAAATGTTGGAAGAACATTATTTGTTACTAGAAATTGGTTTAAACGAAATTGTATAGCACGTTCCAGGAGTTTTGAAACGGAGGACAGCAGGCTAATGGATCTGTAGTTGGCCGGGTTGTTATGCGGCTTACCTGGTTTAGGGATCATTATTATTACCGCTTTCTTCCAGGTGGTGGGGAAATATCCAATCCTCAAGCAAGCATTACATATTGCTGTTATAAAAACTATGGATTTGCGTGGTAAATTTTTAAGAAGTTCATTCGGTATCATGTCCTTTCCAGGGGCTTTCTTACTTTTGAGTTTTTTAATATAATGTTTGAATTCTGAAGGAGATACTGGATCCGTGAGTATTATTTCATTATCTCTAATACTATTTACTTCTTGTTCTACATGTTGAAAGTGATTTATGTTATTGTCACCTAATGAGGTAGTGAAAGTATTCTCTAGTTGCTGGGCAAATGCTTCACATTTGTCTTTGTCTTCTGAATAGGTGCAGTCATCAGTTCTTAATGTAGGAATATTCATGGGTTGTCTCAGAATCCTTTTGGTGGCTCTCCACATGTTTGGGTCTCCAGGATCAAGGGTTTCTATATACTTGTTGTAAGAATTTATTCTAAATTGGTCTAATTCTTTCTTAACCAAACGAATCAAGCTGTTAAGTCGGGCTTTTGCTACCGGATTTCGAGTATTCTGCCATATTCTACGCACTATATGTTTTTCTCTGATAATTTTTAATATGTGTGTAGGAGGAATTTTGTAATTTACTGGTCTATGTGTGCGGGTGGCTACAGTGGCTTGCTGGATTGCATTCGTTGCTGCTTCTCGGAAGCATTTTATCGCGTGGTCTATATGTTGCTGGGAAGATAATTTAATTGGACAAATTAGCTGATTATTCATTAACGTTCTAAAATATTCCCAGTTAATAGGACCCTTTATTAACCTTGGAAGTTTCGGATAGTAGTAAGGTGAGCATTGTAGGGTGAAAACAACAGGAAGATGGTCAGAGTCAAGCTCAGTTAGTACAGTTTGTGATAACGGAAAAGTAAGATTTTTGTGTAATATTATATCAAGAATATCTGGTAATTGATTGGATCTGTAGGAAAAATATGTGTATTCGGTCGGTGCAGAGATATGCACTGCCAGTTGAGAAATAATTTTGTCAAGTTTAACTCCGTTTGGGTTATTTGTTCTACAGCCCCAGTTAGTGTGCTTACAATTTATGTCACCGGCTAGTATCGTAGGCTGGGGACCTTCAAAGATATTTTTGAGTTCATTCTGATTAAGTTGCCTATTGGGGGGAGGCTTGTATGCAGATATAATCTTGAGTGAGGTATTATTCTCCGTGGTCAATTTGATCGCCACAGCTTCTAGCTGCTGAATATCTTCTAGGTCCAGTGGAATTGCTGCTAAATTCCGTTTAATGATGATTGCTGAGCCTCCTCACCCTATTGCGTTTTCTCTGTCTTTTCTAAAAATTTTGTATCCCGGAATTGTGAATTTTTTGTTTTCAATTAAGTGAGTTTCTGTGATACATGCAATATCTATGTTGTGTCTGGCGATAAAAGAGATGAATATTGATCGCTGGGTTTTTAAACCATTAGCATTCCAGTTAAGGAGGGTTAACTTATGTATAGGTTTATGGTTATTTGCCGCCATCGAGGAATAGTTTTGGTAGTAGGGAAATAAGGAAATTTTTGATTTGGTCAATGTAAGGGGTAATTATTTCAAGGATGGTATTGATTACTCTTGATATGAGGGTGTCAGTGCTAGTTGATTTTTGATTGTTGTTGTTCGGTTGACTAGAAGTATGAGGGTTGGGATTGTTATTTAATGCTTGGGTATATGTGGGATTAGAAGTAATATTACCTATTACAGACGCATTGGGATTTGTTGATCTTATTGTGGTTGGGAGGGGTTTATTATTGAGTTTTCTGATGTATGGGCAGCCCCTATAATTGGCGGTGTGTTCTCCACCACAGTTAACACATCCTGGTTTATCATCCTGGATTTTATTACATTTAGAGTAATGGTGGTGCTCAGTGCACTTAACACAGCGTGGTGGCAAATGGCAATAGTTTTTAGTATGCCCAATAAGCTGGCAGTTTGTGCACTGTGGGTGATCACTGTTTCTACGTCTAGCTTCAACCGTTACAACACACTATAGCAATCTATTCAGGTTAAATATTTCTCTAGCTTTATCGGTATTATTTAATTCAACTGCAATGATTGGCATTGGAATTTTTTTACTATTTAATAATCTGGTAGTTTTGACAATTGGGTATTTGAGATGAATAAGTTCGGTTTTTATTTCCTCCTCTGTGATAGATATAGGAACGTTTCGAATGATTACCGAGATATTTGAGCTTGCAGGATCACGATAAGTATAGTAGTTTACTTTATTTTTATCGTAGAAATTAGTTAATTGTCTGTAATCATCAATGTTATTCAAGTTAATTCTTAATTGATTACCTTTGTACGTAGTGGTGAAATCTTCCTTAACAACTTTCTTGACGTCTGTTATAACATTTTGATAATGGGTGCCATTAGGCAAGAATATTGGGGGGATCTTGGGTGTTTCGGGTGTGTTATTTGGTTTGTCTGTGTTGTAGGATACACTAGGTTGAGAAGGGTGCTCTTGAGATTTGTCTTGGGATGATTGAAGGCTAAAAAACCGGTTTTGTGTGACAAGCGCTTCATGGTTAAAGAGGTACCTTTTGTTTATATCATTATCCTCTGGAGAAGTTAAAGGTCGCTTATTGGGATTTATTTCATTGTTTAATGAATTCTGGTATTCCATAGGTGTTGACCCATTAAAATTTATGGTTGGCGGTTTTAATTGGAATTTATTTATTTCATCCATTTGCACAGTTGAACATTGGTGAATGTTTGTATAGATATCACAACCTGTGTTCAAAGTAAGTGAAGGTCGTAGATATATTATTTTATCAACAAGACCGTCCGGGCTACACCGCAATCTAGGAGATCACGGTGTATCGCGTTTTGATGTTGCACTAATTCTATTTAATGGTAAGACTCTCACAGGCAAAAATATAATAATTCACTAATGAGTTGATACACTTTGAGATAACTCAATACACGTCCGAGCTCAAGCAAGTCGTGCGCGGAACTATTTTTCCAAAGTTAAAATATGAGGAGGGATGGATAAAGTGCGATTCATGTCAAAAATGGTTCCATGAGGCTTGCGCTGGTGTAGGTCCAGAAGAGTCTGAAGCCTTAAATGTATACATCATACTAGCAAAGATTGTTCAAGAAACACAAAAGATGCAAATGTTAAGTGCACCAATTGTCACGAAAACCACCCAGCTAATTAAGGGTTGTATCGTGTATACACAATTACAACAAAAAATATACCCTAGGCTAAGATTGAGGAACATACAACCATATTGCAATATAG
Source organism: Hemicrepidius hirtus (assembly GCA_963082805.1). NCBI lineage: Eukaryota > Metazoa > Arthropoda > Insecta > Coleoptera > Elateridae > Hemicrepidius > Hemicrepidius hirtus. The sequence continues at coordinate 17,527,842 of OY720162.1, forward strand.
GAGCCGATAAGAGGCTGTTTATTCCGAGGAACGATTGGCGCACGTCCTGCTAACGTTGTTTGTTGGTCGCGACTGGTACAATCACGTGGTTTTCTGTTTATCTGTAATGAGACCGCTATAATGAACTGCTGCCTCCCCGGATGTTCGTGCCAGAGCAACGGTGAACGCAGAAGTTTTGAACCAGTACTTCGATGAGTTACATGGATGGTATTCCACCATCGCATATAATAAACTATGATGAATCAAACCTGACGGACGACCCAGTAAAACAACGTGTCATCGTTCGAAAAGGAGTGAAGCATGCTTCTAGGACTATGGATTTTTCGAAATCTTCAATATTCGTCATGTAAACAAAGCAAACAACTTGTATTCCGAGTGAATTCAAAACGAACCACTTGGAGCAGGGTATAATAGAAGTTCCAGCGGATGGTTCGATGGAGTTATTTGAGGATTGGTGTATGAAATTAACTTATCCATTTTTACGAAAACTGAAGGGCCCTAAAATAATGATAGGAGATAACTTAGCAAGTCATTTATCGGTTAATATTATAAGGAAGTGTAATGAAGCCAACACTCACCTATGCCAACCGTTAGATGTTTCGTACTTCCGTCCTTTAAAAGCAGCGTGGAGAAAAATATTAACGGAGTGTAAGCAGAAAAATAGAAGATGTGTTCCAAAATCAGTAATTCCCTCCCCACTTCAAGAAGCTTTACAGATGCTGCGCTCTAAAAATGAAACGAACATCAAACCTAGTTTCAGAGCGACAGGAATATATCCTCCCAATAGAATGAAAGTGCTAAAAAGAATTGTTGGCAGTGGAGCCTTACAAGTAAATGAAAACGCCATGACTAAATCCTTGACTGACATAATTCATAATGCGAGCAACATTAATGGAACACCTAGACCTAAAAGAGCAAAAAAATTAAATATACCACCTGGAAAACTATTGCCGTTGAAGATTTAATATCAGATGAAAATATGGAAGAGAAAGAGCTGCCAGGCCAAGACGCTGAAATTGAACACTCAAGTCGTGAGAAAAGGAGGGATTCAGCAGAAGACCGCGAGAAGATGATAATTTGGGAGAAGACAGTGATCCCGATGATGATATTGTAAGTTGTGATAACGAAGAAATAAAGTTACCTATTAATGTTAATAATGCTTGCAATATTACCACAAATGTATCCCTAATAGTAAATTTTATTTATAATGTAGATACTAAAAAGCAGTGTAGCAAGAAATTTGCGAATTAAACTTTTCAAAGCATTCTGGAATATGTCTTGGGACATGAAAAAAGTTTATATTGCAACACTTGTTTCTACAAAAGCAACAAAAAGACCATCCTCGGATAATTCAAAATTGAATATTATAACTTATCAGATAGATAAGGAAAAAGTTCAGGTATGTAAAACGACATTTCTTAATACTTTTATGGAAAAAATGAATGGATGGTCAGAAATTGGTTTGTAAACTCAACAGCAGGTATGCTTATTGAAGAAAAAGATAAAACAACACCATTGCGCCAAAGGAAAACAAGAAAAAACTGCAGAGGTTTGCTAAAACCGTAGCAGTGGAATCAGAGTGGATAGGAAAATTGGAAGGTGAATTAAAATACAAGGAGATAGAATTACTGCAAAACAAAGCTGCAGAGACAGTTCTGCAGCAAACCAATGATCGCTTACAATCAGCTATTACAAAAGGAGATATGATGGAAGCTAAAATTGCACAGGGTCTTCTTAAAGGGTACAAAGAATTACGTCAGACAGAATCTATAGATTTAAACGAAACTAAGAAAATTGAAAAAAGTATTAATAAACGGAAGGGTAAAATAATTACAACTATTCTGAAAAAGCATAAGACATGAAAGTATCATGTAATTCCTTGAGGTGCAATATTTGCAGTATCCAAATGAATTTACTTTTTTTAAATACTGTAACGACGAATTCTTAGGGTGTGGAATTTAGTGCGTCGTATATAAGACGCCATTTTTCACATCCCTAAGATAGCGTCGTTCCCCCGAAAAGGTGACGTCGTCACAGCGCGCGGGGGTTATCTTCCGCTCAGCCAACCAAGGATCTCGAGGACGGACGAGCTCTGCACATATAAGACGCAAATTGTTTATTTTAAATACAAGATACTTTTAGAAAATTACAAGTTAGGTAGTACTTTTAATTATTAACATCATGTAAAAGGCTTAGTATTATAAATTTATTATTCGTTTCCGGGCTATTAATCTTAAAACATTTGTATTTAATATCCGTGAAGGCAAAAACTGTATTATTGGTAGACACATTGTTTGCTAAATATACAAAAACAACTGTAGAAGAACACGAAACATCAAAATACGGTGTTACTATTTCAAATTTATTACCTGTCAATATTATGGAAGGTGAACTTTCAGTTTTTAGAATATTCTTTACTAGTACGATTGACCCGTCCTTTAACATAACACAATTATTGTTTTCTTTCAGTGACACAAAAATTTGTTTAGCTCTCAAGCTTGTGTGGCTATCTACAATTACAAAATTGAAAGGTGAATCAGTATAAGGACTAGACCCTTTTAGTATTGGGAAATTCTCATCCATATTTTTAGTGGAAAACAATAGTTCCTCTTGTATTCTATTTGCTGTTTGTTGCAGAGGATTATTTGAGCATTTAATTTGTTTTTTATATTTTTCAAACAATTTTCGTATCGAAAAGCAGCAAAATTATCTAGGGGACCAGCATTCCTTAGCACATCATTACACAGATGAATTAAATTATGCACGTTGTGTGTAATATGTTCTGCACCATAAATTATGCTATATTTTTGTACAAAATACAATAATAAATCTTTAGCATAATGATTGTAACGAGAGATCAATAAAAAAACCAATTAGGACAGGCTGTGAAATTGAATTATTTTAAATTGGTACTGTAGCCACATCCACAGAATGACATTTCTGACATGAAAATTTAAAACTGAACGCTCTTGTCTAAGTTTTTTATTTGATTATCAAATTATTAAAATATTATTATCAAATAAAATACTTACAAACTTAGACAAGAGCGTTCAGTTTTAAATTTTCATGTCAGAAATGTCATTCTGTGGATGTGGCTACAGTACCAATTTAATATAATTCAATTTCACAGCCTGCCCTAATTGGTTTTTTTTATTGATCTCTCGTTATTTAATACATAGGATTTTGCATATTAATATTCGGATGGCAACATAAAGTGCCATAAAATGAGTATATTGGCCATGAGTTAACAGCGTTTCTTTTAAAATAACTGCCCCTAAATATAAAAGAAATAAACGAAACTCAGTGGCCTTCCAACGGTCAACTTCTACCAACGGTCGAGGTTTCCTGGCAAATTCCTGTAAAAATCTGAAATTGTAGTAAAACGTCGCGTCGATTTGATATTAATTTTGCTACTTACTTCGGGCACTTGTTTTACAATCTGGTGTATTAGTAAATTTGATTTTTGAATATTGACATCTAACATTCTAATATCCTTTCTTCCTTTTACCCAGAAAACAATTAATTTTTTCATTATCCCTAAACACACTAGGTGCATATAATCTAAGGGTACTTGAGATATTAAACCTGCATCATATATTTCGGTCAGTGGTGATGTGCTTTTATGAAATTCTTCTTGCAGTTTGCGTTTAAAACCATCATCTGTTCTAAGGGCAGCTGTTGTTTCAGGATATGTCATTTTTCCTTTAATGAAATGACCTTCTTGAATACATTTTGTACATCCAAAATATGCATTATGCGATTTTACACCAAGTAAAAAGGCTTTCGCGGGCGCATCACATATTACATTGTTTAAAGTAAGAGATGTCATTTTATTCTCAATTTTAAAGTTGTCGCGTATATTGTTGAATTCGATAACAAATTCACGCATTAGATCACAAGAGTTGTCCGGTTTTTTATTTCCGTGATAAACACCAATAACAAATGGTGTAGTTGGTTGACCATTATTAAGTACAACGGATCCTAAAATTGGCCATACTTGACTATTGGAGCTTTTTGTTAAAGGTAACCCGTCAATATTTATGTCTATTTTAATTGTGTCCAAAATGTCCAAACAATTTCTTTTAATGGCTTATTTTATACCTCTCTCTATACCAAAATGCCAATAATTCCCTGGTGAAACAGAAATAATATTATTGGTAAAAGTACGTGTTTTCAGCAAACTTCTACTGTCACTTGGTAAATCGATTTGAAAATTATGTTTCAGTAATTTCAATAAAGAATTGACAGCGGTGTGGTTTATATTAAACTGTATGACCCAATTGACCAGATCTTTCTTTATATTATTTATTGTCTCAGTTTTAGGAAATTCAGTTTTTTGCATTACAATAGGTTTTGCTGTATTTACTTCAGAAATTATTGCGGAATCCAAAATTTCTTTCTGAACTGGTTGTTCAACTTTATCGTTGTTATCTAACGATTCCAGGTACATATTTCCAGGAAGTATCCCTAAATGTTCGGTTATTTTTGAATCAGTAGATTCTACGGAAAATGTTTTTGCTGTACCTACATTTCAATTCTTGCATATTTTGTTTAACCAATCTTCTAAAATAACTATAAGACACGTTATTTAACGTTTTGCTTTTTCTAGTCACCTACAATGACACATTTCTTTATTAGCTTGACAAATACTCAAACTAAATATATTATTAAGAACTTACTTTAGTATTTATACATCTTCGCACCATAATGATCACGTATAATTTAAATATCAGTAGTTTTTAGCACTAATTGAAACAATTTTTATATCGGTACCAGCGTCAAAGTAGGTACCTGACTATGAATTATTTCTCGCTGGACTGCACCGGCCACCTTATTCTCAAACACGCTAATTTGAAATAATCACACTGTGTAGCTATACCTGGTGATGTTCTTTGTAAAATTCTGAGTCGAAAATCTTAAAACTAAAATGTTCTACCATGCTTCATGCGAAGTTTCCAAAGTTTAGACATCCAGCATTGAGCATTATTATTCGAGATTTGTTGAAAGAAAAAGCTGCAATTTAGAATAAAGAACAACTTTGAAGATTATTTTTCTGTAGATGTTGTCATTCTGCCTTAATTCGTTTATGCTGCACTCAACAGCAATCAACATGCCACATAGCTTTGAAATTGTTTAATAGATTAACCGACAAAACTAGAACCCTACCGATGCCCCGATTTAAAACAATGGTTAAAACATATCTGCTCAATGAACCTTATTATAATATCCATGACTATTTTCAAAATTGTGCAATATAAAATTATATTTTGAATGGTATTCCCATAACTTGGCTAAACATTTCTAATAATGTAGCAGGTGTCAAATAAATATTATTATTGTTGAGATCCTTGGATCATAAAACAATAAGCTTGTGTTTTATTCTCTTTATTTAGAAACAACGACTGACAAAAGACTAAATTGCAAAAATTAAAATGCAGCACATTTACAGCAACTAAAAGACATCTATTTTTATGCCCACTTTCACTCTTAGACATTACCAACTTAATATAACTATGTGGCGGCGCCAAATTGAAATCCAAACCTGATTGTTTTTCAACAATTATTAATACTATTATTATAAAAGTTTTAACATTTCTTCATTGACTTATTTTCATAAAAAATTCACACGGCAACATTGTAAAACAATAACTAGTGCTCCTCTTACGTTAACATTTATAGGAATGCTTTAACCGCTTTAACTACGCGGGTATTATCACAATAACACCTATGTGGATTTTTCCAAATGTGTGAGAACTCAGGAAGCATGGCAGAACATTTTTGACTCAGAATTTTAGGTAAGGGAAAAAATCCATGGAAAAACTCCACGAAAAGAAAATCCAGGAAAAATTCTATGAAAAACTCACAGGAAAAAAAATTCACGGAAAAAATCCAAATTTATCTTATTTAATATAAGTATTGTATTATCGCAAAATGATAAACGTAAAATAAATAAGATACATTTTAAGAATCTCTGGAATAGGATTAAAAAATAGGATAATTCATCTAATTATGGTCTCCACTAATTACTCTACTTATTTCTGTTATTTCCATTTTCTAAGATCTGAACTTTGCATAAATATTTAAAGAGAAATGAAGGAAAGCGATTTTTTTCCTGGATTTTTTTTCTGTGGATTTTTTTCCTACAATCAAATTTTATGATCAGCACGTGCAGCTGGTACACGAGTGTTTACACACCCTGTACAGTATTATAATAATTGTAATGCCTTTGTGCGTAAACCTTGTTTTTTAATTATATTATGTACTGGATTCGTTGAAGCTATTAATACTTATACAGGCTGATTTATGGTGTGTGCTAACTGGTACTAGAGATCTTTTGAGTAGTAAATGTGTGATTTGTACATTTTCTACACGCGTTTTATACCACAAGTTTCTTCGCTTTTTCCAAATTAAAAACTGTTTTGGGACGTCCATAGCACAGTGTATAAATCGCGAGACTCTTAACTGCGACTACGTCGGATGTATGTTTGTCCTTTGTCCTAATTTAAGTGTTAGATGGGGGTACATATAATATAGCAGTTGGCGCCCCCCCCCCCCGTATTTTCGTGTGATATTAAAAAAACTGTTTTATATAATAACTATACCACGTTGTCCAATCATTGTAGTACTTTTTTAGCTGTTTTGTATAGGGTAATTTATACCAGTAAGAAACTCCCCAAACTGAAGCTCTGTAACACTGAAATTTTAATGGAAAAATACTGAATTGTATTCAACTTTCTAGGTACGAACTGTACCTGCCGCTTCTAGAAATTTACATTTATTCGCCGTTGCTAAATGTTTGAACATCTAAATCTTTAACAGTAAACAATATTTCAATAGATCGTACTTTAAGTAAACATCTCCTAAAAGCATTGCTGGCTTAGAACAGGATCGGTAGGTAGGTAGGTACAGGTTAAAATATGTTCGCCCTTTCGAGGCAATTCGAGTTAGGGATTACTGTAGATTATTTGTTTCCATACCTGGGACCTGCAAAGAATGGTTCAGCCGCAGGGGTTTTCGGTTTTCCTGTTTTGAGAGGAAAGTTCTGATTTGCATTTGCATTTAGCACTTCTTCGAGTGCGCATCTATAAGTTTTCGGATAACTAGTGTTTTAGTGTGAAACATGACTTCAATTAAGGACCAATTTGCAATCGTCGAGTTTTTAGATGAAGAAACCGGTTCCGTCGAATTGGCTAAAAAGTAAGTATGAATGTTATTGGCCAAATGCGAAACAACCAAGCAGGTATTTATTTGCGAAGCGTGTCGAACCGGACAAGGAATCGTGGAAGATATATCCGTGCCGAGTAAAAAAATACTTTAGTAAGTTGGAAAGTCAATGTTTAATAATCGTTACTAAATCTACCTGATATTTAGGGACCTGGACATATCGCCGAATGGACAAAACGCCGAGTCTTATTTTAATGGCCAAAACACAGAATCATGCCCAAATCGCCGAAAAGGTTGGCGTGGACATATCGCCGAAAATGCCCAGAACGCCGAAAGTTGTCGGTGGACATATTGCCGAAAATGGACAAATCGCCGAATAAGTTGGAGTGGACATATCGCCGAAAATGCCCAGAACGCCGAATTCCATCGGTGGACATATCGCCGAAAATGCCCAGAACGCCGAAATCCATCGGTGGACATATCGCCGAAAATGGACAAATCGCCGAATTAGTTAGCGTGGACATATCGCCGAAAATGGACAAACCGCCGAACTGTGTAGAACGACGCCACATCGATCGGAAGGTTAGCATCGAAGCCGAACTCGAGATTTTGTTCAAAACACAGATTTGTATCAGTGGACATATCGCCGAAAATGGACAAATCGCCGAATAAGTTAACATGGACAAATCGCCGAAAATGCCCAGAACGCCGAATTGTGTCGGTGGACATATCGCCGAATTATATCCATGGGTATATCGTCGAAAATGTACGAATCGCAATCTATGTTTACATATTTGGTTTAGCACTTCCTACTATAATACACAATATATACTTTACCTTCTCATAGTATACAGGGTGTTTCAAATCGAGCGGATAATAATTACACCACGCAATTCTACGTTGAAAAATAAGCAAAAAACTCTAATACCAATTAAGTTTTTTCCGTTTATTTAAGGAGTTATTAATGCTCAAACTTTGAGATTTATTTCGACTATGCTTGAGAAATACATTTAATTATCAACAATACATAGTTCAACAATTAATAGTATATTACATTATTAGGAGTAGAAAGAGTTCTTTTTTTGTTGAGCTCATATTGCGGCCGAGGCGCACGCGCCGAGACTGTGCAAGTGAGCGAAACACAAATAAGACGTTCTACTCCGAATAATATATACTATTTTTTCTTCAAGTGTAAAAATATTCTGTTGCTGTAAATAAATATTTCCTAAAAAGTCATTTCCACAGGACAACGCTCGCCCCTCTACCAACCTTGGGGGCGGAGCTATGGGAAAATACTGCCGTTGCCATGGATACGTAAACACATTATTGTACTAGTAACATTATTTCATTTTTTGACTATTAACAAAATGACTTTCTTCCACATAGCCAGTTCTGTACAACAATACGGATATTATGATACGCTTGAAGAAAAAATAAATAATCAGATATAAATTATAATATTTCGGTTATTAGTTTAAGTATAATTTCAGTTTTAAGAATGCGAATTCTTTACCGTTTATAATTGTTGACAACGTTGCAACGATGTATTATAAGCTGGGGTGATTTTTTAGAATGTAATAAGGAAATAAAAATTGATAGCGGTATCAGGGGTAACTACACGCTTGTCAGAACGTTCCCGAGCTGAAAAATTGTGGCGGCTTGATGATCTAATGGATATTGTGTGTTATCATTTAAAATTAAAAAACATTAAATTAAAAATGAATATATAAATAATAAATATTAAATAAAATATCGATTTCAACGGGAAATAATAAGATTTATTCGCTTTATACGTATTTCGGCATCATTGTGCCATTGTCAAAAGCTATTATAAAATATTATAACAAATGCAAAAATATAGTAACTCCTTGATTCTATTATTTTAACACTGCGTTAAGCAACTGGCCCCAGTCAACCCGTCGGAGGTCAGTCGCTTATCAGTGTTTTAAAAAGATATTTATTCCAAAATCTTCAGTAAAGGAGAATCTAAGAGATCAATTTGCTCATTCATTAAAGGTATGTTGTTTTTTGTGTGTTTATAAATTTCAAAAGCTTCTAAAATGTTTAATTTATTTTTGTTATCAGAAAAGTGTAAAAATTTAATTGTATTATTAGATGTCAATGTGTGATTTTGTTCTAACAAATGTTTAGCAAAATTTGATTTATGTGCATGTTTATATTTGTAACAACGGATATGTTCTTTTTGCCTAATACTAAAATTTCTAATTGTTTGACCTATATATACTGAATCACAATGTGAACAATTTAATTTATAAATACCTGATTTTAGCAAATCATTAATTTTGTCTTTAGCATTGAAAAGAGAGTATAGAATATTTTTATTTGTTTTAAAAATGACTTTATATTTATTTGTGTTATTTATAATTTTAGCAATCTTTTCTGAAATTTTACCAAAATATGGAATTGAAACGTATTTTAATGTTTTATCAGTGTTATTAATGGAATAAACTTTTTGAATAGCTAATTTATAATTTTTCTTTTTAATTAAAGTGTCAATAAGTGTAGTGTTATAACCATTGCTATATGCAATTTGTTTAATAATTGAAATTTCTCTATTAAAATTATTTTTATCTAAAGGAATTGTTAGAGCTCTGTGTACTAAAGATTGATATGCTGCTAATTTATGTGTATTATGATGACAAGAGTTATGTGGTATGGTAATATCAGTTTGTGTAGGTTTCCTATAAATTGAGTATTCGAGTATGTTTTCTGAATTAATTTTTATGTTTAAGTCTAAAAAGTTAATAGATCTGTTTTGTTCAATTTCTAGTGTGAATTTAATTTTTTGGTGTAAAGTATTAATAAAAATTAAAAAGTCGTCAATGTATTCGAAAGAACTATCAAAACATGCCAAAATATCGTCAACATAACGAAACCAAAATATAATTTTATTTGATAGATTTGATTCAAATATTTGATCTTCTATATTTTCCATAAAAATATTAGCCAATAGTGGTGAAATGGGACTACCCATTGGTAACCCATCTTTCTGAAGATAAATTTTATCATTAAAAATAAAATAATTTTGATTAATACAAAGTTCAAATAATTGAATCAACTCTATCCTTTTTGTTAATTCAATGTTATTGTTAACTAAAACATTTTCTAATAAAGGAATACATTCCTGTGGGGGTATTTGTGAAAACATACTTGTAACATCAAAACTAACTATTTTACATAGTGGTGGTAAGCTAATGTTACTTAATTTATTAATCAATTCAGAAGTGTTTTTAACTGAATATTTTGGAGTGTATCCTAAATTATTAATTATATTATTTAATGTTTTAGCTAGCATGTGGTTTGGTGCATGTATGTATGAAACTACAGGTCTAATAGGAATGTTAGGTTTATGTATTTTAACTAAACCGTATAATTTTGGTGGTTGTGGATTTGGATATATTATGTTATGTTTCTCGTATGGTGTTAAAGTAATTTCACAATTTTTAATTGTTTGTTTTATTTGGTTTTGGTATTTATTTGTTGGATCTCTATTTAAAATTTCTAGATTAGAATCTGTTATAAAATCATTGACTTTTTCTAAATAATCATTTTTAGGTAAAAATACTAAAGTGTTTCCCTTATCTGCCCTAACAGAAATTAAATTATTTACTCTAACTTTTTCCTTAATTGATTTAATTAATGAAATATTATTATTTGTATTATATCTAAATTTATCGTTTATCGAAATTCTTTTTAATAAATTAGAAATTTGAGACTTTGCATAATTTAAATGCCTCTCTTTTATAATATTTTCAGAATTGACTGCTAAAATTTCTTTTATATTATTATCTAATTTTGGAAAAGTGGAAAATTTAAAACCTTTATTTAGAAACGTCATTTCTTTGTCATTAAATATTACGTTAGATAAATTTAGTACACGAGGATGAAAATTTATAATTTTATTAGGTTTTTTAGGTTCAATAGATTTTTGTTCTCGTTCTAATCTAGAAATTTTATCTTTTTGTGTATTATATTTTTTAAATTTAATTTTACTAACTAATTCTCTAATGTCATTATCAAAAATGTCAAATTCAATGTTATGTAATTTGTTAACTAGTTCTGTGTATAGTACCTTTAAGTAAATGTGCAAATTGTCTCTGATTCTGAACCATCTTTTAGATTCCTCTTTCAACCATCTAGTTTTCGCATTTCTGATTATCTTGTCAGTAATACTGTTCTTTGTGTTGGTCTTAATATTGATATATTTTGGAATAATTTTCTTCTTAATGCATTCTTGGTTAAACCATACATTTTGTGAAGCCATCGCATGTTTTACCATTATTTTCTTATATAATTTTGCTTGATCTTCTAACGAAGATGTCATTAATTTATTGACATTCTCAAGCGTCACTTTGTTGAAATCCATGATTATATAAATAATAAATATTAAATAAAATATCGATTTCAACGGGAAATAATAAGATTTATTCGCTTTATACGTATTTCGGCATCATTGTGCCATTGTCAAAAGCTATTATAAAATATTATAACAAATGCAAAAATATAGTAACTCCTTGATTCTATTATTTTAACACTGCGTGAAGCAACTGGCCCCAGTCAACCCGTCGGAGGTCAGTCGCTTATCAGTGTTTTAAAAAGATATTTATTCCAAAATCTTCAGTAAAGGAGAATCTAAGAGATCAATTTGCTCATTCATTAAAGGTATGTTGTTTTTTGTGTGTTTATAAATTTCAAAAGCTTCTAAAATGTTTAATTTATTTTTGTTATCAGAAAAGTGTAAAAATTTAATTGTATTATTAGATGTCAATGTGTGATTTTGTTCTAACAAATGTTTAGCAAAATTTGATTTATGTGCATGTTTATATTTGTAACAACGGATATGTTCTTTTTGCCTAATACTAAAATTTCTAATTGTTTGACCTATATATACTGAATCACAATGTGAACAATTTAATTTATAAATACCTGATTTTAGCAAATCATTAATTTTGTCTTTAGCATTGAAAAGAGAGTATAGAATATTTTTATTTGTTTTAAAAATGACTTTATATTTATTTGTGTTATTTATAATTTTAGCAATCTTTTCTGAAATTTTACCAAAATATGGAATTGAAACGTATTTTAATGTTTTATCAGTGTTATTAATGGAATAAACTTTTTGAATAGCTAATTTATAATTTTTCTTTTTAATTAAAGTGTCAATAAGTGTAGTGTTATAACCATTGCTATATGCAATTTGTTTAATAATTGAAATTTCTCTATTAAAATTATTTTTATCTAAAGGAATTGTTAGAGCTCTGTGTACTAAAGATTGATATGCTGCTAATTTATGTGTATTATGATGACAAGAGTTATGTGGTATGGTAATATCAGTTTGTGTAGGTTTCCTATAAATTGAGTATTCGAGTATGTTTTCTGAATTAATTTTTATGTTTAAGTCTAAAAAGTTAATAGATCTGTTTTGTTCAATTTCTAGTGTGAATTTAATTTTTTGGTGTAAAGTATTAATAAAAATTAAAAAGTCGTCAATGTATTCGAAAGAACTATCAAAACATGCCAAAATATCGTCAACATAACGAAACCAAAATATAATTTTATTTGATAGATTTGATTCAAATATTTGATCTTCTATATTTTCCATAAAAATATTAGCCAATAGTGGTGAAATGGGACTACCCATTGGTAACCCATCTTTCTGAAGATAAATTTTATCATTAAAATCAAGCAAAATTATATAAGAAAATAATGGTAAAACATGCGATGGCTTCACAAAATGTATGGTTTAACCAAGAATGCATTAAGAAGAAAATTATTCCAAAATATATCAATATTAAGACCAACACAAAGAACAGTATTACTGACAAGATAATCAGAAATGCGAAAACTAGATGGTTGAAAGAGGAATCTAAAAGATGGTTCAGAATCAGAGACAATTTGCACATTTACTTAAAGGTACTATACACAGAACTAGTTAACAAATTACATAACATTGAATTTGACATTTTTGATAATGACATTAGAGAATTAGTTAGTAAAATTAAATTTAAAAAATATAATACACAAAAAGATAAAATTTCTAGATTAGAACGAGAACAAAAATCTATTGAACCTAAAAAACCTAATAAAATTATAAATTTTCATCCTCGTGTACTAAATTTATCTAACGTAATATTTAATGACAAAGAAATGACGTTTCTAAATAAAGGTTTTAAATTTTCCACTTTTCCAAAATTAGATAATAATATAAAAGAAATTTTAGCAGTCAATTCTGAAAATATTATAAAAGAGAGGCATTTAAATTATGCAAAGTCTCAAATTTCTAATTTATTAAAAAGAATTTCGATAAACGATATATTTAGATATAATACAAATAATAATATTTCATTAATTAAATCAATTAAGGAAAAAGTTAGAGTAAATAATTTAATTTCTGTTAGGGCAGATAAGGGAAACACTTTAGTATTTTTACCTAAAAATGATTATTTAGAAAAAGTCAATGATTTTATAACAGATTCTAATCTAGAAATTTTAAATAGAGATCCAACAAATAAATACCAAAACCAAATAAAACAAACAATTAAAAATTGTGAAATTACTTTAACACCATACGAGAAACATAACATAATATATCCAAATCCACAACCACCAAAATTATACGGTTTAGTTAAAATACATAAACCTAACATTCCTATTAGACCTGTAGTTTCATACATACATGCACCAAACCACATGCTAGCTAAAACATTAAATAATATAATTAATAATTTAGGATACACTCCAAAATATTCAGTTAAAAACACTTCTGAATTGATTAATAAATTAAGTAACATTAGCTTACCACCACTATGTAAAATAGTTAGTTTTGATGTTACAAGTATGTTTTCACAAATACCCCCACAGGAATGTATTCCTTTATTAGAAAATGTTTTAGTTAACAATAACATTGAATTAACAAAAAGGATAGAGTTGATTCAATTATTTGAACTTTGTATTAATCAAAATTATTTTATTTTTAATGATAAAATTTATCTTCAGAAAGATGGGTTACCAATGGGTAGTCCCATTTCACCACTATTGGCTAATATTTTTATGGAAAATATAGAAGATCAAATATTTGAATCAAATCTATCAAATAAAATTATATTTTGGTTTCGTTATGTTGACGATATTTTGGCATGTTTTGATAGTTCTTTCGAATACATTGACGACTTTTTAATTTTTATTAATACTTTACACCAAAAAATTAAATTCACACTAGAAATTGAACAAAACAGATCTATTAACTTTTTAGACTTAAACATAAAAATTAATTCAGAAAACATACTCGAATACTCAATTTATAGGAAACCTACACAAACTGATATTACCATACCACATAACTCTTGTCATCATAATACACATAAATTAGCAGCATATCAATCTTTAGTACACAGAGCTCTAACAATTCCTTTAGATAAAAATAATTTTAATAGAGAAATTTCAATTATTAAACAAATTGCATATAGCAATGGTTATAACACTACACTTATTGACACTTTAATTAAAAAGAAAAATTATAAATTAGCTATTCAAAAAGTTTATTCCATTAATAACACTGATAAAACATTAAAATACGTTTCAATTCCATATTTTGGTAAAATTTCAGAAAAGATTGCTAAAATTATAAATAACACAAATAAATATAAAGTCATTTTTAAAACAAATAAAAATATTCTATACTCTCTTTTCAATGCTAAAGACAAAATTAATGATTTGCTAAAATCAGGTATTTATAAATTAAATTGTTCACATTGTGATTCAGTATATATAGGTCAAACAATTAGAAATTTTAGTATTAGGCAAAAAGAACATATCCGTTGTTACAAATATAAACATGCACATAAATCAAATTTTGCTAAACATTTGTTAGAACAAAATCACACATTGACATCTAATAATACAATTAAATTTTTACACTTTTCTGATAACAAAAATAAATTAAACATTTTAGAAGCTTTTGAAATTTATAAACACACAAAAAACAACATACCTTTAATGAATGAGCAAATTGATCTCTTAGATTCTCCTTTACTGAAGATTTTGGAATAAATATCTTTTTAAAACACTGATAAGCGACTGACCTCCGACGGGTTGACTGGGGCCAGTTGCTTCACGCAGTGTTAAAATAATAGAATCAAGGAGTTACTATATTTTTGCATTTGTTATAATATTTTATAATAGCTTTTGACAATGGCACAATGATGCCGAAATACGTATAAAGCGAATAAATCTTATTATTTCCCGTTGAAATCGATATTTTATTTAATATTTATTATTTATATAATCATGGATTTCAACAAAGTGACGCTTGAGAATGTCAATAAAAATGAATAGTTTTTGAATTTCCCGCTTTTAAGTATTTGACCATAGACTTGTTCGTTTGTCTGCACTAAACTGCATGGAACAGGAAACAAACAACATGCTATCTCTTTTTAATGCACCAACGCCGTATGTAGCCATCTTTTTCTGTTTCCTGTTCGGAGCAGTTTAGTGCAGACAAACGAACAAACCAGTACCACGTGAAACTGGCTTTAGTGTCCATCACGTTCAAGGGGCGGAGCCTAGTGGCATATCTTGGTTAAACAAAGTATAGTGGTAAATACAACTTAAACTAAGGTAAAAATAAAAAATAACTGATATTTTGAAAACTAGTTTAGCGAGATCAAACCCTAGGCATAATCCTACGCATAGTGTTTGTTAGTAATGACTAAATTTATTTATGAATACCTACGGCTGTTAATTATTATTAATGACATTAAATTAACCTAAAAACTTCATTCATTCATATGTGTAGCGAAATTCGCTGTTCTAACTTATCTATTAAAAAACATTTATGTGACCACTACTTTAATATATTTCTCAATTTAACCGACTTCGTATCTCATAAAATAACTGAGATACCCATAATTAGCCTCGAAAAACGAGCACCCTGTACACAATCTGTAGCGGCAACAGAGCGCTAATCAACAACCGACAACATAGCGTCTGGCCAACGGGGGCGCGCGCGATTCTGGTTCGGCGATTCCCGCTAAATTTGCAGAAGCGGTTCTCAATTTTATTGTTTCCCAGTTATTACACTTTTTTCTGATTCTTATTCACAAGCAATCAATCAACAAATTCGCATTTCCATTTTTCAACCTGTTTTTAGTGGTGACTAGTGTATACCTCAGTGAAAGTGAAAAATGGAGGTAGTTAAAGTACCCGGCAATAAACGTGGTTCCACGTACTATACGTGTGAAGCAGATCGTGGATTTTTGTATAGAAGTAATAAAACAACCAACGGGAAATTTTATTTGGTATGTGTGGAAAAGGGTTGTACTGCAAGAGCGTGCTGCGACGATTCTGTGTTTACGAAGATTGGCGAAGGGCACAACCATCTCCAAGACCCAGAAAAGGAAGCTGCGTTGCAATTGAGAAATTCCATGATCAAAGCTGCTGGTACGACCAGCGAAGATGTGAAATCCATTTTCGTAAGGCAGAGTACAAGGTATGAATAAAATTTTGTTGTAGTTAACCACATTTTCAACAAATATTTAAATGGCATTCAATGTGAGCTAGGTTTCAAATAGTCTGCCAATAGCTACCCAGCAAACAATTTTACGTACTCAGTACGTAAGTAGTACATAAACTTCGGTACTGGTACGTACCATGGTATGTACCATTTACATCACGATGATGTACTGACAATGTACAGCTATAGGATTGTTTGCTGGGTATAAGCATGTTTTTTTTTAGTTCGACTATCGATGTGGCGGGTAAGCTCGCATTTCCGTCTACTTCAAAGACAATGAGACGTGAGCGTAGCCGGACTCAGCCGCTTATACCGCGAACGCTGGAGGAATATGGTACACTTTGCCAAGCTAATGAAAGATTCGGCAAAATAGGAGATGGAGAGTTTTGTAGGGGTGCCATTGGCGAAGGGTGTTTGCTGTCCGTCCTCTTTTTGTCTGAGGATTTAAAGCATTTGCTTGCAGAGGCAAAGGAAATCCACTTAGATCTTTCAAAACAAGACCCCAAACGCCAACAAGCAGCCAACTGTTAACCATAATGGTTGTGCATTACGAATATGTAAGTAACATTGCTATTATACAGGGTTTTTCAATGAAAAGTATCTTTCTCAAAATGATTTTTTGCTTGAAAAACGCCAAGACGTCACCAAAGACAGCAAGGCGGACACCTTTTTACGTAAACTTCGGACGTCTGTCATCAACCCCTTGGCCGTCACAGCCACCCGCTCTAAAATTTCAAATGGCACCATACAATGTGTGGCACGTCATTGGTATGGTGTCGTTTGAAATTTTAGAGGGTGTGGCTGTGGCGGCTAAGGGGTTGATGACAGACGTCCGAGTTTTATGTAAAACTATGTCCCCATTGCTGTCTTTGTTGCATATCTTGGGGTTTTTCAACCAAACAATAGTTTTGAAAGATACTGAGGGTGGCTACTTTTCGTTGAAAACCCCTGTACGTGTATAATACGTATGTTTAAAAAATATTTGAAAAGGGGACTGAAAAATTAAATCTGTTTTAGGCGTTTCCTTGTGCCTTCGCAGTAATGGCGTCGAGGAAAACGGGGGCGTACGACAACGTTTTCACAAGTTTAAAGGAGATTGTGCCACAACTGCACCACAAGTAATAATGACGGACTACGAAATGCCGCTTGTCAATTCGTTAAATAGAAACTTCCCAGGCGCCAGAAAAACTGGATGTTATTTCCATTACTGCCAGGTAAGCTCCGTTACCGGAAAAAGTTCCTCCGGAAGAAGTTCCTGCGGAACTTTTTCCTGGATTCGGTAAGCTCAAACCGCGCTATTTCAGACAAAATCGGATAATACAATCACATTTTTATTTTCAGGGGGTTTTGAGGAAAGCACGGGCACTGGGAATGAGTGGTTTGTTAAAAACCAATATAGACGCTAAAAAGGGGTTGAAGATGCTAATGGGTATAGCATTACTACCACCGAATTATATAGAAGCGGGTGTTGGCTATGTAACGAACTATTTATTACTTAAGAATCTTCGCGAACACTTCCGCACTCTTTTAAGGTGAGTTGTTTTTGTTCAAGTATACAGCTGTGCTAACTACAAAATGTATCTATTATTTATTAATAGAGAATGCTAAAAGTTTCTGCTACAATACACACAGTTTCTAAGTATCTTATCTTTATTTTGGACATTGACAAGCATAGCTAACCATAAAATTAATAAAACCTGCTGAGGTTCAGTCTGCATCAACGGCAATGCTTTATTTTTTTACGTTTCAGATACCATAGAAGTCAGTGGCTGGAGAGAGTTGGCGCTGATGCACTTTCTGTGTTTGGCAGAGCCAGGAGGACCAACAATGACAACGAGTCCTTTCATGCGACCCTTCAACGGTTAATACGTGTACGCAGTCCGAGTGTATGGCAGTTTACCGGTAAATTATACTATTATATTTAGTTGCTGATTACGTTAAATGTATACTGCACGTATATACAGGGTGGCTTAAATTTCATCTCACCACCATTGGCATCTCGGAAACGGTGTCATCCGTATAGTGCTTCGAATTCACTTGATTATCTTTTTTAGAGCGGTTGCAAGAAATAACTGCACACACTGCCAGAGAACTGAGGGCATTCGTCCACGAAGGCGAAATGATCAGGACCCTGGGGAAACGAAAGTATCGACTCAACGACGCTAGAATAAAACGGGCATCCACGGAATTTAATGACGACCATGATGTGGGAAAATTTTAAAATTCAACCTCATATTGTGTTGAGCAGCTGTTCCAGAACAGCTTCGCCGAAGGAGAGGAACCGCATGATTTAGATAACGACGATGATGTTGAAGAATTTCTGTTAGCACCTCTCGCGGGCGATGTTCCTCCCGAATTTCATATGGGTATGTTCTTTAAATGAAAAGCATTTTTATATTCTCGTGCAGGTATTGACTTGAATGCTTTTTGAAACATGCCCCTCTAAGTAAGAGTGTCTTAAACATACATATATTCCATTGCTTCTCAGGCAACACCGATACAGACGAGGCGGAAACTGCAGTCGTAGAGGCAGCGACCGACGATGGTGACAGAAGGAACATGACTGTGTGCATGATATGCGAAACGGCACCGCCAACAACACTATTATTGCCCTGTCGGCACTTTGGACTGTGCGACGAATGCTGCACAACCAGGCAAAGACTTAACGACACCCCAGCAAGGCCGGAAGACGTCTATGATAACGTGGTGGACCACTCTATATGCCCAATAGATAGGGTCCCCGTTGAGCAGTATATTAAAGTAGTGCTCACATAAATGTTTTTTAATAGATAAGTAATAGCGAATTCCAATCGTTGCACTATCCTGCACTAGTGTAGTGTGCTCGAATTCCAATCGACAAATCGTGGTTGCATCAAACAAATATAGGCAGTTTTTAACATGATCTGTGACTTGAATGTGCCTATATTTAAATTTCCCTCTAAATTTTAAAACCAGTGCAGCTCAATCACTTGATTACACAATTCGAGCACACTACACTAGTGTACACTAGTGCAGGCCAGTGCAGCGAATTGACTTCCCTATTAGATCAGCGAATTTTGCTACACATATGTTTTATTTTAAAATTAAAGTTTTTAGGTTAATTTAATGTCATTAATAATAACTAACAGCCGTAGGTATTCATAAATAAATTTAGTCATTACTAAGAAACACTATGCGTAGGATTATGCATAGGGTTTGATCTGGCTAAACTAGTTTTCCAAATATCAGTTATTTTTTATTCTTACCTTAGTTTAAGTTGTATTTACCACTATACAATACACATATTGAAAGTTACCATATTTAGTTCAAAATCCTTACACAAGTACGATTCATTCTCATGATGTGTTTAGGAGTAGTTCCTAGAACAGTACTGGTAAGTACAGTCAGGAACAAAAGTAATGTCCCTCTCAGCCTTGCTTTTATGCAGCCTCCTTCATGAGCTGCAACATCTGCGACACGCGTCTTCTTGCTACCTATCGCTATTAGGGCATGGCATAAACGAGCGACATTACTTTTTTATACATAGGTACCTACTAAAATACAGGGTGTTTCAAACAGAGCGGATAATAATTACACCACGCAATTCTACGTTGAAAAACATGCAAAAAACTCCAACACCAATTTCGTCTTTGACGAAGGGTCTTTAAACTATAAGCCTTAAAGGATTTTAATTTGGCAACGCTGTCCAATTTATGTCTAGCGGACACATGCATGTAGTTACCCCTGATACCGCTATCAATTTTTATTTCCTTATTACATTCTAAAAAATCACCCCAGCTTATAATACATCGTTGCAACGTTGTCAACAATAAACAGTAAAGAATTCGAATTCTTAAAACTGAAATTATACTTAAACTAATAACCGAAATGTTATAATTTATATCTGATTATTTATTTTAATTGTTGAACTATGTATTGTTGATAGTATTTAAATGTATTTCTCAAGCATAGTCGAAATAAATCTCAAAGTTTGAGCATTAATAACTCCTTAAATAAACGGAAAAAACTTAATTGGTATTAGAGTTTTTTGCTTATTTTTCAACGTAGAATTGCGTGGTGTAATTATTATCCGCTCGATTTGAAACACCCTGTATACTATGAGAAGGTAAAGTATATATTGTGTATTATAGTAGGAAGTGCTAAACCAAATATGTAAACATAGATTGCGATTCGTACATTTTCGACGATATACCCATGGATATAATTCGGCGATATGTCCACCGACACAATTCGGCGTTCTGGGCATTTTCAGCGATATGGCCACGCCAACTTATTCGGCGATTTGTCCGTTTTCGGCGATATGTCCACCGACACAATTCGGCGTTCTGGGCATTTTCGGCGATATGTCCACGCCAACTTATTCGACGATTTGTCCATTTTCGGCGATATGTCCACCGACACAATTCGGCGTTCTGGGCATTTTCGGCGATTTGTCCATGTTAACTTATTCGGCGATTTGTCCATTTTCGGCGATATGTCCACTGATACAAATCTGTGTTTTGAACAAAATCTCGAGTTCGGTTTCGACGCTAACCTTCCGATCGATGTGGCGTCGTTTTACACCGTTCGACGGTTTGTCCATTTTCGGCGATATGTCCACGCTAACTAATTCGGCGATTTGTCCACTTTCGGCGATATGTCCACCGATGGATTTCGGCGTTCTGGGCATTTTCGGCGATATGTCCACCGATGGAATTCGGCGTTCTGGGCATTTTCGGCGATATGTCCACTCCAACTTATTCGGCGATTTGTCCATTTTCGGCAATATGTCCACCGACAACATTCGGCGTTCTGGGCATTTTCGGCGATATGTCCACGCCAACCTTTTCGGCGATTTGGGCACGATTCTGTGTTTTGGCCATTAAAATAAGATTCGGCGTTTTGTCCATTTGGCGATATGTCCTAGACTCCCCTAGCGCCCCTCTGGCTACGGGCGTGTTAAAAAGACTTCTTGATTTTGTAGCTTCAAATTTAAAGGATGCAGAATAATGATTTGCAATTTTCTTCTTTTTTTGTAGCAATTATATTCTTTAATAATAAATTGTTGTGTAGAAGGTAAGTAGGTACGTAGTTTTAACAATAAATTTTACTTGACTGATTGTACGGATCTGTTGGTCAAATGGATCAAATTGGTGTTAAGATGAAATTTGCCTGAATACATTTACGTCTATCCTCAAATCTTCCTCCTGTACTGAGTTATAGTAGTGCTTAACGATTACAACTTAATACCTCCTTTGTTAAACCAATTCGGTCAAAACCCGCCAAGGCTAAAGGCTCCAACTGAAAAAGTTTCCACTGTATGTCGGTCGGTACGCTCACATCTGGCCTGTAATAATAAAAAGTTCTCTATGGAATAATAGCTGTTTACCACGAGCTTGACCAAACACTAAGTAACCTATAGTATACCTATAATGAAGTTTAATACTTCCACTAAAAACATACAGCATTTTAAGAAATGATTTACTAATTATATACAGGGTGTTTCTTAAATGGCGGACACGGAGAGCACTACGCGATTCTCATCTTAAAACTGAGTTGAAAAAGTATAGGCGATTTTGTCCTAATGTATTTAGTTTCCGAGTTATTCGCATTTTAAAAAATTTAAATTTGACAACATTGCGCATACTTGCACGGACTTTGTTTTAAACGTTTGGTGTTTTAATAAGGCAGTATGAACAAGTTTCCTAGGTAATAACCTCATTGCTACAATGCACTGTTGCAACATATTGAAAAAAAGTTTAGCAACAGATATTTATCAGAAAGAATGTCTTCGGAGGAAGGAATGCAACGTATAAAAAATTTCAAATTTATAAAGATTTAATATTTGATTGATGAACAATTCGGAACGGTTAAAATTTACCCGTTTTTCCAAAGCATAAAGGAATTGAATCTCAATCTTTGACGGAGAATAACTCTGAAACTAGCGAAGAACGGGCATTATTGTATTATATTTTTCCAATTGGTATCTGGAGGGGAATGTAGTACTGTGCTCCGTGTCCGCGATTTAAGAAACACCCTGTATAGCTAGGTATGCATAAGTGCGCAAACAGAACATGAACATGTTTTATGATTGATAATAGGTATCCGCTGTAATTTCAATAAGTAGAACCACAGCGTATAGAACTTAACAAAATTTCGGAAAAATCCGAAAAAAAAAACACAATTATAAGTTCCGCCAAGTTACATTTCATTATTATACAGTGAAGTCCATTTATTATGCAATATAGGCATGTTGCAAGTTAATTGGTGTACGCACTTTACCATTGGAATATAGGCAACCCATTATACAGTTAGCTAGTTTTTTTTATCTAACCATCTATGATCTAACCGAAATCAGCAACACATGGAAGTTTAACCTCAAAATTAAACATGTTCTTAGTTAAAAAAAGATTATTTAATATTGAAAATGAAACAAATAGGATCAACAGCAAGCAATTACGAGCATTATAACAAATGTTCGAAGTGCCCACCTTGCATTTCCAAACAGAAGGCTAAACGATTGTTAAATTCGAAATTAACAGGTATGTTTCGACATTCATTAATGCAGGGGCAAGAGTGCTTAGCAGTGTATAATGGGTTGCCTATATTCCAATGGTAAAGTGCTCACACCATTTAACTTGCAATATGCCTATATTGCATAATAAATGGACTTCACTGTATAACAAAGTGCAGCAATACCTAGCAGCTCGAAAATACTCCCTTTTCCCCAAAGAAGTTTAACATTCTACAGTAATTAAAGTTGCAACAGATTTGCTTATTTCTTAGATTATCAGCAGTTGACTGATTATCGAGTAACTACGCTACTGTATTTCTATGTTATTCGGACTTTTACATATAAATGAAGCACCGCTTGAAAATTGAATGTGAATACATTTTCCAGTGACAAAACTTTGATTTACTATTTTATTGCCTTTTGAGCCTACAATTTTAAAAATGTGTAGTATTTTCCTGTTACCAATTATGCAGTCTTCTAATATTAACTCGGATATCTCGAAAATGCACGTGCCATCTTGCTTATATATAATTTTGTTAATTTGAGCTATCTTCCCATCTTTAAGTTCAACAAATGAGTTGTCGTTTTTTTTTGTTTTTGCGTAATCGGCCTGGCAGTATTTTGTATCATTGATTATACAACGTGTATAAACAATAATTATCTTCTGAGAAGAGGTAGCAGTCAATTAAAAAAATAATAAAATTGTGTGTGTATATATTTCGGCCAATTAATTGGCCTTCTTCAGTACATTATAACAAAGAACATTATTGTGATTATTGGACATCTGTAATTACATTAAAAAAGGGGAAAGTTAGTGATGGAAAGTTTACCTCAAAAAAATTTTTTTTTTAAAAATGTTTATTTAATTAAAAGAATGAAACGGTTTTTTAAAAAGATAAAATTTAACGTTGACGACGTGGAATAATTTGTAAACTGAGAATGACAAGCAAAAATTTTTATGAAATGCGCATGTGAAAGAGATAATATATAATATAAATCCTTTACCAAAATTTATAATATATTACATTAAAATCATTCTTTCAGAATAGTTTTAATTTTATTTGCTTTTTAAATATTGTATTATATGAATAATGTAATATATTATAAATTTTGGTAAAGGATTTATATTATATATTATCTCTTTCACATGCGCATTTCATAAAAATTTTTGCTTGTCATTCTCAGTTTACAAATTTTTCCACGTCGTCAACGTTAAATTTTATCTTTTTAAAAAACCGTTTCATTCTTTTAATTAAATAAACATTTTTAATTATTATTAAAAATGTTATCAAATACTTTGTGGTGTGTTAATTCCACCACCATATTTTAAACTTAATATAAATTTAAGGTAAGAAAAAATTTTTTTTGAGGTAAACTTTCCATCACTAACTTTCCCCTTTTTTAATGTAATTACAGATGTCCAATAATCACAATAATGTTCTTTGTTATAATGTACTGAAGAAGGCCAATTAATTGGCCGAAATATATACACACACAATTTTATTATTTTTTTAATTGACTGCTACCTCTTCTCAGAAGATAATTATTTCAAATATTAAAAAACCAGTCTACAAAAAATTTTTTTTGTATAAACAATGTTGCCGCTATCCGACTTCTTCCCTAAACCTAATAAGATTACATTGTCTACATGCAGAGTGTTACATAAACTTGACTTTTTACTAAACAAGGATTCACAATAGTTTTTACATGTTTCCTTAGTTGTGTCATATATGCGAGGTAATAAATTCGATTTTAAAACTTGGTTTACTATTTGCTTGTGTACATCTTTTGCACCATGCACTTTACTCTTCAAGTAAAAAATTCCAGATTCATACGGAAAAGCACTTGTTGACCATAGTGGTTCACTTTTTTTAACATTGTCTACAAAATGCGTTAAAGTATGAACATTAAAAGTCATTGCACCGGCACCGTATAATAATTGCATTTCACACACAAATCTCGTGAGATTTTGTTCTGCTTCTGTTAAATCGGCACCGCTTATTTCAGTTTGCAGTAATAAAAAAATACTGCATTGCAGTAGTGATAAATGTTGCAGATAAGCTTGCCCTAGAATTCCCTCCAAACATGGGACTGAATAAAAAAGCAGCCAAGATCTCCATTCAGAAGCTTTCCACTTCGATCTTTCCGAAGTAGGTCTAGGTAACCTGTGTATTTCCGATGGTGGACGGATACTAGTTAATCGGTTGTTAACAATTTGAAGTTTTCTTGGAGTAGCTATGTAATAGTCGTTCATAGTTGGACCTCTATATGTACACCACATGTCAAACAAGTTTTTAGTTACTCCAAGAAGGACGCAGTGCATGTATTCTGGTGGACAACCAGAGACTACACGAAACTGTGGCAATTTAAGTACTGCCGAGGGACCTTTTATTCCCCTAATTTTTGCTCTGACTGCTAAAGCTTCTCTCATATCATTTATAAAATCTTCGTCCGTTCGATTACCATAGTCATTTACATCAATTGGGTACTTAATTTGTTTACTGGTACTTTTATGGTTCTTGACCTCGGTTCTCCCTGGGTGGTAACACCACGGACACCCCATATAACCGTTAAACTGTGTAAAATTTTGAATCATTGGACGTGCTACTGAATCTACACAGCAGCATAATGGGATAAACTTGGAAGTAATATGTTCTCCATTGTGATTCCACGTAATTCCATTAGTGGCTATTCTTTGCGCTTCTTGAACAAAAGCATCCAGAAAGATATTCATAATTGGCTCTTTTTTCCGAACCACATTCCTCCCAAAATTAGTGTTTTAAATCTAATTTTGGGAGGAAGTTCGTTTATTATTATTTGTATTGGCCACATAGAAGCTTTTGATGAAATAAATACAGGAGCTCCGTCTGTATTGAAGTTGTATGTAAAATCAGAATATCAATTAAATTCGGCAAAGTTCTTGTACATACTTCCATCATATACGTCGCTTATGTTACCATTGCGACTTCCACGTTTCTTATTTAGTAAGATATGTTTACTTAAGTTTGTACAGTCTAGTACATTTTTTAGTTGATACTCCAGATTCAAGGTAAAAAAAACAGTTAGCTGAATTAAGAGATATTAAAAATTCTTTGCTGCAACTATTACATACTGTTCTTTTATTTTTTTGCACATCCGATTTCATGACGTTAAATTTTAGAGGTATATTACACCCATCACAATAAAAATTGTAATATATTGCATTTTCAGGAATTTGAAAATATTTTTCGAGAATGTAGTTGGAAGCCCGATATTCTGGAACGCCCGACATAATTTTTAATAGATTTAACAAATCTGTTACAGCTTCTTTTGATATG
The DNA here is from genome assembly GCA_963082805.1 of Hemicrepidius hirtus. Lineage (NCBI taxonomy): Eukaryota > Metazoa > Arthropoda > Insecta > Coleoptera > Elateridae > Hemicrepidius > Hemicrepidius hirtus. The sequence continues at coordinate 17,554,348 of OY720162.1, forward strand.
GAATGCCGTAAAGCAAAAGATGACACCATTATGAACGTTTCTTTTGAGGTAATTAAAGATTTGTCAAAGAATATTTCGGATTCTCTAAAATCATCTTCGTTGTCATCAGCATCATTCACTTTACTGAAATCAGTATCGCTGTCTTCGTTGTCATCAGGTCCTTCCGCTTCTGACAATACATCCTCATTTTCTACCGGTTCTCGTAGTAAACCACCGTAAAAATCATAATTATTTCGACACAACATGCTGCTTGGCGATACAAGTTCGGAAGTATCAGGATAGTTAGTATGAGTATTCTGCCGTGCTTAGCTTAAAGGCCGTATCTCCATTTTTTGATAATTGGAGATACGACTGTAGATACATTTGTGGGAACGTTTTACGCAATTCTACTTGACTTAAAAGTGGTAAAAACTAAATTATAAACTTGAAAATGTACTAACAAAAAAGCAGTATGTCCAAAAAACCTTCTAATACAACACTTAAAAGTGGAATCCGCCTTTACTAGTTTATAAAGTGGTATCTCCAGTGAAATTTGGAGTTACGGCTTTTAAGTTTAAATTTTTCGCTTAATATTGTGCAGGTACCACTTTTCTAAAGTCTAAAGTCTAAAGATTTCCAGTGTTCCAGCAAGTTACTCAATGTTTAGTTCTGCATTTCAAGTTGAACAGTGGTGATTGTTTACCTACTAATAAATATTTCTGTTTTTTTTTATTAAATCGTATGTTTCCAACGTTGTAATCTGGTAAGTACATCTGGTCTATACATAGATTTAAATCAAGTATTACCTACTAACTAACTTTTGGTTATTTGATGGTTTACTAATGTAATAACGTTAACAGCAGGTTAATTATTAATATGCATGCGCTGTATTCTGAGGTTAGGTATGTGATAATATTATTCTTGGAAAGCACAGTTGGCGCGTAATTAAAAATTGCAAAAAATGTCTGCGTTTTATATTGCGCTATAAACAGAATTTTGAAGACAACTGAATGTTTAACGATTATTAATATTATCTAATCACTACAAATAGTAGAGCTACATAATTAAATAGCACAGTTAAATAGTTGCTTGTTGTAGTTGTTTTTATGGCGCATTGTAGACAACTAAATTGTTTCAGTGCAGTAGTACTACGGCCATGGGAAGTAGAGGAAAAATGATGGTTGCTTTAGCAACTATAAATAGAAATAAAGCACACGCCGAACAACATATTGCAATTGCCAAATCAAACACCTCTGTTATTGGCTTACCTGATGAGCCAGAAAATGGAACTTCATTTGCTACAGGATTCTCTACATCACCAGTAGCTTCAACTACTGCGTATAAAGAAATAAACTCAATTCCAATTAATGGCGAAAAACTTGAAGACTTGGTCTCCACGCAGAATTGCAACCAGTACCTTTTAGAACATCGCCATCGGTAACAAAAAGTGCTAGCTCATCATTTAACGATTTCGATTCAGATGATTCGGTAAAAGATGTGGATTATGTTATGGGAAGCGAAATTGAGGATAACAATAGAGATGATTTTGCGTTGCGTTGAATAATTAAAATATCGAAAATTTCGGAGTATGGATGCAAAATGATGCGGGCTACAAGTTTCAAAAGTATTTTGAGTATACGAGGTGTTCCATAAAAACAGTTCCGTATTAAATTGGTTTTTTAAAAATGTAACACCCTCTGTACAATTTTGTTGCTTTTTTATGCTGAGCAAAAGGAGTATAAATTTTACATTCTGGGAGAGGTTATAATAAACTTCGCACATTCGTCTGTATTATGGCTGCGATTTTGGATTTTTGACGTCACTAATACCTGGTAGCTACCTATTATAAAATTATATACTTTTTAAGACAGGTATTATTCCCCCACAGTATTCAATACAAATCTTAACTACATACCACATGCTTCTTAACCATTAGTTTTTATATAGGCAATGATATCACGTTTGAAAATATGGGCAACTTGACCCCCGAATTAATCAAAGAAGTAATTACGAGCGTTGGGATGAGGATGAAATTCACTGAAAACTTTAACAGGTTTTTTTCAAAAAGTAACTAATTAATTTTAACATAACTCAAAATAGTATGTCTAACAACCTCGTTTTTTAATAGGGCAGAAATGAAGATTTGTCTCCTGAACAATTAAGTTGCCAATCGTCTAGCGATTTAGTACGTATTAGTATACTAGGTGACTTTTTTAGAAGTCTACTCGTGAGTCGTGACTATTTTATTTGTGGAGATAATCAACTGTTTTTATTTCATCAGCATTTTATATACATACAAAATGACTTGCTTGTATAGTTTTTCATTTCAAGTTAAATTGAAATATCAAAAATACAACCCAATTTAAAAGGTTAAACTTAATATAATAATACGGTTGAACTGCAAGTAGAAAAAGTATTTAATTTATTTTGTATGAAATTATATTGTTACGAGGGAATTAATTAGTCAAAATTGTAATCTTAAAATATATTCAAAATTTATTAATTTAAAATTCATTATGAAAGAGTACATTACCCTCTCGGGGGGCGTAACATGTGGTGGAGGTGCCGGGCCTCTCGTACCCAACATTAACTCGAGCTGAAGAATATGAAAATGGAAAAGAAATCGAGGTTCGATCAGGAAGCCGTAGAAGATAAAAGGAAGTTGAGACTGTAGCGGTTTGCGTACTCTTATTTGTGATATTGAATTAATCTGACTCCAATTGATTATCAAATATGTTTATTATATCAGAACAACTTATATACAACAGTTAAATTAAATTCTTGTAAAATGGGTAAAGATACCCTTTATTAATATTGTTAAAGAAAACTTTAATACATGTGAGGGAAATAATCCCAACAATTACGAAATTGTGATAGGTCTTCAGGTACTTCAACTTCTTGAGATCTTCGGTAGTTGGATCTAACAATGAATCTTCGAGGGTCCAAGTTAGATAAGAAGAATGGAGAAATTCCAATGTAACTAGTTGAAGATGTCTTGAGAGGTTCAAGATGGTAACCAACAGAATGGGGAATTTCTAAAGGATCTTCCTTGGACAAAATAACAGATTCTTGATTGTTGACAACTGAAGGTAAAGTTGAAGAAGTCTGCTTGACTGGTGATGGAGGAAGTGGAGAAACTGCTGTTGGAATTCTAGTATGGTGTAGAATCGCTCGTAACGTGCTACGCTGTCTACTAGATTTGCTTGATACAGTTCTATTCTTCATAACAATCCAGAAGGCTTAAATAAATGTATTATTATGGAAAGACCTGAGGAAACCTCTAGGTTATGTTGAGAGTAGCTAGGTGGTGCACTCCAACTAAACTCTGAATGATTTTCCAATTTGCTCCCCTTTTATACTAAATCCAGACAACCAAAATTATTTCATTGGTTGGTCCAAATTGATTTTCACCAATCACGTTGCTGAAAATCTGTGTGGGAGGAGTCATTTTGTACAACGACTGAGCTCGACTGCACTTCATAGTGACACTTGCATTGCAATACAAACACTACGTTTCTATGCAGGTAAGCAGTTTGATTTCCAAGGTATCTTGATATAAATGTTACCCTGGCATCGGACTGAAGCCCCGATATACCCCCTTGCTGGAAATGGAGTTAATCTGGAAACGAACCGTTTTCCTTATTTTTCTACCTGCTCTGGAGGTAGTGACAGGTATTGTTCCTGTGTCTGGTTGTTGGTTCGTGTCTTCTGGTTTGTCTTCCATAAATGCAGGTTTTATGCGCTCTGCAGATACAGTAACCTTTTTATCTCCATTAGCAATGGTAATTGTATTTCTTCCTCGTTTGATGACTAGATATGGACCTTAGTATGGTGGCTGCAAAGGTTTTCTTACTGCGTCGTTTCTGACAAAAACGTGAGTGGCTGTAGCTAAATCTTTAAACACAAACGTTTTTTGTTGTCTGTGGCTAGCTGTAGCTATTGGTTTGATGTTACGGATGTATCTGCGTAGTTGTGTGATATAATTTTCGGGTTCCAAAGTTTTATTTTGTTTTGAATCACCCAAAAATTCACCGGGCAGACGTATTGTTTCGCCGTAAACCATTTCTGCTGCAGTTGAACCTATGTCTTCTTTCCATGCCGTGCGAATACCGAGGAGTACTATAGGCAAAGCTTGCTGCCATTCATCAGGAAGATGACAAGACAGAGCTGCCTTGAGATGACGGTGGAATCTTTCTACTAATCCATTTGCTTGAGGATGATACGCTGTGGTTCTTATTCTTGCGAACCCTGTAAATTCCTCTAGTCTCTTAAATAGTTCTGCCTCAAATTGTCTACCTTGATCGGTTGTGACTCGCAGTGGTGTTCCAAATCTTGCGATCCAATGTGCGAAGAATTCACGTGCTACTGTTTCTGCTTCGATGTTCTCTATTGGTATGGCTTCTGGCCATCGGGAGAAACGGTCGATGCATGTTAATATGTATCGGTAACCTCGTGAGATTGGTAGAGGTCCAACGAGGTCTATATGAACATGGTCGAATCTACCGGATGATAGTTGGAACTGTTGCATTGGTGGTGCATTGTGCCGAATTGTTTTTGATCTTTGGCACTGCATACACTGGCGTGCCCATGTGTTGCAATCTTTTTTCATATTCGGCCATACAAATTTTTCAGAAATCAGCTTAGCGGATGCTCGACAACCTGGATGTGATATTCGATGTATGCTGTTGAAAACTTGCTTTCTAAATTTGGTCGTGATGAAAGGTCGCACAATGTTGGTTGAAATGTCACAGTAGATATTTGTGTTGCTATCAGGTATGCCAATCTTCTTAAGTTGCAGATTGGTGCTGTTATTGCTTAGGATCTGTTGAAGTTCTTGGTCGGTTCTTTGGCCCTCTCCAAGATCTTTATAATCGATTCCTATGCTAATTGTTTCTAGCCTGGATAGTGCATCGGCTACAACATTGTCTTTTCCAGCGATGTGCTGAATGTTTGTTGAAAACTGGCCGATATAGTCCAAATATCTGAATTGACGTGGTGAACATTTCTCTGCCTTTTGTTTAAATGCAAAAGTTATTGGTTTGTGGTCGGTATATATTGTAAATTCTCGACCTTCTAGAAGATGTTGATAATGGCGAATGGTGCGGTAGATTGCTAATAACTCTCTGTCATATGCTGCATACTTTTGTTCTGCTGGTGACAGTTTTTTAGAAAGGAAAGCTAACGGTTTCCATTCTCCATCTTCTAGTTGCTGTATGACACCTCCTATTGCGGTATCTGATGCATCTGTAGTAACAGCTAGCTTAGCTTTTGGAATTGGATGTGCCAGTAAAGCTGTATTCGCTATTTGCTGTTTACAGAGCTCGAACGCTTTTTCTGCTTCTGGATTCCATTTAACTGGGTGATTGCCCTTGAGTTTCCCTTTTAGTAGCTCGTTTAGCGGTGCCTGAGCTTTAGCTGCATTTGGAATAAACCTTCTATAGTAGTTGATCATTCCAAGGACTTGTCGTAACTTTTTGGCTGACTCAGGTTTGGGAAATTCTTGGATTGCTTTTACTTTTTGAGTTAATGGTTGTGTTCCATGTTCTGAAACTATGTATCCAAGGAAGTGGACGTTCGGTTGGTTAAAAACACATTTTGCTTGGTTGATTATGAGACCATGATCCTGGAGTCTTTGAAAAAGTTGCCGTAAATGTTTGATATGTTCTTCTTCAGATGCAGACGCTACCAGAATATCGTCTATGTACACGTAACAAAAATCTAGGTCCCTTAGTATGTTGTCCATAAATCTTTGAAACGTTTGTGCTGCATTACGTAGGCCGAAGGTCATGAATGGAAATTCGAAGAGACCAAATGGCGTAGTGATTGCTGTTTTGGGAATGTCTTCCGTTGCCACTGGAATCTGATGATATGCTTTAAATAAATCAATTGTTGAAAAGCATTTTTTCATGTGCAGGCCCTGAGAAAAATCTTCTATGTGCGGCACTGGGTATTTGTCAGGTAATGTTCTCGCTTTGAGTGCCCTGTAATCTCCACATGGTCTCCAGTCTGCATTTTTCTTTGGAACCATGTGAAGTGGAGATGCCCACGGACTTTTTGATGGTCTTGCAATGCCCAATTTAATTAAAAGTTAAAACTCTTTCTTTGCGAAATGGAGTTTATCAGGTGCAAGTCGCCGTGGCCTATTAGCAACTGGTGGTCCTTCTGAAGTATAGATCTAATGTTCTGTGTTATGCTGTTTGAACTTTGGTACACCTGCTGGTCTGGTTACTTCAGGGAATTCTCGCAGTAATGTCAGTATCTGCGCATCTTTGCTAATAGTGCTGATCGTGCTGTTGGTTGATACTGCAGCTTTTCGTCCTTTGGCCATGATGTTTGTGAGTGTATCATGTAACTTCTGCTGCCGGATGTCTACGAGCAAGCCATAGTGTGCTAGGAAATCAGCCCCGATGATGGGCTTTTGTGTGTCTGCAATGATGAATCTCCAGGGAAAACTTCTTCGTAGTTGGAGATTGAGTTCCAATTGTACACTTCCATATGTTTTGATTTCACTATTGTTGGCGGCATATAATTTGTAGTTTGTGACAAGTTGCTTCCCTGGAACTAGACGTCTGGGAAATACGCATACGTCAGCTCCAGTGTCGATGAGGTATTCGATTTTGGAGATTTGATCTGTCACAAATAGGCGGCGGGGATGGCTAGGAAAATCGGGTACCGCTATTGTCGATTGCCTTGCTCGTTTTCCGAATTCTTGGACATGCTGCATGGGGGAACGCATTTTCTGGCTCGTTCTTTGTATCTTTGATGATACCAACACTTATCAAATTTTTGGTTTCTGGAGACGCTTCTATATCTACCCCTGGTTTGACTGGATGAGCGTGTGTTTGATCTACCTCGCAGTTGAGTTTTGAGTTGCTCGATTTCGTTCACGAGACGCTTTACAGTCTCGTGTGTGTCTACTTTAGTTTCGTGAACTTGAGTTTGAACCATTGTAGTTGTACTAAAGATGGCATCTGCGAGTTCAGTAACATCTGTGAGAGGGTTTTTGGTTTGTGTTGCCAAAATTGCTTGAACATTAGTAGGAAGTCGGCTTATCCAAATGGAACGAAGTAGAGTTTCTGGTACTACTGTTCCTGCTAACTGCTGAAGATGTCGTAAAAATTGAGAAGGTTTACGATCTCCCAGTTCTTCTCTTTCAAAGAGTTGTCTTGTTTTCTGCTCTTGGCTGATGCTGAGTCTCTGGATAAGGCTCTTCTTTAACGTCTCATATTTATTGGCTGCTGGTGCTGCTGTAAGAATGTCTCTCACCTCGGTGGCGTAACGTGCCTCTAGATTACCAGCTACATATCCATATTTCGTTGCATCGTCGGTTATGTCGGATACAAGAAATTGGCTTTCTACCTGTGCAAACCATAATTCTGGATCATTTGACCAGAATGGAGGTATTTTTGCTTGTACTCTTTGTACGGAACTAGGTAGAGAATCTTTGTTGTCTGTCATTATTCAAGTTGTTCTGATCACGTCGGGCTTACCAATTTGTAGCGGTTTGCGTACTCTTATTTGTGATATTGAATTAATCTGACTCCAATTGATTATCAAATATGTTTATTATATCAGAACAACTTATATACAACAGTTAAATTAAATTCTTGTAAAGTGGGTAAAGATACCCTTTATTAATATTGTTAAAGAAAACTTTAATACATGTGAGGGAAATAATCCCAACAATTACGAAATTGTGATAGGTCTTCAGGTACTTCAACTTCTTGAGATCTTCGGTAGTTGGATCTAACAATGAATCTTCGAGGGTCCAAGTTAGATAAGAAGAATGGAGAAATTCCAATGTAGCTAGTTGAAGATGTCTTGAGAGGTTCAAGATGGTAACCAACAGAATGGGGAATTTCTAAAGGATCTTCCTTGGACAAAATAACAGATTCTTGATTGTTGACAACTGAAGGTAAAGTTGTAGAAGTCTGCTTGACTGGTGATGGAGGAAGTGGAGAAACTGCTGTTGGAATTCTAGTATGGTGTAGAATCGCTCGTAACGTGCTACGCTGTCTACTAGATTTGCTTGATACAGTTCTATTCTTCATAACAATCCAGAAGGCTTAAATAAATGTATTATTATGGAAAGACCTGAGAAAACCTCTAGGTTATGTTGAGAGTAGCTAGGTGGTTCACTCCAACTAAACTCTGAATGATTTTCCAATTTGCTCCCCTTTTATACTAAATCCAGACAACCAAAATTATTTCATTGGTTGGTCCAAATTGATTTTCACCAATCACGTTGCTGAAAATCTGTGTGGGAGGAGTCATTTTGTACAACGACTGAGCTCGACTGCACTTCATAGTGACACTTGCATTGCAATACAAACACTACGTTTCTATGCAGGTAAGCAGTTTGATTTCCAAGGTATCTTGATATAAATGTTACCCTGGCATCGGACTGAAGCCCCGATAAGACAATCATGTGAAATACGTCTTTGGGAGACGAACCGCCAATTGTGGATGGGAAATATATTTTAAAAAGCTAAGTATTATTCTGATTGTTGAATGTTTACTGCCAAAAGTTGTTGGCAATGATAATGTATAATTTTGTATCCCACAGTGCATAATACGCACAGATTCGTGGGCTTGTAATTGCATAAAGTGTGCTTATTGCTATTGGTGTCAAAGAAGAATGAATATGTTGTTGCTCGTATAAATGTTTATTATTTTGTGTATCTCACAGTGCATAATAGGCACAGTTATGTGAGCTTTAAAGATGTGTTTTAGTTTTTCGCCAGAAAGATGATTATGTTTATTGGTATTTTTGTTGTAATTGCACCAGAGTTGTGCTGAGACGGCGAAATGTTAGCCTTGATTGTATTTTCCTTTGTGAGGCAGTGAATGTATTTGAAATACCCTTAGATGTGCATAAGGCATGAATATGAATTTTAGTATTAACTAGATTTTTAAGTTAGTTTATAATTTACACTAGATAATTAGATTAAAAGTAGCATAATTTTATTTACATGTGAGAACCATACGAACGAGGTCACCGCATCCATTTGAGATGGAATACAGTCATGCTATCCACAATTTTCCCAATTTGCAGTGGGCAGCTGTATGCAGTCAGAAAGAAATCAAGCAAGCAAATATCTACTACTTGCAAGAATACACTAACCGTTCTCCAAAGACCTTTTGACTTGATACTTCTTCACCTACAATCTAATTCCAAATATTTTCCTATCAGTCCCAATAACTAACTCCTATTGCACAATTTCCAAATTTAAAAATACTTCCTACCTATCTTAAGTTTACTCCTTGTTAATCATTCCAAACATACCTTGATAAATTCAGTTTGTACCTACTATTCCAAGTATGGAGAACCAAATCGAAATTTGGAGAACACATAAAATATCTACACTTAAATGTCCTTTTTTTTTGGTGAAATCAAATACCGTTCAGCAGGGATTAATCACAGAATATACCATCATGAAGATTAAATACTGGAATCGCACAAACTACATTTTTGTAAAAAGTTATTAAGACGATACCTGAACAGGTTCATATTCTGCTTATTTGGCGAATTTAATGCTTAAACCGGAAGTGATTGTGGTAGTGCTGATGTAACAATAGTGAACTGAATAATGACTGATTTGTGACATACTGACATTTATAGACTATTATTTTTATTATTATTATTATTTTATTATTATCATTATTTTGGTATTGTTTTAGTATAAGATATGAATTTTGTGTAAACCGGCTCAAACTTATAAACGTCGGGTCGCCGTTTTTCAAAGGGGGGTAGTAATGTTACGAGGGAATTAATTAGTCAAAATTATAATCTTAAAATATATTCAAAATTTATTAATCTAAAATTCATTATGAAAGAGTTACATTTCAATGTATTGCATTATTGCTGCATCTAGTGTTTGCATTTGCATTGTGTCATAATTAGGTCAAACTTAGACTCAGCATGTATGCAATAATAAGAACTTTAGAAATACGAAATAAGCTTGCTAAGGGTTTGTGTAATTTTAACCCTAGAACACTAATAGGTCGTAAATTTTACGACGGACGAGTTAGGGCGAATGTTCTTCGGCACTTCCGATGAAAGGTTCGTCTTGTAGTTTTCAGTACCTTCCTAACTAGTGTGGACCTAGATATTACTACTTGTGCAGGTGTTAAATTGTGATCCGGTAATAGTTATTTTGAGGTGACGTCGTAAATTTTACGACATAGTAGTAAAGCCGTACATGGGAAAAAGAGTGCCCAAAAAGAGTAAAGTTGTTTTATTGCTGTCAACACTTCACGAAGGGGCAGAAATATCAGAACAGAACGGTAAACCACACATAATTTTAAACTATAACCAAACGAAGGGAGGAGTCGACACATTTGATCAGCTTTCTTCTAACATGAGTGGTAGCAGAAAAACCAAGAGATGGCCTTTATGTGTATTCTACGGTATGGTAAATTTACTAGTATAAACTCATTTATTCTATACAGTTATAATACAACGAAGAAGAATGAAAAACCTTTGAATCCCAATCAATTTATGATCCAATTGGCTCATCGTCTTGCTAGGCCGTGGATGGAGCAGAGAATAAATATCCCAAATTTGCGTCGTAATCTCCGCCAAAGTATTGGCGAAATATTAAAGGTGAATGTGGATAATGAAACCAAGGAGCCCCCTGATAATAAGCGTACAGTTTGTTTTTACTGTCCTAGTCGTTTAGGCGTATGACCACCACTTATTGCGCGCACTGTACACAAGCAATATGCGGAGCGCACCGTGGGAATTATTGTACTTTGTGCGCCTCATAATAAAATACATTTTTTATAACTGTATTATATTTTGTTACCTACTATGTAAGGAATGTATACCTACTTTTATAACTTTCCTAAATAAATCCTAATTTTCACAATTATGGTTTCTTTTAAAACTCGTAAGATTGACGACGCTCTAGTAACAACGTAAACCAAAACCATATTAGTGTTCTAGGGTTAAGGAGGCTATTGCCAATGTGGGCAAGAGTTGTAATGGTTAAGTTAAAATTAAATTTAGAGTTAGTTGTTATCTGGGTGCCGAGAGGAGAAGGTCCCGGTGGCAAGGGAAGTTGGCCCTTGCCAGTTACACCCCTCTCGGGGGGCGTAACAATATAATATGTAATTAAATAAATATGTAATTTATGAAATATAAAAAAGTTATAAACAGATCGTACTTGTAAAAAATCACCCGGTATTATTATATTGGCTAATTTAGTTCAAAGACAAAATACTGGATTTAAATTCTTTCAGAATACTACTGATACTGCATCTTCCACATTCTTCCACAAGTGCGTATCGTCCTTATCGAAAAGGGGTTGTGAACGAATGTGATGCTAACGAAGCACTAAATAATGACGTGGTGGGTTTTAATAATTTCATTTTTGGTATCTACGTTTGTTTATTTTGATCTATCTTTTATAGATTATAGACGAATATATAGTTATACCAGGTGAGAACAGGCAGATATCAGCTCACTGTCTTCAAGATTTTTTTATCCAACACAGTCTGCCAGACTTTGATTTAATAACGTTGTTATCAGCCACGCCTATGGGCTTGGAAATCCTGAAATATTACGAATGCAAAAAAGAAGAATCTGATAAATTTGCACTTATACCTAAAAAATCACTTTGTTCTAATATTCCCAGCCTTTTGCATACATTAGCTAATAGTGAATTGTGCGTTTCAAAACCTTATTAGCATAATTATGTTCTTTTTTTATATAACATTTTTTATTCAATAAATTCTTACATATATAGAATAAATAACTTCCATTTTATGTTTCATTATTTTATTTATATATTTTTATTAAAGATTTCGTCAAAATTGTATTCAAAATTGTATAAAAACTGTACCATGCAACTTACCTTAATTAATTGTATCATAGTTTTAATTTAAAGATTCATAAATTTCTTAAATTAAAGAAACATAATTATTCTTGGATTAACCACATTTTTAGGTTCAAATAAATGTATGTAGGTTCAGTACAAAAAGTGTTAAACTAAGACGAACCAAACTGCAGGATTAAATTAAGAATGAACGTTTCATTTAAAGAAAGAAATCGACAAAAATTCTTGGATTATCCTGTTGTTACGGTTTAAATAAGTGTATACGTGGTTTCAGAACAAATATGTGTTAAACTAACACTAAGTATATTGCAGGATTGGAATAAAGTAAGGGTAATGTGCAGTCAACCATATCGAAGGATTGAATTAAAGCAACAGATGCATGCACTGGTTTTCTTGAATCAAAGTAATTACATTTATACTAAGAAGACCGTAATAAAGAAATATTTTTCTTAAATTAAGTAAATATATTCTTGCGTATACAGGGTGTTTCTTAAATGGCGGACACGCAGAGCACTACGCGATTCTCATGTTAAAACTGAGTTGAAAAAGTATAGGCGATTTTGTCCTAATGTATTTAGTTTCCGAGTTATTCGCATTTTAAAAATTTAAAATTTGACAACATTGCGCATGCTTGCACGGACTTTGTTTTAAACGTTTGGTGTTTTAATAAGGCAGTATGAACAAGTTTCCTAGGTAATAACCTCATAGCTACAATGCACTGTTGCAACATATTGAAAAAAAGTTTAACAACAGATATTTATCAGAAAGAATGTCTTCGGAGGAAGGAATACAACGTATAAAAAATTCCAAATTTATTAAGATTTAATATTTGATTGATGCACAATGCGGAACGGTTAAAATTTACCCGTTTTTCCAAAGCATAAAGGAATTGAATCTGAATCTTTGACTGAGAATAACTCTGAAACTAGCGAAGAACGGGCATTATTGTATTATATTTTTCCAATTGGTATCTGGAGGGGGATGTAGTACTGTGCTCCGTGTCCGCCATTTAAGAAACACCCTGTATATAACCTTCGGATACATTTAAAGGAAGTGTAATTTATTTGATTTAAATGATTATTTTTGTGTGTGTAGGTATAGGGTTTGATCCTGGCTAAGCTAGGTACCCTGCTTTCTAAGAAAAACTTACCGATATTATTTACCTATACTATTATTATTTGTCCTTTTATGATAAACATTTCAGGAAAAGGCAGCTAATTATTTAAATTTTAAATTAAGATTGACCAGCTGAGAACAAAAGAAATACTTTTCAGAACATTTAAAATTTAAATTTGTACCTACTTTCAAAACCTTTCTTAAAATCACAGAATAATAATCCTTCTCAAGATCAGCGAGATAAAAAATAACACCTTGAAAACATAAAATATTTGCCTTAAGGCTTTACTTTACCTAAAAGAAATTTCGTTTTCAAGTTTAACAAGTTGCATACTTTTGAAAGAATATTTTTAAGCAATAGCTCTTAGCGGGATAGCTCTCCAATAGGTATTAGACCCTTAAATGCTTATAATAATTTAAGCTGGTTAAGATATTTGGGCGAAGGTCTCGGGTTTCGAGCAGGTAAATCGTTTAGTTGCTTTCGCATTGTATTATTTCTATTAACAAATGTACCACAAATTGTCATATTACACAATTACACTCCCATCTAGGAAAAAAAAGTCTGGAAGAAAAGCCGTGGATAAAAAAGCCGGCGGAATATATGTCGATATAATGATCGAATTGGTCAACTGCAACCGCGCATAAAGGGAATGAATGTTTTTAATAGACAGGTACCTACCCCATGCAGGTACCCCTGATAGCGATAAGCGCAAAATATTTTAATCCGCTCAAAGCTATTTGAGACTCTCTGCTCCTCTAAGTTTGCAGTTTTGGCTTCGAATTCGAACGGAGTTGTTGTGCAAAATTGTTTGTAAATTAGTATTGAATTTTATTTGAAAATTAGTGGTAGTGATATAAAATGGGGAATCATTCAAAGAAGAAATTAACGTGTGCTGGGCGAAGAATGTGCAAAAAGAACCTGATGAAACAGATCCGCCAGAATCGTGCGAGGTAAGATTACAATTAAAAATTCTTTATTTACAATTACTAAAAGTATTTAAAACTGTAGGAAAAGCAATGCTTTTTTTTTCGATAGAGGAAGATACAAGAATGGGTAACATGGAATGCACCGAAGAAGAAGAACTACTGGATTTGTATATTGAAAAAGAAAGCAAGCAACCTGAAAATAAAACGAAACAATATGTTAGCGGTCGTCGTGTTGTGGACCTTGTACATTTTTTAGATGCACTAAAATCGATGAAACACGACGGATTTGACTGTAGTTTTTTTAATATGCAACTAACATCCGAAAAAAAGATTGGGTTAAAAAGTATATTGACATTTACCTGCAATGTTTGCAATAAAACAGAACTCATTTCTACGCAATCAAATAATTGCAAAGATATTAATCAATCTGTAGTCTGTGGGGCAATTGCAATAGGAATAGGTCATAGTCAACTAAACGAATTATTTTCGTCGCTTGATATACCCCCAACTTCAACAAAAACTTTTATAAAGTATCAAAATATATTATATAAAACAATAGACGAATGTTCTTGGAATGAAATGCTTTTAGCTGGCGCGGAAGAAAGACAACTTGCAGAAGAAGCTGGCGATGTAGATGATGACGGAATTCCATTTACAACTGTAATTGTGGATGGCGCATGGTCTAAAAGGTCCTATAAGACTAATTATAATGCTCTTTCTGGCGTAGGCTGCATAATAGGAGCCAGAACCAAAAAAATATTATATATGGGAGTGAAAAATAAATATTGTTGCTTTTGCGATAAATTTAAAAGCATTAATAAAGAAGTGCCGGAGCATCAGTGCTATAAAAATTGGACCGGCACGTCAACTTCCATGGAATCCTGTATAATCTTAAGATGGTTTAAAAGTTTACTAGATATGCACAATTTGAAATATTCGCGGTTAATAGGAGATGGAGATAGTAGCGTATACAAAAAATTAAAAGAAAATAAACCATATGGTGCAAAATGTTTCATTGAAAAAATAGAATGTAGGAACCATATCCTAAGAAACTTTTGTCAGCGCATCAAAGATTTGACCAAACGCCCTAAAATTGATAATCAAATTAAGTCCTTTATTCAAAGTAGTATACTACAGTTCAGAACGGCCATTGTTGGTGCAGTGAAATATAGGAAAAACGAAAATATTCTGCTGGCACAAAAAATTAAATTACTCAAAGAAGACATTATTAATGGACCACGCCATATTTTTGGTGATCATCAAAACTGTATCAATGACGATAACAGTTATAAGTACTTTTGTAAAGGTGTTAAGCCAGGAGAGCATAATCTCTACCAAATATTTGAAAATTCAACAATTTTTAATGAATTTAAAATTATTTTAATGCGCGTAGTAAACAATGCTTCTAGTCTTTTGTATGACGTCGACAACAATTGTGCTGAAAATTATAATTCAATTGTCAATAAATTAGTAGGAGGTAAGAGGGTGAATTTTTCAAAACGTGGTGCATATGAAATACATTGCAAAGCTGCTGCCGTTAGCTTCAACAATCGCGGATCATTTATAGATATTGTTCAAAATAATATTTGTGGAGGTGAAGTGGGTGCATACACAAAAAAATATTCCGAGAAGGTAAGAAGCAGAATTCCTTATAAAATTGGTACACGAAAAAAAAATATTTGTAATACACAAGATGATGATTACGGTGCTGTACCTGAAGAAATAATAGACGATAAGACAGAGTATGAACTAGCTATGGCCAAAAATAAATTTTTACAGTATTTAACTGAAGTTAATCGCGAAGATGTATTCAATAATACCGTAGGGCAAAGTGCAAATCCTGCTTGGCAAAAAGAAAGATCGACCAGAATAACGGCCAGCACTTTCGGTGCAATTTGTAAAATGCGCCAAACCACAGACACCTGCAATTTAGTACAAAATATTTTAAATAAAACCACCTTGATAAAATCTAAAGCACTAGAATACGGAATAATGAAAGAATCGGAAGCTAAACTAGCATTCTCACGAAAATGTAATTTGGTAATACAGGAATCCGGTCTATTTGTCGATATAGATTATCCCTTTATTGGTGCATCGCCAGATGGAATTATAGACGAAGATACCATCATCGAAATAAAATGTCCATACACTGCGCGGGACTTGAACATTGCTGAAGCTGTAGAAAATAAAATCATTACTTATTGCGAGAAAGTAATCACAGAGGAAGGGGAAACTAAAATTAAACTAAAGACAAACCACAACTACATGTATCAGATACAAGGACAACTACATGTAGCGCGGAAAAAGTTTTGCTATTTTGTTGTATACACCCCGAAAGATTTGCTAATTGAAAAAATTGCCTACAACCACAATTTTTGGTTAAAAAATATGGAATTTAAATTAATTAATTTTTACTTATTCGCCTTGTTACCAGAGATTGTAGATTCACGTCAAGCACGAAATTTACCTGTAAGAAATGTACAATGCAAATATTTATAGTAGTTATACATTACAATGTAAGATATTTGTAAATATTGCATGTAATTAACAATAATTAACCTTATGTTATGAATAATAATACTTAAACTAATTTAATCGTTTTATTATTTTCTATTTTATTGTATTATTCATAAGTACCTATAAAGTTTCCATAAAAAGTCATTACTATAAAAGTCATTTACCCAGCAGATAGGTAGAATACAGGTAAAATTATTCTGAACAAGTAAACAAGCGCCGATATGGTGTTGGACATCTACACAATAGGCTTTTCTAAGAATGGGGTATAATCTCTTATAATCGGCTTTAAGTCCTAAAATGAATCTTTACAGAAATTCATAACCAGTCATGGTGGTTGCCTAGATTCAATTTAATGATTTTATTATAAGATCCAGTCTAACAAAGTTTAACAAAAATTTAATCTATACCTCCCTAGATAATTTTAGTAGCTACTCCCCGATATTAAGTTTATTAAAATAACAGTAAAAATAAGGGAGTTATTTAGGTATTGAAGTTTTAATCTATAAAATTAATTACATAAAACTCTTGCAGAATTTCCAAAAAAATCGCTTGTAGCCCTCTAGGTATTCCTTGTTTGTACAATATTCTATATCGATATAAGTTTAAATACTAATCAGAAATGTTTTATAACGCTTTAAAATTTGACAATATTACCTATCCTCGCTGCCAAGGAAAGTAAAGCCTTAAGTATTTTAAACTGTCCGCGGCCTAAAATATTTTATATTCTTATATTTTTTACAAAGCCCTTGTTGATTATTACTTCAAGGTTACAGCGGCATTGGTTATTTTTTGACAGACAAAACTGTAGTTATAGGTATCATTGTATAAGGGTAGGCACGGACAATGACCCATTTACAACCCCACCCAACTTATTATAATAATTCTAGTTTCCCGCAGTTTCCTGTATTGCTTGTACCTACCTTGCTTAATTTGTTTCTGTGTTAAATATATGTAGGTATTGTAAATAAGTAGAGCCCGGAATTTTATGAAATTTCATATTCTTCATTAATGGTTAGATTGTTCCGAAATAAGATTTTCGCCTCCGGTAGTAGTATATAGATTTAATTGGTGCAATAAAATTTTTCTTATTTCATCATATTTTGGTTCTTTTTTCATATTTACGAAAATTTTTCATATTTCGTAAAAGTAACATTAAAAAAATTCTTGAGAATATTTTTGGAAAGCATTATATCTAAAGTAGTTGGTAGGTAATATTTCTAAATCCTGTAGCATTTCTTATGGTCACGTTCCTATTCTTTAAAAGATTAAAAATATTACGTATTTTTCTCGGAACAACCCTTTACTGATTGCTTCCAGGTAGCTGAGGAATATTCTAGCAATTTGAGCTACAAAAATTCAAATACCTCGGTGTAATCTGTCCAAGCAAGTGTTTTAAGTGGCTCTCGGATTAGCTACAAAAAATAAGAACCTACCGAGAGAAATCCCTTGATCGTTCTCTTATTGTAAGAAGATCAATAGCAACAGAAATTAGTTTTTAGCAAAGAAAATGAAATTTCAGAAATTAAACATATTTCGAATTTAAAATTTGCGCCAGTAATATTCAACGTAGCTTTCCAGCTTTGAAAAATACATATGTTGACCGATAAAAGACGAGGGCTTCCGCCTCAAAATCTAGAGAAATTGTTAGTGATTTATTGTAACAACACGCTGGTAATAATTTGTTTTTTCAATTTTATTTACCAAACATTTTTAAAACTGACTATTTTTATTGATTTTGCTGATTATTGATTTTCTTCTCATTAGCACTGATAGCAGTCGGTGTTGCCCCTTATAAACGACGCTCATGGAGGCGGCCAGCCCTGGGAAGCGCCAAACTTAAGATAAAAAATGTTTTGTTTTAAGATATTTAAAAAGTACCTAGATACTTTTAATAAATTTAGGTCCGATCTTTCCACTTCATAATAAAATGGCCAATAACTATTCGACAAGATAAGGTTGACTATTGCATATAATTATTATGTGAACAAGGCCTTCATTTTTAAACTATGGTAGAATAGTACCTATTTCAGGTGACTACTATGGTAGATTGAAGAATTTCAACGAAGAAGAGTTATGTCTGGGAAATAGGGAGAAAGTGGCGGATGATGTGAATAATTTAAATGATGTTTATACGGATGTAAAACGAAGATTACATGAGGCTTACGAACGAAACGAACGGCATTACAATTTACGGAAGCGAGAGGTTAAGTTTAAAGTTAATGATGCTGTTTGGAAAAGAAATTATGTTCTTTCTGATGCTTCCAAGCATTTTATTAGTAAGTTGGCTCCCAAATATGTTCGATGCATAGTGAAGGAGGTTACGGGTACAAAGACGTATCGTTTGGTAAATGAGAAAGGGAAAAATTTAGGTATATGGAGTGCTGAAGATTTGAAAGCGAATCCTCCAGATTCTGACGACGACAGTATTAATTAAACGCAACATGTTAGGTGGAGGGTAGTATTATACCAGTTAGGGTGGTTGGTTGGGCGTTTGGTGGGCCACTTGGGGAGCGGTTGTATGGGATTTTTTTTCCCGAATACACCTTTCTCTCCGTTAGGACCTTCCAGACTGTTTTTCTGCGTTTCATTTTGGTCAGTTTGTCGTTGGCGTTTTGTTCGTCGTCGACCTTTAATTTAGTTCTCGTTTTAGAGTTTGAGTAGTTAGGGTTTTCACTTCTTCCCTGTTGTTATTAAAAGAAGTTGTTGTGTTGTTGGTTTCTTAGTTTTGGGGTTGGGTTTGCTTACGTTGGGGTTGGGTGGTTTTCAGGTTAGCGGAACTTCTTCTTGCTGGGGTACTTTCCACCTCGGGGTTTTTTATCGGAAGTTTTGTCATGGGTTGGTTACGGGTGTGATTTTGGGTGGATTTCGGCTACTCTGGTGGCCTGAGGGTATTGTGTCGGGTTGTTACGGGCAACTCACCGGCGCAGCATTTCCATCCAGCAGCGAAGAGTTGTTCGATCCCTGACATGATGCTTCCTTGCCACTGGGTTAGTTGGGGTTCTCCCTGAATCATTTCCTGTATTTGTATTTAGTGGGTTGGGTTTTGGTTTTCAATTTCGTGAGTGTCGTGAATGTTTTTTTTTTCATTTTCTTTCCAGACAGTTAGCTTGTACCTCGGGTATTTTTGTTGTGGGAGAACCGTGAGTTGTTGATAACGTGATGCAGCAAGCGCCCTCTTCATTTTGGATGCCACAGGCTACCAGGTTAATTTTATGGATTGGACATCTCTTTCCCTTATTTTTTTACTTGAATTTCCGATTTTTCTGTTTGAGAGTTGTGTGGATAAGCCTTGGGCTATATTAATTACTGGATTTATGATGTTAGGTGGGGCTAATCAGTTGGTAGGATCATGTTGATCAGTAGGCTGATTAGTTGTGTTTTAGTATTTAGTTGAGGTTATTGTGCTCAAAGTGTAGCATGATAAGTGGTATAAGAATATTTGTCGCTATTAATACCAGCACGTTTACACGATGTGTGTCTTTGGGGTTGCTTGGGTACTGGCGAATTACGTATTCTGACGTAGAATCTGGTTTAGATTCTGGTTTGACGACGATTTATGGAGGAAGTTTTTCCTCATTAGTTAACTTCGCACCTGTTGGATTTGCCTGACCATAGTATTTGGGGTGGGTTGAAGTTAGTTTTAGGTTAAACCGTTTTGTAGCTGTTGAGACAGTGGTTTAATCAGATGTCCAGATAATTCTCGTTTGTCTCTCATACAGATTAATCTTTCTACTGTTTTGTTTTAGTGAGTATTCCTATTCAATTTAAATGAATAAAGTTGAGATGGATGTAATAATTTAATAAAATTAAAAATTTTTGAGAATTGTCGCATCCATTTTATAATATTTCGAAGATTACAAGTTATATAAAAAAAAAAGTATTTAATTAAATATTTCGGATAATTAAATCCTTCATCAGTAATTTACAGCTGATATTGTTAACATGTTTAGAAAAAAAATAAAATTATTATAAGATTAATTATTGTGGTGGAATTTTACACACCACATCCTTGTTAATAATTTAACCATGATTAAGTTAAAATTTTTGAATTAATATTAAAGAAATAACACCAGTAAAATTACTTTGCAAAAGTTTTTTCAGTAAGAAAATTTTACAATTTAACCAACTTAAACACGTAAAATATCCTTTTTTTTTTTATATAACTTGTAATCTTCGAAATATTATAAAATGGATGCGACAATTCTCAAAAATTTTTAATTTTATTCCTATTCAAGTATTTTTAAACCTTTTTGGTTTCTTTTTGGGCCGGGGGTGTATACCGATGTAGTTTTGTGGGTTACCCATCGTTATTGTTTTTGCAGTAATTTTTAACCTCATCTAGTCGTTTCAGTCATTATTTTCCTTTCGAACTTGGTAATAAATATACTATTTGTAAAGATTTCTTTTCGACGTAAAACTACTCGATGTAGTTTACCGAGTTGGAGAAGGGAGAAAGTTTTCCTGTACGGTCAAGCAAACAAATTCTTGCTCTTCCCATTTTACAATTGCAGTGAACGTTAGTTTTCTAAAAGAAGGTTATTTTTTTGCTTTGTGCGATTTAGAAAAAATAGCCTTTTTTGGTTCACCTTTTTACTTATTTTATGGTAATTTGATACGTTTTACAACCTGCGAATTGTTGGAATGAGAGGAAAATTTCCGCTGAGCACGTGTTGGAAGTGCTACGCATAGATAATAGCACGTGAAGTTCTTTATGGTTAATCAACGGCTACGAATAATTGTTAAAGAAGCCTATTTGTTTTATGAAGATAGAGAGAGAAGATCCGGCTAAATATTGAATATTTATCGACCCGTTTGGATGGAAAGTTTTGGAAACCTTGGAGTTATCATTTGGATAATTGGAACCTTGGAGTGCGTTAATTTTCTGAAGAAAATGTAACCAGAAGATTCTTACGTCGTACTATATCTTGAATGAAGATTTCGACTAGTGTTCTAGTGTATTTTAGGAATTCCAAATATTCAATCCAAACGTTAATTACTAACTTATCTAAGTGGATGGTTTCCTGTTCTTCGCTGTAATTATTTAAGTATCCTACGATTTTCTTCTAGTAAAGCTACCTACTGTAACTTAGTGCTTTTCTGTTTGATAATTATCAGTTTTGATCATTGCAAGTTCATTTTATATTGAGTAACTTTTAATTCTCGATCTGACATTAATTAATTTGTTGTTGCTTTTGTAGCGGTTTGCGTACTCTTATTTGTGATATTGAATTAATCTGACTCCAATTGATTATCAAATATGTTTATTATATCAGAACAACTTATATACAACAGTTAAATTAAATTCTTGTAAAGTGGGTAAAGATACCCTTTATTAATATTGTTAAAGAAAACTTTAATACATGTGAGGGAAATAATCCCAACAATTATGAAATTGTGATAGGTCTTCAGGTACTTCAACTTCTTGAGATCTTCGGTAGTTGGATCTAACAATGAATCTTCGAGGGTCCAGGTTAGATAAGAAGAATGGAGAAATTCCAATGAAGCTGGTTGAAGATGTCTTGAGAGGTTCAAGATGGCAACCAACAGAATGGGGAATTTCTAAAGGATCTTCCTTGGACAAAATAACAGATTCTTGATTGTTGACAACTGAAGGTAAAGTTGAAGAAGTCTGCTTGACTGGTGATGGATGAAGTGGTGAAACTGATGTTGGAATTCTAGTATGATGTAGAATCTTGCTTGTTGCAGTTCAATTCTTCATAACAATCCAGAAGGCTTAAATAAATGTATTATTATGGAAAGACCTGAGGAAACCTCTAGGTTATGTTGAGAGTAGCTAGATGGTTCACTCCAACTAAACTCTGAATGATTTTCCAATTTGCTCCCCTTTTATACTAAATCCAGACAACCAAAATTATTTCATTGGTTGGTCCAAATTGATTTTCACCAATCACATTGCTGAAAATCTGTGTGGGAGGAGTCATTTTGTACAACGACTGAGCTCGACTGCACTTCATAGTGACACTTGCATTGCAATACAAACACTACGTTTCTATGCAGGTAAGCAGTTTGATTTCCAAGGTATCTTGATATAAATGTTACCCTGGCATCGGACTGAAGCCCCGATATACCCCCTTGCTGGAAATGGAGTTGATCTGGAAACGAACCGTTTTTCTTATTTTTCTACCTGCTCTGGAGGTAGTGACAGGTATTGTTCCTGTGTCTGGTTGTTGGTTCGTTTCTTCTGGTTTGTCTTCCATAAATGCAGGTTTTATGCGCTCTGCAGATACAGTAACCTTTTTATCTCCATTAGCAATGGTAATTGTATTTCTTCCTCGTTTGATGACTAGATATGGACCTTGGTATGGTGGCTGCAAAGGTTTTCTTACTGCGTCGTTTCTGACAAAAACGTGAGTGGCTGTAGCTAAATCTTTAAACACAAACGTTTTTTGTTGTCTGTGGCTAGCTGTAGCTATTGGTTTGATGTTACGGATGTATCTGCGTAGTTGTGTGATATAATTTTCGGGTTCCAAAGTTTTATTTTGTTTTGAATCACCCAAAAATTCACCGGGCAGACGTATTGTTTCGCCGTAAACCATTTCTGCTGCAGTTGAACCTATGTCTTCTTTCCATGCCGTGCGAATACCGAGGAGTACTATAGGCAAAGCTTGCTGCCATTCATCAGGAAGATGACAAGATAGAGCTGCCTTGAGATGACGGTGGAATCTTTCTACTAATCCATTTGCTTGAGGATGATACGCTGTGGTTCTTATTCTTGCGAAAACTGTAAGTTCCTCTAGTCTCTTAAATAGTTCTGCCTCAAATTGTCTACCTTGATCGGTTGTGACTCGCAGTGGTGTTCCAAATCTTGCGATCCAATGTGTGAAGAATTCACGTGCTACTGTTTCTGCTTCGATGTTCTCTATTGGTATGGCTTCTGGCCATCGGGAGAAACGGTCGATGCATGTTAATATGTATCGGTAACCTCGTGAGATTGGTAGAGGTCCAACCAGGTCTATATGAACATGGTCGAATCTACCGGATGATAGTTGGAACTGTTGCATTGGTGGTGCATTGTGCCGAGTTGTTTTTGATCTTTGGCACTGCATACACTGGCGTGCTCATGTGTTGCAATCTTTTTTCATATTCGGCCATACAAATTTTTCAGAAATCAGCTTAGAGGATGCTCGACAACCTGGATGTGATATTCGATGCATGCTGTTGAAAACTTGCTTTCTAAATTTGGTCGTGATGAAAGGTCGCACAATGTTGGTTGAAATGTCACAGTAGATATTTGTGTTGCTATCAGGTACGCCAATCTTCTTAAGTTGCAGATTGGTGCTGTTATTGCTTAAGATCTGTTGAAGTTCTTGGTCGGTTCTTTGGTCCTCTCCAAGATCTTTATAATCGATTCCTATGCTAATTGTTTCTATCCTGGATAGTGCATCGGCTACAACATTGTCTTTTCCAGCGATGTGCTGAATGTTTGTTGAAAACTGGCCGATATAGTCCAAATATCTGAATTGACGTGGTGAACATTTCTCTGCCTTTTGTTTAAATGCAAAAGTTATTGGTTTGTGGTCGGTATATATTGTAAATTCTCGACCTTCTAGAAGATGTTGATAATGGCGAATGGTGCGGTAGATTGCTAATAACTCTCTGTCATATGCTGCATACTTTTGTTCTGCTGGTGACAGTTTTTTAGAAAGGAAAGCTAACGGTTTCCATTCTCCATCTTCTAGTTGCTGTATGACACCTCCTATTGCGGTATCTGATGCATCTGTAGTAACAGCTAGCTTAGCTTTTGGAATTGGATGTGCCAGTAAAGCTGTATTCGCTATTTGCTGTTTACAGAGCTCGAACGCTTTTTCTGCTTCTGGATTCCATTTAACTGGGTGATTGCCCTTGAGTTTCCCTTTTAGTAGCTCGTTTAGCGGTGCCTGAGCTTTAGCTGCATTTGGAATAAACCTTCTATAGTAGTTGATCATTCCAAGGACTTGTCGTAACTTTTTAGCTGACTCAGGTTTGGGAAATTCTTGGATTGCTTTTACTTTTTGAGTTAATGGTTGTGTTCCATGTTCTGAAACTATGTATCCAAGGAAGTGGACGTTCGGTTGGTTAAAAACACATTTTGCTTGGTTGATTATGAGACTATGATCCTGGAGTCTTTGAAAAAGTTGCCGTAAATGTTTGATATGTTCTTCTTCAGATGCAGACGCTACCAGAATATCGTCTATGTACACGTAACAAAAATCTAGGTCCCTTAGTATGGTGTCCATAAATCTTTGAAACGTTTGTGCTGCATTACGTAGGCCGAAGGTCATGAATGGAAATTCGAAGAGACCAAATGGCGTAGTGATTGCTGTTTTGGGAATGTCTTCCGTTGCCACTGGAATCTGATGATATGCTTTAACTAAATCAATTGTTGAAAAGCATTTTTTCATGTGCAGGCTCTGAGAAAAATCTTCTATGTGCGGCACTGGGTATTTGTCAGGTAATGTTCTCGCGTTGAGTGCCCTGTAATCTCCACATGGTCTCCAGTCTGCATTTTTCTTTGGAACCATGTGAAGTGGAGATGCCCACGGACTTTTTGATGGTCTTGCAATGTCCAATTTAATTAAAAGGTGAAACTCTTTCTTTGCGAAATGGAGTTTATCAGGTGCCAAGTCGCCGTGGCCTATTAGCAACTGGTGGTCCTTCTGAAGTATAGATGTAATGTTCTGTGTTATGCTGTTTGAACTTTGGTACACCTGCTGGTCTGGTTACTTCAGGGAATTCTCGCAGTATTGTCAGTATCTGCGCATCTTTGCTAATAGTGCTGATCGTGCTGTTGGTTGATACTGCAGCTGTTCGTCCTTTGGCCATGATGTTTGTGAGTGTATCATGTAACTTCTGCTGCCGGATGTCTACGAGCAAGCCATAGTGTGCTAGGAAATCAGCCCCGATGATGGGCTTTTGTGTGTCTGCAATGATGAATCTCCAGGGAAAACTTCTTCGTAGTTGGAGATTGTACACTTCCATATGTTTTGATTTCACTATTGTTGGCGGCATATAATGTGTAGTTTGTGACAAGTTGCTTCCCTGGAACTAGACGTCTGGTAAATACGCATACGTCAGCTCCAGTGTCGATGAGGTATTCGATTTTTGAGATTTGATCTGTCACAAATAGGCGGCGGGGATGGCTAGGAAAATCGGGTACCGCTATTGTCGATTGCCTTGCTCGTTTTCCGAATTCTTGGACATGCTGCATGGGGGAACGCATTTTCTGGCTCGTTCTTTGTATCTTTGATGATACCAACACTTATCAAATTTTTGGTTTCTGGAGACGCTTCTATATCTACCCCTGGTTTGACTGGATGAGCGTGTGTTTGATCTACCTCGCAGTTGAGTTTTGAGTTGCTCGATTTCGTTCACAAGACGCTTTACAGTCTCGTCTGTGTCTACTTTAGTTTCGTGAACTTGAGTTTGAACCATTGTAGTTGTACTAAAGATGGCATCTGCGAGTTCAGTAACATCTGTGAGAGGGTTTTTGGTTTGTGTTGCCAAAATTGCTTGAACATTAGTAGGAAGTCGGCTTATCCAAATGGAACGAAGTAGAGTTTCTGGTACTACTGTTCCTGCTAACTGCTGAAGATGTCGTAAAAATTGAGAAGGTTTACGATCTCCTAGTTCTTGTCTTTCAAGGAGTTGGCTTGTTTTCTGCTCTTGGCTGATGCTGAGTCTCTGGATAAGGCTCTTCTTTAACGTCTCATATTTATTGGCTGCTGGTGCTGCTGTAAGAATGTCTCTCACCTCGGTGGCGTAACGTGCCTCTAGATTACCAGCTACATATCCATATTTCGTTGCATCGTCGGTTATGCCGGATACAAGAAATTGGCTTTCTACCTGTGCAAACCATAATTCTGGATCATTTGACCAGAATGGAGGTATTTTTGCTTGTACTCTTTGTACGGAACTAGGTAGAGAATCTTTGTTGTCTGTCATTATTCAAGTTGTTCTGATCACGTCGGGGTCACCAATTTGTAGGTGTTTTGCGTACTCTTATTTGTGATATTGAATTAATCTGACTCCAATTGATTATCAAATATGTTTATTATATCAGAACAACTTATATACAACAGTTAAATTAAATTCTTGTAAAGTGGGTAAAGATACCCTTTATTAATATTGTTAAAGAAAACTTTAATACATGTGAGGGAAATAATCCCAACAATTATGAAATTGTGATAGGTCTTCAGGTACTTCAACTTCTTGAGATCTTCGGTAGTTGGATCTAACAATGAATCTTCGAGGGTCCAAGTTAGATAAGAAGAATGGAGAAATTCCAATGTAGCTGGTTGAAGATGTCTTGAGAGGTTCAAGATGGTAACCAACAGAATGGGGAATTTCTAAAGGATCTTCCTTGGACAAAATAACAGATTCTTGATTGTTGACAACTGAAGGTAAAGTTGAAGAAGTCTGCTTTACTGGTGATGGATGAAGTGGTGAAACTGATGTTGGAATTCTAGTATGATGTAGAATCTTGCTTGTTGCAGTTCAATTCTTCATAACAATCCATAAGGCTTAAATAAATGTATTATTATGGAAAGACCTGAGGAAACCTCTAGGTTATGTTGAGAGTAGCTAGGTGGTTCACTCCAACTAAACTCTGAATGATTTTCCAATTTGCTCCCCTTTTATACTAAATCCATACAACCAAAATTATTTCATTGGTTGGTCCAAATTGATTTTCACCAATCTGGAAATTTTCAGTACCAGCCTCGGAAAACTTAATTGAAACTTTTAATTTTAACTTTCCCAAATCAAACCTACCATATATTTTAATTCCAAATTCACAAGATAAACTATTATTAGATACAGGTAGTAGTAAGACTATACTATCACCTACTTTTGTAGAAAAACACTTCCCAAATTCAATAATCAATTATAATTTTCAAATTTCTACTGCTCATGGTACATCATACCATAATAAAATAGCTGATATCCCAATAAATTCTCTTTTTAATGAACCCGGAACACATTTGTGTTATTTATTTGACTTTAACCCGAATTACATAGGAATTATAGGTGCAGATTTAATATCTGATCTTAATGCCTCGATAGACTTTAAATGGATGCACATCCAAACAGACAGTACTGTAGTACCCTTTTATTACAACCCTTCTATGTTACGTCAAGAACAACAGCGTAGAAATGAATGCAATTTTTCCAAAATAAAACGATGTATTCAACCTATTAAACACACGACTTTACCATCTAGATCCGAAACCCAAATTATTTTACCCACCGTTAATAAAAATGGCACGTATTTATGTGAAAAAATTAAATTTAATCAATTTTGTGAGACCCCCCGAGCTCTTGTGAAAGTACATAACAACTATTTCTATACCACCGCTATAAATACATCCGAAGAAAATCACACTTTTGAAATTTATCAACCCTTAGTTCTAGACGAACTTATTAACCCTCATGACACAAATAACATTCAAATTAATAATACCGAAATAACAACACAATCCCGCAATCAGATACTAAACGAAAATATACAAAATATCAAGACATCACATTTAAACCACGAAGAAGCTCAATCTCTTAAAGATTTGTGCTATCAATATAAAGAAGTATTTCATTCGCCGAAGTTGCCCCTTTCATTTACAAACTTAATTAAACACCATATTAGAACCAAAACTAATATTCCAATTTATTCAAAAAACTATCGTTACCCTCAAGTACATCGTGAAGAAGTAAAATCCCAAATTAACCAAATGTTAAAAGACAATATAATTGAACATTCAGAAAGTCCTTACAATGCCCCTATTTGGATCGTTCCAAAAAAACTAGACAACTCCGGAAAACAAAAATGGAGAATAGTCATTGACTACCGAAAACTTAATGAAGTTACCATCGAAGATAAATACCCATTACCACTTATAGAAACGGTTTTAGATAATCTTGGTAGAGCAGAGTACTTCTCTACTCTCGACCTGGCTTCCGGTTTCCACCAGATGGAAATTGTAGAAGAAGACAGGGAAAAGACCGCTTTCTCGACAGAGGAAGGTCATTTCCAATTCAAGCGAATGCCGTTTGGACTGAAAAATGCCCCCGCATCATTCCAACGATTAATTAATCAAGCATTGATTGGTTTAACACCCACGCAGTGCATGGTTTACTTAGATGACATAATAATATTTTCTGTTTCTTTACAAGAACACCTTAAAAAACTTAAAAACGTCTTTGAAAAATGTCGAAAAGCAAATTTGAAAATACAATTAGACAAATCGGAATTTCTCAAACCTTCAATAGCATATTTAGGACATATACTGACGAAAAACGGTATCAAACCAAACCCTGACAAGATTAAAGCCATTACTAAATTTCCATTGCCCAAAACAAGGACAGAAATTAAATCTTTCCTTGGCCTTTTAGGTTATTATCGAAAATTTATACACAATTATGCCAAAATAACTAAATTTCTAACCACCTGTTTAAAGAAAGACGCTAAAATTATCCATGATCAAAACTTTATCAAACAATTTGAAAATTTAAAAAACTTGTTAACAAATCAACCAATATTAGCATACCCCGATTTTAGTAAACAATTTGAATTAACTACAGATGCTAGTAAATTTGCGAAAGGTGCTGTTTTATCACAAGGCAAACCCATAAGCTATGCATCTCGTACCCTAAATGCAGCAGAGGTTAATTACCCGACAATAGAAAGAGAACTCCTTGCTATCGTCTGGGCCTGCAAACATTTCAGACCTTACCTATTCGGTGTAAATTTTATCATATACACCGACCACCGACCTTTAATATGGTTAAGAAATATAAAAGAACCTAATTCTAAATTGACTCGTTGGAGCATTAAACTCGAAGAATTTAATTTCACCATAAAGTACCTACCCGGAAAATCTAATAAATTAGCTGACGCCCTTTCCAGAATAACCATTAACCCCTTATCAACAAATAGACTCGATACACCTGAACCCAATTTTAATGACAATGCTAGTGTTATAGCAATTAGACCAGATACACCCGACTTATCTGATTTTACAATACCAGTATTTAATCCACCTACAAGTCCAAAAATCAAAATTCTTTCAGACATAACATTAACACCAATACCTATACCAGCTATATCTCGTGAAAATATAAATAAAAAAGATGAAAGCTCCTTAGCTGATACAATACACTCACAACAATCGTCTACACCTGTGATTGATATCGCAGAACTACCCTTACAGAGGTATAAAAATCAAATCGAATTTATAAACGCAGTACTTCCAAAACCCATTCAAACAACCACTTATGACGGTTATACTCACTTAACCGTATTTGCCAATGACCACAATTATAACGATAAATTTACTGAATTACTAATTGAATATTGTTCTCCTAAACAACAATATTATTGTATATTTCAAAATAATAATATTTTCGACAACTTTTCAAAATTCATTGTGGGTAGCCTGAATGACAACTCCCCCAAATTTCATAAATGCACCAAACAAGTAACTTACGTCACAAACCCAGATCATAGAAAACAATAAATTGCCAATTATCACTACGGTGATACGAACCACAGAGGAATTAATGAGACAATTGAACACCTCCAAAGAACACTTTATTGGAAAGGAATGAATAAAGAAATTGACACCTTCATTACCAATTGTGATACATGTAAAAGGGAAAACTACAACAGCAACCCTAACAAATTACCCTTCCAACTTACACCTACAAATGATAAACCTTTTCAGTGTCTTAACATAGACATCTTCCACATCAACAATACCCAATATTTAACAGTAATCGATAATTTCAGTAAATTCACCCAAGCTTACTTATTAGAATCACGAAATGGAATTGATATAACAAATGCCTTATTTAAATATTTCTCAAATTATGCTATACCCAAAAAGATTATCGCAGATAACGAATTCGATACTGCAATTTTTAAAGAATTCTTGAAGCTACATAAAATCGAATTACCCCAATGCATCATGAATCTAATTCACCCGTTGAACGTGTGCATTCCACATTAATTGAACATTTTAGACTCCTTAAAAATATGCCCGAGATAGATAAAATGCCCCATTGTATTGTGACGCTACTTCGGTTTTCGGTGTTTTTCTTTTTAATCCTCGGTGAACTCGGGCGCCAGATTTTAATGAGTTTACTCTCAAACGGCTTCGTTCCTATGTTGGTGGTCGGAGAAACGAAGACCTAGGTATCTACAGTGGAGAAAACAGGGTATGCTAATAAACAAATGAAATACAAAATGAGTATTTAGTTTATTAAACACAAAATAAAGGAATTGTAATTATTTACAGATACGGTAACCTAAAAGATGCAATCTTAAATAAAACAGTCGGCGGTGCATACGCTTGAGAACAAAATAAAATAAACTTGTATCAAAATATAATAAGCGGTCGGTCAGTATAATAGACGGTAGAATAGTATAATAAACGGTAGTTACGGTAGCGGTATTAACGGAGAGGTTTACACCCTTTGAAACTTAGAAAAATGCCTCCTAAATGAACGGCAAATTCAAAGCTAGATACGGGACTTGGTTCAGATATGCTGGACCTGGGTATCGTGACCACAGCGCCGCTTGAAGTCAAGATCGCCAGGAGACAAAATATCTCGGACCTGGGGTTTGTAATTTCTCTCTGACTCCGTCTAAAGAGAAATATATAAGATCTTTCGGAGTTACAAAACTAAACGGGTTTGCTAACACTACCGTCTCGAAAATCAAGTCCACAGCCCCGCTTGAAGAAATGATTGTCAAGAGTAGTAATGAGAGCACCAGGACCTTGTGGTTCTACCTCGACTCCGTCTAAAGCAGAACGTACAAGTTCCTACACGGAAAGCAAAACTAAAACGGGATAACTAACGGTGATGCTAATATGAGAGCCCTGGATACCACGACCACAGCCCCGCTTGAAGAGGTGGTTGCCAAGAGTCACAATACCAGCACTAGGTCCTAGAATTTTACTTCGACTCCGTCTGAAGTAAAATAAATAGCACCAGGTCTAAAACGGTATAAACTAAACACGGAGGGTAACTAAATTGAACTCACCCTAAACTGAACACGGTACACACCCTAAACGGCACTTTACAAAATTCGGAGGGTTGTAAACTCACCTAGTCGCTGTTGGCTGTTAAACCTTAGAAGACGGATCTTCGAATTGCTATTTTATTCCAGAAAATTCGGTTTTATACGGGAAGAAATCAGACCGCGCGCGCTCGGCTCCCCAACACTAGCGGCCGGTACGGGTAGGGGCCAGCGCTCGCTGTCTCGCGGTCTGAGCGAGGTCAAGCGTCAAGAATACATATATGACCTTAAATATTTTACATTGCAACAATGAAGTAAACTAAATATTTTACTTTACTATATAAAATAAACTATTACGGTCTTAAAATAAAATATATAATTAATAATAAGAAAAATTACGGAACTTCGTTACAGTATTTTAGCATACAATAATACAATCCATTCTAATCTCAAATACACCCCTAAAGAAATCCTGTTTGGACATACTGATAACCAAGATCCTTATGATCTATGTACAGATACTTTTTATGAAAATTATTTAAACGATCATAAGAATCGAATGACCCATTTTTATAATGAACTAAAAGACAAACAGATTGCAACCAAACAGAACCGTAACAAAAATCTTAACAAACATAAAGACTTAATTGTTTTTAAAATTGACCAAAAAGTTTTTCTTAAACAAGATAAAAGAAATAAGAAAATAGCTAAATTTAAAGGACCATTTAAAATCATTAAAATATTAGATAACCATATTTATACCGTGCAAGATGAACACACGAAGCAAGTCTTTAACAGACATGCAAACGAAATATTGCCTATTAAGGAAAACAAAAATGTTACAGGTACATCATTGCCTGGTCCTTCTTCTTAACCTCAATATTAGGCGACATCACGATTACTGACATTTCTGACAACCCTGGACTTTACCCTAATATACTTGGACAAGCCCTCATCAGAGAAGGTGCATGGACAATTATTAAAAGTGTTGATTACGACTCTGACATCAATACTTATATTATTTTACGCACAAATATTTTACTGCTTATTGCTTCATTAGAAAATAAGAATTATATTTTAGAGCATAGAAGCTTTACAGCTATAGATGATATAACGCTTAACCATAATAATCAATTATTACTGCTTAAATCCTATATTGATAAGGTAGATAAACTATTAGATCAAATATTTCCCGAAACTAAATCTCGTACAAAACGAGGTCTCATAGACGGTCTTGGAACTGTTTTTAAATTTTTGACAGGTAATCTTGACGCTGAAGATGGTCAAAGATACGAAAGGTCAATTTCAAATTTACAAAAAGCTAATGATATTAATGCTAAAATTTTAATTGAACACACTCATATTCTTAACGATACCCTAGCAGACATACAAATTCTCAAACAAAATCAAGATTTATTGTTGAACAACATCAATAA
This sequence comes from Hemicrepidius hirtus, assembly GCA_963082805.1. Classification (NCBI taxonomy): domain Eukaryota; kingdom Metazoa; phylum Arthropoda; class Insecta; order Coleoptera; family Elateridae; genus Hemicrepidius; species Hemicrepidius hirtus. Next base: position 17,587,176 of record OY720162.1, read on the forward strand.
AACCATTTTCCAAAATAAAGAATTATCACAAACCATTGGATCTATGTCCACTCGCAATCTACTAAATGAAGCCCTATTTTCATTACAACTCTTTTCTAACAGCGAATTAGCGAATTAGAAAACGCCTTAACATTCGCATATTCACAACAGATGCATATGTCATTGTTAGACAATAAAAATTTAATGATCAATTTAAAATCAATACATACTTTTCTTAATAAAAATTATGGTAATTCTCTAGATCTTCCATATCCCATTAACCCAGAAAACATACATTTATATGAAAACGTTATTGTCACTAAAGCTTACCAGATAAAAAACAAGATAACGTTTATTTTCGAAGTACCATTAGTAACCAAAAAGCAAAACTACCAACTACTTGAATTAATACCTTTCCCAATTTACATTAGCCCTACATATTATCGCATGATTCTACCTACATATAATACAATTTTGTTTAACCCTACTGAATCGATACCCATCGAACCAAATCACTGTAAATTTACCAATCCTGGTAATTATTTCTGTGACCAAAGAAATCATTTTCGGTTACCTAATTCTAAACTTTGCGAAACCCAGTTGTTATCTTTTGAAGTTAACCAAACATGTAAACCATACACTTTTGATCTATTAAATTTAAAGATCACCCAAAAAGACTCTTCTTCCTGGCTGATAACGACCCCTAATAAACTATTGATCGATGTAAAATGCTCTGATCAAAATTACAAAAAGTACATAGAGAAATCGAACTTGTTACATTTAACTCCTGACTGTTTTGTTTTAATAGAACATAATGCTCTCTTATTTGACATGAAAATTACAAATAAAGAAAGTAACTTATTGAAAGTTGCTAGTATCAATAAACTTGATCCTAACACCCCAGAATTAATAGAGATTGGCTCCATAGATTTACTTCCCATCAACACTCAAAAACTGCTCAACAATAAGATTGAACTCGGTAAACAAGAACAATTGTTGAAATCCGTTAGTAATGTAGATAACCATGTTTATATGTCTGTTACTGCTATTATTTTTATTGTAATATTTGTATTATGCTTTATATTGTGTGCTACCTATATATATTGTAAACGTCAAACTTTTAAACATAAAATTCTTAGATATTTAAGTGTGAAACAAATAAATGAACCGTTAAAATTAATCGATTCTAAAATTTAATATTTTCATTAAAATATGTAAATTTATCTTAGGATGGAGGAGTTACATAAATATCCGACATCTTATCTTTTGCTGGCTCTGCTTCTTCAAAGCAGACTTTATATGATTAGATAATAAGTTGCTTATGCTATATTTTGTTCTCCTGTGCGAATACAATAATTAGCTTTAGTCTTAGAACTCCTGTAGTTTAAAATAAACTCCTACAGTCAAATAAAAAGTTTTTAAAAATTGTTTCGGCCTTTTGCGATACGAAACTCGCGTATGTGCGATATTTGGAAGACAATAAATTTGTCACTGTGCCGTTGTCATTGGTGGACAACTTCGATGAAAAAGTTGACATTAAAAAAAATAAAAAATACAACGTCAAGTGGCCGTCCGAAGACGGAGATGATTATGATGCTGAAGTGAAGATTTATATTGGCGGTAAGTACCTTCAATGTTATTATTTTATATTATGTAAAAAAAGCGACGGATTCTTCTGAATTTTTTAGCATAATATAATAATTAAAGGCTAGATTTATATGCATTTTCATATTGTTTTGCATTATACACAGATTTTAATATGGCGGAATGATGGTTCCTGGGGGGGAGCTATGTACTATCTTGGAAGGGCTAATCCCCCAAGACAAAATTTTACACCAGACAATTTAGAAAAATATCTGGCTACTTGTTTTCTAATATTAATATTAAATAAAAAATATTATGCTTATTTTGATTTTTTAATGCTTTACTTTCCATATTTCGTCTTTTTTAGCGCATATAAATCCGACCTAAAAATTTTTGGATTTTGGATTTTTAGGTGCATATCTTGCCTGCATATTTCGGCTTTTTTAATGCATATAAATTCGGCCTTTAATAATAAGACTGAAATACTAAGATTGTCAAAATTATTTGAATGATAAAAAATATTTTATATTCGATTACCTAAAGCAAATGAAAAACCAGGCATTAAGAGAAATTACTATATTATAAAAAAAAAATTTAGCATCGGAAGACGCTATAACCCGCTTAGTGGACAGTCGGAGGGTGCGCTGTCAGAATAAAGATCTTTTAATCACCGATTCTGAAGGAATAGATTCAGATGTTGATTTGGCAGCGGAAGGACCAAGTAGACCCGCAAAAGTAAGTTTTGAAATTTTTTTGCTGTGAACATTTCTATATTGTATTTCTAATTGAACTTATTTTTTTTTAAATTTATTATATTAACCCAAAAGAGACAGAATCTATAACAGGTAATAGTATACTAATTAAAATATGGTAAATGTCTAATTAAATTAAGTTTGGTTATCTAATAATAAGGACTTAACATTTCTTGTGAAACTGGCTATGTTCGAACAATTTTTTACGTCACGCGGTAGTTCATTAAACCAAATTACTGCTTGATACATTAGTCTTTTTTTCCCAATGTTTTTGATGTTTGGTTGGATGTAGATGTTCTCATTGGTCCTTGTGTTGTGGGAATGCATATTATAATTGTAGTTTAAATTTATGGAGGGATTTTGAATTAAGTTGTTTTTAATTTTATATATTAATTTCACAGAGTCATTTTTAACAATATTGGCAATATTTAGAATTTTTAGCTCAGCATATAGTCTATTTGTACTGAATCTATACGGTTTTTGAAACAGGATTTTTAAACTCCTGTTTTGGGCTATTTGTAGTTTCTTTATATTTCCAGCACTTGCTTGTCCCCAGAATGCTGCTAGATAATTTAAGTGTGAGTTTATAAATGAATGGTAGATTTGGTACTTCGTCTTTTTATTAAAGTATTGGGAGTTTCTTCTTAGATAATAACTGACGTTGTTGACTTTTTGTATTAAGTTTTTTATGTGTATCTCAAAGCTCAATTTATTGTCGAGAGTAATTCCTAGATACGAAGCATTTTGCACTTCCTTCAATGTATTAGTTCTCGATATTCTTAGGGCCCATGTATCGTCAGATTCTGGTTTGTTAAAGCATAAGTAATTACATTTAGTTTCATTTAATTTAATCCTGTTGTCTTTGGTCCACAAGACTATCATCTCTAGATCACTTTGCGCTTGATTGAAAACCTGATCAATATGACCAGAATAGAACAGCACTGTATCATCAGCATACAGTATAATTTTTCCCTTTAGTTTTATTTTAGTTATACTGTTGATGTATATTAAGAAAAGTATAGGGCCTAGTACCGACCCTTGCAGTACACCATATTTTACTAATCTTTTTGTACTGGTATTATTGTTATACATCGTGAATTGGTAGCGGTTATTTAAATAACTTTTGAATAGGTTAAGCGCAGGTCCCTCAATCCCCAGCTGTAGTAGTTTGTTAATTAGTAGCACATGATCCACAACATCAAAAGCTTTACAAAGGTCTAAAAAAATTGCTAGCACTGTGTTTTTCCTATCTACGTTGTCATAGATGTATTGCATCGCCATTGTAATTGCACTTTGTGTACTTCTTTTACTAATGAAACCATGTTGATTATTTGCATCAAATTCCACATCTTCGAGAAATTTCACTAGTCTGTTTTTAATTACAATTTCGTATATCTTTGCAAACACCGATATGACTGTTATTGGCCGACAGTTACTTGGAAGTGCTTTTGCGCTTTTCTTATATATTGGTGTTATCTTCCCAATTTTCAATTCATCTGGAAATGTGTTGTGTTTTAATTCCTTGTTGATAATTTTTGATAAGATTGGAGAGAGAGTATTGCTTAGTCGTTTTGCTACATTAGTTTTTATCCCATCATATTGCTGTGATATGATCACATAAGATTAAAAGATAAGATTAATAATGGTAGTTTTATTCTATTAAATACTGTTAGTTAGTGGGTTAGTAATATTGTTGAGTATGAAACACAAAATAATAAAAAATAGGGTTGCGAGTATCATTTCCGATACAAGTTTTCAGTTTTCAAATTTAATTTTTCTTTCATTTAACTCTTTTCCATATGTGGTGTATTTTAGTTCGTCGATGGTTGTATTCTATTTCAATTTATCAATTATAGATAGAACTTCTTCTTTAAATGGCTAAAAACCTATAAAGTAAATTTTATTAGTACGGTTAAGTTAAAACATAAAAATTGAACTGGTTAATGGATTTTGATGATTGTAATTGGGGTAACAAGTATGTATAATCTTTGTAAATAGTTATTTTTGTTGTTTAAATCTATGTATAATTAGAATTAAGGTGTGAAAGTATGAATGACTGGATATTTTTATAAATCGGGAACTGTCAAAAGTTTTGTATTTATTTAAATATTGGGTTTTAAAATTGATTAGATGTTAAGATGGTTATGTAAAAAGGAGTAGTTGTTTGTGAGCTATAAGTTTATCATAGTGATTTTGAACAAAAAGAACAGAGTAGGGAAAAATTTTGTGAAATTGTTAAAAGTGTGCAAAAGTGTTCGCTTCGAAATCAGCTTTATCCTACATCAAAAGAAAGAGGAAAATTTATGGATCAATAAGATAAAGAAAGTTTTAAGAAATTTTCAGGCGCCAGAATGGAATAATTAAAAAGAAAAGTTAATTAATTCTAGTGATTAACTTGCAATTGTTTTTGGTGTGATATCCTAGTTTTATTACTAACTGTTGAATTTACCATGACAACGATCTTCTTTTGTCCAAAAATTTGCAGAAGTTATATATAGGAGAGCACAGAAGACAAGGGAGCTTTTTCTCATTAATATCCTACTGAACCTATGTGAGGTTATAGTCAAAAATTTAAGGAAAACTTGGAAAGTTCTTAAGTTTGTCCTTGTTTCTACAATAATATTCAAGTTTGAATGTTTATAAATGGAAAATTAAGTGTTGAAAGTACAACATACCTGTTTTAATGTGGTGAAATGAAGATATAAATTTCGTTTTGCAATTTGGTTAGCCATTTGCAAATTTGTGGGAATTCAGTTTGAAATTAACTTGCGCAAGTCTGGAATAGCTTCGAACTTCAGTACCGGATTTAGGATTATCTAAGATAAGTTTAATTTTAATTTGTGTATTTATTTCTTTGTGACAATTTGTAAATTATTTGGGGGGGTTTTTATTGTTGGACATTGACAGTTCAATTTTGTGTAATTTTTGTGTGAATGATTTGGTTTAATTCGTAAATAGTTAATTTTTTTTTTATTTGTTTGCTTGTTTGAATAAATTTATGTTTTTCGTTCAGTTAATGAAGGAGGTTTTATTTAAAGTTTTACTGTGTTTCATAACTAGCTCTATTCATCGACAACCTGAAACGACCCTGAGGAAAAAGAGTTGTTTTTTTGTATTTTGTATTCAAAAGAGGAATACTGGCGCCCAACAATTTTTTTATTGTGTGTTTCAGGACAACAATTTCGAGCATATCATAGCATTTATTTTTGGATTCCAACGTGGGGCTTTTTAAAGTCTCTTAGCATAGCAATATCCTGGTGCTGCATTATTTTTTAGTGAGTTTATTATTTTCCGTATTTCTTCAGAAGTAGTAGGGAGCAAATACATTGTCGCAGTGTTATCAGGTCTTTCTGTACCTGCTGTTGTTCTTGTTGTTTGGTCTCCAATTACTGTTTCAGCAACCTCAGTAAAGTGATCGTTCAGTATATTACAAATTTCAGCCGGATCTTCAGTTTCCTGGCCATTTTTTGAAAGTTTATGTATTATATCTGTTTTATCTTGGAGCATAATAGAGTCATTAATAATGGTCCATTGTTTCTGTACGGAGTTAACAGCATTCTTGAATTTGCGTTCCATATGTTCTTTTTTATTCCTAATAACTAGTTTTTTTTAATTCAATTTTAAGTTTTTTGAAATTGTTCTGATAATCCAGATTGTTTGGATGCTTTTTCATTGTCACATACATTCTGTTTCTTTCCCTTACTTTATTGTTTAGATCTCTTGTAAACCATCCTTCATCTATATTATCTGTGAATTTTCTGTTTTTTGTTTCTGTGGCTTTTTTTATTTCACTCTGGATAGTATCAATCAAAGCTTTAAAGTTTAATTCATCCCATTTTGAATTTCCTAAGGTTACTTGGATATTTTGAATACATTTTTTTGTATTGATTAGGTTTGATATGTATATTTGTTTTTCATGCTTTTTTGCTGGTGTGTATTGTATGTTGATTTCTAGTAGCATATGGTCTGAAATATGATGTTGATATAGTTTTATGTTCGACTTACATACAAAGTTACTAAGAACATGATCTATTATGGTTCTCTTATTTGTTCTTGTATCAATTCTTGTTGCATCGTCTTCATTGATAGAATTTAAAATGTTAAACCCATTTCTTTTTATTAGATCACAGTATTGATTACATACATATTAAATTATTATTATCCAGGAGTGAAATATTGAAGTCCCCAATGCATATGGTATTTTTCCCTTGTATTGCTTCTTCAAGAATATTAAAAAAGGACTGATATGGTGAATCAGGTTTTTTATATACACCAATAATGTTTAGGTTTAGTGCTGGTACTTCTATTGATAGTATATTGTTACCTTCATTATTTATAGCGTGAAGAACTTTACTTGTGTATGTATTTTGTATATAGATTGGTACACCCCCTCCTCTATCTTCTCTACACACATGCGTTCCTTTATATCCTTGAAATTTTATCGTTTCTGCTTCATTCTGGTATAGCCATGTTTCTGTAAAGATAATTAAGTTTGGTTTGTGTTGAGTTAAAATTATATCTATTTCATCTAATTTATGTCTGAGACTACGTATGTTAATGTATATTACTTTTTACTACGCTTTACTATATTTATTACTTATTGTATACTATTGTATCGTTGTTGTATCTACTATTAATTTCAACAGGTTCGCAAATATACAACAACAATAACTGAAAAAAGTCGGGGTCATTTACAAAGAATAATGGAAGGATAAACGAGACATAGAATTCATCGCTGATTTCTTTTCGTGGTGTTGTGGCATAGCCAGAAACCGTAAAGTGGACTCCTTGCGTACGAACGAACATGATTTACAACAGTTGTTGTTAAAACTTAGTTTAGGGTTGAATTGACACCTTCGCGAAGTAGCTAATAATTCCCATGCATTCTTAGTATATCACAGGCAAGTTGAACAAAACCTTGCAGAAACTAGGCGCAACATCGATAAGCTGGACCTTATCGACCACAATTTACGGAACACCATTGATAGGACTGCTGCACGCTCCGATATGAATACTCAACGGGTAACGTTGTATGTTTATAACAATTGAACGCCGGAGAGCAAAAACCCCGTAAGTCCGATATTTTGACGATATGAGTTAAATACGTAATTCTGTTTCAAAACATGCCAGCTACCTATGTAATGTAAAAAAGCTGTAAGTCCGTTACTATGGGGCAAGTAAAACGCTAGACAAAATATGGTGGAATGCAGAAAACCGTTTAGTCCATGGACTTACGGGCTTTTTGCAAACCACGTTGTTAAGTGGCGCGCGCAATAGCACAGCTGTTACGTTTAGTGCAACCCAGTGCAGTGTTTATTTTACGGTTGGGACATGGAGTTATATGACTCGGAAAGTGATGAAGTTCATGTTAAGAAACGTAGAAATGAGAATGAATGGAAACGTAATAAAATAAAAAGGCTTAAAGCTGAAGGACAGGAGCATGAAAATTGGAAAGGAAATATCGTGCCGTGTAGAACAACAGGTGCAAGCTGTAGGTAAATATCCTGAAACTTTTTCTGATATTTTACATTAAACATTATAATCCGCACCAAACTAAATTTGCATATATTTTAGTTGCAGAAAGAAATGTTTCAAGAAATTCAGTAATGATGCAAGACTTCATATTCTTAATCGGTTTAATGCAGTAGGTGAAAATGGACAAAAGGTAGCCCAAGATATATATTTGCAAGGACTTATAACTCCTCGTGCTATTAGTCGACGTAGACCTAGAAAAGAGGGTGGTAAGCAACGGATTGGAGCCTATATCTACAAAATTAAACTGGGTACGTTGGGACCTATATGTAGTTAATATCATTTCATGTAAAAACATTAATTAAATATCATTTATATGTAACATATTAATTTAATTCACAGGTACTGAGGAACATATTGTGTGCCTTAAAGCTTTCTGCAGTTTACATGGCATCAAAACGGATCGTGTACAAAGACTTTCGAAACTTGCTAATATGGGGCTTTCTCCTGCAGAGCAAAGAGGAAAACATACAAACCGTTCAAATGCTGTACCGGAAGGTGTTCTCCAACTTATTGATTCACATATTCGAAAATTTCCGTACAGTGTCTCATTACAGTAGTACAGCAAAAAGGAGACGGTATTTAGGCAGTACCTTGACAGTACGTACAATGTATGAATTATTTCTTAAAGAAAATGATTATCAAAATTACACAAAATTCGTAAATGCAAAAGTGCCATTAGATAAAGTTCGTGGTATTGCTTCATATAGAACCTACCTTAAATATTTTCGAGACCACTTCAATTATGGTTTTGGTAGACCTCAGACTGATAAATGTAAGACATGTGAAGAATTAAATGTGAAAATAAAGTCTGAAAAAAACTCTGCTGTAAGGAACCAACTTCAAGCTCAATTAAAACTGCATAAATTGAAGGCAAAAACTTTTTATGAAGAAATTAACCGATGTAAACAGCTAGCTGAGGTTAATGAAGATACAGAAATGATAACTTTTGATTATGAGCAGAATCTACCGGTGCCTATAACAAACGTTACAGACGAGTTCTACTCTAGACAGATGTGGGTGTACAACTTTGGAGTACATAAGATGTCAGACAATAAACAAGTTATGTACATGTACAAAGAAACGGATGCAAAGAAAGGTTGTTCAGAGGTCGTTAGTCTACTTAATCACTTTATTGAGAACTATATACCTGAAACAGTAAAAAAACTGTGTTTTTTCTGATGGCTGCACAGGCCAAAACAGAAATCATACTTTAGTTGCTTTTTTTTATTGTCTAATTCAGATGGGAAGATTCAACTATATTGAACAACGGTACCCCATAAGAGGCCACAGTTATTTACCTAATGACAGGGATTTTGCGAAAATAGAACTTCAAAAAAGGCGACAGGAAACAGTAGAAGTTCCTGAGAAATGGTATGATATTGTTCGGAATAGTGTTCACTTTGAAGTTGTTGAAGTTCAACAAGACATGATTCTTGATTTTAAGAACCATTTTCAAAGTATTTTTTAAAAAAATATTACTTCTAAATGTTCACGTGGTATACCATCTGAAAAGTTTTTAATATCTGAATGCAAGATAATAAAATATTCTGCATCTCATAAGCACGAAATTGATGTCAGCAAAACAATGAAAGGTTCACTTTGGAGCAAGTTTGCTTTGCAGAAACCTAAAAGCGTTGTCAGTTTTCCTAAAGAAACACTTTATAAGAGTCTTCTACCAATGAAGGAACCCAAGATAGAAAACCTTAAAAATCTCATACGTTATCTCTCCGAGGAGTCTCAGCAGTATTATAAAGAACTTTTTAAAGCTTGTAAGAGTGTCCCAGGTGATGAAAGTGAATCTGATACTGAGTTTATATAACATTTCTTGGTTATTGTATTTGTTATTCTCTTTTCCTTGTATTTTTTTTGGTGGAAATAAAAAACCCCATAAGTCCACCTATAGTTTTATTTTTTTTTTGAAAAAACTATTCAAAATTTTTGCTTGAAATGAGCACTAGTTACTAACTGACACCCATTTTAAAGTTAGAGACTATTTTCAATAACAAACATTATTTTGTTTTCATTTTAAACAGTTTATTATGCCTCCTGAAACTTTTGTCTTAATGGACATAACTACTTTTTGCTTTCCCTGCTTCAATTTATTACGTTTAATTAATTTTGAACGCACAGTAAATAATTTAGAGATTATGAATCAATGTAAGGATCACAAGATCCCGACTGCAGTGGTGCACCCTAAAGTTCTTCGTCACGATTTATTTTTGCTGCTTAAAACGTTAAAACCTTTCGCTTGGAAAAATGATACTTGTACTTTAATGCATATGACACCCTGTATCTTGCAGTGGCATCGCCCACCTAAAATAATACCAAAATTTCGGCCATACGATACATCTCCGGGTCCGGATTACACCAATGTCGACCATTTCAAGACAAACTTTGCTATTTACCTAGATTTACAGCAGATAGTAGTTTCGGCCCACAGGGCGCGTATCGCATCCACCGCGGATGAACTTGGAAAGCACTGTCCCTTTCAATGTCGTACAAGTCAATCAATGACCATAACGGAAATCCGTGATGATATTTTTACAATCACCCACCCGAAAAATAAAAAAATTATCAAGTGTCCAGAAGCAGACACTCCTTTAGACCCTTCGGTTTAAAGGGTAAAAAATCCCGTTTAAGGGAGACCTAGAACTGGTAAGAAAACACAATTGAAGAAGAGCAAGTCACTACAGAAAATTTGGAACTGCCAGCAGGGAAAAGTGTGACATTGACACTTCAATCCGGCTCAGCTTTTCGGCAGGGTAAAATCCACTGAAACTCAATAAGTTGTTTTCACATGGTGGACGATGAAGGAAAGATTTTTATTGTTTTTGAGAGAATTTAAGGATACCGAATTGTAAGTACCTTAATTGAGTTACATAAGTCTTTTAAGGTCGGATTTCCATTATCGCTGTATTTTTTGGGATAATATAAGCACTATATTTTCTGGATTCTATGGAATATTGAGAAAATTTTGAGATACTCGAGTATTAAGACCCTGAATTTGCAATTTCTCAAAGTAGTCCTTCACGATGCGATGTTTCGATCTTTCCAAGCGGCGGCGAGAGAAAATGTGCACACTCTGCCATAACGCTATATCAAAATGTTCAGTTATTTTGATACATTTCCAAACTGCCTATGACAAATTGCAGATTAGATTTTGATTAGCTATTCCAAGGAAAAATTCTGGGATCAGGTGGTCTGCTACATCCGCAAATGATGACGGATGAGGCTAGATTAGATAATCATAATTTTTTCTAGGAAACTCTGTGAATAAGAATTACTCAATGATTATTTGGAAATTCATTGGTAAAGAGAAATTTACCAAAACATAGCTAATACCAGTTATCAGTTATTGAAGAGTGTAGGTATGAAAAAAGTTCCAATTTAGAACACACTTTAGTAACTGACACAACAAAAACTCTGTAAATAAGAATCTCTCAATGATTATTTGGAAAGAGAAATTTGCCAACATAAAATTTCGTCAACTAGAATCTAGATACTGCAGGAAAGTATGTGATTTACCAAAACATAGCTAGTACCAGCTTTCAGTTATTGTAGGGTGTAGGTATGAAAACAAGTTCCAATTTAGAACACACTTTAGTAACTGACACAACAAAAACTCTGTAAATAAGAATCTCTCAATGATTATTTGGAAAGAGAAATTTGCCAACATAAAATTTCGTCAACTAGAATCTAGATACTGCAGGAAAGTATGTGATTTACCAAAACATAGCTAGTACCAGCTTTCAGTTATTGTAGGGTGTAGGTATGAAAACAAGTTCCAATTTAGAACACACTTTAGTATCTGAAACAACAAAAACTCTGTGAATAAGAATCACTCAATGATTATTTCGAAATTCATCCGTAAAGAGAAATTTCCCTTCATAAAATTTCATCTTCTAAGAAGCTAGGTACTGCAGGAAAGTATTTGATTTACCAAAACATAGCAAATACCACTTTTCAGTGATTGAACAGCGTAGGTATGAAAAAAGTTCCAATTTAGAACACACTTTAGTAACTGACACAACAAAAACTCTGTAAATAAGAATCACTCAATGATTATTTCGAATTTCATCCGTAAAGAGAAATTTGCCTTCATAAAATTTCATCTTCTAAGTAGGTACTGCAGGAAAGTATTTGATTTATCAAAACATAGCTAATACCACTTTTCAGCGATTGAACAGCGTAGGTATGAAAACAAGTTCCAATTTAGAACACACTTTAGTAACTGAAACAACAAAAACTCTAAATAAGAATCACTCAATGATTATTTGGAAAATCATCGGGTAAAGAGAAATTTGCCGTCATAAAATTTCATCATCTAGATACTGCAAGAAAGTATGTGATTTACAAAAACATAGCTAGTACCAGCTTTCAGTTATTGTAGGGTGTAGGTATGAAAACAAGTTCCAATTTAGAACACACTTTAGTATCTGAAACAACAAAAACTCTGTGAATAATTACTCAATGATTATTTCGAAATTCATCGGTAAAGAGAAATTTGCCTTCATAAAATTTCATCTTCTAAGTAGGTACTGCAGGAAAGTATTTGATTTATCAAAACATAGCTAATACCACTTTTCAGCGATTGAACAGCGTAGGTATGAAAACAAGTTCCAATTTAGAACACACTTTAGCAACTGAAACAACAAAAACTCTGTGAATAAGAATCACTCAATGATTATTTGGAAATTCATCCGTAAAGAGAAAGTTGCCGTCAGTATTCTGCGTTACAGCACACTTCCGAGATTTACAGGCAGGATGGAGGCGCTTTGTTGTTGATTATCTCTGTTAAATACCTCATTTCCATTGAGCAAAACAGGAATAAAACAATCCAACATTAGCCTCCAAAGAAACAGCTTTAAAAATTGACTGTTTTATCTAACAGATTCCATTTAAAGTTCCTGCCAATCATTCTGATACAACCAGTTGCAGTTATTACACTATTACAGTTAGAATTGTGATTGTTTGTGCCATCATTTGATATCTGCAAAATGTACAAGAACTTGATATAGGGGAAGACAATTGGTGGTTAAATGGTACGAATTCTTGAAATCAGCTTCTAGAGTCATATCTATATTAAGTTGTTTTTATAGATCACTTTTCAGGCAGTGCATTCTCTCATGCATACAGAACTTGTATTAATATTTAAACCATTAAAATTGGAAGGTGCTTCTCCATCTTGATCTGTAACAAAAAAAAAAACAATGAATACCTTACTTTGTACTGATGCCCTTTCAAATAGAATTACATTTCATTTTATCATACAATTAGTCTTTATCCAACTGTTCTGAATATAATATGTCCATAAGAATGGCATAAATAAAAACTGCAAGTGGTACAAAATCATATCTCACTGCAGAAACATGAGCACGTATCGTCAAAAAATGTAGTCAATTGATAGTTTCAAAACAAATCAAAAAGCATCAGCGAAAATTACAAAAATAAATAAATATCAAATAAAATATCGATTTTAACTTGAAATAGGTTTTATTTGCTTAATACGTATTTCAGCATCAATGTGCCATTGTCAAAAGCATAATATAAGATGTTTAATAACAAACGAATATTGATTTATTTTATACAGCAACTACTTGATTCCATTAGAGACATCTATTCCAAAATTCCCAGTAAGGGAGAATCTAAAAGCTCAATTTGCCCATTCATTAAAGGTACATTGTATTTTGTGTGTTTATAAAGTTCAAAAGCTTCCAAAATATTTTAATTTATTTTTGTTACCAGAAAAGTGTAAAAATTTAATTGCATTATTAGATGTCAATGTGTGCGTAGTGTATGGGAGTTTTACAGTTGGTAGTACAAATAGACTATCTGGAAGTGGTAAGGAGTAGTTAGATCGTCGGTGACCACCCCCGCGATAACTTGTGTTTAGTAGCCATGTTCTATCTAATGTTAGTATCTAGTGTACAATCGTGTATTAAGTGGAAGTAATAAATTAGCTATAACAGTGTGATTTTGTTCTAATAAATGTTTAGCGTAATTTGATTTATGTGCATGTTTATATTTGTAACATGTTTTTTTTTGCCTAATACTGAAATTTCTAATTGTTTGACCGATATAGACTGAATTACAATGTGAAGCTTTTGAAATCTATAGACACAAAAAACAATATACCTTTAATGAATGAGCAAATTGAGCACATAGAAATTTCGATTATTAATAAAATTGCATATGTATAGCAATGGTTATAACACTACACTTATTTACACGTTAATTAAAAAGATAAATTATAAATTAATATTCAAAAAGTTTATTCCATTAATGACTCTAATAAAATATTAAAATACGTTACAATTTCATATTTTGGTAATATGTATTTCAGAAAAGATTGCTAAAATTATAAATAATACAAATAAATATAAGTTTAAAGAGTAAATTTACAAGCAATTAACAGAAAATAGTGCAACGAAAAGTGAGCAAAGAGCGAAATAAAGCAAAAGGGACCAAGGGGAGTGAAATATAAGGCGTAAGTTACGTCATAGGTGTAACAACATCCCTTTAAATGGAGAAAATACCGACGGGTGATAACGTGTAAGAACGAAAATCCCAGCACGGAGGTCAATAGTTTTCGTGCCAACGATGAACTAAACGAAGCTGATTGGTGCATCTGAGAAGTGCATTTAAGAACCGGACAGGCGCGGTGATAATTGCGTACAGAGCGATAATGCAGTGGCATAACATAGACCAGTGGCGAAGCGTGAAGGAGGCGAACGCGAAGACAGTAAATATATTTAGAAGAGCGAAACAGATCTAACAACGTCGGATCAGAAACAGAATTGAGTAATAAAAGGAAGAGACAACTACAGAGAAGGCATACAGAAAAAGAAGCAGAAGTATCCAGCAGAGTAATAAAATACCGAAATCCCCACAATTAAAGAGAACAGAACTAGAGGTACACACAGGAGAGAGCAACCTAAATATGGACACCGAAAAGACCGAAAATCTAATTATGGGATTATCCTCTGATACAAGCAATAAAGGCACCAGCAGTACAAACAACGTCATAAACAGTATTAATGAGCAGCTGAAGAAATATGGAGAAGAAATAAAAGTACTAAAGTCCATAAAAATGGATGAGGGGAAAAAACTGAACTAAAAAACGAAATTGGGCAGCTGAAGGAAAGGATGGAAAAACATGAAGGAAAAGAGAAGAAAAAGAATATAGTCATAAGGGACTAAGAAAATATGAAATAAGAAATAGAGGAGTTCCTAAAGAAAGAAGTGGACGTAACTGCAATAATTGAGGAAGCATACAAAATGGGAAATAGGGATGCAAATATGACGGTGGTAAAATTAGAAAACTTCGAACAAAAAGTGGAGGTGCTAAAGCAGAAAAGAAGGCTGGGACACTAAGTAATATACATAGAAAGCGACTTAGCACAAGAGCAAAAGATTCAAGCAGCAATTAGGAAAGTAGCCAGGGAACAGAAGGTTAAAGGTAAAAAAACGAAAATAGGATACAGGAAACTTGCTATTATACAGTGGAGTGCAAGAAAATGCAGTAGCTGGGATAGGATGCGTGATTAAGGAAAAATTAGTAAATAAAATTACAAACTAGAAAGGTTGGTCAGAAAGAATAATAACAGTAGTAATTAAGTTCACCAAAGAAGACAAAATAACAGTAATAGGAGTTTACGGACCCAACGATGATGACACAAAAGTAAGAAAAGATGCATTCTGGGACGAACTTGGAAAGGAGAGAACAAACGAAACAACAATGGAGAAAGGAGATTTATAGATTTTTGCACAATATACAGCGTGGAAAAAAGTATGGAATAAACTGATTACTTTTAAAAGGATGAAGTTTCATGAAATTTCCTCGAACACGTGATTTTGCTTTTTTTTTAAAGATACCCTGGTTCCTATACCTGCGCATTTCCGATGTTTATTTGTTTTAGCGTGATGACATCATCGGATATATTTTTTAATGGGACCCTATAATTTTTTAAAGGATTCGTTTACAACTCAACTTGCTGAATTCGAAAATGTACCACATTAATACTTTATTTCTACAACTCCCCGAAAAAAAAATAACCGATTCGTAGTAAGAACAAATTAAACACAAATCTAATCAAAATTGAGATATGTCAATTGCAGTGCTTATTAGCTTATACTTGATCATTAATAATTATTTGCAAGATGTACTTAACAGTTACAGAAAGTATTCAAGAAAATCCTCATGCGACTTCTCGTACAATTGAACAGCAACACGATATGTCGCATTCATGTTTTATAAATTCTTAAAACTCATAAATACCATCTCTATAAAGTTCAATTAATACATAAACTGAATGAAGATGACCCTGATAGGCGGTGCAGTTCTGTGAATAAATGTTGGAAACGTGTAACGGTAATTCGATGTTTTTAAACAATGTAATATTTTCTGGAGTCCACTTTCACCACGAACGGAATTGTGAATAGATAAAACTGCCGATATTGGGCAGATGCAAATCCACAGAAAGTTAATGTCTGGGTCGGTATAGTCGGGAACAGGGTCTTAAGTCCTTATGTTTTCGAAGGTAACTTAAATGGAAACACTTATTTAGAATATTTTTGAAAGACGAATTAATTCCCGCATTGGCTGTGGTATATCCTAACGAGGACGATCCAGATGTACCCGGTGCTACCATACGGTTGCAACAGGATGGCGCACCGCCACACTATTTCCGAAATGTTTGGAAAAAATATTTGGATCAGATGTTTCACCAGTTTTAAGCCACTGAACCCGCTTTTCTGAAAAATATAAGAGGTAACATAACGCCGTTTTCATAGTTTTGCATAGGTATGTTGGTAAGGCTGTTAACAAGATGAAATCAAAGGGAGAAACGTGTTATACTTTTCAGTAAAGCGGGTTACAGTGGTACAAGACTGATGAAAACATTTGTCACTGACTGTACACCTTTGAAATCGGCCACCCGGTATAAGCAAACACATATTTAATTTAACATAAGTCTCAAATTAACTCTTTAGAGCAGTAATGTTGGAATCATGAATTCAGTTCAATCATCGCGGTCCACAGACAATTACTTTGGTAATTAATTTAGAAATAATTCTGACTCTACTTAAAATCAATTTGTTCGATCTGTTTGTCCTCAAAGCAACACAAGAAAATTTAAAATTTAATTAATTTCTAGTACTAATAATTTTTTCTACAACTTTTACAATAAACGATTATTCCCAAATACCTAGTAAATCTTTCTACTCTTCAATAGCTCCACCCTGTTTCATTCTTAATTCGGTCTTGCCTACAACTTCCCTTACTAAACTCTATTATATCTGCTACCAACTTGTACTCGAAGCTCCAAAATAATTTTAAACTTGGATTCAATATAAATTATTATTTATTTAAGTAAATAAACAAAACAACGTAAGTATGCAGATATTAGATAATATCCAACATTAAATTTTATTTTAAATAAACTTTCTTAGATAAAAAATCTAACTACCAAATTGACGAAGAGAAAAAACTTTTTTTACAAACGCTCATTGGAATGTGATTGGAATCATGGACCAACCAAGCAACAATTTATTTAAATTTTGGAGATAAATAAAATATGTCTTGCTTCAGCTAGTTCAAGGATTTTATCGGAAATCCTTGGAAATCAAAGAGGAAATCAATCTGTGCCCCCAAGAATTATATCTCAAGTCCTTGGAAATCGACCTATGACCCCCAAGTTTTAGACAATAACGCCTTCTGATTGGCCGATGAGACACCGATGATTACATCTTCTATGTATGTAAGTTGATTTTATAAAATAATTATTAATTTAGAAGTTCTAAACTTTTATATGAAATACCAAACTTCTTCTTACACTCGATAATTTGATTTCTATTCCTACAGTCGACCATTAATGAGCTCCGGGTTAAAACAATTTACTTAAATTTATTCAAACTCCATAAAAACAAGGATACTTAACTTTGAGACATGTGATAGAAATCGTATCACAGCAATATATTGTACATATATTTTTTTTATTTTGTGTAGCAATAAAAACCATACAATAATAATATAAATGAAATCGTCCCACTTGAAAGTGTTGGTTTGGATTCTACAGGCTCACAGAAATTACAAATGCAATATAGTATATTGCATTTATTAGTGTGTCTGTTTTCTAGTTTTATAAACCTTTAAATAATAGTAAAGTCTAATAAAAGAAACAAGATTTTACCTGGTCTGATTGTAGAAGTAGTTTGAATGTTTGGAATCGCTCATTTGGTTACTTGCCAATTCGACTCGCAGAGTAGTCAATTATGTACAAAATGTAAGGTATACATTTGAATTAGAGGATCCCCAACAATATAACTGTTACCCTGAAAAGATTATTCAGTAAAACATTGAATAGCTGGGCATAATTAAACAAATAGTAATGCATTACATGACCTACAAAATTTAGACCAAAATACCAACAAACCCTTTAAAAAGAAAGCGCCCACTTTCAATTAACAAGTAATGGGTAGTATGTTTTAATTATAAACAAGTTAGAAATAACTGCGTATAATAATAAACCATGCTACTATCTACTGCCACATGGTAAAAGGAAATACCTGTTGCAAAAAAAAACAAGTTTAACTTTAAACTGGAAACAGATTTCCAGCCTTAATATTGTAAATAAAATCTACAACTCACCAAAATTATCACTTTACTGGGTGTAAGAACATAGGAACTTAAGCTGCAAAACCCTTTCTAAATATCAATCGAGAACATTCCATTTTCGCCTCGTGACTCCCTAGCACCGTCACAAGAACAGCCCATGGACAGCCTCGCCCAACTATGCCGTATGCCATCTTGTTTATACCTTGTTTGTTGTGTTGTGATTGACTGATTGCGAGAATTCAAATAACCATCAGCGACAACATGCGATGGAAGGCACCCAATCAGGAAAGAGGCTCCAACGTGACCTTCGCCTTGACCTTCGCCAACGTTTTCTACCCATTTCGAGACTCATTTTAAAAAACTAAAGGTTCAATTTTAAAAAATATAAGGGTTTGCAAGAGTATAAAACTCTAAATCCAGATGCTTTACGGCTGAGCAAATGTGACAGATGTATTAATTGCTAATTATCTCCGGGTTATTATATCAATAAAAAAGGGATGATTATTGACGTTCTCGCGTTACTTTGTTAAAATCCATAATTATAGACGACTACTCACGAATACAGTTTCGATTCTTATTTCTTAGAAGCCGGATTAGATTTAATTTAATAATACTAATGGGCGCGTTCAGCCGGAGTCATCGCTGTTTTTTTACAGAATGGGGAGCGCTGCTGCAGCGGTGGAAGTCAGCATGAAGTCAGCAAGCCGTTCAATGCACCGCTGTTCCAGCGCTGAAGCATCGCTGACGCCGAGTCCGGCTGAACGCGCCCAATGTTTGAAGTAAAAACACAACCTCTTCTGATTGGTTGCCGAGCTTCGTATGCTGTCGCTGATGGTTATTTGAATCTCTCGTGTAATTGGTGCATTGTTGGTGTAAGCGTTTCCCAACAGTGTTGCCAAAGGTAAGTAAAATAACAAACTCCGTTGCTGATACCGAACTGTGTTGCCAATTGTAAAATAGCAAAATCTGGCTACCACTTCTTTTACGTTTACAAGAAGTACAGTACACTGATATTGAAAATTTAAACTCATTTATAGCGTTTTCCACTGGCAGAACTAGTGCGCACTAGTTCTGCAAGAGGAAAACGCTATTAGATTCACTTTTCCTTGCTAAATAAAATTTCTATTTCTGCATATGGAATTCTTGTTATAACCTTGATAAACTTTCTTCGTTGTTAGCTTGGTTGTTATTCAAACACCAAGTCTGTTTTACTTGCTAGATAAATTATAGAAGAATAATAATAAATTATAGACGTTCAGCTTTGTAATCAGAGGACAGTTATACCTAAAATTATTTTGTTCATATACAGGGTGTCCCGAAAATGGCGCAAAATGGTACGCTATTCAGTACCGCTAAACAAGTGTGAGAAAAATGTTAAAAAAAATCTTTTCGCTCAAATTTGTAAGATATGAAGATGTAAAGTTAACACTTGTAACTTTTTAAACATTGGAAATGAAACTGACTAAGAGTACTGTATTTGTAGAAAATAATGTCTTTTATTGTTTCCATATTTTAAAAATTGCAAAAAAGCACGAAATTACAAATTATTAAATTATTACATTTTTACATCGAAATAGCGCGAAAATGATTCTGGGCAACATTGTGCTCTGTTCAAAAACCAGTCCTAGGTATGGTTTCCCAGGTAATAATGAGTAGGTAACAATCAAAATAAATAGCTTCCTAACAAGTTATAAAATTTGGATGTGCCAGATTGTGCACACCTTTTTCGGTTAATAACTACAAAAACACCGCAGGTAAATTTTTTTTGTATTTTTCCCTTACTCCCTTGTCAGTCACCTACAACGCCCTTTAAATATTTTGCGCCATTTTCGGGACACCCTGTATAATGGAGAGATAGCGAATTTCTGTAAATTTGGCCCGAAATTGGTAGGTAGTACATAATAATTACGAGATAAACTAAATTTTTTATTTAATAGTTTAATACAAAAATACCTACAACTATTTTCCATAATTATATAAATAAAAGTTAGGACAATGTTTGTTTAAATTAGACCGGACGACTTTTTGTAATTTTAATTGCGGCAAACGCAAACGGCTTGTCCGTTGCAGTAGCCTCCTCTACGACCAATGACAATACAATGGGCAGCACAGGCAGAATGATTGACTCCAAAACTTCTCAGAAGAAGATCACAGGTTGCTCTTTTGTGGCGAATACTGTGGGTAGGGGCAGATACTGTAACAAAAGTTTAAAGTTTTATACACTGAAAGAGTTTTAAAATTGGAAAGTTTTTTTGGAATAAATTTATAGACAAAACTTACCATCAGCAAGTTCTTCTTGTGATAATTCGGGAATTGTTCTGGTGTGACGAAGAGTAGGAGCTGATAATATGGAAGTAAACGAAAGGGTGTTGTAATTTTAAGGGTTGTATTGGAAGTTAGTCTTAGGATAGATATTTTATCATTTTTTAATTTAAAATTCGGACAATTAATTGTTAATAATTTAATGTTGAAATTATTCGCATGGGAGGATATTTTTTGGAATAAACTTATCATCAGCAAGTTCTTCTTGGGAATAATTAGGGATTGCTCTGGTGCGACGAAGAGTTGGTGCTGAAACTGTAAAGAATATCGGGAAATGTCAAAATTGTAATTTTTTGATGAAGAGAAAGAAATTATATTTTATAAACAAAAAGGTTGCATAAACAAATTAAAACTCACCATCAGCAAGTTCTTCTTGCGAATAACTGCGAATTTCCCTTTTCACGATTTCACTTTCTTCCACTGATGGACGCCCATAAGCAACACTAAGGGTGCAGAAGACAGCAAGGATAATAATTTTGGTATTCATTTTGATTTTTTGTTTCGAGTTTACTTTTTTAGAGTCAATTGGAAACTGTACTACTGCTAATGGAATTGCAAATACCTTTTATATCCCTGCAACTTGTTGTTTTTTTTCAAACCCTTATCAATATTTTAAAAACCCCCGTAGACTAATCCCAAAATAGAGAAAATGTTGCTGGAAATTCCTGTATTTTGGTAAAAGATATTAGAATTAAATCGGGATTGGGGGTTTACTTAAAAGGTTATCACATGAGAAAACGTGTTGCATGTTTGTTTACGTTTACAACAATAATTTTATGAAGTTATAAATATTATTATCCGTCTATGCAATAGTTTTAAGTCATTACTATTGATAAACCTCTAACATAAAGTCGGTTATCTTTCAATGCACTGGGTTTGGGGGATTTCGAAAACCCCATAAAAAAAGATAACCGCTTGTAGGCTATATACACACTTCGCATCCTCACATCCAGTACTACAGTTAACATCTTCGTTAACAATCCACAAGACAACAATATAAATCTCTTAAAATGAATAACAAAATTGTTATTTTTGCTTTGGTAGCATCCTTCTGCATTTTGGTCACCTGTGCAGTACCTTTGGAGGACCATGAAAATATCGAAGGTATGCTTTCGTTAACAAAATGTGAATTCATTGTTAAATTGTTGTTTTTTCCAGAATCGTTCCATGGAAGTATTCGTCATAAACGTCAACCATGCGACAGTAACGATGAATGCAGAGCCCATTGCATTCTGAATGGTAACAGTGGAGGAAAGTGTATATCAGGATCTTGCTTCTGTTCAAAGTAAATTTAAGACCAAAACAGGAGTTCGAAATACTAAATATATTCCATAATGCTAGAAAAAATTCAAACTGTTAGGTACCTTTAACTTTTTTTAATTTTTATCTATATTGTTTTGCGATTGAATAAAATTGTTTTTGCATTAACATGGTCTTTGAAATATTTTATTTCAAAATTCTCCTAATATCCTTATCGGAAACAACCTTGACCCCTCTCCTCTGCAGTTCACCTTCCTCAAAAACTCATTAAAATTCAAAATCACTTTTGTGTAAGGGTTGCCTTAAGGCTGGAGTTTACACCTTGAAATATACCCCATTTTATGCACATTTTGTTCCAATTTTTCAGAGCCAATTTAAAGTAGGAAGGGCGGGCGAAATTTTTTTCTTATTATTGGTGTTTTATCTGTCTACCCATAGAACGTTTTTGTTTAATTTCTAAAGAATAACTTTTCAGCATTAACAAATGTACAACTCTATTTTACTTTAAAATTTTCAAGTAGTATTTACAAAAATATGGATATCGAAAAATTCTCTCTATCAATAGATAGATATAACCACGCTCTTTCAAATGCCACAAGAATTTGTTTTCTAAAATGCAAATTAATTCGGAAATAATGGAAATAATAGGGAACATTAATGAATTTTTTTTATTGTTTTAAATTATTCCTTTATAGTAATGAGACAGCTTTGCAAAGTATGAACACTTAAATGTTAACCGTTAATTAATAATAATTAAATAAAGATTCGCGCGCGAACTACACCGTTTAAACACTACAAAACGGCGCGAACGCGATGTGACGTCATACCGTTGTAAGCGCGAAGTATAAGACGGCGTACAATCATAGGTACAGTGGAAGAAAGTGCTAACAAAGTTGTTTCTACCTACTATTATGCTACAATAAATTTTGTATAGTACCAATGTGTAGAAATGCTACAGTTTCTACACCAAATACCATTTTTATAAGGGTACCGGAAGCAGGCCCGGGCCGTGCCGGGGGTGCAAGGAGTGCACAGCACCCGGGCGGCAACACAAGCGGATAGCCCTCACATTTGTGCTACAAACAGCTGAATACACAAGTCCACTGGGTTTTTGTAAAAATTAATTCTCAAATTGCAACTAACCTAAAGCAAAGACTTTTTGCAAAGACTAGTTGGGCGCCCCTCGAGCTTTAGGTTAGTTGCAGTTTGAGAATTATTTTTCACAAAAACCCAGTGGACTTGTGTATTCAGCTGTTTGTAGCACAAATGTGAGGGCTATCCGCTTGTGGCGGCAACTTACTAGGGGCGGCAAAATCAAAAATATATTATGCTTACTATATTAAAAAAATGAAACTTAATACTTCAATTCGGTCACTGTTTCACTGTTGCTCATGGCGAGAGATCGTTTTCAAAATTAAAAATAATTTAAAACTATTTGAGATCTACTATGAGCTAGAATAGACTTACAAATTTGGCTGTAATAAGCATCGAGGAGGATATCTGCATACGGGACAACTAGATTACTACGTATCTGTTATAAGAAATGCACTGCAACCAATCAAAATAATTATTTTCAGTCTAAACTATGGAAGATACCGAAATCGAACAAGAAACAAATATTTAAAATAAGAATGTCTCTCTGTAAAAAAATTTTGAAAACTATTGGCCGGACTGTTAAAAAAATATGAGCTTCTTTGCCTGTGGATGATCAACCTTTGACCAAAAAAATGATGTCAAAAAACATATTTTTCCAGTAAAGAATCATATCCCAAATTTCATCCTAATCGCTAAAAACAATCTTTTGTTGTTTAAAAAAATAGAAATTTTTTGAAGATCTTTGGCGTTGGATAGCGCTTTAACTTGGCTTTAACGAAGCAATTTCGGATAGAGGTAAGTTGCTTAAATCGTCTTATTTTGATCCCCGGAATCTGTGGTTAAGCTATGGCACCATATTTTAGAGACACCATGTATTACAAAGAATAAAGTTTATATCTAGTAACAACCTTAATGATTTTTTATTTTTTAAAGAAGTTAGCAGTTATCAAGGAAATGCAGAATTTTAGAATCAACACTATTTATGTCTAAGGAGTTATGTTGGGGCGGCGGGCGGCAAATTATAATCTTGCACCCGGGCGGCAGATACCCTTGGCTCGGGCCTGACCGGAAGGTTGCCGCAGAGAACAGTGGCCGAAAGCATGCAGGAGGGATAAACTAGATTTTTCCTCATCAACTACAGCTATACATGTTTGTGCAGATCACTTTAACGTAAGAATCTTTTCTAATTTCGAATAAATTGTAATCTGACAATATATTAAGCAAAACAATCACTCGTTTGGAAAAACTCGGCTACCATTAGAACATCCACAATAGGTAAATTGTCAGATTGTGCTTTATTAAACCCTTCTTCAGTCATCCTATAGTATTTTACCACTCACAATTAAATAAAACAATATAATAAACGCGTACCTATATACTAGTTCCTCATTAAATGTACAGAGCAATGCTACCGCGCACGTCAAGCCAGTGGAACTAATTGACGTCACGTTACGTCTTAGCCAATGAAGGCTCGTTTTGCGTCACGTGACAAATTTAAAAATAATTAGCAACTTTGTACCTATGTTAATCGACAATTACTGACACAAAATAAATTTCTCTTTGGCAAAACCTATTTAAATACTATATTGAACCCATTCATGCAATTATTTTACAATTTAAATTTCCATGAATCTTCCCTATTCACCTTTTGCAATTTAGCATATAGGCAACACAACTAACAGGACCATTAACTCACAATGGAGCCAATACACAAAAGACGGATTATAACGGATTACAAACTTTCTACTAGGTATTGTTGTTTGACAAAAAAATTAAAATAATATAACGACAAAATCTATATTCAACACAGTAAATTCATTATTCTTTATTGCATTTATCAATTTTGGTAACGTCAGAAGAATCTGAAATATTTAAAAATATGAAACAAAATTCGAATGCAAGCATTATTCTTGTTATTGTAGGTATGCAACTTTCCATACATCAAATTGGATTTTGCTTTAAGTAAATGCCAGCCTTAATAAAGCTTCGTTCATTTAAGGGTGTGTGGGTGTATTATGTAACGCTTCTAACGCAAAAAATAGTGAACCGATTTGATGAAATTTGAATGAAGGTGTATATCGAAAATTCATCGACAAAATAGCTTTTTTAAAAAATTCCGAAACCGGAAGCGGAAGTTAGACATGTTTTTTGGTAGCATTGTTTTCAGAAGCAGAATTTTGAAAATCTGGGTAGCGGATATGAAAGAAGATCATAATTCAAGGGAAATAGTTTTTTACCAGACTCTCTATCTTCAAAATTTTAACACCCCACAACTCAAAAATCAGTTATCTGATCAGGTTCACCAACAACTTGTTTTAAAACCCTTGGGCGGTAATATACTTACCATAAAGAAAAATGTATTTAATAAATTCAAAAATAGTCGCAATGAGCTCTTCCAAAACTTATTACCAAAAAAATGGGCACAGGATTTTATTTAAATTTTCTACACTTTTGCAGCTAAGTGTTAGGTACATTTTCGTTTTTTGATTAATGCTGGAATTGCACTGTGGTTTTGAAAATCGAAAATCGATGCTCCTATAACTCCTTTATTAATCTGCAATACCTATATGAAAGAAGTTTAAATATAAAACTTTTTCAGTATATTATACTAGCTCTCCATTTTCCTAAATAGGTATATCACGTATAAGTACAGGGTGTTTTCTTTTTACAGTACAATAAGCAACTTTGTTATTTTAAATGAAACATATATATTATTATATAATTTATTATATTATATTATTATACAGGGTGGTGACTTGAGCAACGCAACATAGGAATTTCAATGGTAAATTCTTATAATGTTTAATTATTGGCTCCCATAATTATTATAGAGCAAAAGTATGTTGTGGTTTTTTGTAGAGAAAACAATTCTGCAACTGTTCATACTATTATTTATAATTTTCCATTTTCCGGAAGCGTAGAAATAGAAGAAATTAAAAATGGTATTTTTAAACAAATCAGTGATGCCTTGGAATTATCTAAACAATCAACATTTTACATTCGCATTTATATCTGTCATTACCGTTTGAAGTTTATAACCGATTAATAATAGTTATTTATGTATCAAGGGCGTAACCCAGGCGTTTTTGGCCCGCGGCGTGAAAATTATAGCCCGACGTGCGAAGCACGGAGGGCTATAGCACGCCGAGGGCCAAAGACGTCGGTTACGACTGAGGTGCATACAAAAGTTTATGTAAGATCGAAATTTTAAAAACCGTAAAATTATAGTTTATATTGACAATGACTGTATTTAAACAAAAAATGAAAAGCGCTCCTTTGAAATCGATTTATCATTGACCAAATAAAACTGCGTAACCACAGCAACAAGTATAAACAAAAACAAATTATTTGCAAAAAAATTAGTAAGTAATTTAAGTATTTGTCACTATTTGTTTGCAAAAGTATGTCTAAAGAAGAAGATTTCTCGTGCATTGTGCCAGATTTTGATGAAGCAGCAAAGAACATTACTTTGAATCTGTTACCGCCAAAATCCAAAGCTATATATGAGAAAACATATAATGATTTTTTAAAGTGGTGTGCAGTTAATAAGGTAAAAACCATTACTGAAAATGTTTTACTAGTATATTTTGATGAACAAAGTAAAATTTACAAACCAACCTCGCTTTGGTCGCGTTACTCAATGATCAAAGCAAATTTGGCAGCTAAGGAAAACATTGATGTCAGTCAATTCAAGCGATTGTTCGCGTTTCTGAAAAGGCAAAGCGAGGGGTACGAACCCAAAAAATCAAAAATACTCAACAGGGAACAGATCACAAAATTTTTCTTGGAAGCCCCAGGTGATACATTTCTAATGATGAAGGTAAGAAAATCACGAATTCGAAATATAATATTAAATACTCACTGAGTTTCTACAATATTGTAGGTGGCAATAATCATGGGCATCGTTGGGGCATGTCGTAGAAACGAATTAGCCCAATTAACTCTAGACGATATTGAGGATGTAGGGTCTGCACTCATTGTAAAAATCAATAAGACAAAGAAATCAACAGAACATTTATACAGTCGTTAACAACGAAGAACTAGCACTGAATTTTCTACAAATATTTCGAAAATACGTGTTTTTACGGCCATCACAGACGGAGCATCGACGACTGTTTGTGTATTACAAAAATGGCAAATGTACATCGCAGGTTGTAGGAAAAAATACACTGGGACAAGTGCCGCAAACAGTAGCCAAATGTTTGAATATGCCGGATGCAGGTGCCTATACAGGACACTGCTTTCGACGTTCCTCCGCTACTCTTTTAGCTGATGGGGGCGCAGACTTCATCAGTATCAAACGTCATGGTGGCTGAGACTTATATTGAGAATTCATTGCAAAATAAAATGAAAATTGCACAAAAGGTTATGGTAGGCGAAGGTCTTCATGCACCCTCAACAAGCAATGCTGTCAGTAATGAAAATGTTCGCAATCCCTCTGTGATAAACACCATTCTTTCTACGTTAGAGAATGATGGTACTAATGAAAGCGTTATCAGTGAATCTTTGATAAACACCATTCCTTCCGCATTTAATATAAGTAATTGTAATAACTGTAAGATAGATATAAATGTTCATATTAACAAATAACTGTGTTACTACTTGTATTCCAAACAAAAATAAAATTATTCCTTAATTAGAAAAGTGCCATGAGCGGGCCAAAAACATAATTACGGCCCGAGGGCCAAAAAGACTAGGTTTAGGCCTGAAAATTAGGTCTAAAAAACAGTTGTTATTGATCGATCGTACATAAAATCTATTATTTTTAAAAATAATGTATTCAACGAAAGAAAATGTAGGAATGATAATGCCTTATTTAGCGTAAAATATGTTCCTGTTACCTACCTACTCGTTTTATTGCTTTAAAAAGAAAAAAAATGTAATGAGAAGGCTGTGAATGAGACAGAAATGTCAGTGCGTTTGTTTGATTTTATAATTCCATGGCATCGGTGATTTTTTTAAAAAGACCATTTTTAATTTCTTCTATTTCTACGCTTCCTAAAAAATGGAAAATTGTAAATAATAGTATGAAAAGATGCAGAATTTATTTCTCTAAAATAATTAGGGGAGCCAATAATTGAATATTAAGAATTTTCCATTGAAATCCCTATCACCACCCGGTTATAATTGAATGCAAAATTGAATTGTCTGTCACCGTTGATTGCAGTATATACTTCAATCAACGCTTATACTATGTGATAGCGTTGTATATCTACGGTTGATGAGAAAATCGCGAACTTCCGATGCGTTAGTAAATTAGTTGCTCGGTCTCTCTTCTGTAGGTATCGAACCCGTATAGTCTGGTGTTTCTCGCTACGCATTCAAATGCTTTCCAATGCTGCCTCGCGAACTACTGTTGAATACCAAAAGCGAAACGTTTATTTTTAGTATGGGAAAGTCCAGGAGAGGTGCGCAGCTTCACTTTTTTAGCTTCTGAATATAACTTAAATCGTACAACCAATACTTACTATACATTTTCGATTCGAAGAAATAATAGAGATATACAGGGTGTCTCTAAAATGTGGTGCCATAGCTTAACCACAGATTCCGAGGATCAAAATAAGACGATTTAACGCAACTTACCTCTATCCGAAATTGCTTCGTTAAAGCGCTATCGAACGCCAAAGATCTTCAAAAAATTTCTATTTTTTTAAATAACAAAAGATTGTTTTTAGCGATTACGATGAAATTTGGGATCTGATTCTTTACTGGAAAAAGGTATTTTTTGGCATTATTTTTTTGTTCAGGAGTGTCGCGTAGGTGGTCAAAGATTGAACATCCACAGGCAAAGAAGCTCATATTTTTTTAACAGTTCGGTCAATAGTTTTCAAATTTTTTTACAGAGAGATATTCTTATTTCAAATTTTTTGTTGTTGTTCGATTTCGGTATCTCCCATAGTTTACGCTGAAAAAAATTATTTTGATTGGCTGCAGTGCGTTTCTTAAAATGATGTAGTAATCTAGTTGTCCCGTACTTATGCTGAGAAATAAATGACGAAAAGACAATTTTTTACGTAGAATCAACTTTTGCATCCGGGAAAATGGTGGTCACTTTGAGCATTTGCTGTAATTCTATTAATTTACCGGTGGTACAGAATAAGCTGAACCATTTGTTGAGAAATGGTTCAGGTTATTTTGCGCCACCCTTTACATACTTAAATAATAAACTTTTTCTCCAAACGCCATAAAAGTGGCATTTAAATGACAGAATGTTGCTAATAGAAGTTTCATTTATATGCTTAATCAGCAGAGATAACTACTTAACCTCTTTATTAATAAACAGGATAGAACGGACACTGGGGTTGGCCATGGGTTGGCCCATTTGATTCATGATGTTGTTTCACCCCAAACCGGCAAGAGGGCTGTAGTGTAGTATTTTAAGTTCAAAACCTGTCGATTGTTTCTTAAACATCGACTGACTTTGTTTAAATTTAAATTTCTGACGTTTCTTTTCACTGCAAATACAATTTTTACTCAATTACAGTAATAATTAATTTGTCTTTGTGTTTCGTTGTTATTATTTGAAAAGTTCTTTGTTAAATACCTACTAGTTAATGTAGGTATTAAAAGTACGTGTTGGTTGGTCTTTGGTGTTCGTGGAGATTT
Source organism: Hemicrepidius hirtus (assembly GCA_963082805.1). NCBI lineage: Eukaryota > Metazoa > Arthropoda > Insecta > Coleoptera > Elateridae > Hemicrepidius > Hemicrepidius hirtus. Next base: position 17,616,924 of record OY720162.1, read on the forward strand.
TGTCAGAAATAGGTACCTATATGTACCGTCACGAACTTTTCCTGTAATTTACTACAGTGTCATTCTTTTTTGATTTCTTTTTAGCCTTTAACATGCCAAGTACCTACCTATATGTTGCTTTACTGATTGTTACAACAGCAAAGCTAGCATGTACAGTCAGTGACTAATGTTTTCACCCGTCTTATACACTGTAACCCGCTTTACTGAGAAGTATAACACGTTTCTCTATTTGCTTTCATCTTGTTAACAGCGTTACCAACATACCTATGTTAAACAATAAAAACGGCGTTATGTTTACCTCTTATATTTCTCAGAAAAACGGCTTCAGTGGTATAATACTGGTGAAAACATTTGTCACTGACTGTACATGTATAGATTTCCAAACCCCGCAAAAGATTTATGTATTTTTATGAAGTGGCTGAAAGTTTGGGATAATAAAGAATTATTTATTAAAGCGGCAGCAGCAGTGTTTGATAATTATCGTGTCTGCCGCTATCATTTTAAAGATACTGACTTTGGAAGGAATAATAGTCTATTGCGTACAGCTGTAGACTACGGGTACGTTCCGAAATCTACTGACAGCACTAACTTTACTGATTTGTCGTTCCAATAGCTATTTTCCTAACAAGTGCAGAAAAATAGGTTTCTGCACGTGTTAGGAACAATAGTTTTTCTACTAGCGTGCGGAAAAACGCATTTTCCGCACATGTTTTAGTGTTTTAGTGCGGAAAAGTGGATTTTCCGCACCGTGCGGAAAAGTGGATTTTCCGCACTAAAACATGTGCGGAAAATGCGTTTTTCCGCACGCTAGTAGAAAAAAATCAGTTACAGCAATGCTGGCGCTGGTTACGCGTTGTCAAAAAATACTAATCATTGTAAAAACATCTTTGGAATTTTCTACTGTCGCAGCTGACAGTGGAGAGTGTGGTGGAGAGGTAGTGTGGCGTCAGTAAACTGTCATTTTTTGAATTTTTGAATTTCGAGGTGTTCAATTTTGTGTGAAAAATGTCCGAGAACAGAATAACATATCAATTAATTGATGGGGACTCCAATAAAGAATATGCTATTGATTTAACTGTTGAAGAGTTTCAAAGAGCAGAAATAGGTTATTATCAATTCTACGTCATCTTCTGAATCGGAACTTGAGTCAACTAAATTTTCAATCATATTTTCAACAATAGGCGGAACGATAGTAGCAAAAGCCATTTTAAAAACTTAGGTTATTATTATATGCATGATTATTGCGGGGGGATTAACTCATTTTGGGTTCCGAACATGTTCAGTAATTTCTCCGATTGCAATTTCGGAACGGTGTCTACCTGATATCCAGCAACAGTATCCGAAGCTAGCAATGCTATTTGCATCTGGTTAGATTGCTGTGTCAATAAATTAAAAGCCGGAGTTTAAATAATACTTATAATGTAATTATTGTAGATCGATTGAACCAAAATAAGATGTTAAACAAGGTAATGTGGTTGACACGGTGAATGAAGTTTTAAGGTTGCTGTGGATTTACCATTAGCTGCTGAACTGCCTATTCCAACGTCTACGACTCCATGTACTACTTCACCCAAAAGGCTTCCAGAACTTACACGAAGCCCTCAAAGTACAAAATTTCTAACAGTAAAGAAAGTTGCTATTTCAAAATTAAGTTACTGGATACGTACCTAGGTACATTCAGTGATAATAGTTAAAATGTATGAATAAATCAAAGATAGAGACGCTGGTATGTGGGAATCACGGGCATGGACAGACTGAATACTGAAATAAGTATAGAAAATGGGGGGGTGGTAGAAGAAGTAAGGGAATTCTGCTATCTAGGGATCATTAGGCTATAACAACGCACAGAAGATATGAACACCATATAAATAGCTGACAAACAAAAAACGGCTTTCAATGCCGTTTCATGCTTCAAATGAAGGGGAAAGAAAAGAGAAGTTTATGGATATGCAAATACAAAAAAGCAAGACAGAATTGTGGGACATATCATGAGACGCGGGAGACAAGGAATATTATAAACCAAACTTGAAGGAAAAATAGAGGGGTAAACCGCGAGAGGAAGGCGGCGAATAGAATTTATTCATACAACCACCAAAATTATACGGTTTAGTTAAAATACATACTAAACCTAACATTCCTATTAGACCTGTAGTTTCATACATACATGCACCAAACCACATGCTAGCTAAAACATTAAATAATATAATTAATAATTTAGGATACACTCCAAAATATTCAGTTAAAAACACTTCTGAATTGATTAATAAATTAAGTAACACTAGCTTACCACCACTATGTAAAATAGTTAGTTTTGATGTTACGAGTATGTTTTCACAAATACCCCCACAGGAATGTATTCCTTTATTAGAAAATGTTTTAGTTAACAATAACATTGAATTAACAAAAAGGATAGAATTGATTCAATTATTTGAACTTTGTATTAATCAACATTATTTTATTTTTAATGATAAAATTTATCTTCAGAAAGATGGGTTACCAATGGGTAGTCCCATTTCACCACTATTGGCTAACAGTTTTATGGAAAATATAGAAGATCAAATATTTGAATCAAATCTATCAAATAAAATTGTATTTTGGTTTCGTTATGTTGACGATATTTTAGCATGTTTTGATAGTTCTTTCAAATACATTGACGACTTTTTAATTTTTATTAGGTAATAATTTAGGTACTACCTACATCAAAAAATTAAATTTACACTAGAAATTGAACAAAACAGATCTATTAACGTTTTAGACGTAAACATAAAAATCAATTCAGAAAACATACTCGAATACTCTATTTATAGGAAACCTGCACAAACTGCACATAACTCTTGTCATCATAATAATACACATAAATTAGCAGCATATCAATCTTTAATACACAGAGCTCTAACAATTCCTTTAGATAAAAATAGTTTTAATAGAGACATTTCCATTATTAAACAAATTGCATATAGCAATGGATATAACACTACACTTATTGACACTTTAATTAAAAAGAAAAATCATAAATTAGCTATTCACAAAGTTTATTCCATTAATAACTCTGATAAAACATTAAAATTTCAGAAATAATTGCTAAAATTATAAATAACACAAATAAATATAAAGTCATTTTTAAAACAAATCAAAATATTCTATACCCTCTTTTCAATGCTAAAGACAAAATTAATGATTTGCTAAAATCAGGTATTTATAAATTAAATTGTTCACATTGTGATTCAGTATATACAGGGTGATTTCTAACGTACGGAGGAAACTGAAAGGACAAGTAGAGGGGACCAAAACATAGTATTTTTTACAATAAACTTTTGATCAAAATCGAATAACAAAAAAGTTACAGCAATTTAAAGTTCTTATAATTTAACGCCCACGTTTTGAGTACCGCTGAGCTTATTGTATTCGCTTTTTTATCAGAAACACTTCTCACACAATCTGATAAATTTCTCCTGTAATTTTGACTTACCTACATGATCAGATTATGTAAATCAGCGGTTGTCAATAAACGAGCACCTATAGGTAACTGAATATTTTAAAGAACACTTTAAATAGCCATAACTTTCGTCTTATAAATATTTATATTTTTACTAAGTAAATTTTGTTTAATTAACTTACAAATATACAAAAGTTGAATTCAAAACGTAAGCAATTACCGTATTTCGTTAAAAAAGTCCTCAAGTTTATAAGAACTTTAAACTGTTGTAACTTTCTTGTTATTCCATTTTGATCAAAAGTTTGTTGTAAAAAAAACTATGTTTTGGTCCCCTCTACTTGCCCTTTGAGTTTCCTCCGTACGTTAGAAATCACCCTGTATAGGTCAAACAATTATTAGACATTTCAGTATTAGGCAAAAAGAATATATTTGTACTTTATATGTCATGTAAGTGAAAAAAGCGAACAATTGTTAGTGATAGTCTTTGGTGATCGACAAATTCAAGTTTGGTTTTCAAAAAGTGCTGGCGGGTGGCACTTGTAGTTTATTTTAAATGGCTTCATTCCCATATAGCCCACTCGGGAACCAACTCGATTTATAAGTTACCTAATTATCTACTGATAAGGAGACCTACTTTTACCTTTGCAAGTGGGAACCAACTCGACCCCTGGATTATGAGTAAGGTAATTATCTACTGATAACGGGAACCAACTCGTCCCCGTCCGTATGTACCTACCTACATAAGATTATAAAAAAAGATAAATTAAATAAATTAAATTAACAAGAAATTGAAAAAAAAATATGTTGATAGTTTTAAATGACACACAAAAAAATGATTAATAAATTATTGTAGATATTCGTTTATAGCTCGACTGCTTTGAGTTGGAGCTGCACCCGCTGTTCCAGATCGGCCTATACTGAGACATAAAACTATTTTAACAATTTTCTCAAAAATTTTCTTATGTAAGGGTACAAAAATATTAGACTCTTAAAAAGAGAAAAACAATGTCTATCCAATCCGACAATCAAATATACTAGTTTATATTTAAAAAAAAAGTCGATGACGTCACTACAAAAAAATTACTACTGCAAAAAAATTTTGAAGCATCTTAAAATATACGCCGTAATGTAAATCGCTATACCTGTCCGAGCGTTTTCCAGAAAAAATAATATTTCGAGAGATATTAAATTTGTTCCAAACTTTATCCACACACTGTATATGTATATAAAATAATAAATATTAAATAAAATATCGATTTGAACGGGAAATAACAAGATTTATTCGCTTTATAGGTACCACTGTCAAAAGCAATATAAGATATTATAACAAATGCAAAATATAGTAACTCCTTGATTCTATTATTTTAACACTGCGTGAAGCAGCTGGCCCCAGTCAACCCGTCGGAGGTCAGTCGCTTATCATTATCAGTGTGTTTTAAAAAGATATTTATTCCAAAATCTTCAGTAAAGGAGAATCTAAAAGTTCAATTTGCTCATTCATTAAAGGTATGTTGTTTTTTGTGTGTTTATAAATTTCAAAAGCTTCCAAAATATTTAATTTATCTTTGTTATCAGAAAAGTGTAAAAATTTAATTGTATTATTAGATGTTAATGTGTGATTTTGTTCTAACCTCCGACGGGTTGACTGGGGCCGGCTGCTTCACCCAGTGTTAAAATAATAGAATCAAGGAGTTACTATATTTTGCATTATTGTTATAATATCTTATATTGCTTTTGACAATGGCACATTGCTGCCGAAATACGTATGACAGAGATTAGACTGAGCGATCAGCGTCGGTCGTCCGCGAACGATCACCGTCGAACAAATTTCCAACACAAGTATTCTAATGGGCAAAGTTACATTGATCGGTCGTTCACGAACGGCCTCGATCGCTATGCAACGAACAGTTTGAAATTAGAATTTTGATCGGTCACAAACGTTCAAAAGTAATTCGTAACCCAACTTTTTAAAAGTGCCCTTGTTTTTTCTACTAATAACAGTACAGAACGGTCACCATTTGTTCCTTTTCACTTGAACTGGACATTTTTTAATGAATTTAAAAGAAAAAATGTATTTTCCTAGTCTTCAGTGCAATGACCACAAACAATTTTTTACCGCCACCGACCGCCACCGGTCGCTCAGTTTAATGTTACATTTTTAGAACGTTGCTAACCGATACTGATCGATCGAAGACGTTCGCGGACGACCGACGCCGATCGCTCAGTCTAATCTCTGTCTAAAGCGAATAAGTCTTGTTATTTCCCGTTGAAATCGATATTTTATTTCCAAAGTATTTTACCGACGACTTTATCCTTAGCAACTAGTAAACATAACTTACTGTCTTGGAAACGGCCGCGGTAAACAATGAAATACAGCTCAGTAGCTCAAAAATATTAATTTTTTATACGCCTTTTAAATTGGAGTCGGCCGCATGACGTTGACGTTATGCCGTGGATTTTCAGATTTATATTCACGTCTGGCGTAGATTTAGCCACGGCCATTATTATACCGTCAGAATTATAACCACGTCTGCCGTGGAGCTGGTAACGGCCATTATTTTATGGGTTTTGGCGAAAGCTTAGTACATAAAAATAATAATGTGAATATAAAATTGTAGTCGCCCACTGAATGTAATCAGTAAAATCAAACGAGGTAACAAATTTGGAGTAATCTGATCTTAAACCAGGATAGCGTTGCCTTCCAGAAAGAAGTTTGAAGGCACATGGGTGTTACAGCATCATAATATGCCAATATCCTTTTGGCCTGGGTGCATTCTTACCGCTGGTCAACTATCAGGTGCAACTAGAGTGACGTGATTCCGATATTCCGATTAACTATCCAATACACAGGTAAGTGGGTAAACGTATACCATAGGATATAATTCCATTAATTTGTTTCATAAAAAATTTACAGACCCCATGAGGAGGAAAAATAAATAAGAAAAAGGCCTTAGGATGGTCAACGGCTATCAAATTCATAGTGTACCACCAGGAAATGTAAGCAACCAAACTACATGAACATCATGAAAGGTCACTAAATAAATCTTTTTCAGAAAGCAATCAAACTAAACAGATAAAATAGTAAATTCAGCTAAATAATCAGATAAAGTGCTAAACCTGAAAGTAAACGCAACAAAGTGTCATTGATGTCTTATACTGCCCTTCCACAATAGTGTTAATGGTATAAGTGTTAAGTATTTCAAATGTAGGGGGTACCTTTACATGAATTATGGCTTCGAACAGATTCCACTGTTTGAAGTTTAAGATGGTTATATTGTTCTGTGTTGTTTGCTTGATATTTTACTATAAGCACTAATCAAATGGATAGAAGCCAGGAGCTATTATAATTAAAAATGCTAATTTTATTAAAGATTAAAAAGAAAAATTTAAAAAGTAGATAGGGTGTTCGCCCTGTGTTGAGGAGTAGTAACGTATACGGAGAGTATTACAGCCTTTTGTTTACACTCATTTTTGATTGGTAGATGTTAGCAGCCCAGAAATTTTCTGGGTGATTCTACCATTGACATGATTGTGAATGCCTACATTTAAATTCTACCAGGTGGTAACTTGAGCAACGTAGCATAGGGATTCAATGGTAAATTCTGAATGTTCAAATATTGGCTCTCCTAATTATTTTAGAGCAAAAGTGTGTTGAGATTTTTTGTAGAAAAAAAAAATCAGTATCTGTTCATACTATTATTTATAATTTTCCAGTTTTCTGAAGCGTAGACGTAGAAGAAATTAAAAATGGTCGTTTTAAAAAAATCAGTGATGCCATGGAATTATAAAATCACACAAACGCACTGACATTTCTCTCTCATTACTAATTTTTTTTTCTTTTTGTAGCAATAAAACGCAGTAGTTAGGCAATAGGAAACAAGATTATATTTATTTTACAAAACAAACTTCAAACTTATGTATTAGTCGGATATTTTACGCTAAACAAGGCACTTTTTCATTTCTACTTTTTCTTTCGTTGAATACATTTTAAAAATAATAGAATTTTTTTTATTTTATTTTTTTTTTATATTTTTTCTTAAAGTGCCTCAACTACATGGTTATTGGCACTTATTTTAATCAGATCTTGGAAACTATTATATTTGCTTAATAAGCTTAGTCATTCGAAGAAAACTCACAATATCCGTGACAGAACCCTTCTCATTGGCCAGGGCCTCTTGGAGAGTTGATTTTACTTTACACTGCGCTCTTTGTAGGCTATAGATTGGGCACTCACATATGATGTGTTTAATCGTTAACTTACACAGGCACTTTTCACAGGTAGGTTGTTGTGATTTTTTTAATAGGAATTCATGAGTCAACTTGCTGTGTCCCACTCGGAGCCGAGTCAGTGTGATCTCCTCCATTCTAGAGAGGTTCCCAGTCGGATTAACCCATTCTTCGGTACTTTCTTTCACCTCCTTAAGCTTATTCTGATCTAGGCTGTTCCACTTTTCATTCCACCGGGTTCGTAGTCTTCTTTGGAAAACATTTTTTTGATCTTCTGCGGAAACTCTTTCTTCGTAGATCTTTTCCATTGTTGTAGCTTCTTTGGCATATTGGTCGGCAATGCAGTTCCCTTTGATGTCTATATGAGATGGGATCCATATGAAGTAGATTTTTTTGTTTTGTAAAGTATTATTATGTAGAAGGTGTAGAATTTCCACCACGAGAGGATCGCTGTTGTATACATGTTGTAGGGACATCAATGAACTTAAGGAATCTGATAGTATAATATATTTATCATGATTTTCATTTAAGGTATACTGCAAGGCTTTTTTAATTGCATATAACTCTGCGAAGTAGTTTGAACTTATATCTGCAAGTCTGTATCTTTCCCTATGCTCTTCACACACAAAGGCACATCCACTTTTATTATTCAACCGGGAACCGTCAGTGTATATATGTTTAGAGTTATGATAATTGTCTAGGATTTCAGCAAGTAACTTATGGAAGGTAATTGGTAGTGTATTACTCTTAAGGTATTCTGTGAGTTGTAGATTAATTTTTGTGGTTGGGATTAACCATGGTTCTACGTGGGCATCAAACTTGTACGATGGGGGTACTGTAATTTGCATTTCTGTCAGGATATTTTGACATCTTATTGTGTAAGGTGGTATCAGTTTTTTATCATTTTGGAATTTATTTTGGTATTGGGGGTTCATTAAGATAGCGTGGTTAGGGTGATTTGGGTTTGTCCATACATTTACTGCGTAATTTAAAAGCTGCTGTTTTCTTCTGTAGTATGGGGGTATTTTCCCTGTTTCGCAGTAGATACTTGGAACGGGACTGGTTCTAAAGGCGCCGGAAACTATTCTTAACCCACTATTATAGATGGAATCGATTATTTTAGTGCTTGTTTCGTTTGTCGACGCGTAGATAGAGGACGCATAATCCATTTTTGACTGGATAAGTGCATTGAACATTTGCATAAGTATGTTTCTATTAGCCCCCCATTCTCGGTGAGCTACAACTTTAATTATATCAAGAGATTTTTTGCATTTGTTTTTGAGGCTTTCAAGTTGTGGGCGCCAGGATAATTTTCTATCAAATATTATTCCTAGGTAGTATATTTTATCTACATATTCCAATTGCACATTGTTTAGGTATAAATTTGGTGTTTTTTTCTTTCTTTTTTTGCTAAAGTTGATACATTTAGTTTTAGTAGCAGAGAATTTAAAACCACTGTTAAGATTCCAAGTTTCAAGTTTATTTAGTGCAATTTGGAGTGATTTTTGGACGAATTCTAGATTCTTATCTGCACAATATATTAGCAGGTCATCTGCATACAATAGAGACTTAACCGGGTAAGATATATTAGCTGTTATATTATTAATAGCTATAAGAAATAATGTCACACTAAGTATAGAGCCTTGAGGTATCCCGTTTTCTTGGAGAAAGGACTTCGATATTGTATTTCCTATCTTTACATGGAATGTACGGTTAGTTAAGAAATTTTTTATAAAGTTTACCATATTACCCTTTATTCTCCATTTTATGAGTAGTATTTGAAGTATTCGGTATAACCATGTAGTGTCATAGGCTTTCTCAATATCAAGGAATATTGCTATTAGTTGTTCTTTGTTTATAAAGGCATTCTTTATATCAACTTCTAGTTTAACAATGTGATCTTTTGTTGATCGTTTCTCTCGAAATCCGCATTGAGTCATACTAAGTAATCCATTTTGTTCTATAATCCATCTCAGTCTTTTGTTGATAATTTTCTCTAGTACCTTGCAGAGTGTGTTGGTCATTGAGATAGGGCGGTAACTAGAAGGATTATTTTTCTCTTTTCCAGGTTTTAATATGGGGACGACCGTAGCTTCGCTCCAAGTAGTGGGGAAAAGGTTTTGTTTCCAGATATAATTATACAGTTTTAACCAAGGTACTTAAACATAGTTAGGTATGCTACTTCGGCGGTTTCCCATAAGCGCTGTGTTAATGTTACCGTGACGTCACAAGTAGAAGCGGCGGTCACCGCTGCAATGGATGTAGTGGTATATTGCCACTATAATTTTTATAAACTCATAAAGTAATGCTTCCATCATCCTATATCTTGCTCTAAACGAAATCATGGCCTATGTATTATATGTTTCAGTACCTACATTGTTTTCATACATATTTTTATGTAGAAACTAAACAATAAATTTGCGAAAATCACCAATTAGGCATACAATATTTGTAATATATTATTTTGTGTAAAAGAAATATTTCTGTAGAGTAGGTACATAAGTTTCCTGTGAGTAATTACATTAATGTAAAAAACAACAACAAATTTTGGATATGCGTAAATATATTGACACAAGAAGCAAAGAAAATTAGTACCTATTAAGAATATGGGTGGCTGTAAAAAAAGCCCGGGAAAAAGTCCCTAAAATATAAGCCCGGTAAAAAAAGCCTCTGGAAGAAAAAGCTCCGGTAAAAAAAGCCCCGGTAAAGAAAGCCCCTGGAAGAAAAAACCCTACGTCTCAACTTTGATATCGAGGGGGAAGTTTAAAACCACCATGAAGTAATTTTATAATTCACACGATTCTAAACCAACATTTATTTATTTTACTATATCATACATACCTATTTACTTATATAAATTTATTCAAAATAAAAATCGGTGCATTAAATAAAACAATATTAATAAAATTACCGAAAAATTACAGGTAGGTAAATAAATATCTATTGTTCACGAAACCTTATGTTATGCCCCAATAGTTTTAACAAACTTTCAAAACAAATTTCAGGGGGCTTTTTCTTCCGGGGTTTTTTTCCTAGGGCTTTTTCTTCCGGTGCTTTTTTTCCTAGGGCTTTTTTTCCGGGGTTTTTTTCCCGGCGTTTTTTACCTAGATTCATTCGCCAAAGAATATTTATACGAATAAACTTTTTGAATAGTAAAAGGGAAGAAGAAAAGCGCCAGTTATACAAACGAAAACGGGAGAGGGATGACTGTAAACTGTCAAAAAAAATGAGAAAGACCACTACATAATCTCAAGTATTGCTCGGAATGCCCACCAATCAACTGTTTTTTAAGTCTTTTTGTAATCCGTGTTAATTTAATATTATATTCATTCTTGAATCTAGGTAAAAAAAGCCCGGAAAAAAAGCCCAGAAAAAAAGCACCGGGAAAAAAAGCCTCGAAAAAAAGCCCCGGAAAAAGAAGTCCTAGAAAAAAAAGCACCGGAAGAAAAAGCCCTAGAAAAAGACCTCCCATTTTCGTTTGTATAATTGGCGCTTTTCTTATTCCCTTTTACTATTCAAAAAGTTTATTCGTATAAATATTCTTTGGCGAATATACACTGCTATAATATCCTGTTTTATTTTTTAACTTTTTCAATAGTTTACTGTTAATTCCTTTGCGATGGTTTACTCCTTTACCAAAATACTTGTTAAAGAATTCTTCCCATATCCAGTGACATAAAAATACGAACATCCGTTCAACATACTTTGCAAGGCTTTAAATATAATATGGTAAAATATGTAAACTATAATAAAATGCTTATAATAAATATAAAAAACTTTAAACTATAATAAAGGGGTAAAGAATTTTGCGAACTACGATATACGGAATAGCAGTCAAACGCGTACTTTCGCTGTAAGCCTGTTAGCTTGTCTACTTGTGACGTGCTACACCCTCTCCCGCGAGGGGCATCTAGGAACTGAATTGTGCGTTAGGAGCATACCTAACTATGTTTAAGTACCTTGGTTTTAACAAGGTTATTTTAGAGCCTTCAGGGAGATTTCTTATCATTTGGTAATGTATGCTATCTGGGCCCGGGTGTGAGTCCTTAGTTTGTATTAAGGCCTCTTGTAATTCATGCATAGTAATTTCTTTGTTGTAATTTTCATTTTCCCCAGCGGGGATATTTAATGGTTTATTCTCTTCTTCTAGTTTTTTTTCCATAAACTTATCAGCATAGTGTTTGGAGCTCGATATTTCAGCAAAGGAATTCCCCAGTATGTTTGCAATTTCCTTCGGGGATGTTTCAGTGCCTTTTATGGTATCAAGTCCTGTGATTATAAAAGATTTACCTTTCCCATTTATTCTGTTTATTTTTTCCCAGACTTCTTTATTTGTGGTGGAATTGTTTATTGTTTTGATAAACGTCGCCCATGAGGTTTGTTTACTTTCCTTTATTATTCTTCTAGCTTGAGCACGTAGTTTTTTGAACGCTATTAAATTTTCTATGCTTTTATTTTTCCTGTATTTGTTGAAAGCCGAGTTCTTTGCCTTTATAGCTTTCTTGCTATCCTCATTCCACCAGGGCACTTTATATTTACGCTCAGTTGGTTGTAAGTAGGGAATTGACTCTTTGGCTGCATTTATAATGTTATTTGTGAATTCTTCGACCATTACATTTATATTGATATCTGGTGATATGCTAGTATTGTGCAGATTCAGGTACTTGCAATATTTGCTCCAATTTGCACTTTTAATATTCCATTTTGGAGCCGATGTATATGAGGTTTGGGCTGAGTTGGTTACAATTTTAATTGGGAAATGGTCACTACCATATAGACTAGGTAATGGGGCCCATGTTAGTTTAGATGTTATGCTTGCATGACAAAATGCTAAGTCAATAGCTGAGAACTTATTAGTTGCCGAATTGAAATGGGTTGACCTACCATCATTGAGCAATGTAATGTTATCCATGTCACATATTTTCTCCATCAGTTTTCCTTTCTTATTAGTATTATCGCGTCCCCATAGCGGATTATGTGAGTTAAAGTCTCCAATTATAATGTATGGGATCGGTAACTGGCGGATTAAACTTTCCATTTCTTGGTATTGTAGGTTGTAATTTGGTGGTATGTATACGTTACAAATGGTCCATTTTTGAGGCAGCCAGACTTGAGTTGCTATTGCTTCCAAATTACTATTTATTCGTAGTGATTCCGAATGTATTTCCTGTTTAACAGCGGTGGTGACTCCCCCACTTGCAAAGTTTGTGTCTCGGTATGTACTGTAAATAGTATATCCATTAATATGGGCAGGGTGTGTTTCCTTTAGTCGTGTTTCCTGTAAACATATCATACTGGGTTGGTATTCTAATATTAAGTTTTGTATATTTTGCAATCGTTTGAAGAAACTATTGCAGTTGAATTGTATTATAGTGTTATATTTAATATGTGCTGTCGGAGTCATCGCAAAGCGAGGATTCTGCTGGGGTAGAGTAAGACTCTTCAATGTCTTGTGCCTTGACTATTTGTTTGTTAATGTTGGATATTATTCTGGTAAACCTATATTTGATTTTACGGTGGGTCAAGTATGGGTGTAGTTCTTTCAATGTTGTTAATAATTCGTCTATATTATTTGTAAATTTACTTACAGTGCTTAGAGGGTTTACTGCATTTTTGATTTCTTTGATGAAGGAGTTTAGTTCTTCATAGGTTAGTTTATAACGTTCAGGGTTTTCCTGCATATGTATCTTTACCGGTTCAAGCATGTTTTCTAGTGTAGGCTGTTCTGTATCAAGTAGTTTTGGCTTTTTAGGTTTTTGAAATACTTCCGGACGTTTTTCTATATGTATATTCCCTTCTTCTGTATGTATCTGTGCTGTGGTTGTTATTACCCTTGAAGATGGGGTATTACTTTGAGAGTTTTCGTACTGTAGTGATTCCTCACTAATCTCCTCTATGGGTGTTGGTTCAGTGTTCGTCGAGCTGGGAGGGTGTGGTCTTTTTTTTGAATTGTCTTCTTGTAGAACAGGGAATTCTACATTTTTACTTGTACAGCCTGTAGACAGGTGCCCTACCTTTTTGCATATAAAACATCGTTGTTCATCCATTTGTATAAATATACGGTATTCATCTCCGTCGTAATTTATTAGTAGGGAGTCTGGTAAGTTAATATCTTCATCAGGTACTACATAAATGTAGCGTCTGAAACTTATAATATGACTATACTCTGTTTCTGGCATTCCAGCTTTAACAAAGTGGACTGGAGAGATAACTTTAATATTAAGTTTCGATATTGCCTCGGCTATGATTTCATTAGGTATTATTGGATGTACGTTAGATATTATTATTTTCTTTGATGGTGTTATTAGTCGTCTAATAGCTATTCTTTTATCTTCTATCATTACGTACTCGTATTGCTTGATGACACGGTCTACTAGATCTTTAGAGGATAGATATATGCAAATACGTTTGAGATTCTTGATGCTGCTATTATGTTCTTTGGATTAATCAATTTTCCTATACAGTATATATAGTCCTTTAATTTTATTCCTTCAAAAGCGTTTAATATAATTCCTTGATCCTTTTTAGGGTAGTTAAAGGTAGATGCTACATTTGCAAAGCTGGTTTTTTTGGTAATGTTTCCTTCTGTTGTGGTACTATTTTGTGTTGATTGTTGATCGTTTATGCTTCTTTGGCTGGAAGCTCTAACGGTTTGGGATTCCATTGTTATATTATCCATTGTGGGTTATGTTTGTTGGGTTGTATATATTGCATGTTTGCCAATTGGCAAACATACTCCCCCCCTCTTAGCTGTAAATCTAAAATGAACAATGGTTATTATGGATGTAAGTTAAAATGTTGTATGATATTGTGGTTTTTAATAGGGTAGTTTTAGTAAACTATCAAGATAACGGTTTTGTTGTGTTCTAAGTCGGGCAAGTGTAGTTTACGATACGACAAAATATTCGTTGTACGTAGCGGAACTGTAACACTCGTGCACTTCACTCAGTCACCTACCATAATAGAATTTAATAATCGGTTATAAACTTCAAACCGTAATGACAGATGTAAATGCGAATGTTGTTTGGTTAGATAATTCCAAGGCATCACTGTTTTCTTTAAAAAGACCATTTTTAATTTCTTCTATTTCTACGCTTCCGGAAAATAGAAAATTATAAATAATAGTATGAACAGATTCAGAATTTTTTTCTCTACAAAAAACCTCAACGCACTTTTGCTCTAAAATAATTAGGGGAGCCAATAATTAAACATTAAGAATTTACCATTGAAATCCCTATGCTGTGTTGTTCAAGTCACCACCCTGTATATGCTTTGGAAGTTACCACTCCAACATAACATTACCATTAACATAACATTACCATTAACATAACATTAACACTATTGTCGAAGGGCAGTTACTACATCAGGAAAATAGTTTGAGTCATATCGGACAATGACATATTTGTCCATCTGTAGTAATTGACATTCGGTTCTATGTTTTGTGAGTTCATGGATTGTTGGCTTTGTTCTCTTAAGGTGCATTTAGTATAGTCCACATTATAGGCACAGCAGGGGTATAAGTTACAAATTTTAAATCTTATTTTGAATCATGGTTTTAAGAGATGTTTGCTTCATGATTTTATGTATTAGAACAGTAGGTACTTGTTACTTTCCCATACCACCACAGGTATAGGGGGGGAAGTAGGTATTGATATCATGATAATTTTTGAAATTGAGATTTTCACGGAAATAGGTGTTTTGGACCCCCAGGAACCCAAAAAAGTGGTCTAGAAAAAATGTCTGTCTGTCGGTGGGTGTGTATGTATACAGGGTTATTCAAAATTCGAGGCTCACCATTGGCATCTCGGAAACCGTAAGAGATAGGACGACCGACGGTTAAATTGGGGCAAAGTTGCGCTATATTGTGCTGATCAATAATTACAAAAGAAATTTAACCTAGCTATCTTAGTTTTTTTATTATGGCCAAAAAACAGAAAAATGACAATTTTGTTTTTTGGGCGTAAGTTGGTTGTTATTAAAATTTTTTCAAATGTGTTAAAACTTTCTTTAAGCAACTTTTTAGCTGCAATACCGTATTGGTATCCAAATTTTTCTACCCCGTTTCGGTTTTACGGAATCATCCTCAGGTTTGTTTTTTCTTATGCGCGGTATATTGTATTTTTACAGGATCGGATAGAGTATTTGATGGTGCTTTCAATGATGTATGACATGATGACTTTATGCTGTTATTTACAGAAATAGTAAGTTTAAATAGATTGCCATGGAAAAACTTTTCGAATTTTGAAAAAGGTTATTCAAATTCGAGGCTCACCATTGCACAATTCGTAATCTTAAATAAGAAATGTAACCTATCTACCGTTTTTTATTATAACATTGTAGTATAAGTAATAGGAACTAGTTGTGTGATTACAGAAGATGTTCAAACTGGAGGCCGTTCTCACGTATACAAAGATTTTCTCTTTTTCTAATATTGTTTACAGCTCTTTGAATATCTGCCTCGAATTGTAGCAAATACATGTTCAATGTTTCTTCTTAATTCCTCCCTATTGTTAATCCTGGTATTATATATTTTATTTTTGAGGTTTCCCCACAAAACGAAATCTAAAGGGGACAAATCAGGTGATCGAGTAGGCCATTCCACAACTCCACGGTTACCAATCCATTGATTATGAAAATGCTGATTGAGTAAATTTCGTACTGGAATAGTGTTATGGGGAGGTGCACCGTCTTCTTGCATCCATAGCTGTCCTAACCGTAGTAAAAGGATGTCTTCTAAATAGTCCCTAAACTGAGTCCTCAAAACATGATACCGTTCTCAGTATCTGCTACTATTTCTGTAAATAACAGCAGTTTTCGGCAGTCGAAAGTCATCATGTTATACATCGTTGAAAGCACCATCAAAAACTATCCGATACCGTAAAAATTCAACATGCCGCCCATAAGAAGAAACAAACCTGAGGATGATTCCGTAAAACCGGAACGGGGTAGAAAAATTTTGATACCACTACGGTATTGCAGCTAAAAGGTTGCTTCAAGAAAGTTTTAACCAATTAAAAAAAAAATTATAACAACCAACTTATGCCCAAAAAACAAAGTTGCCATTTTTCTGTTTTTTGCCATAATAAAAAAACTAAGGTAGATAGGTTAAATTTCTTTTTTAATTATTGATCAGCAGGGTGAGTCTGTTAAGAAGAATCAGCTGGATATCTCCGTTATCTGAAGCATTAAAATAATTCTGCTTGGGTAAACTGTAATAGACAACTTCCTCTATGTATAGGCACAGTCAAATTTTTTTTAGGCTTTTCCGACGAGATGTAATGAATTTTTTAGTTACCTCGAAAAAATTATTTTTTTTTAAATTAATACTTTGATGGCTGAATATTGTTTGCCATACTATTCTCTTTAATACTGTATTTTTAAAAAAGTGTATACTGAAACCGTTACTTAAAAAAATTCATAAAATAATTATGTTATTAGTACCCTAGTTCACATAATTGCGATAATGACGTACAAATTTAAATGAAACAAAAACAAAAAATGCAATTTATTTAAATAAATTTAAAATCAAAGACGTATGGTTGCAGTGCATAATCGTTCTGTCATCTTGACAATTGATCATAGTATCTGTAAAACTCGTGTTATACTTGTTCGTAGCTTATACAATCTTTGTTATTATTCTTGTTCCTAGTGATTTCTGAAGTTGTTTGTTGGTTTTTTCATCCCAAAATGCTTGGAGTTCAAGATAAGATCGAACTGATCATAACCTTTGGTGAAAGTAAAAGAAATATCAGGGAAACTTCAAGATTATTAATGCAGCGATTTCCTGGAAGAGGACAGGATTTCAGTTTCACAAATGTACGAAGAATTGTTACAACATTTCTTGATACAGGTAGTATCAGAACACTCCCTCGTGTAAGACATGCTGTATTTAGAGATCCGGAAGTTTTGGAGGCAACAATAGCTCAAGTTGATCAAAATCCACATACAAGTACCCGAGCTATTGCTTCTGTGCTAAATGTAAGACAAAGTACAGTCGTTAGAACATTGAAACACGTAAAGTTTCACCCATTTAAATTAGTTCTTCATCAACAACTTGCATCAGGAAAATTTTAATCGACGTACAAAATTTTGTCAGTTTATGATTGAAAACAGAAGACAATTTAATTGCAACAAAATTTTATTTACTGATGAAGCGTCATTAAAAAATAATGGGTATGTTAATCGTCATAATATGCACTATTGGAGCCCAGTAAATCCACATTGGGTTCGCCATGTCGAAAATCAGCGACAATGGTCAATTAATGTGTGGGGAGGGATAGTCGGA
Source organism: Hemicrepidius hirtus (assembly GCA_963082805.1). Lineage (NCBI taxonomy): Eukaryota > Metazoa > Arthropoda > Insecta > Coleoptera > Elateridae > Hemicrepidius > Hemicrepidius hirtus. Next base: position 17,634,872 of record OY720162.1, read on the forward strand.
AATCACGTAATAGGACCTTACTTCCTCGAAGGTACCCTTACAGGTGCAAGATACCTTGAATTTCTTAGAACACAGTTAGATGATCTATTGGAAAATGTGCCTCTCAATGTAGTAGCTCAAATTGTATATCAGCACGATGGGGCACCTGCGCACTTCCATCGTGATTTTGTTCATTATTTAAGTACCAATTTTAGAGGAAGATGGATTGGTCGTGGAGAAGGTGCTGTGATAAATGGGCCGCCCCGTTCACCCGATATTACGCCCATAGACTACTTTCTATGGGGCTATGTCAAGGATTGTGTATACCAGGAGGCACCAACAACGCCCGAAAATATGCGCCAGAGAATTCGTGACGCCTTTGCTGCGATTACCCTGCATCAATTAAGAAATTTTAACCGTAGAATAAATCTTTGTTTAGAAGAGGAAGGGCATACATTTGAACATTTACTAAATTAAATACCTAAGTAGTTTTGAAGTTTTCTGTAACATTTTTAATGAAAAACTAATTAATAAATAGTTATTTGTTTTTTGGAGATACCTATTAGTACCTACTTATTTTATGGGTATGTCAGAAACAATCAAGGAATAATATTTATTGCTTGCGAGTAAACTTTAAAGCACATTACCGTTTTACTTCGTTAAATCGCTATAAAAATTTAAAAAAATTGAATACAATCCTGACGTTTCCAAATTGTTGGAAAATTACAGGTTTCTTTGTTACCATATTTTTGTTTAATTTAACGTTGTACGTCATTATCGCAATTATGTGAACTAGGGTACTAATAACATAATTATTTTATGATTTTTTTTAAGTAACGGTTTCAGTAATCACTTTTTTAAAAATACAGTATTAAAGAGAATAGTATGGCAAACAATATTCAGCCATCAAAGTATTAATTTAAAAAAAATAATTTTTTCGAGGTAACTAAAAAATTCATTACATCTCGTCGGAAAAGCCTAAAAAAAATTTGACTGTGCCTATACATAGAGGAAGTTGTCTATTACAGTTTGCTCAAGCAGAATTATTTTAATACTTCAGATAACGGAGATATCCAGCTGATTCTTCTTAGCTGACTCACCCTGTATAGCGCAACCGTCTTCCTATCTCTTACGGTTTCCGAGATCCCAATGGTGAGCCTCGAATTTGAATAACCCTGTATATGTATGTGACGTGACGCCTCTAACACAAAAACATTTTTTTGAGAAGCGGAATTTTGAAAATCTGAGTAGGGGATATGAAAGAAGACCATAGTTCAAGGGAAAAAGTTTTTTTTCCGGACTCTAACTTCAAAATGGCGGCCGCTATGAATTTTTCAAAATTTCGACTTTAACGTCCCATAATTCAAAAACTAGTTATCTGATTAGGTTCCGCAACAACTTGTTTGAAAGCCTTTGGCACTATACCATAAAAAACATTTATTTAGTAAATCCAAAAAGGGTCGCAACGGCGCTGTTCCAAAAATTTTGAAATTTTTAAAAAATTATTACAAAAAATTGGCATCACGATTTTGTTTAAATTTTCTATACTTATGCAGCTTGGTATTAGCTACATTTTTGTTTTTTGATCAATGCCAGAATTACGGCCAACTTCATTAATGACAGCTTACGCTTTCATATGGCCGTCCCAATTCGATTGAAACGTCAAACATGCACTTTACAGATTCGTCCCTTATATGGCGCCCTCTATACGGGTAAAATGGGTACCACGTTTTGAAATTTAAACGTCAATTATCAACTATCATGACTGTCAACGACTAAACAGAACCAAGTAAAATCAAAAATTCTTCTGTGAAAGTGCCAACAATATGTACAATAAGTATCTTTTAATGATTAGGTACCAAACGTTTTTCTCTTGCATCAGAACCGATGTGCTAGGTGCTATAAACTTTAAATATAAGCAATAACATTATGTACATGATGAAAAAATTACGGTAAGTACTAGCTAATTATAATAACTTTTCTGCTGCAGGGCTTAAAATTTAATGGAGCACGTTTAATGTCTTCTGTTATTTCTAAGCAAATCTTATTAAGCGTGGGTTGCACCCAGTCACATATTGGAACTTTATGAATTTCACAATTAAATATTGGATTTCGTTTAGGTTTGGACATATAATAATCAGCCGATGTGACGTTTTCTCGGTTTCTAAACAAGGTATTGTTCGAAGCGCAATATCCTATATCTGTTTAATAATTCCTACAAATTCTAGATTAGGATATGTTAAATCCCCACGGTTATAAGTCTCAAAAGAGGACTTTGAAGAGCAGTAGAAAGTAAGGGTGCAATACACCTATCACACTGAAATTTGTCGTTTAGTTTCTTTATGGTATACCCTACTATGACTTGGTATTATAATACTAACTGCCTTGCAATTGTGAATATTCATGTTGAGATCCACGGACAATATTAAACTGTCTGCATTTTCAGCCTAAGAAGGGTGAGGAAGTTTTACTGAACCAAACGGTACAACAACGAACAGATGTGTCAAACCACCGAGATGTTTTTTTTACATAATTATTAACAAGATCCAAAAGAAATATTGCCTTCTCATCGCAGTTGTTTGCATTCTTGGCATTTTATTCGTAATTTTTGTAGCTGCAAAAAGTTCGCTTACCTCAGGTTCAAAATCTTTAATTTTTGATAATTATTCTAAATTTTTCTGGTTTGCCCGCTGCAATTGTAGAGCTAAGTTTTGATTGTGATCCTGAAGGTTTTTTAAATTAGTAGAAAAGGAAGAATCAACTACTTCGAAATTGGAAGAAAGTTTTACTTGGATTTCCACAAGCGAAACACATTTTTACCGTTTTGACCAAACTAGTGAAACTGAAAACTGTCAAATGAATGTAGAATTAGAATGTATAGTATATAATAATTTAATTCAAACTTTAAATTTGAGATATTCATGGTATTTATGGGAATTTCAACATTTAAATTTCAAAACGTGGTACCCATTTTACCCGTATAGAGGGCGCCATATAAGGGACGAATCTGTAAAGTGCATGTTTGACGTTTCAATCGAATTGGGACGGCCATATGAAAGCGTAAGCTGTCATTAATGAAGTTGGCCGTGCCAGAATTTCACTGTGGCGCCCTCTGCGAGGTTTTTCAGAAATTGATGCTCCTGTAGCGCCTTTATTAATCAAAATATGAAAAACGTAATATAAGAGTTGTTCAGTATATTTTCCTAAATGTATATCACGTACACGGGCGTTTGCTTTCCACAGTACAATAAGCAACTTTGATATTTTAAATGATACACCCTAGGGTAAGGTGGTTGACAGTGGATCACCTATTTTTTAAATCCTGAAAAAAATGATGTATTGCATGTATTGCAATTTTGCCTAATATCATCTATCATTGCATCTATATGTATAATCTGCAGTAGATTATGTAACAATGAGATTATCAAAAAAATATTCTGTGTTCAAGTGCCGAGTGATCCACTGTTAACCATGTTGGTACACAGTGGATTGACCTGTGGTTAACAGTGGATCATGAATTAAATTATTTCAAAAACATAATAAAACACGGACGGACAGAATGGCACTTTAATAAAAAAGTACTATTTAATAAACAAAGAAACATAAAAAACAAAATCAAGACATATTCAAGTGTGAAAGATGTAGTGGATACGATTGTCGCCTAGTTTAATCACTGATAGCTGGGTCTGGAAGTATAAACTTAATATCATGTTCTTTGACAGAGGCAATATCAGGACATCAGGCATACAAAATTGTTGTTGCAATTTTATTTTCTGTCTGAGAAAACTGACATTATATTCCATGTCAACGTTTATTGTTGCTAAAACCTTTGCAATGTAATAAACTCTTTATGTTTGAGTAACAAAAAAAACAAGCACATATACGCTTTTTTTTGCATTACGTGTTAATGGATTTTGCAAACAATCTTCAGTCAACACGATTTCTTCGTTTTCCACTTCGTCTTCTTCATACCAGTTCTCATCATCAGTGTCTTGACACAAAACTTCATTACAGTCTTTATCGGAATCACTTTCTAAAACTCGACGTTTCACCTGTTTTGTTTTGGATTCTTTTCTTCTTTTAGCTGCGTTTCTAACGTCTGCTATTTCATTTGTCTCCGGAGTGTCTGTAGCTATCAAGCATCTTCCCAATTTTCTTGTTTTTCTCTTGTTGGTCCGGCTTTAAGTGGCGGCGGAATTGTTCAGGTGTTATGAAATTATTGTTACATCTGGATGGTCCGGCAACAGTATCATCTGATACCTTATTATCAGTGGTACGTAATGATTGGTTTTTGTTCAGTTTGTGTGATGGCGGCGTTATATGAATATCTTGAACAGGCGCTATAGACACTTTGGCTGGAGGAACTGAATTTTGGTCAATATTTACTGAGATATTTTCAGTCTGATCAGGGGTAAAATTTGCTGGATTCGGACGATCTGTTACCGTACTGGGTAAGAAATCATCACTGGAGAATATATCTTTAGCAAACGGGAATATTCCGGTTTTCCTAAAAGCTTTAGTTATGTTTGCGATTGTCATTGATTTCGTAAAGGCTATTCCAATTAGTTCGCCGACATCGTAGATAGTAACTGGGCAACCTGGATGACGCATTAGCCAAGAATCCATAGCAATATTATAATAGCTTTTGAACGGTGCAAATACCCCAATATCTAAAGGCTGCATTCTTGCAGATGTATGTGGGTGAAGAGTAAGAACAGTCACCCCGGATAGTTTTGCTAAATCAAGCGCCTCAATACAAAGATGTGACTGGTGGTTGTCCATTAGTAAAATGCTAGGATTACCTGGCGTACTGTGACTGTGCATAATAAAATGTTCCATCACGATTACAAAGAGCTAGCTATTCATCCAACCCGTTGGTGTTGCCAGTATCAATGATCCAGGTGGTGTTCCAGTAGCCATTCCGGGGTTTACTTTTTTCTTGGAAAAATAATGACAGGGGCAATGCATGCCACCAGCACTGATTATGCAGCAAGTTGTGCTCAATGTCCCCTTTTCACCGCTGGTTACTTTACACAAATTTTTGTGTCCTTGCTTTGCCATTTCATAGGCCACTTGGAGACAATCTTTTAAGGAAAGACCATAAAATAGCAGAGCACATTTTTTGTAATATTCGTTTAACATTTGTTCTTGTGGATCCGAAAACACCTTTTTTATCGTATAATTAGGAACTAATCGCAACTCGAAATTTGCCCCAACAACCTATTGTTTTTTTTCTATAGCGCTGTAATGTAGTGCTGGCAATACTAGTTTCCTTTGCAGCTTTACGGATGCTCACACCTTCTCGAATCATTTGTAATGCTGTTTCTATCTGCTACAGATGTGTGTCTTTCTTCTGTACTTATCGAACCCGTATAGTCTCGTTTCTCTCGCTACGCATTCAAATGATTTCCAGGGTCTGCCTCGCGAACTATACTGTGAATACTAAAAACGAAATGTTTATTTTTAGTATGAGAAAGTCCAGTGGAGGTTTGCACCTCCACTTATTTTCTCTATTTATTTATTTTCAATTCAGTTTTCCATTTTGACTAATGGAAAGAAGAAGCTTACATCCAATGACTGTAAAATTTGGGTTGTATTTGAATACAAGCAAAGCACACCACAATTATTTGATTCTTTGTGCAAAATCTACTGAAAGGTAAACTCAAATGAGAGAAATGTCCATCTAAAAAGACTGTAATCGGAAATTTCATATTATTGTTATTCAAATATTCAATGAAAACATTTGGAAATATTGGTAAAAGCAAACAGATGTCATCTATCCTTTTGACGATTTTCATATTCCCCAATCTAGGGGTGCAGTTTTGGCGAATTTATCTGATAACCGATGGTATTTGTGTACAAAGTAAGTGGTGGTTCAATAAGTCCGATAGCTTTGACAGCAAAAAAGGTGGTTATGTTTTCTTTATCCGAATTCCTGTTATATACAGGGGTGCCCTTTTCAGTTAACATAAGATTGACTTTTGGGCAAATATGCAAAGATGTTACGTCCATGTTCCAAATACGTGATGGATCTTCCAAAATTTTTTTATCTTCGCTCAGTAATTTCAAGGTCTCCTTAACACTTACGTTGCGTATTATGCTATTGGTATGACTAGCATAGGCGATTTTTTTTCCAAAATGTTGAATGTACTGGTTTGGCATCCTGTTGAAGAATATGCGGAAGACGCCAAATGGCGTTTAGGACCAACTTTACTTTTAAAGAGAACTAAGTGTTAGAAACAATGGAAAAACCTGTATTTTTCAATCATATAGGGCAGGTTGCACCGACAAGCATCAAATACTGTAGTTAAATTAACTAAACTATAGTTAGCTAGTTTGGTTTAAATCGAGGGGCATATCGCTGGCAAAATTTTGTACAACGATTTGCATTTTTATGATGATTTCCAAAGATTTCCGTTGATTTCTTCAACGATTTCCACTCATCCTCGCTTATCCATACCCGTTTTGGCAAAGACCTGTCTTCTAAATACGTTCTGAGCCCCTCAAAATCTAAAATCCTTTTTCGAGAGATTTATAGTGTTTCGCTGCGTATCGATTTAAAGCAGCAATAGATGGTAAGGCGTTCTTCAGCTTGGCGTGTAAAGTTTCATAAAGTAGGCGTCCACCTATGTAAAATAGGTAGAGGCCAAAGTTTTTGACTGTCTCATCAAAAACAATGTTGGTTACTACAATTCAAGGAATTTTGCAAGACAACGTCTATACGAGTTTTCAAAAACTTGCTAGTAACATCACTAGAAGGTTCCTTATTTTCAAGAAAAACTACGTTTTGAAGAAGGTTCGTCCAGTTCTTGGTCCACAAGTTTTTGGACTTAGGTAATTATGGGGAAAAAAAGACGTAATCACTAGTTGTTTCTCATCACCTCTTTGAAAGTTTCGCCTCATTCGTTCTTTTCGTTGGTATTTTTTAGTTTTCCATTTAGATCGTGAGTCAGGCGGCCCTGAGGTATTCTCATTTACAAGTTCCTTGTACACGGTTATGCACACCCGTACACAGCTCAGCACAAACAACAATAAAATTCATCCCCAAGAAGTAGTTTTAAACTTGCGCTAATAATTTCTAAACTAACCAGCTTAATTTTGACATTAGAAATGTCAATTCAAATCATTACAACGCATGCGCAATCGTTGCACATGCTCCATTTTCTGTAATGATTTCCAAGGATTTCCAAAGATTTCCAATGATTTTCAACTATTTCCATTGATTTCCAATGATTTCTAATGATTTTCAGTGCGTTGCACACCGATTTCCACAGCGATATACCCCTCAATTTAAATATTTTTGTTGATAGCATCCTGTTGCATAAAATCTTAAAATGCTATCAGTAACTGATTTATTGCTGGGACGGGGAAATTTCTATTAAGAGATAGGTTCCAGTTCGTGAATACGAAAATCTTGGACCATTTGCTGCACAATATTTTTTGAAAACCGATACCTGACTTTGAAATCAATAGCATCATACATTTCGAAAGGATGATTTGTATGACGGTACAATTTGGGTCGTAGCAACATATCTACCAATTCCAACAATTCATCATCGGATAATGAGGATGTTGTTATCGATGAAGTAGTTGACATTATAAATCACAGCTATTCACCCTAAATATATACTACACTCTCTAATTAGATATACATAAATAACATAAGCAAATGTGTTAATTTTTACTTCATTGGTTGAGGAATAACACCATTTAAAGGAATTTTATTTTTCATTAACTTTATTTGAGGAGTATCCATGCAAAAACGGTCATGTCCAGTAAAACTAGTTTCGAGTACTATGCAAATGACTACTATAATGAGGACCGTTGATTTTAAAAATTTAAAGTATGGGGGATTGGGTGTATATTGGTATTAACTTCAACATACATTTTGATGGTATAATGATTTTCAAATGTAACGATAATAAACACCTACTGGTCGGCCGCTCGGGGTTGAGTAAACGCACGCACCCCCAATCGCTTACACTCGCGTTGAGTCGTGCCGGTCGGTAGCCTTTCTGTGCAGAATCTCGACGTTGTACACTCAGCAGCAGCAAATATTATAAGACGCATCTGAAGTCCCAAAGCGGAATAAGCAATAGTTATGAAATGTTTATTCTCTTGAGTGTACGACAACCCCCCACGCTCCTGAATTTACCAGCGCCAAGTACAACTTTTTCTCAACCCTGAGCGGCCGACCAGTATTTAGTTTGGCCATGTCGGGGTTTGCTTGGACTCGATGAACATGTCCAATTTTGCTTAGACTTATTGATGGACATGTCTTATTTTGTATGATTTATTGTAACGAGAGATCAATAAAAAAACCAATTAGGACAGGCTGTGAAATTGAATTATTTTAAATTGGTACTGTAGCCACATCCACAGAATGACATTTCTGACATGAAAATTTAAAACTCAACGCTCTTGTTTAAGTTTTTAAGTTTTTTATTTGATAATAATATTTTAATAATTTGATAATCAAATAAAAAACTTAGACAAGAGCGTTCAGTTTTAAATTTTCATGTCAGAAATGTCATTCTGTGGATGTGGCTACAGTACCAATTTAAAATAATTCAATTTCACAGCCTGCCCTAATTGGTTTTTTTATTGATCTCTCGTTAGTAACTACAGAAATAAAAGTGAATATTCATTATATAGAATTATAAACACATTGTAAGTTAAGAATATAAAAAGAAACGTAAAATTTAAAGATGAATAGCTGTACAGTCAAGTTCTACACATTGACAAGATTCCTCTTCGTCAGGTTCTTCCTCCATTCTCTTGCACAGATTCTTCCATTTCAGGAGTACCGTACATTATGTCTTTATAAGACTTAAAGTCTGGTAGGTCTTCCCATTTAATTTTTTTGTCTTCGTTGTTAAATTGCTTAACCAGTGGCTGTTGAACATTTTGTTTCTTTTCCTTTGTAATTTCGCATCCAAGTGGTTTGTTTTTCAATCTGTTTTCCCGTTTGCCTCTTTTAGCCATTGAAAGATATGGTGCTTCAGGAATTTCAAATCTATAAAATTCGCTACCTTTGTATTTAATAGTAGTTGACGCATTGTTTTTTCCACAAAACTTCCGAATTTCTATGCGTTTAAATTTTGTATGTCTGGTATTTTTGTATAGACTTCATCCGTAATATTTTTAATGTCATATAAACACCAGTCTTTTCCCAGAACATTAACTTTTCCAACTTTTGAATAAATTTCATTATATTCATCTGGAGTTTTAATGATATTTTTTCGCTTTAACAACTTTTCTACCCTTCCAAATGCTCTCTGCCGGGAGATAGCTGTGACCACGTACTGGAAAGTGTATTATAATATTTCTCAATGGTGCATGTGCTTCTCGTAACCAGCATGCCAAAGCATGGATAATGTAGGAGTTTTTGTTTTGGCCTTCACAGCCATCACAAAATAATCTTATTGTTTCACAATTGGTTATGTCAAGACACAGTAAAGCTGACCCTATCTCAACTGATCCTCGTTTTGCTTGTGTTTCCACCCAAGTAAAAAATTCAGGGTCTGCTGTCTATATCAACACAACAAAATGCGTAAAAGCTAATTTGTCGCAAATAGAAAGGATCTTGTATTGGAGATTTTGGCAGTGGATGCACTTGTTGCAAATCAAAGGCATAAGACATACTATTTGGGGGAGTTTCCTTCGATAATTTATAGAATTCATTTGCTCGTAGTTTGTGAATTCGTAAATCAGTCGGCGATTTAATTTTATCTGCACCTTGCTGATAAAATTATCGGTTGTATGAATCATGTTTTGAAGTGCCAATTATCGTTAGTGTTGCCACCTATTAGCATCGTTTAAAGGTCCGCGCGCACTTGTCCGATCGGCAAAAATCAAATAAAGCTCCACCAAGCTTACAAATGCCGCGGAAATTACGGGCATTACGTTGATTCGGTACGGCACCATCCTTTTCGCCCCGTTCTTACCTATAGACTGATCTGACTTTCGAAATTTTTTGACATCTGTAGTATGCTTGGACTGAACCGAACGGGACGAAACCGAACCGACGTAATGCGCGGGCTGCCATTCATTTCCATGTATTTTGATGTTTGCAAATCGGACGGTTCCGAACCGAACGGAACGGAACCGAACAAGTGCGCGCGGACCTTAACACACAAAAATGTGTAAGTTAAGCCACAATACAGCAAACTAGATTTTTTGGACAAGTCCTCTTTTGAAGCCACACAAGTTAAAGTACTATCTAATTTCTTATGGACAAGACTAATTTTGCACGGACTATACGCATAATTTATCCCGTGAGACATGTCTCGTTTTGCTTGAACTCTTGTTCTTTGCTACGGTTTTACTATGGGACAAGATAGGTTCTGCTCAATTCTGGTTACAAATTCGGATGTAATTCAGGAAATTGAACAAGATTCCACCACTAACTCAGTTTGGTCTCAGGGTGGAATGCAAAATTGGAAACACCATTTTTCTCGGAAGTTATTATAGATAACGAAAAATTGTTTAAATAAAGTTTTTAGTACTTTTAAGAAGCTAACTAAATCTGTATAAATTTGGTAAAAAAAAGTTTAATTTTCGTAGATATTGCCATATTTGTACTTTTTTAAATGGAATACCCTGTATATTATTACACTAATTAAGAGAAAATAATTTTTGCTTTAAAAATGTTTAAGGGTTCTTACCTTCTAAACTTGATAATTTTTGAGATAATGAAAATATTTAAATGTTTCTTCTCAAAATAAAGTGTGCGTTGAAAACAAAATTACTATTAAAAACAATGTACAAAATAAACAATTATTCTATTATCATAGTAGCTCATAGATAAATAAATACAAAGTAAATGTTATCTAACTACAAAAAATTTCTTTTTAATTTGAATAAATACGAATGGTTTGGATAAAATACAATACAAAATAACTCAACTGTCAACAAATTTTGTTTTCAACGCACATTTTATTTTGAGAAGAAACATTTAAATATTTTCATTAATATCTCAAAAACTACCAAGTTTAGAAGGTAAGAACCCTTACATTTTTTTAAAGCAAAAATTATTTTCTCTTAATTGGTGTAATAATAAACAGGGTATTCCATTTAAAAAGTACAAATATGGCAATATCTACGAAAATTAAACTTTTTTTTTACCAAATTTATACAGATTTAGTTAGCTTCTTCAAAGTAGAGGAGAGTCGCCTATTATGGGGTACTTTTTTTTAAACGTCTAAAATAAATAGTAAATATTTTTTCAGCAAATTGTGAAAACACTTACTTGTGGTTTATTCTATCCCTAACCATGTAAAATATCCTAAATTGATGGGAAATTGATGAAATAAGAAATATCTTGCTTTCGAAAACCTATTGCAAATCCCATATTAGGAAAACAGCTGGCCTAATACGGGGTACCAATACAACCTAATATGGGATAGACACCAAAGCACGTAAAAAGGACTTGGTAAAGTCAAATACAGAAACATTTATTCAAAAAATGAAACACATAATAATGTAAAAAAGAAATACAGATAGATAATTAGATATAAATGTGTTTCATTTGCAAAAATCGCAAATATAGTTTTTTCCGGAGTCCCCAGCACAGTCACAGTCCTGAGCCCACTTGAAGCACTTACGACAGCGTATCCATTCCTCACCAGCAGAATCTTCCGAGCAAAGATGGTTGCAAAAGATACACATTGCATCGTCTTCACTAAACGGTGACCACCATCGTCCAGGGTTACTTCAGTTTCAGATTCCGAAGACGATAAAGAAACTCTTCGTCTTTTAGTTTTTTGCGTTTTCTTCTTTTCTGACCATGTATTTGATTTTTCGGATTTCTTCCCTTTACAAGACGCGATTTTCTCTTGATTCCGGATGTAGAAGGATTATTCTTTTTAGAAATACTTGCTTCCAGCTGGTCTTTGTACGTTGTACTAGTAACAATAACAGCTTTTCCGGTGTTGGATCTTTTCTTTGTTGCTGTATTTTTACCTAAGGTTGGTACAGGCAACAAATCGGCAGGTAATACTGGTTTTGTTGGGGTTGAATGGTGGCGCAGTTCTCTCACTGGTAAGGCATTTTCTTCAGGCTCAGGAGTTAGTCGATCTGCTTCTGGAGCAACTTCTGCATTCAACGATTCTGCTACAAATTCATCCTCTCGAAACATGTTGCGATTGACAGGGAAAAGGCCTGTTTTTCGGAAACCATTTACTGCCGTCTCTAAAACAGCTGCTCTCATATAAGCTCTTCCAAACAGTTCTCCAATTTGATAAACTGTTAGTACAGCACGGCCTGGATGTTGTTTTAACCAGTTTGTTTTTTCTTGAGCGTAAAATGTTTTAAAAGGAGACATGAGAGCAACATCTAAAGGCTGCATCTTGTTTGTAGAATGCGGTGGTAAACACACAATGTGTTAATTATTCTCTCATCTAAATTGATGACGTCTAGATTCCTAGTATGGGAATAGTGGCCATCAAGGATTAAAATAACTGGATCTTCTGTGGAGGGCTTAACATATTTTATAAAATGTCTGCACCAGTCGACAAAGATTTCTTGCTGGATCCAGCCTGATATGTGACAGGCATTAATGGAACCAGGAGGCATGCCATTCATTAATTCTGGTTTCATATTTTTCCTTGGAAACACTATTAGGGGCGGCACGGTACGTACTGGCCCGCTGCACTGAAACGACTGTCATAAGGGCGCCTCTTTCTGCAGATGTTAGGGCTCCAACTTGCTTCTTTCCCTTCAAAGCGAGAACTTTCTGTTGCTTATGTTGTACTATAGTTATGCCGGTCTCGTCGCAGTTGAAAATACGAGCTGGATTGTACTGGACTTTCTCTAACACATTTTCATATACGGGTAGCTATTAAAGATTGGACCAAAGTCGTAGCGTTCAAACGCTTTGAGATATTAATTTGAAATTTGGAACAGTTCAATACGACTTACTTCGCATATTTTATAGTACTGAAAAATTTTCTTTTGACTCGTACTTTCGGAGCCCGATCGCCATCTTGAAATTTCTTAAATGGGAATAGGGGTAACGCAATACATCATTAGAAAGCTTAATGTTTTCTCTTTCTAATTGTGGTAAATTATTATGGGGTTACATAAGAAAATAATGGAGAAAAATTAGAAAACAATTTGCCGTACGCTCAGGTGGCTATTTATAGTATGCTTTAATTCTAGGTGGCTTTGCTTTAATAGAGCTTCAAAATTAAACAAAAAAACAATCAATAATTGTTTAGCAGATGACAGTAGGTACATTGTCATAATTTTCGTAGAAATTTAACAATCTGAATTTTGTTAAACATGGATTGGTTGATAGAAACTGATTAGGTATGGTGACACAAAACAGTTTTAACATCTTCGTGAATTTAAGCAGAGTTTTGATACCATACTGTTAACAATCACAATATGGTATTTGTTTTTCAACTTTTAGAATTGTGTCTTCAATTTTAGTAGGTACCTTGTTTCTTCATTGTTGGTTTATTTTGTTTTTTGTTTAATTTTGACGTTGTGTTAATGCAAAGCTACCTAGATTTGAAGCATACAATAAATAGCCATCTGAGCATACCGCAAATTCTAATTTTTTTGCATTATTTTATTATGTAACCCCATATTAATTTACCATGGTTAGCAAGAAAAATAATCAAGCTTTGTAATGATGTATTGCACTACCCCTATTACCATTTAAGAAAATTCAAGATGGCGGCCGGGCTCCGAAAGTATGAGTCAAAGAAATTTTTTTAATACTGTAAAATATGCGAAGTGATGTATTGAAGTGTTCCAAATTTCAAATTAAAATCTCAAAGCGTTTGGGCGCTACGGCTTTGGTCCAATCTTTAATAGCTACCCTGTAGATCAAAAAAGCCTGCAACGTTTGCTTTGGTAAATGATTTTACTCTTGCATATGATATTCCCTGAGGATTTCGAAAAGATAAAGTTGGATGGCGTTTAAGGAAATTTGCAAGCCATTTTGACCCCGCACATTGTTTGTGGTTATTGAATGAGTTTTTAATTTTATTTTTCTTACATAAATCAAAACTTAGTCTGCAAATGTCCTTGCTGGTCACACCAAAAAATTTGTTTTCTTGTTCTAAGCAATGCTTTACTAATTCATTTTCCATGTCTTCAGAAAATGCCGGTTTTCTTCCAAGCTTTCCATTCACAATTTCTTCCGGCTCTTTATCCATTTCTATGTACGTAGACTGCGGTACGGCAAACGTATTTGCACTTTTTATATACCCCATGCGCTTTTCTCTGCATGCCGTAATAGCTTCTATCCTTTTTATCAATAGATGTTGCGGACAGGTGTGCTTGTTTCCATCTAGATAAGGTGGATTTCCAAGATTTAAAACTTTGTTAAAACGTGGAAAAATTTTATGTCTGGACTCAACGAGCAAACTATTTTAAATTTCTTTTGTACTGAAGAAGGCCAAACTTGTGGTCGAAATATATACAATTTTTATTTTGCAATTATAATTAAATTGTTTTAAATGACTGCTAACATTCTCAGATATTAAAATATTAATTAAAACCAGTCAATCTACACAAACAAGATTAATTTTTTCTAATATGACGTCCATTATATTTATTATTTAATGTGCCATATGCAACTTTGTATTCTCTTGCAGCCCTTCGTAGGCTCCTACCGTCATCAATGACTTTTTTCAATGCACTTTTAATAGCTTCATCACTATAGTCTTTGTATTTTCTTACTTTCTCTTATATTCACGTACCCTGAAATTAAGAAAGAACTAAGCAAGAATTCGAAATAGTAAAATATTTGCAAAAATGAACCGATCAAATTCTCCCCTTATACGTGATCAATTTCGCCCCTGCTTAAAAATTCCCGCTCAACTCTACACACGGCAAAAATCTAAACCTGATAGGTTAGCTTAGGAAACCTCAAAGGGCATACAAATTCTATAGAAATGATTCGATTTTTATGTCACTCATACTTACCAATGATAGTTTAGCACCCACGAAAAGTTATTTAATTCGCTCTTCACTTATTTAATCACTTTTTACCTGGTAAACATGAATAATTTCTTGAACGACGCATGCAGAACTGCAGGATGTTACACCATTGACAGATATAAGGCGCATTCGAACTAAACGCAAGTAGTACTACTGGCGCTAAATTAAAAATGCTTAAACGTGATGTACTTATCAATTTCGCTCCTGGAAATCAATTTCGCCCCAAACTACGGTACACCATTTTTTCCGTTGATTTGGCATCTAAACAAAAAAAAATATACTGAAACATTTTTGTCCTAATATGGGGTACCCCAAATTAAACAACCAAGTATACCCCATATTAGGCAAAATATTGTTGTTAAACAAACTTGGAAAATAAAAACAAATACTGAGTTTGTTATAATTTCTACATGCAGGCATTGTTAAACAGTTATTAATGACTAGAAACAAGCCAAAATTATATTTAAAACTTACTTTTTATCTTGGTAGTCGGCCTGTTTTCACACACACTAAAAAATGTCGTTTCGCGGTTTTTACAATTCGAGGTTAGAATATAATGACACAGTAGGTTCCTGCAAACCGAACGCTCGCAGATTTCATTGCACTATGAGAGCATCATACAACATCAATGACAATAGATGGCGGTGTTTTCGATTAGTAGATATTCAGCTACCCCAAATTAGGCAGTATCCTCATATTAGGCAGTTTTCCTCTATTAAAAACTTTATTTAAACAATTTTTCGGTATTTATAATAACTTCCGAGAAAAAAGGTGTTTCCAATTTCGCATTCCACCCTGTATATGGACATGACCGTTTGTGCATGGATGCTCTTCATTTGTGACAGTTGAAACACAAACAATAAAACATTATTTCCCTTACAGTTTATATTGAACATTTTCTCTGAAAGGTAAGTATAGTACAATACAGTTTTCACAGATTTTGAATGGGATAAGAAAATACAAAACAAATAAGCTTAACCAATGTTGTAGTCGAAGAATGAAACAAGAAATGCAAGACGGCCTCTTCTATCAGTTGTTGGAGAAGAATTGCACAAGAACATACTTATTTGTTAAATCATCAAATGCATGTTCATCATCGACATTGTCCACTTCCATTTCATGTATTCTTCTGTCTCCAGGATTCGTAATTGTTACTATCATCGGAATCGTCATACACAACTTCCCCATCTTCCTCACTTGATGAATACTCAGTGGGAGCATTCTTTTATCATTTTTTTGTGGCGATTTTACAAGTGCAGGGTTGTTGACGATCATCAAGACACCCTTCTTCGTTAAAATCTGCGTGGGGGTTCTCAGTTCTAGGTTTCTTTTTACGGCCAAGACGCCCTTTATTTGGTTGCTTCCTATTTTTAGTCTCATTCTGAGCATCAACCAAAGCATCGTATTCTTCCACAGAAAGGCTTTTCCTGGTTGAATCTGCACCTTCTTGCGTCTCACAGTTGCAGTGGTCGTTTTCTTTTTGCGATATTCTTGAAGGAATGATATCACAGTGTCATTTAAGGCACGATTGAAATTTTAGTCTTCACCATTAGCACTACATGGAAGTTTCTTATGCACTTCTTCAGGGTTAACAAGATAAATACCACTTCGAAATCCAATTTTTAAGTTATTGTTAGCAGTTTCCGAAATCTCATTCATAACTGCCCTTAACAAGGATGGAAATTGTTCTTTTGGGATAGTGCCTGAATTCTCCCGACTCTTGTTAATGGTTTTCGCCAAGTACGCTTTAGTCCAGCAAAGAAGACAACATCCAAAGTTTCTGCAATATGGGTGCAGTTTGGTGGCAGGCATGCAAATTTGATATTATTTTCTAATGCACAACCCACAACAAAAGGGGAAAGTGGTAGAAAAGATTGTCCCTTAGCAGTACTGTAGGTGTACCACCGTTATTTTTGACCTTCACATGTGGAATAAAAAATTGTGGAAAATCAATCCTCAAATGTTCGTGCATCAAACCATCCATGCTCCGTATTATTAAAACGTACACCTTTTGGACCATTCTGGCACCGAAATACCACATCAGCTGAGATTTATATACAGTGTAGGGTGGCAGAAGTTCACCTGCTGCCGAACCACAAAACATAACCGAAAATGCCGATTTAGAATAAGGCATAACACGTTCAGGGTATTTTATACCACGTTTGAAAATGCGTTTTTTAATTCGTGTATTCCTGCAAAAGTGCGGTACACACTTTTACGCAATCTAAAATTCCATAATACAGGATATTTACGATGTTGAATAGTACTTGGAGGCGTTTGATTTGCTACATTTAAAACACGGTAATGGAGTAGGTACTTACTTGAGCATGATTGGTAATATCGTTAGATCTTCGGTAACCATAATCTTCAAAACCTACTATTACGCCTTCCATCTGGTTCCACGACAAATGTGGAGCGATGCACATCTCATCAAACATGAGTAGACAGTAGGTATCCAACCTATCCGTAAAGGTTCTTGCCTCTGCTTCAAGTACATCTAGTACTGCTTCATTAAGTCCTGGTCTAACCGGTATTCTACTTAATAATCGAAACAAAGTTTTTGGGTTAGGCAGAGCAAACAACCGAGACAAAAGTTTATAGCAACTTCCACTTTGCTTGTATAAAGCAAGAGCAAGAATTTTATCGTCAAGTGTAAAACGTTGGCCTTTGCTTTTTTATCGCAATTTTCTAATTGCGATTTGAAGAAACGTGTTTGAATTATATCTGATGTTGATGTTATTTTATGAAACATCAGTGTTTCTGAAAATTTTGTGGCAGCTTCCAAGCGATTCTGTAATGGCAATCTTCCTTTTGCATTTACTGCATTAATGCCCGGTTTCTGGAAGCAAATTTATGAAACCAATAACGTTATGTAATCGATAAACAATCAATAACCTAAAAATGCGTTTCTCAAACGCCTCATAACCTTATTGGTTTGATAATTCCTCCGATAAGTTACGAGGCCAATTTTGGTGCGATAAATTAATTGGCGCATGCGCAATGGTGACACGCAGGTTATAAACGTCAAATTCAAAACAAATTTATAATAGTAGGTACGTAGGTGCCTGATATATTTGTTCGTGATTCGTTTTTTGAGTTGACCACAGGAGTTGAGTATGGATTACTCCAGTTCTTCAAGTTCTTCAGACGAAGAACTGTTTGATATTATAGCGAATGGTGAGATATCGAGAGTATTTCGAAATAGAATCAAACCTTTTGAAAAGTACAGTGACAGTGAATTTAAAGCAAGATATCGGTTGTCTAAGGATACTGTAGGTGTGATTATTAATTTGTTAGAGGAGGATATAACACCTGTTACTCATCGAAATTTTCCTTTGTCGGCGGCTGACCAAATTCTGCGTACACTGCGAATTTATGACGCAGGTATAGCTACAAAGTTTTATTAGTTAATCTTGTTAAATATAATATCCCCAAATTTAGGTTCATTTCAAATTGTAATTGGCGACGACTATGGTGTTCATAAAACCAAAGTATGCAGAGTTGTGAAAAAGGTATCGGAGCTGTTAGCTGCATTAGGACCACAGTTTATAAAGATGCCAGAAGGTAATGAAGAAAAACTTAAGGTGAAGTCCGATTTCCACAACATTGGTGGTTTTCCAAACGTTATTGGTTGTGTTGATGGGAGCCACGTACCAATATTGTCCGCAGGAGGGGATAATGCCGAAATTTTTCGTAACCGAAAGGGCTACTTTTCAGTAAACGTTCAAGCTATCTGTGATGCTAATCTCTTGATACGAGACATTGGCTCTACACATGACAGCACAATGTGTAATGCTTCCTTTCTTTGTGCTACATTTGAAGCACGTGAATTTAGGGGGAGTTATTTATTAGACGACAGTGCTTATGCCTGTAGTGAGTCCATGATGACCCCCCTTTTAACCCTCCAGTACTAACATGATTTTTGTAAGTATAGTACTAACATCGGTCTGTGGGACGGAATCCAGAAAATGTTTATTTTTCGTCTCTTTATATTCAGAAAGTAATTTCGTTTATTTAAAAAGCAATAATATAAATACTGTAATTATTTAATAACAATATGAACAAGGCAAAAAGCTTATTGCAAAAAAGATCGTAGGCGCATGGCTACCCCACACCACAACAACATAAGACATGTACATTTGACATTGTTACAAATTTTGAACTTCTAGGGCTTCGTGTAAGTACAGGAAGCCTTTTCCAGATTTTTTGCAATAAGCTTTTTGGTTTATTTTCGTTCAAGGAATAACTTTGCCTGAAGCTTGAAAAAAAAAATGAAAAATTTCACTCGTTCCATATATGTCACAGATTGCAGTTTAGGATATGAAAAATGATATTTATCAACTCAAACTAAATATTTATTTCTTATTGCATCTTTGACGATCTTCTTCCCAGTTTGGCAAATGACTATAGTTGTCCCTACGGACCTCTTGAGCAGGAATTTGAGCGAAAGGATATTTCCTTTTTTTCAAGTCAAGTTGTTGCTGCAAAGCAGCGCTTGGCCTACCACGCTTTTTGCGAATTGTGTTTGATTTTACCAGCACTTCTGATAAGGCTAGTTTGAATTCAGCAAGGGGTAAATAATAGTCTGAGTCCTTGTTAGCCCTTCGCCACAGCAACCATGCGTTAACACAAATAAAATCGATGAAATGGAAAATAATTCTCTAGTACCACTTCTTCGACCTTATGCGAATGCGATAGTAGCCAAGCATTGAATCCAGAAGATCCACACTGCCCATATAATTATTGTATACACCGATACATTTAGGACGTGGAATCTCCACATGTCTTTTATCCTTTCTAGAGAACCTTCTCACATCGGAAACTGGCTGACTTCCCACATATGTGGAAGCCATAGTTACCACTTTATTGTCGTACCATGCAACTACTGATACATCTACACCATCGACCTTTGCCACTTTTTCCATATGTGTACCTCTTCCTTGTTTTTTCATTACAGAGTCCTTTGGAAGTGTGCAGTTAGGTACTCGGCTTATTCGAATTGTCCCCAAAGGTTAAATTTCCCTCTTTCGTTAGGGCCACTAATAGAGGTATACTTGCAAACCAATTATCAAAAAACACTTTATAGTTTTGATTCTTGGGCACGGTATCCGTCAACTTCATAACTACATTGCTGCTGGGACCTAGATCAGGCTGGTGACCGGGAAGTTCTGTGGGCCCAGTGTAGAAATCGAAATCGTAACTGAAACCCGTTACACCGATTAGAACATATACTTTATAAACCCATTTGTGCGGTTTCTTTGGGTTGTATTGTTTCAGTGTCGATCTCGCTTTCGTTGGTATTATCTGTTCATCCACTGCCATATATTCCTCTTTTGGGACACATAGCAATCTTTCCCTTACTTTATTCAAAAAAGGACGAATCTTGAATAATTTGTCATGTCCTGGATTTCCATTCTGTACCTGTTTGCTGTGATCATTGAAGTGAAGAAAGTGTTTTATCTCTTCAAACCTATTGCATGTCAGTGTGTCAGAAACTGCAGGGATTCCGAGACTACTGGTCCAGTATTTCCTTGTTACAGGTAGCTGAACCAGGCACAAAGGCATTTATTTCCTCTTCAGAAATATTTGCTGGTTTCTCAGGTCTAGTTTGAACGGAGTATAAATTTGTTTGTTCAGTTATATAGGACAGTATTTCCTGGGTGAAAAAATATTTAAAGTATTGGTAGGGTTGATCCAAGTCAGCAATTTCTGGTGACAGCAAGTCAGAACCCTTGAAAATTATGTCTTCATCTGGAACGTTCAAAGACTTGTCTTCCCACTGCAGCTTATCCTTCTTATTTTTTTTTATTTCGTTTAGTTGTATTGCCTACAAATTCTTTCAATCATCTTCGCTATCCCAGTCAGTATCTTCCATTTCAGTCTCTGAAAGGACTAGATCTTCAATATCTTCATGATCGTGACCGTTGCTTAGTGTATCTGAGTCATTCGCCAATACCTTGCCAAGTTCTTGTTTATAGTCATCGTCAGCTGATAAATAATTGCTGTATTCATCTATGAAAAATTTTACCATCAGATAATTTTACATAATTATAATACCTAACTTCAAACTGTTCTATATATGGTACAGGTATTTTACTTGTGAAAACTTGACATTTATGATATATCTGCTCTAATTGCTAATAAAATCTGAAAATATAGACACTTACCTGCGACAAAATAATTTTTGCAAATTATTATTTGACGTTACCACGTTTTTATAAGCACTTGTTTTAAAATATTTACGCACGCCCACTACTTCCTAACAACTGAACAGGTGATTTTTAATGTTTTGCTTTTATGAGGCTAGAGGGGGTAAAACGAAAATGTACGTCATGGAAGCGAGCGTGCCAGATATGGGACAGGTTGCAGTAACAGAAACATGCCTGCAGGAACTTGTAAAAAAAATATTTTAGTCATTAGGGGGGTTAAGTAGACTCGGACGGTAATGTAGTGACTTTAAAGTTTAATGGAAAATAACCAAAATGTCGGTCAAAACAATAAGATTTACTTAGGGGGTTATCTATGCAATCAGCGTGCTCCAACTAAAGGGAACGGGGTTAATAAGTTATGTGAAGTGTCTTTCTGTCCACGTAAGTACAATTTTATAAATTTATGGGGTCCTGGTATATACAGGGTATTTACAAAGAATTCTTACTTTACGGGGCTGGTCGGAAGGACCCAAAATCCAGTGTTTGACCTAGAGCAGTGATGCCCATACTTTTGTCTATAAAGATCTACCAACAAACTTTTAAACATTCGACGATCGACAGTCGTCAATGAAACAGATTAAAAATATTACAAGCGTAATTTCTTTATTATAAAATATAAAAATTATACATTTTTGAAAAAAACTTGAAGTATACATATACATACATAGATTCATAATCATTCAAAATTAAAAAAGAATTATTCTCGCGATGTCGAGGCGTGGCATTGGTGATCCTCTGTATATTTTTCAAACGATGGCATTTGGCTACTTATTGCTAAACGCAAGCATGATATTAAGTGCTCATCCGTAAGGCGAGTACGGTATTTTGATTTGATGATTTTCATCTGAGAAAATGCGGACTCGCACAAATAGGTTGATCCAAAAAAAGCAGTAATCTGTAGTGCTATTTGTTTTAAACACGGATATTTATCTCCATGCAAAAAAGACCAGAAGTTGTCCGTGTCGGCAGCTCTTGGTGTTAGGTTAATGTCAGAAATTAACTTCACAACTTCGTTTTCGATTGTAGTCGCCTCCATATCAAATATTTTTGAAATTTCCGAAACTATGTCCTGCACGTCCAGGAAGCTGAAAGGGTAAGACATGAATGCCAGAATTTTCTCGAGGTTTTTTATATCTGCAAACCGTCTCAAATTCATAAAGAATATTGTTTAGCTCTGCTTCATACGCCTTAAAACTGACCTTGCCATCGTTTTTATGCAAACTCAAAGTTGGAAAGTTCTTGTAATCTTTTTTGTTCAGTTGTGCAATTAGTAACTTTAATTTGCATTTAAATGCGTTTATTGAACTCATCATATCGATAATGTTTTTGTCTTTTCCTTGAAGTTCCAAATTGATTCCATTGAGGTTGCAACGACCTAGCTCCCTAGCTCGTGAGGAGGAGGTCGCCACAGAATTTATTTGTGCCAGGGAGTAGCTCGGAGTACCCAGTGTTCGTCGGACTTTGAAAATAAAACCTAACAAATCTAAAGAACAATTTATTTACAGAATATTTACAGGTGTTTTGCAAGGTTACTGGAATTAACAAAATTAACGGTTTATATAACTAAAACTAATAACACAAATTAATAAATGAATGAAATAAGAATACTATGTACATTAATAAAATTTACCAATTTTATTGACAAATTATTATAAGTCCGGCTCTGGATTTTGAAATAAATATTACAGTTATCTGTTTGGTTAAAACGGCAGATTGCCGGGAGTACTCAAAGGGGTCGCTGCGGTTACGTTACTGAAAGTGAATGCCTTATCTTTTGGACAAGTAAATATGGCGGAACGTCAACAGCAATTGATTGGTAAAACGGAATGTTTAATTGAAACAATGAATGTGAGAGCAACCACTAATAGGTTGCCAGGTGCGGGTTAAAGTGTTTGCGTGGAAGTGTGACCAGGTAAGTCTTAAAATAATTATATTTTATGTCGGTCGGTGAATTTATTGAACAGGTTTAAATATACAGGGCGGTTGAAAGTTAATTAAATTAAAATTCGGTTACTGGCTGGTTTGAAGAACCCAACTTAGTTCTGACCCAAGTCGATGGACAGGACTACGGTAGTTTACGTATGTTTCACCCTACTTGTTACGTATTGTTGTCACATATAGGGTAAAACTCCGTAGGGCTGGTTCGGAACTGAGTAATTGGTGTTTTGTTCTACGTGTTACGAAACTGTCACTCATAAAAGCAAAACATTACTCGGAATAACTAATTGGGGATTTAAACAAGGTAGTCCACTTGTTGCAAGCACATATGCCCTACCTTGGGGAAGCTTACCCTGATGAAAGCCATCTTGTATGATGCCACATACGGTCCACCAGGATAAACTATGCTAACTAGGATCGGATTCGGGAGCGGAAAACAGGTCGGAGGTTTCAGGTCAAAACGTAAATTTGAAATTACTTACTCAAAGCAAAATAGCCACACTTCACTGATGACCAAAAGAACAGGTTATGAAATGAAATTAGTTTTTATTCACAATTAAGCAATTTGCGGCGATATGAACACCGGAAATTACTTCAGGGCAAAACTGGCGAAATTTAACTGGAATTTAAGATTCAAGTTAAATTTTCAAATATTCTCGGACAACCAAAATTACTAATCGAATTTGAATTCGGAGTTCGGAGTTCGAAGTTCGGAGTTCGGGAGTCGTTTCAATTGTGCCGGAGCGGCGGTTTTATAGCCCGGCGTCGGCTTCCTTCGCACAGCGACGCGGACCGTCCCTTCTCCTTCGTGGAGGGAGAAGTTGTTGCCCACGCCTCTGTATGACGTCGATCTGGCCAAAACGACGCTATCTTGGGAATGTGGAATATGGCGTCTTATATACGACGCACCAAATTCCACACCCCAAGAATTGCGTCGTTACAAGGTGTTTCGTTAAATCAGTTAGGAAGGCTAAATCACGGAGCCATTTTTCATTTTTGAACAATTCACATTCATCACCTCTTGTTTCGAGAAAAATAATAATTTCGGGTAGTAACTCTTGGAATCGTTCCAAAAATCTACCGCGGCTCAACCACCCCACATCTGTGTGAAGCAGCAAGTCAACATGCTCCGATTCGTTACTTTCCAGGTGTACCTTAAATAGGCGTCGCTGCAAGCTTTTCGCCCGAATGGAATTCACAATCTTAAATGCTATGTCCATTACCTCCTTCATATTTAAATTTTTTCCACAAAGTGCTTGTTGGTGTATTACACAATGGAAAGAAAAGATGCTGGGAAAATTGTCATTAGCTCGGCATAATGCAATGAAGCCATTCTGCTTGCCTGTCATGGCCGGAGCTCCATCTGTAGTTATGCACACAAGTTTATACAACGGTAGGTCTGTCGCATGTACAAACTTAAGAAATGAGTTATAAATATCAATTCCACGAGTAGATTCTTTCAGAGAAATCATTGTCAAAAAATCTTCTTTGGTGGTCATGTCTAGGAATACCATGCGTATAAAAATGCACAACTGAGCATTGTCTGTTGCATCGGTAGATTCGTCAAACTGCAACGAAAAGTATGTGCACTCCTTGAGATCGTTCATAGTTTTATTTTCTAAATCTGCGCTCATCACTTCAACACGTCTAGTAACGGTCTGGCGGGACAGTTGAAGTTCTAAAATAGCCGAAATAATTTCCGTTTTATTTTTGAAACTTCCAAATAGAGATTCCGCAGCTTCGACAAAGCATTCTTTTATTACCACGCCGTCTTCAAACGGTTCCTTGTGTTTAGTTAGCACGTGGCAAATTTTAAATGATGCAATTGTAGCCGCTTTCGACTGTTCCACGGGCTTGGTGAACATGGCTTGTTCAACCGCTAAATTGCGCTTTAAATCTTTCACTTTACGTTTTCGTAATTCACTTTTAGACGGAAAATGATTTGCATTGGTTTTATGCAACGTTTTGTAATGTCTCTCCAAGTTTCCGCGTTTAGGCAAAGCAATCGCATCTCGACATATCAAACAAATTCACTTTTCTTTCACCAATGTGAAAAAAAATTCTTCTTCCCACTCTATATGAAAGTGGTATGTTTTACTTTTTTTTTGCTGCATTCATTGTTTCAACAGTGTACTGTACGTCGTTGCACTTAACCCCTTCGCTACCAGATCGATTATGCAAAACTCCTCTGGTAAACCAGATTTTACACAATTTTCAATTAGCTGTATCTTGAGTTATGTTTCAATTAGCCATTCCAGATTTTTTGCAGTTCATTAGAGGTCTATTAGCAATATAGAAAAAATATGAAAACCTTATTCAAAATGGCGGTTGGCGGCCATATTTGATTTGCGTATAATCTGTTATTGTCGTTGATGGCGTCAAATTAGTTCAATTCTTTTTTCGTTTGTAACTAGGGTCATTACTGAAGTTGCTATAATGACTTTCCGGCATTTTTAAAAAAGCTAGAAGTCCAAAATACTTATAGGACCCCACAGCGACAGCTGTAGAAAGACTGGCCTACAAATGTAACGCATTGCTTGACCTTCGCCGAAAAAATATTTTTCGCCTAAACCAGTATACTAAATAACAAATCCGCCCAGAAACCAGCTCTGAAACGGGTACTTAGTTAAGACTAGCGTGTTGCCTCAAGTGGCTACATGGTTTGTACAAGGCGTATCGCATGTTGCCGCATGCGGCAACATGGTAGCGAAGGGGTTAAAGCTTTCTTTTAAACTAAATGACAGATATAATAATATATGGGAGGAGTGGTTTACCCCGCCTGCGCCATGAGCGAATCCATTTTACGTTGACATGTGTAAAGCTACTGCTGTGTAATTTCAGTTAGACGCGTCAATTTTGACTGAGTGAAAATTTATAAGACATAAGTTATTTATTATTTTCAAAATTACTTTTCAATACCGACAGCTGTGATCGACCTATAAACCTTTTGCGATCGACCGTTTGGCCACCACTGACCTAGAGGGTTCGGTCGGGAATCTCGGGACACTCGACAGTTGGATTCTGCTTGTTCTCCACGTTTCACATACTGAATTTCAACAGCCCAGGGGTATTTCGGGGTAGGTAATTGCGGATCGGTTTGGGTTTAATCAAGGCAGTTACTTGTTGCATAAACATATACCTGCCAGGAAGCTCACCCTTGCAATGATACTTGTTACTGTAATTTCACATATACCCTCACAAGAGTTCACGATGCTACAGGAATGGGGTAGGTCGGGATAAATTCAGGGTACTCTAGGCCAAAAACTAAATTACTTACGGTTCGTAACGGCTGCACTTCACTAAACTGAATGAATGGAAAATTAATTACTGGATTGTAAATCGGAAAACAAGAATTAAAATTGGAAAAATATGTACTCTGGTTTCGGAACAAAATTAAAATTTAACCAACTTTGACTCGGAGTCTCGGAAGTGTCAAGTTGAAATTTTAAATTCGAAATCGGAATTAAAAGTCCGAATGTTCAAGAATACCTTGCGGAACTGTTGGCGGAACTCTCTGCTGCGACGTTCTGCAGCGCCTTTTAACCACCGAGCTCGTGATCTTCGGCTCGCTCCGCGGAAGATGCGCCAACTTCTCGGCAAAACGACGCTATCTTAGGGATGTGAAAAATGGCGTCTTATATACGACGCACCAAATTCCACACCCTAAGATTTCCATCGTTACAAAGAGAATAGCTGTTTCTGGTGTTGCAATCCGTTTTCTTTTGCTTCCAGTTCTTTTTTCTTGATTTGCAGATTTACACTGTTCAACTGCTTTTCAAATTCAATTTCATTCTCGACTGCTTCAAGCTGTTTCTTTTTAATTTGTAATTCTACTTCTAAAATAGTTTGTTTCTGTTTATTTTGCCTCCCCATCTCTTTCTTCTTTTAAATTTTTTCGTTTTACAAAACGATTTGGTAAAATATCGATGTATTTTTTTTTCGTTTATGGCATTTCTTCATTTTGGTTTGCCATCTGTTTCCTTTTCCTATTTTTTACTATTGCAGGAGCATTTGAAATTGAAGCAGTCAACGTGCTGGCAATTGGTGAACAGCTTCGAACTGGAGAAGTAGGTAGTAGGTTTCTTCAACTATAATTTTGATAGATATTATAATACATTATTGACGTTTTCAAGCTTTACTTTGTTAAAATCCCTAAATTAATACATAAACAATAAATATAACTTACTTTGACTAGAATTGAAGTACACTGAGCTAGAATCGAATTTATTTGCCAGTGGCTCGAACTGTGGTTTTAAGAAACCTGTAATTTTTTCATCCAAAATACCACTCTTCCCAGCAACTGTTTTGTAATGTTGTTACTGTAGCAAAATTAAAAAGAATTGTTATTATTCATTCATTTCATTGTTATTCTTATTATTATTTCATTTTCTCCAAAAAAACACCTTGTTTGCATGCAAATTACTTCTAGCATTTTTCTTCAGTAAATCGTACAAAGGATGTAACTGCTTTGCACTTCGTGGCTCACTCTGTGCTTGGCAATTGTACATTTTCGAAATGTTTTCCAAAGCTGAGTTCTTTTTTGCCACATTTACCGCATCAGCTTGTTTGTTTTCCAGAATATGCAAGAACTGCTGACTCACAATGTCAAATAACAATTTTTTTTCAAAATTGTTAAATTTCTCGATCGTGGTTTGGTTTTTTTAAGGTCTTCACTCTTATTCTCCATTTCTCAAAATTCACCATTTGCTTCACATAGAATTTTTACCTTTCGTTTGCTTTCATTTACTTTCAAAACGCACACAGGATCAAACAAACTTTTGTTTAAACCGCGAATCTTATAGCACGAATTTTGCCGCAAACACTAGCGCCACCTATCAGTGTTCGGTATAACTACCTAATGCATACATAGTTGTGAAAGCCATAAGTTATGGAATGATAGTATTCAGAAACCAGTTTGAGTTATGGGTAACATAAAGTTACCGATCCAATTGTTATCGATCCTATAACTGACGCTTCTAGAAACCGGGCGTAAGTCTACGTTCACGTCTTAATTGTAAGTACAAAGCTCTTGCTTTAGGGGTTAATTATTTTTGCTGCGAAACATTCACACTATCCAATATACCAACTGGAAGTACCAAAAAAGTTAGAAACAGGAAATAATGTTGAGAATCTTTACGACGATGCCTACATGGAGTCGTAGACGCTGGTAGACGTTGGAATAGGCAATTCAGCAGGTAATGGTAAATCCACAGCATCTTTAATTTCATTCACCGTGTTAACCACATTACCTTATTTGACATCTTGTATATTTTGGTTCAATCGATCTACAATTACATTATATTATTTAAACTCCGGCTTTTAATTTATTGACACAGCAATCTAACCAGATGCAAATAGCATTGCTAGCTTCGGATACTGTTGCTGGATATCAGGTACAGCTGTACGCAATAGACTATTATTCCTTCCAAAGTCAGTATCTTTAAAATGATATTTAAAATGAATGGCGCAGACACGATAATTATCAAACACTGCTGCTGCCGGTTTAATAAATAATTCTTTATTATCGCAAACTTCCAGCTACTTCGTAAAAATACTAAATCTTTTGTGGGGTTTGGAAATCTATGAATGCTAGCTTTGCTGTTGTAACAATCTCTAAGTAGTAGTAGTATTTATTTACAATTTACCAGTAGCGTACAAGAAATAAAATATATAATACATAAAAATGAGTAATATAAGTAGTAATAATAAAATCGTACACATTACTATTACTATTCTAAAAACATGGAAGTTACTAACAAGAACAGAAACAAAAAATATAATACCCAAACAAACACATAATACAAAAAAAAAATACAAAAAAAAAATAAAATTCCCTAAGCCGCCAAATACTCTTTCACCGTGTAGAAGACATTCTCGTTAAGGTATTTCTTAATATTTTTTTTAAAAGCAGCAAGAGAGATTTAAGATTTAACTGATTGCGGCAATCGATTGAAAAATTTGATTCCGATATAAATATACGATGTTTTATATACCGTGTGTCCCTGGGAAGACGGAACATAGGGATCTTACAATGGTAATTTTTTTTAATGATCCACGAGTGCTTTGAATTTCTATTTGGTGGAAGCGTCGACGTCGTTATGTCAGCTGTTTAACGCGCTTGCTAATACAGATGTAATACGCGCGTGCGTTATACTAACAAACGATTCAACAATTATTTACAATACGAATTGAAAGCCGCGCTCTTGAAAATAAGTTAGAAATAAAATTATTAATTATTTGCTCAAATTGGTTCATGCAAATGTAGAAAGTGTTTTAATTAAATTAAATGAGACTGAGTATCATTATTTAAGGTAATAAATACAAAATAATTTGTTTGCAGTTGACGTTATGGTTCTAAGATCATTTTCAGATTATGATGGATTAGGTGAACAATTAAGGCTTTTCACAAGTTACGCATTATTAGAAACTGAAAATGAAATTACGAAAATTATACTAGTAGGTACATAAAATAATGCCTGTGGACCTGTGTTAGAAAACTTTCCTTTGTGGTATGCAAGAATTCGGCTCCTTAAAAATCAAATACTTTTAATGTAACAATTATTTGATCACATTAAATTGCCGTAGAAATAAAGATTTCATATTCGTACACACTTAACTGATATTAATATTCGCTTTTTCTTTGATTTCATCTTAATACAGTCATGCAATTAGCATTGTACCAATATCTGATCTAACCTATGCATTGTAGCATGTTTCATCATAAAGCTGATTGTCGCATCAAATTCTTCGGTTCATACATCAAGATCATCCTATTAAAGTAAATTTTCACATTTCACATGTAATTTAACTGGGATTACTGATTGTCAGCTCTAAACTGTACTTCAGTTAAGGTAGGACCCCATTTAAAAAAAATGACATGAACATAACCTTTAATTGTCTTTGGTTTTAGTAAATAGACATTTAAAACTCAAAACAAAAATGTTGATCTGGAGACGATCATACATGATCGGCGTGGAAATCGTTAACGATCGGTGACATTCGTGTAATTGTTTCAAGACGAATGCTTCAAAGCACTCGTGGATCATTTTAAAAAATTAGCATTATAAGATCCCTATGTTCCGTCTTCCGAGGGACACACGGTATATACCATTTTGGACGGAAAAACTGGTTTTAGCATATTGCAATTTCGAGTTTGTAATTATGGAAGTCGGAGTTCGTAGAAATTGAATTTTTTATTTGATATGTATGCATTAATGTTTCATATATGTATGTACAGGTTAGTCAGAGTCATAACACGTAGAGTTTTAAAAGAAGTCCTGCACGAGGTTCTGTACGGCAAATTGGCAATTATGCGTATTGCTTTCTTTTGTAATTTGAAAACATTCGATGAGTAACTGGAATTTCCCCAAAAAAGGATACCATACCTTAAGTGGCTCTCAAAACAAGAATAGTATATAATTTTTAGTGTATGGGCATCGGAAATTGTTTTCATTTTTATTAAAGCAAAAATGGTTTTATTTAATTTGGTTGACAATTGATTAATATGGCAAGACCACGTGATATTCTCATCGATTTCAACGCCTTATAAGTTACAGTTCGATGAAATAAGGTATAGTGTGCTGATTCATAAAATTAAAATCCCTGATGTAGGATTTTACGTGATTAGGAAAAACCATTATGTTTGTTTTAGATACGTTTAAAATTAATTTGTAGGCGGAGAACCAAGACGTCACATCGTTAAGAGATAGGTGTAAATTATCAATGATTCCTCTTAAGGAGGTGTCGGATATTAGTATGCAAAGCAACATATATTTGGCATATTAAAGGCTAAAAAGAAATCAAAACGGAACGAGATTGTAGTGAATTACAGGAAAAGTTCTGTGACGGTACACACCTATTTCTGACAAAATTTCTACGAACACCAAAGACCAACCAACACTTAATACCTACGTTAACTAGTAGGTATTTAATAAAGAACTTTCTAAATAATAACAACGAAACAAAAAGACAAACTAATTATTACTGTAATTGAGTAAACATTTTATTTCCAGTGAAAGGAAACGTTAGAAATTTAAATTTAAACAAAGTCAGTGGATGTTTAAGAAACAATCGACTGGCTTTGAATTTAAAATACTACTACTACAGCCCTTTGGCCGGTTTCGGGTGAAACAACATGAATCCAATGGGCCAATGCCAGTGTCCGTTCTATCCTATTTATTAATAAAACGGTTAAATTATCTCTGGTATTTAACCTCACTTTCACTTTCTTAGCGGTCTTGTTTCTGACTGCTGTTCAAAGATGCCCCAGTTGTTTCAAACAATAATTAAAGAAAAATATTTTTCTTAAAAACCGTTTAACCTATAGATTGACAATTTTAATACATTTAATCAGATAGAATAAGGTACACGTAAAAAAAAGACAGGATTCTCCAATTACTTCTCAAGTTAACCGGTACCTTGTTTTAGACTTTTGAAAAGAAAGAATTTGGGAAAATGTTATTTATTTTTTTCAAGTTTGTAGATTGTAGAAATCAAAGTTAACCAAACATATGTCATCTAAAACGTCATTTGACCTTCACAACTCTGCAATTGTAAACCGCTAACTTCAAAGAGTAACATTTGGCGCTTAATTTAAAAAGAAGTACTACCTTCTGTTCAAACTCACATCGGCGTTTAAAGTCACCCAGTTTGACGGTACATATTTAGGTACATTTTATCATGGTAGAATTTGAAACATGGCTCTACCTTGGTTCTACATAGAATCCAGGTTTTTCTCGATAGCCTTTGCATTCCCACACCGTGTGTTTCCTAATTTTCTTTGGGTACGTACACGACAACTTTTTCTGGACTTTCGGGGACCATCCTTATCGTCTGCTAGTTCACATGGGATGTGTTCGGTAATTTTTGGTCGCCACATCAGGTAATAGTTTTTCAAAAATTGTAATTTGCGTTACAATTATTGCAATCTATTTGTATATTATATATTTGTATAATTGTAACGCAAATTACATTGGTCAAACTAAACAAATCTTAAAAAAACGTATTAATCAACATAAAAATTCAATTAAAACAAAAATAGCTACTCCGAACAAACCTAACACAGCTCTATCAGATCATGCTGTAAATCATTTTCATAATTTCAAATTTAATTCTCCAAGGGTATTACATAGAGAAAATAATTTACATAAGAGATTACTTTTTGAAATGATAGAAATTAAAAAAAGTCCAAGAGCAGTTAACTATAAAACAGATATTGAAAAACTTAATTTAATTTATTATAACTTTTTTAATTAGGTGGATGTATTCATTTTTTCTTCTCTCTTGTTTTCCCTAATTTATAGTTAATCTTTTTAGAGAGGCTATAAATTGGGGAAATCTTAGAGATGTAAGAGATTATGAATGCACTTTACTTATTTTTATTTTAATTTATTTCCCTTTAAAAGTTTTAATATTGAAGTATTTTTGTATGCATTGACATTCGTTCTTTCTGTGATAAAATGTTTAAATTTAGAAACTTTCTATTCCTTAACCTTGCATGCGCATCAAATTTTCAAATTTTCTTGTATTTGCCATTCTGTTAGAAATCTCCAAACTTCACACATCGTGTTTTAAATATTTTTAACTCGTTAACATTATTAATTATAATTTTTATAAAAAAAAAAAAAAGTTATTATGGAATAACACTATCGAGGTGGTGTGTTTAATTCCACCACTAAATTTAGAATAACTTTTTTTAAATACATTTTTTTTTTCATCATTAAGGTAAGAAAAAGTTTTTGAGGATCTTTCTTTCACTTATCTAATTTTTATTATTTTATTTCAGAATATTTGTTAATATGAATTGTTAATTAAAAATTTACTTTTCACTGAAGAAGGTAGTTTAAACTACCGAAATATATGATTAATCTTTATTAAATTTTGTTATTTATAACTTAAATGGCTGCTGGTTTTCTCCAATTATTTATATTATTTTATTCAGCCAATATTTGTTTAAAATCATATTGTTTATTCATGTTACGAAGAGACAAAAAAGGAATCAAATTTTTAGTTAACGTTTCGCCACATTATTCGAGGCTTCTTCAGAACATAATATACAATATAAATAATGGAAAAAATGACAATCTCATTTTTCAAAAAACAAAATTAAAATCTTAAAACATTTTTATTATATCTAAATATAACGTAAATTCACATAATTAATAAAAATAGTCCCATATTGAAATGGAACATGATAGAATAATTAATAAAGAGCAAAAATAAGTCAAATACATGTGAGAAGAGAAAACTGTTATTTTCTTTTATTTTCAAAATAAAATTTCAAGTTGATACAGTATGTACTACCGGTGTTTAAATGAAATAATGATTACATCACATGTATATAAAATTTATTTACTAAATTTATTGGAAACGCATTTTATGAAATCATATCTAGAAATTTTTTGCCGCTGTTGAACCGATTTGCGAATGATTCTGCTGTGGAATGCCTTTGCACTGTTTATTTTTATATACGTGTCAGCTTGCATATTCACAATAACTTTTAAAAATACTACTTATGTTTGGATGCGGAGATGAACAGCACGCACTAAATTTAGCATGGAAAGATTCGCACGCATTTGTTGTTCGAGTAATGGATTCTGTATTTGCTGCCCAAATCTAAGGCGGAAAAGTAGAATCTTCGATTATATAGGTATCGGCTAGGTAGTCTGCGACTTCTGTAACTCTAGGGTCGTCTGGTTTTTGTTCTGCAAACTGAAACACGAATGCATCTCCAACTTCCTGGGGCGATAGAAAAGTAAGGCCAAATAAATAGTGCAACCATTGTCCGGTAGCAGATTGCTTGTCTGCATATTCCGCTGATAATGCAACTTGCTGATTTTTCTCCACCAGGTTGTTATAAGTTTTTCAAAACTAGTAGAAAGAAAATTAAAATGTGAACAACAATTTTATTATTATAACATAAAAACTGTTGCTTACCACGCTTGAGCAAGATGGAATCTACAGCCAACAACAGTCGTACTTGGAAAAACTTCAGTGGTGCTAACTTGAATTGCCTTTTCCAAGTCGAGCACTACAGTTTTTGGCTCCCAACGAAAACCAAACTCTTCACATTTTTCCTTAATTGTTTCGAAGAGTTGTTGGTAACTTGACTTGAATTTGTTTTTCAACAAACAAAAAACGACAAGAACGTATACATCATTAGCATACGCATGGATGGTAAAAAGTTGCACAAAATATTTGGGACAGTACTCAAAAGTTCCATCAACGTTAAAAAGTTTCTTGCTCACACATTCACTTCAGATTGCTGAAAATGCAACTAAATTTTATGTTACCTACATGATGATTAACATAATAGCCTCTTCGCTTAATCACCAACGTTTAGCCCTGACGGGAGCTCAGGACAGGGATTATAGGACGCTAACGACTTAGTAATCAACATAATTAAGTTGGCGGGAGTTAGGATTACCCGGATATAAGGGTTACTAGTAGCAGAGCGGCAGCAGTTTTCTAGCTGTTCCATTTTTCTCTGAGTTTGTTTCGTGCGCAAAAGAGTCTAAACCGGTCATCACTCGGCCTCCCATTTTTAAATACTGTGTTTAATTATTTTGTGCCACGTACGTCTGTACCGTATCTTTGATTTCTTGTTTCGTTAATAGAAAACCCCACTTAGCCATTGTAATTACTTTGGACGTCAAATCCATTTCGACTTCTAACGGCAATGCTGTTTGCCTGCCTTGTTTACTCAAGTGTTTTTTATTTATGTATCTACTAACTTTAGATTTACCAATATGAAACCGTTTACCTGCGCATCTCGTTTGCACAGCTGACCGTTACGTATTAGTTCTTGTATTTTTTTCAAGTCATCTTCAGTATACTGTTTTGGTTTACAAATGTATTTTGCGGCATATTTGATTTTGGTAACCTAAAAAAAACGTTGATTTTACATGTCTCATATTTTATCTTCAATTTTCTCCTATTTACCTCTTATCGTATCTCAGTTATACCCAATCACTTTGGACCATGCTAAAACTTTAACGGTTGAAACTACACTGTTTAGCGCTTGCACAGGTCATTACGAATCATAATGCAACGCATCACGACTGGTACTATGGCGCCACACACCGAACTTCTATGATGAAAGTGTTGTGCGGGAAAGTGAAAGTTTTTTTTAGGATTAATTAGGTTTTCGGTGGAGTCGTCAATTTTTTGATGTATTGTTTTATTTAAACAACCAGAGAAATATCAGTAGGTATTATTTAGATATCAGGTGGTAATTCAGATACAAGAAATTGTTAAAAATACTACGATTTGTATTTTACGGTTTTATTGCCTGTCCCACATTTTACCTAAATATAGCCCTCTCATTTTTACACCACTTGACCCTAATTCCATTTCCTTCTTATGAGGAAATACAAGCAAACATGCCAAAATACTTGAAGGATTATCAGAATGTAAGAATCGTATTGGAGTATTCAGAAATATTCGTACAAGAAAGCAAACGACTCTATTGTAAAATAAAATAATATTCTCATTATAAAAGTACAACTATTAAATTTATGACAGGACTGATTTTATATGTTAGCCTCCCATATGGAGGTCGCACATCAGACAAGGCTATTTTTGAAAGAAGCAATGTATTCGACAAATTGAGGATGAACAAGGATCACATTATGGTCGATAAAGCGTTTTTAATTGATGATGTATGCAAAGGTTATGGCGTAAAATTAATTCGCCCCTCGTTTCTTCAAGATAAGAAGCAATTTTCTCAAGAAGAAGCTATTCTCAATGGAAAAATAGCTGCTGCTAGAGTCCACATTGAAAAAGTAAATCAACGCATTAAAATATTTCAAATTTTAAATAACCGTTTGATAATAAATTTGGTTCCGATTATTAATGATATTTTTATTATTGGTTGTGGGGTAGCAAATTTGTCAAATCCTATTTTGGCAGATGACAAATTTTTAAACTAATGGTGTTCTGAAAAAGTTATTTCACAAGCTTTCTTTGTTTTAACTTTGTAAAAAGACACCCATTATAATGTGATGATTTACTCTTTCATCTCGGTCAGTTGGCCTGTTGAGTCCACCAATTTTAAAACAAAATATTTCTATAGGTATTTTGGCGTTATTTCTATAGAATACTATTTGAAAATCATGGTACGTAAAATTTAAGATTTAAATAAGTATTTTAAAATAAAAATCGATCATTATTAGTATGATTTGAGGTAGGGGAGAACCACCAACAGTGGCCACCTGTTTATAAATTCTACTGTAATATGTTTGTTAGACATGCTTTGGTGTCAATTTTTTTTTTCTAGGTATTTACCTCATTTCTTACGAAATAAACATTAGTTTAACAAGAAACAGCAATATGTATTTTTAGCAGATTTTTAATTTTTTTTTCAAAAGTGGCCACTGTTCGAGCTGTAATAATGGCCATATCCTATCTATACAATGGCCACGCCTTTCAAGTGTTCCTATTAAAAAACCTGCTTGAAAGTATAATATTTATTAAACTTCTTTCAACAACAAAAGGAATATAATTCTTATATAAGGTTCCACCGGTATTAGTAGGCTCAGGAAGGACCATTTCTATATCATCCTTTAATATAGTTGATGTATCTCCAACAACCGGAAATACAAATTTGTTCACTGTGTGTCGAAGATAAGACACAGTGTATTCATCTACATCGGAGTGCACTTTTGTTACTTGGGCAACATAATATTTTTTTGTCTTCTTTGTTGCAAATTTAACCAGCAGATAACTATTTGGGCGAATATTGCCCAAGTTGTGATACTCCATTGGTGCATCCTCTAAATCCTCAGTTAATGATGATGCAATGAAGCAATCGATAGTTCATCGTCATCTCCACAACTTGGAGAAAAATAATCTCTGTTTTTCTTTCCCGTCTTCTCTGAAACCCTTTTTCTTTTGGAAGATAGATCTCCGTCGCTTTGAAAAATTGTTCTTTTGGATTTTCCTTTGCTCTGCTTATTTATTTCCTCCATTTGAAACTTTTCCATAAAAGGTGTGCTGGTCAAAATTTCAGTAGTATTAACGACTCAAATTGGTCAGGATACCTCCCTTCACCTTGCAGGTGAATAACACAACTAACACTCACTTCACTTACAAATTGAACAATTATTTATTACGTAACACTTATTACAATAATCTACAAAATGGATAAAACGACAAACTATTAATTAATTAACCTCTATCTTAATTTAAATTGAATATTACGATTGATTTGCAAAACGTCTTTACATGTACTCTTCTATTTCGCAAGTGGTCATTTCCACACCCGAGTTATTGCTAGCTCCCCAGCCATGATGAAGTCACCATCAGCCTAATAAAATGGGGGCTCCAATTTCTTTACGTGACGGTGTTGCTAACACGGCCGGACTGACGGTTGTTTCGCTCTCGGAACAAAGAGATTGGTCTTCATCTGCAAGACATTAAAACAAAACAAAATTTCAACAACACAACAGTCATACGACTACTATCGTTCAAACAGACAATATAGTCGTGAAAATTGCCTTCATACAAAACCTTAGTAAACTAGTCTCTCTCCCTGGTGCTAGTTCAGTCTCGCAACAAATACTCATTAGACAAGTCTCTCTACAGAACAAGTCCAACATAATAACAGTCATGTAATTAGACAAGTCTCTCTATGGAACAAGTCTAATTCAATAACAACCATGTAATTAGACAAGTCTCTCTATAGAACAAGTCTGACATAATAAGAATCATCTAATTAGACAAGTCTCTCTATGGAACAAGTCTAACATAATAACAGTCATGTAATTAGACAAGTCTCTCTATGGAACAAGTCTAATTCAATAACAAACTCGTTTGAACAAGTCTCTCTACGGAACTAGTTCAAGTTTCAACATGCGTCTAGACAAGTCTCTCCACGGAACAAGTCTAATCCACAATTGTCAATCAACCGTGGAAGCATATATAGACTCCAACTTCAGGTCAGAATCAAATCTAGACCAGGAATGCATACCGAAACAGCAATGATAACAATGCGCATAAAACACAGGACTGTTATCTACTTTACCTCCACTGTTCCCTTCATTTTCCAATACTTCCAGTAGGTCACCCATATCCATGGAGAGACTCCAATCAATAGGCCAAGGCCTTAATTGCTCTTTGGCAGCCTTAACAATTTTGTTTTTACCAACCCTTTTTATCTCATAACGGTTCTCATCAGTAATATTCATAATCTCGTAAGGACCCATAAATTCAAAATTGGTCTTACTAGCATGCATCTTACTTTCTCGGTGTAACAGAACAAAGTCTCCAACTAAATATTGGACATTATCACGTCTCTTCACATTCAATTTCTCCTCATCTACTAATCTTGGCCTCAAACGTTCAGCCACGCGTTTGCGATCTAAAGTCAAACTGCGAATTGGCTTCAAATCCGGACCCAAGTCATTAAGAGCAGCTTGAATGAGTGGGGTACTAGTTTGTATACCAATTAAGATCTGTAGTGGCGATAACTTTGTTGCTTTCTGAATTGTGGTATTTAGTACTAACTGTATTTTCCAAAGGGTGTTCGGCCATTCTGCTTTTATACGTGTTTCAATCCGAATTAAATTCATTAAAGTACGCATGTATCTCTCAACCTGTCCGTTAGCACGATGGACATCAGGGGTAATAAAATGATACTGAACGTGCCATTTATCTAAAAACTCACAGATCCTTGCATTATGAAAATTTAAACCCGCATCCATGACTATTAGCTTAGGTGTACCAAACAGCGAAATAAAATTTTGTAACACTTGCTCAGTTTCAACAGACTGCATGGTTTTCACTGGTATAAGGTTACAGTACTTGGTAAAGGCATCTATTATCACAAGAACATGTTTGAACTCATTTACAACGGGCAAGGGACCCAAACAATCAATGTGAATAGTGTGCAAGGGTTCAACCGGTTTCTCTGGTAGCTTAACTAAGCCTTGCAATGGCTCAGTACGAGTTTTCTTAACTGCACAAACTAAACAGTGCTTAACATAATTCTTAACAAATGATCTCATATGAGGAAACCAGAAATGCTTAAGAATTGAATCAATAGTTTTGTCGGTACCAATATGACACTGTTCATCGTGAAATAAACGGAGTAGTCCAAGTCGACTATGGCGGGGTACAAAATAGCGACTACGTTTGGACCCATCAGGTAATATAGTCTGATGACATAATAGACCGTTCTTCTCACTATACTGATTAGAATCAAGTTTCCCCTCGCGTAATGACGCAAGCAATTGCTGTACTTCGGCGTTACTTTTCTGTTCAATGTGCAACCACGTGTCGTAATGGGATACTCGAAATACCGAAACAGGGTTACGGCTAAGGAAGTCAACATGCCCCAATGACGAACCTTTGCGGTAAACAATCTCGTAGGTGAAATCTTGCATATAGGTCCACCACCTGGCTATGCGAGGGACAATTTCCTTTTTATTTACGGTAGCCTTAACAGAGTTGCAATCAGTTACTATTGTGAATTTAATACCAAGTAAATAAACGCGAAAATGTTTTAACGAACGCACAATGGCCAAGGTTTCCAGTTCATATGAATGATACTTTTCCTCTGCTGCAGAGGTACGTTTACTGAAATATGCAACGACTTTATTCTGACCATCATGCTTCTGCATTAACACGCCACCATAACCCAGGGAACTTGCATCTGTATGCAGTTCTGTAGGTAAATTAGGATTGAAAACAACTAGCAACGGTTCAGACGTCAGACACGTAACTACATACTGCTTAGCTTGCTCGTGCAGATCGGTCCAAATGAAAGGGGCGTTTATTTTTGTAAGGGCTGTAATACACGCTGTTTTTGTGGCAAACTCTGGTATATATTTCCGGAAGTAACCAGCTAAACCCATAAATTGGCGTACTTGCTTAACATTTTTTGGAGATTCCGTTTTTCGAAGTGCTTCAACTTTGCGTGTTCCTGGACGTATGCCCTCAACTGAAATTTCGTATCCCAGGTAATCAATTTTGGACTGTAAAAAGAAACATTTTGAAAGGTTAAGGGAAAAACCAGAAGCCCTCAAGGCTTCCAGTACTAGCTCAAGAGACTTAAGTCCCTCATCAACGGTCAAAGATGGTATCAGAATGTCATCTAAGTAAACAAGAGCCACAGTATCCTTAAGGGCACCTAGGGCCTTATTAATAGAACGTTGAAAAACAGCAGGCGCGTTTACCAAGCCAAATGGCATACGAAGATACTCATAATGGCCATCAGGTGTTACAAAACCTGTCTTATGAATTGACTCGGGACTTATAGGTATTTGGTGAAACCCCGAGGTCATGTCGAGGGATGTATAAAATTTCCCCCTGCTTAATCGATCCAGTTGATCGTCAATCCTAGGCAAAGGGTACCGGTCTTTGACTGTATGAGCGTTCAACTCGCGAAAATCTACACACATCCGATAATCCCCTGTTTTCTTTTTAACAAGGAGAATTGGACTTGCGTAAGGTGAACTACTTTCCCGTATGATCCCATTGTTCAATAAGTCTTGAACAATCTTTTGTACTTCAACTTTTTCGCTGGCGGCGAGTCTGTAAGGTCGACGACAGACGATGTAGTTATCAACCAAATTGATGTCAAGCGATGCGTTATTTACTAGTGAAACATTTGTTCCCGTAGTAATAAGGTCGGAATAGTTACTAAATAAATCAGATACTTGCAAAAGATACTCATCAGGTACATTATAGCGGATAGACGATTCAATTTCAGAAATACGCAGAATACCAGGAAGCTGTCTACGTACAATACGCGTACCGTCGCAATCAGTAACAGCAGCAAGCTGGCTATTTTGGAACAAATCACACCCTATAATGACATCATAATCCAGATGTTCAGACGGAATTAAAAGAAAAGTCAAATAAGTGTGTTGACCAGTGATTTCAACTTCAGCCTGAAATTTAAACTTTGATTTAATTACTCCAGGGACAACACCACATAAAACAGTTTGGTGTTCCTCAAGTTTGTGTTCAAAGTTAAAAATAAATTTGTTAGAAATAAGTGACACATCAGACCCCGTATCAATGAGGCCCATGTAAATTTGAGAGTCAATTTTAATTGCAGTAGGCACAACAGTTTTATTACTGATGACGACATTTACGTTCTTGCGCTGGTCAATAGCACGCTTTACAAAACAATTTTCAACTGAATGGCCTTTCTTAAAACAAAATCCACAACAGCCCTTGTTTCCAGTCTCTACGATTGAATTTTGATCAGATAAAGTAGATGTACTTGCACAATTATTACTCGATTTCGTATTTGTTGGAAACGAACGAAACTGTGTGTTAGGATACTTAATATTTTTATTAGCATTCAACAAAGCTCGACAATTACGTTTTATGTGCCCAAGCTTACCGCAATGAAAACAAACATGTGTATTACTTGATACTCGTGATTCATTTCTTTCCAATCGAGGACGTTTGGCAGTCGGCGCCAAATTAGAATAAATAATTTCAGTGTTTTTAACAGGTTTCATAACTGTACTAAGGTATGCAATTAAATCTGAGATTGTTTCAAAATCATGCATTACAAGAGAGTCTCTAATTTTGTGTTCTGTAACCCCATGAATAATTA
Organism: Hemicrepidius hirtus; assembly: GCA_963082805.1. Lineage (NCBI taxonomy): Eukaryota > Metazoa > Arthropoda > Insecta > Coleoptera > Elateridae > Hemicrepidius > Hemicrepidius hirtus. The sequence continues at coordinate 17,676,524 of OY720162.1, forward strand.
ATTCAATCAAATCTTTGGTACACCAATTAGCTCGCAATTTCTTTAACAATGAGAGTTTTTGATGGACATATGATACATACGTATTGTATGCAGAGCTAGTAAAACTAGAAGCTTCACACAACAATCTACCAAGAATCTTTTTATGAGGAAAAGATTCCATAAATTCTCTTTTAAATGTCACCCAGTCTCGTTTAACAGGGGACCAATTCTCAAACCACAATTTCGCATCGTTAGTTAAGTAATTTCCAATTCTTACCACTACTTGCAGATCTGATAATTCAAATTCGTTTATTATTCCCTGTACCTCCACTAACCAAGCACTAGCATCATCCTTATCAGGTCTAAATATTGGTAACTCAATTTGATCGGGGGTAGTCTTGTTCGCTTTGAAAGTTTTCAGGACTTCAGACAGTAACTCTTCCATTTTGATTATTTATTGCTCTTCCAATAGTGGTAGAAACGTGAACAGGAATCCCACTTCTGATATTAACGACTCAAATTGGTCAGGATACCTCCCTTCACCTTGCAGGTGAATAACACAACTAACACTCACTTCACTTACAAATTGAACAATTATTTATTACGTAACACTTATTACAATAATCTACAAAATGGATAAAACGACAAACTATTAATTAATTAACCTCTATCTTAATTTAAATTGAATATTACGATTGATTTGCAAAACGTCTTTACATGTACTCTTCTATTTCGCAAGTGGTCATTTCCACACCCGAGTTATTGCTAGCTCCCCAGCCATGATGAAGTCACCATCAGCCTCATAAAATGGGGGCTCCAATTTCTTTACGTGACGGTGTTGCTAACAGTAGAGTTTTTCTTTCTCCCACCTTTCGTAGAATTATTTGTGTTTGCAGATTTTGGATACGATTTCACCGATTCTGGTGAAAAATATAGCTGTTCTGCATCTTCGAGAGCTGAAGATGGTTTAAAGCAAGATGGTTCGGGAATATTTTCGATCAAAGACTGGTCCGTGACAGATGCTGGCAAGAATTCATCATTGTCGTAGATTGCTTTTAAAACGTTATCCTCGTTTTCCTAAATTTATATTTATTTCCGGATTCGTTATAGGTTATAATTGGTTTGTTTTCTTTGATTGATACTTGGAAATAAAACACAAGTCGTAGATGGACATAATAAGTTTATTTAAATGGAATTAAATTAAATTGAATTAAATGTCGTTAAAATTAACGTTATTTTCTCAAACTATTTAAATTGTTTATAATATTCAAGCCAAATAATTATCAAAATAAAAATATTTATACAGTTTAAATGATTAATTTAGTGCAACTTACCTAAAATCATTTATAAAGATATTACCATTAAACACATTCCAGGACCATTATGTACAGAAAAGGATTGGATTATCAACCAGCTGAAATATTAGTAAATTACACTGGTTATTATAAAACTGTTTATCAGTTCCCAATGAATCAATCTAAAATGAATTTAACAAAATTTAAATCAAACTGTTGACAGAATAAATTTTCTAGGCCAATCTGACTTTCTTTAAATAAACAAACTGTCAAAATATTATTTGAATACATATTAAAATCGATAATTGTTACTGAATAACGACGCACAATCCTTCTATTCCAAGCCAACCATCCAAAGCAACGAGATGAATCAAGTCCAATTCCAATAAACGTTGACCAATTAATAGTACTCTTGCACAACAACGAAGGCTCCTTTAACTTTTTCTGATAATAAGCAAGTAGGCGAAAATTATTTTATATCAACAATGGATATGAATATGAAGTTTCGAATAAATTTTAGAGCTATCAAAAATATATCATAATATTAGATTAATGAATGAAGATAGTTAAAAATGCTCACCTCCTGTATTCAAAAATCCGTTTAAATTAATTTCCTAATAATTATTACGACCAAGAGCGTTTTTCTTTTATTAATACATCGAATCTAATCAAATTTGGATAACGTCATCCGCAACTCCCAACGATTCGATCCACCCGGAAACGTAAATATCCCATACATTAAAAATAGTATTCAGTTGTTAATATACAAGATACGGCGAAATTTTTCTATACATAACGGAACGAAATTTAAAACATTTATTAATTATTGAAATAATTCTTAAATGTTACACTTTGTCAAGTGAACATATTCCTGTATTTTTACGCTTGTGGGTAGGACTTGCCCAATAATTTACTAATGTCGTATATTGTTATTCTCAGTCCAGCATGATTTATTAACCAATTGTTGCATTCACTATTGTAGTACCGCTTTAATGGACCATAGACACATTTGTCCAAAAGTTGCATCTTGTGGCTAGTATGTGGTGGCAAAGTAAGCAATTGCACATTATTTTCATTGGCCATATTCATTACCTCAATGTATATGTGGGTTTCGTGATTATCCATGATTAGTAGAACTGGATATTCCTTAGTGGGTCTAGCGTGTTTTATGAAATGCTTGAACCATACCAAAAATATTTCCTTATTTATCCAACCAGACGGATTGGCTGCCCCAACTGTTCCTGGTGGTGCACCTTTAATCATGAAGTCTTTATAAAATTTTCGGGGAAATAATAATGGTGGAATTGAGTTTCGTATTGCATTCATGATGCCGACCATTGTTACCAGACTGCCTTTTTCACTTCAGCTGATTTGCCCCACTTGTTTTTGGCCTTTAGTTGCAACTACTTTATTCGAACCTTGGACGGTAGTAAGGGCAGTCTCATCTGCATTATACAGTCCGCGCATAAAGTTTGGAATAATGGAAATAATTCTTTTCCCGGCAAATTTAAAGAAAAAAGGTTTGACACGTTAAATTGATTTATTTGAAAAGAAACATTTTGAGATCATTTTCATTCTTCTACCGCTTTCCGGTTTCAAGCAGTGACGTCATCGATATTTTTTTTAAATGGCAACCCCCTATTGTTTTGGCAGATTTGGATAGATAATGAAATTCTGAATTCAAAAATATCAACATTTATGGTATTCAGACTGATTGTTTCAGAGATATTAATTTTTGAATGTAATCAAATAAGTGATATCTAAAATAAGTTTATTTTACTAACCAACTACTTTTTTGAGGAAACGATGTTGGTATGGTTCTTATCCATACTGGAACTCAATTTTTGTAACAGGAATCAGTACCTACCATTTCCTCGCAAAAAAATTTGTTTTTTTGGAAAAATAAACTTATTTTAGAAATCACTCATTTGATTACATTCAAAAATTAATCAGTCTGAATACCATAAATGTTGATATTTTTGAATTCAGAATTTCATTATCTATCCACATCTGCCAAAAGAATAGGGGGTTACCATTTAAAAAATATATCGAAAACGCTACTGCTTGAAACCGGAAAGCGGTAGAAAAATGAAAATTATCTCAAAATGTTTCTTTTAAAATAAATCAATTTGACGTGTCAAACCGTTTTTCTTTAAATTTGCCGGGAAAAGAATTATTTCCATTATTCTGTGGTACCCACGTTTGAATTTAAATTCCGCGGCATACACACAAAATAAAATAACCAACTGATATTTCTAACATAAATTTATTTCCATACAAGGGATGAGCACCGATGCAACATCCCTGCTTCACATAACGTAATACAATAATCTCACAATGCTCTTCCACTGCTCATGTTCAAACCTTAACTAAAAGCGCCTGCGCAAGGCGCGCTTTCTTCAAATTCAAACCTTAAGGCGCGTCTCCATTTAGTCGGTTTTGCAGATAGGTTTTACCGATCGGCATTGCCTGTCGGTGTTGCCAAAATGCTTACAGCGTCTCTACTTGAAATCGGCTTTTAATATCAACTTTAATCATTCTCGAGCAAAATGTTTGACGAAGAAGACGTGTGCCTTGCTTCCGCGGCATTCATAATAATTAGTGAAAATTCAAAATCACGTCGTAATAAACCCAGATTTTGGGTCCGACCAAGTCTTCAGAGTAAGGACAGATACAGTGCAAATGATTTAATAAACGATTTAAAACGTGATGATGCGGATGTATTAAATTTGGAATACAGATGCAACGGTGGATTCAGAAATTTTTTTAGAATGTCTTGCAGTGAGTTTGAAAATATCTTGCAAATGATTGGACCACGCATCAGCAAACAAGACACCAAATTTCGAAAGGCCATTTCTGCCAAAGAACGTCTTGCTGTGACACTGCGGTTTTTAGCGACAGGAGATTCTTATCATTCACTTATGTACCTTTTCAAAATTTCCAAACAAGTAATTTCAAGAGCTATCCCAGAGGTGTGAGCGTTACTTATAGAAGCGCTTCAAGATCATATAAAGGTAAGCATCTGTTGACTCGTTTCAATAAAAATACTAAATGGTACTTTTCAAATAAATTTAAACATTTATTAAAAAATAATTAAACAATTCAATTTGCAATTTAATAAGGTTAATAATTAAACATATTATCGCTGGAGTCGCTGGCTGCAGTTGATATGGGAGTGTCCGTATCTCGAGGAGAAACAGTTGGCGACTCCGAAGACTGTAATAACTGGAATAGATTAGAATTGGTAGGTGATTGGATTGGATTGGATAACGACGGTTGCCAAACGCCAGGATTGTTAGAATGGCCAGAATGAGCAGAAGAATATGAGGACCACTGTGGTGGTGTTGGTAGATGTACATAGGGAACGGATTGTTGGGGGAAAGAATAGGCTGGAGACGCGTTAACTTGGTGTTGTTGATGCGATTGTTGATTATTGTATTTTCCTAGTCGGGCTTCGAAAAGTGTGGTGTTTATAATGTGTTGTACCTTTATTTTCGAATGTTCCGTTGGTAATTTACGCATTTGAGTCGCCACTTGTTCACCAAACACACTGTATTCATCCCTTGCGCATTTAGAATCATAAATGTTTCTCATGACTGAATATGCTTCTTTTACCATCGGATTTTCCGTTTTCTTCTTCCTTGTCGAAATGTTAACCTTTGTCGGTGTAATGAATTTTCATTTATTGACATTCTCAAGCGTCACTTTGTTGAAATCCATGATTATATAAATAATAAATATTAAATAAAATATCCTTTACTGAAGATTTTGGAATAAATATCTTTTTAAAACACTGATAAGCGACTGACCTCCGACGGGTTGACTGGGGCCAGCTGCTTCACGCAGTGTTAAAATAATAGAATCAAGGAGTTACTATATTTTGCATTTGTTATAATATTTTATATAGCTTTTGACAATGGCACAATGATGCCGAAATACGTATAAAGCTAATAAATCTTATTATTTCCCGTTGAAATCGATATTTTATTTAATATTTATTATTTATATAATGAATTTTCGTTTGTTGTCGATAGCAGAGTGAGTCGTAGAAGTGATGTTTCAGAACACAAAGCATTGATAAATTTACGTAAATTACCACGAAGAAGTCCAATGGATGCGCAACGTGTGAGGGACACGCTCAAAGAGTATTTTATAACGACCGAAGGGGAAGTCTCTTGGCAATACCAATTATGTTGAATTATAATTTATTATATTCTTTATTAAAGATATATAAATATAACCAAAACGTACTAATGAATTTTTACTTACCTCTGTATCCTGAGTGTTTTTGGGTTGGTTTTTGTCAACCAAAAACAGCATTGATTTATAAGCAAACCATTTACTTTTGTATACTTTGTCTGCTCCATCTCCGGACTTCTCACTCTTCTGTTTCTTTAATTCCCGCGCGAAATGACTTTGCAAATATCTAATTTTTCTTTCAATTTCTTCTTTCTCCAAATTTATTGCAAGCGCAATTTCTTTCAAGGCATCGTGCCTTTTGTTTCGATCTTTATAGAACATGTTTCTGGTATCCCACAGTACAACATGAACACGGTACAGTTCTATCAGAGATATGACCTTTTCGTTAGTCCAATCCATTCCCATGCTAGACACGCTAATTGATAATGGGAGAACGACGTACAGTTGACAACGGCCACACTCAAACTAAAAAATGCATACTACCTTTGCGTATCCACTACGCGATTCGGCTCGGCTTCTTTTGATACGGACCGACTTCCATCGGTTTCCAATTCGGCATGCCGATCGGTTTATTACACCGATCGGCTTTGCGGATTGAGAAGTATCCATTACTGAAGCTTTGCCGATCGGCAGAGCCGATCGGTAATGCCGACTGTAGTGGAGACGCGCTTTTACATCTACAGTTCGGCCTACCTGACCTTGTGATCGTCCTCGATACAATAACATTAAAACATTGTACCCACTACATAATAAACAAATTATAGAACTAAATTACAAAATGAAATGTGAACATTACTAGAATAGTAACATAAACATAATACAAGTATTTCATTAAGATAACAATAAAAAGTGATTACAATAAACAAGTAAAACAAAATATTCACTTTACTGTAATGCATCGCTTCGGTAAAGTTGTCCGCGGGAAGCAGGGGCAAGCACAATAACAATTTTATTGCTTTTTGAACAAATAAATTATCTTTTATTAGCCGTTTCATCCCCAACGAACCTGTTTTCTTCATTATTGCCTGAAAGTTAAAATGGCAGCCGGCAATTCTATATTTCTGTAGAAAATTGTTTTGAAATAATTATTTCAACTCATAGAACTCCCATAAGAATTAACATTGTCCTATACTTTGTACACTGCAAACCCACCTTGAACTTCAATATCAGATAAGTACATCTATATCACTAATAAAAAACTATGAATTCTCACTGAAGTATTTTGTAAAGATAATTATTGTTTTTTGCTGTTGTTCTGAGACGGCTATATTTTGTTGCCTTTGTTTCATTTCCAATTCTAGTCTGCTCTCACGTTCTCTCTTTTCCAACTCAAATCTTCTTTTCTCCAATTATTGTAGTTTTTGTTCCTCAATAACTAATTTCCTCTCTTCCATATCCAACTGTTTTTCTTTAACACGTTTTTCCGACTGTTGTTTTTCTTTTAAATACTGAAGGCCAGCAGATTTTGTAACATTATGAGATTTACGAATTCGTACTGGACCTATGAAGAATATTTATACAAACTAAATGTTAAAAGTGAACAGTACGATGTAAGCTACCTAATATTGGCCCCTGCCTGAATTCAGCGAGTATTGGTTAGACCTTAGAGACAATAAGAACAGTGGACGTGTTTCCATCATCAGGGGTATTTTCTTCAATTTGTTGTTCACTATTGAAGTAATCCTCGTCTACCAAGCACACAACATCTATGGGTTCATCAAATTCCGTTATAGGCTTCGTCTGAACCATGAAAGCAGTTGCTGTTGCCCTACTCTCAATCGCCTTTTGCTTGCAAGTACCTTCTCCCACCTTTTTTAACATTTTGATCTTTCTTTCCTTGAATTCTACCTACAAATCTTTAATTTCTTTTAGAAGCTGTTACTTTTCTTGATATTGTTCTTCCGTTACTGGTGTGAAATAAAATTCATAATTTAAATATTCATAATTGATCTCATCTCTTCTAATAGTCTTAATGCAGATCCAAGTAAATTTGCAACCGACGAGATGCTGTGTTTAGTGAGTTTAAGATTTTAGCTTCAAATGTTAGAATTAGTATAACATGGAAATATTGAAAGTATTTCTAAAGATCTGCTGCTTCATTCTTTTCAATGCTATTACGTCCCACAAAGGCTGCTCTAGTTTTAAATGTTCATCTAGTAAACTGCTAAAAAATAGTACATGATTTCTGGTAGCGAAATAACTGTATTCAAATATAGATTCACCGCCCATCGTCGTCGTCGCCGTTTTGGGAAATTCGCAACATAAAACAAAATTTATTTTTAGGTTTGTAGACGAACTGCGACTTGAAGAATGTTTTTAATTTCATTCTCAACTATACTCAAACAACGATTTAAAAATTCAGCGACAATTTTGAAAGAAATGTTTGAAATTAGTACAGTTTTGATTCTTGACTTATATGCCGACTGCAGTGGTGTGACAACTACTTCTGCCGCAGGTGAATCTCGGCTATTATTACTAAATAATTTATTAATTTATTAATTAATAATTTTTTTTTGTTATTAATGTTTTTGAAAATAACAAAAACGTTGGGTAAAATCGACCAGTTGGATAAAATCGACCACCACGGCGGGTAATGTCGACCAATTTACCAATTTACAGTAGTAGATACAGTACATTTTTATTTAGAATTTAACAATGCTTACATTTTTATTTTGATTCTGAACAAGTTTCACAAATATATTGAGACGCTTTATCTGCACCAGTGCAGTCTGAATGTGCCCATACACCGCAATAACGGCACCTCCACCAGACCTCGTCAGAGCCGAATTCTCCGCAAACGAGACACACGTCTTCATCTTCATTCTTCTGATTAACTTTAATTAGTTTCTTTTTGGTAATTTGTGTTTTAGCTCCTCTAAAATTGATGTTTCTTTTCACATTCGCCACCTTCTCGTGTTCGTTTTTCTTTTGTCTTTTTCCTTCTTTATTTTCTTGGTCTTCCTTTAAAGGCGTATCTGTTAATATTTGAGGACATAAATCTTGAAACGATATATTTAAGTTCTTTTCTTTTATTTTTATAGTTTTATCCTCATCATCGGTAATATTAGGATCCAAAACTTCTTCCAAACTAAGATCAGAGTTAGATGAATCTGTATCAGAATGAGGGGTTGAAGCGTTCAATTTTTTTTGCAGCTCTTCCACTAGGTGTGGGGGAAGGTGTTTGATGTCATTTGTTGGTCATTGTTAGTTTCAAATAAGATTACAAACTCTTCCTCGCTAAAAACGTGCCGATTCATGGGACAAATTCCTGTGGTCCGAAAACCGTGCGACGCTCTCGGTTCGGGCATCAATTTTGCGACGCTTCTGGTTGTAAATAAGGGGTACGCCGGGTTTGGGGCGGAATTGTTTGTCTGCTTTAACACAACAATTCTGCGGGAGTCCCGGGCGCCAGATTTTATTAAGGAGTTTTCTCTCCAGCGGCTTCGTTGTATACCTGGTGAAACGAAGACCTGGGTAGCTTCAGTGAAGAAAGAAAATGTCCAGGGGTCGATTCTTCTTCCACGTGGAAAACTAAAAGCTTTTAGAAGCAGAACATGCACAGGCAAATAAATCATACACCAAATGCTAGAGAAGGAATTTATATTAAACAACAGTATAATACAATTTTTACAAACCAACTATTACCTAAAAATACGGTTTTGTGCAAGCCAGCCACAAGCGGTGCGTTAAATAGCGTGCGAATAAAGCGGGACAAAGCAATGTTTATGGTACAAGCGGTTATAGCAAGCGGAAAATAAAACAATCGGTTTTATAATTACCAGAGCTATAATCTCTATTAAAATTGTAAGGTGCCACCTCTACTGAAACGGTACTCAAAACTAAACTAAACAAAAAGATACTCTAAACAATTAAATGAAAACAGGGTCGGAACAGGGAGGGCAGGCTCTATTTAATTCTACCCAGAAGTAGGTGACGAGTACACAGGGATAGTGCGCTACTGTACGGGTCAGCCACTCCAAGTAAAAATAAACCAAGCAAATAAACAGGCTGGGGAGAAACAAACACGGAGGGCTTCACCTAGATCACCGGAGAAGATGTCTAGTCGCAGAACCGAATCTCGCAAACTAGCCAACTGCCCCAGGTCAATAAGCTACACGGCGGAATTACCTATCTTTCCAGAGAAGATGTCTAGTCGCAGAACCGAATCTCGCAAACTAGCCAACCACCCCAGGTCAATAAGTAACTCGGCGGGGTTCACCTAAATCACCGGAGAAGATGTCTAGTCGCAGAACTGAATCTCGCAAACTAGCCAAATGCCCCAGGTCAATAAGCTGCTCGGCGGGATTACCTATCTCTCCAGAGAAGATGTCTAGTCGCAGAACCGAATCTCGCAAACTAGCCACCACCCCAGGTCAATAAGCAACTCGGCGGGATTCACCTAAATCACCGGAGAAGATGTCTAGTCGCAGAACCGAATCTCGCAAACTAGCCAAATGCCCCAGGTCAATAAGCTACTCGGCGGAATTACCTATCTCTCCGGAGAAGATGTCTAGTCGCAGAACTGAATCTCGCAAACTAGCCACTACCCCAGGTCAATAAGCAACTCGGCGGAAATGACAAAAGTTCCTAAAAATCCGGCTAAGTCCAAACTGGGACTTAGTACAAAACCAAAACAATAACCTAAACGGCTAAGTCCAATTCGGAACTTAGAAAAATAAATTTTAAAATTGAAATCGATTAAGTCTTTACCAAACACTTAGAAAAATCCTAACTTGAAACTAAACTTGGCACCAAACACTTTAAAGAGTATTAGCTCACCTGGAGATGATCCTCGAAACTGGAGTTGACTATTGTACTGGAGCAGAAGATATCAAGAACTTCTTACTCTGGACTCAAAACTCGCCTTTTATACCCGGCGAGTTCGAAATTTTGAAAACGGAGTTGAGAGATACGCGGCCCCGGCGAAAGTGGGAAAATCAAAAGTGAAAGTGGGGTCACGCCGCGGATCGGCCGCTCTAGCTAAGGTCGAGCGCTATCAGATTGCACGGCCAAATACAATTTACAAATAATAAGGAAAACAGGTAAATAAATACAATAAACAATTAAACCGGGTTAACTAAAATTAATTAAATGGTGTACTAACACCGGAAATGATTAACTAAATATATCAGTCCTAATAAAAATTCTTAAAAAAATGGTAAATTAAATAATTACAGGTAAACTTAAATATTTTAATCGGCGTTGGTCAGTTCGACCACGAATGCAGGTAGGCCTGTAATCCGGTAGCCCAGTTCGACCACCACCAGACCTCCAAGGGATTAAGAAACTTAAGGAGATAATTAAACAGATAAGAATCATTTAGGTAAATTTCAAGTAACTTCATATTATCGAAAAGTTCAAGTTAATAATAATATAATAAAACAGCCCTTTATAATAACTAAAAAAAAAGTGGATTCAAATGAATTTATTTAAAAATATATAGGTGAAAGATACACATGTTACGTAGATACAAAATTACAATTTGTATAATTAGTAGGTACTACCTACCTAGTATGTAAAAACTGGCAAATATTTATACGTTAAACATTTAACAAAGTCGAATCTTGATATAGGTATGGTTTTCTTTAAATTCTCGCTACTTAAAAATTCACATTTTCTTTTAGTAAAACCATTAAATTCTTTTGCTTTACAATTTAGATTTTATTTTAACGTAAGTCTCCATTTGAAAATTTCCTAAAATTTCTACAAATTGGAAGATGTTGGGATAAGCAGCATAAAAATTAGAATTAGGTAAATTTAGAATGAAAGAACTCACATGCATTTGTAGTTCTGTACATACTATTTCTCATGCAAGCCCAAATATGCGATGGAAATCAGCTTCATCTTCGTTTATGTAATTTTCTACAATGTAATCACAAAATTTGGTTACTCGTTCATCATTTGGGTCGTTTTTGAAAAGTTCTGTTCCAAAAAAATTGCCTACACTCTCGAGTTCTAAAAACTGAATAAATTAAAAAAAGTCCCAATTTCTGAATCTTTGTCTTTAAATTCGATTTAAAAAAACAGAATACAGAACAAACAGCACCAACTGATAGAAAGGGTATGTTCGACACCAATGTGCTAAGTCTTATCTCTGCCCCTTAAGTTATCCGTGGTCGAACTCACCCATGGGGTTAGAAAGTGCCCTTATCACTTGAAACAACTAATGAGGGTACGTGGTCGAACTAGCCCATGACCATTTTAATACTGCATTTACTGTGGAAAATAACTTAAAATTTAGTAACTTCGTTACAACCTTTCTCAATGGTCGCTGCCCTTTTATAAGCGTTTGAAAAGAGTTCTGCTATATCTGTTTGGTTGATTTTCTCGTAATTCTTATTTCTTATATATTTGTCACATTCTTGGTGGTACGCAGTTTTCAACGGCTTATAGAATGTTACGTCTAGAAGCTGAATTCTATGTGACGTGTGAGGTGGAATCGAAAGAAAATGTATACCTGAAGCTTTGTAAAAATAGTAAGAAGCTAAACTGGAATGCGTAGAATGGTTATCAACTATCAGAAGTATAGGTTCTTCTAGAGTTACATTAGTAAATTTTGCAAAATGTTGTAACCATTCTGTAAACAGCTCTTCTGTGATCCAACCTGACTTTAAGCATTTGTATAGAGCACCAACTGGCCCAGTTTTGTTCAGCCCTTCTTTCATTCGGTTTCGTTTAAAAATATACATTGGCGGAATATATTGGCCTGCAGCACTGAAGCAACATACCACAGTTGTCGTTTGCCCTCGTTCTCCACTAGTGATTGCGCTAACCTGCTTCTCTCCCTTTTTTGCAACTATGCGGCCCGGATTATGAACGGTCGTGATACACGTCTCGTCGACGTTATAAATCCTATGGCTTTCAAAGTTATATTTTTCGCAAAGTACTTTCAGATTATCGAAAAATGTATCTATCTCTGGCTTATTAAAAGATATAACCCTAATGACGCTGGTTGCCTCTGGCTTTCGAAATGCAAGTTCGCGATGTCGGCGCATAAACGAATACAACCAATCTTTGCCGCATACTCTTTTCTCTCTATTAAAAGGATGTGGTATTTGGTTTTCTTCGGCATTTCGAAACACTAATTCGCGTATCATTTGAGCAGTCAGCCCATAAAATAATTGTGACATAGACAGAATTGTAGAAGCAATGTCCGCCTCTTGATCTGTGCCAAAATTGGTTTTCTACCCATACCGATTTTTTTCCTGCAAATCGCCTTCTTAGCCTGTCTTGCAATGTACCATATGGTAATTCAAACATAGAAGCTGCACCTCTAATAGAAATTCTATTTTCTTTGACCTTCCTGACTGCTCTTTTCATGGATTCTTCCGTCCATGAAGAACGTTGAGTTTTTCGGATATAATTTAGGGGCATCTAAAATTATGGAAATAATTCAGTTTAAGAGGAAACCGATCTGAACATAGAGATCAAAAAATTAATAATTTAAATAAGAAGCGGAAAATATCGACCACCGAGGGGTAATATCGACCAAACCGGTCGATTTTACCCCAAGAGCGTTTACATAACCATAAAATTATTCGTGTCATAAAACACTAAAACAATGGATCAAATTCAAGATGGGATGCGCCTAACACACTATCACACCAATTGGGAATATACAGGGTGTCTCTAAACCTAGTACCATAAATTTACCAGCCGCTTTCTGGCGCAAAAATAAGTCGAAAATGTCTATAAAAGTTTTGTCCTAAACCGCAGCATAAGGAAGCTATACGTCTTTGAAAATGGTGTTGAAAAAACGGAAAACAATTGCATTTTAAAAACGGTTTGAGATAAAAAATCGAAATTTTCCAGACAGCCTAACCTATTAAAGGTAAACTTTCTACTATTTTTTTTGTAAATGAAGCAGGCGCGACGCGAATGGGGGTTATCACCTTTTTCTTGTAACCCGTTTTTCTTAACCTTTTGTTTTTTTCCATTTTACTTTAGAGATTTGTATTCCCTGTTGCCTAATTAACAAAAAAGGTACTCTTGTTTCAACTCGCTTGGACTAACCCTTTCCTATAAAATGCAGGTTTTCTGTTTAGCCAAAATTAATTTAGAATGCTGGATTTGTATGTAAATTAATTTATTGAAAAATAAATTAAAATAAAAATAGTTACAGTAAGTGTTCGTATTGCTTATACCTTCAATAGGTTAGGCTGAATGCAAAATGTCGATTTTTTTTGTCTCAAACCGTCTTTAAAATGCAATTGTTTTCCGTTTTTCAACACAATTTTCAAAGATGTGTAGCTTCCTTATGCTGCGGTTTAGGACAAAACTTTTATAGACATTTTCGACTTATTTTTGCGCCAGGAAGCGGCTGGTAAATTTATGGTACTAGGTTTAGAGACACCCTGTATAATCTGCATTATTCAAAGTGTACATCACATCTTACCTTATTAACAAGACCGTAAATATTGTAATGCACCTTAGAAATTTTGAGAAAGCCCAGCACACTACACAATACGCGTGATATCACTCCACTAAACGTGGTGGTAGCGTTGATCCCTTTAGCGGTGAGATGGCGCACTAGGTTCATACGGCGCCAAAATTAGGAGATTTGAATAAGGTCGACATTACCCCGCGGTCGATATTCCCCCACGTTCCCCTACTACAGCAATTAACTTTATTACAGGTTGTCGACAGCAAAACATACAAGTCCTTCAAGTCATACATCCAATTGCCGCTTTTTTTGTTACTGAAGAAACTCATAAGACCTAATTGTTTTAATTCTTTTAAAGATACGCGACAACACTATCACTATTGTATACTAGAGTTCTAAAATTCAAATGCTTAACTTTAGGACGATTGACGACGACGACGTTTACATCTACTGTATCATAATCTACGGCTTGATCTTCTCTATCAGCAAATATATTAACGAACGCAGTTTCAGGCTTTAAATATTTTTGAATACGATCACGTTACCTTGACTGTACGCTATGCTTTATAACAGGTATTCGAATACAAATAAACTAAAAATTGAGTCAACAGCACATCCTGATGCTTTTCTATATCAATGTAGACACATACAAAATTGAAATTGAAAAAAAAATATTTCCGTAGGATCTTGATAACAAAATATATACTCCCCTTGAATTTCAATTTTGTCAATTGCTTGCGCATAGCATCCACATTACTAAATTTATACAAAATATCATAATCTCTTGCTTCGGATTTGCTGAAAATATTACTCTTATCAACGCGAAATTGTGAGCAAAAAAGGGAAAATGCCCTGCTCCTTACTAAATATGAATCGACAGGTGAATATGTATCAATACAATCAGGCAGTACGGTGCAGTCTAATTTAAGAAATTTATTATTAAATTTTGACAACAGAGTTTCGTAATTGTAATTGGTATAATGCGATAAAGTAGTTTCATTCATTATAGAAAAAAAATTATTCAGAAATTGACACAATTTTATATAGCAACATTAATAAAATTATTAGCGATAGTACGCTACAAAACGATAGTATTGCTACAAATACCAGCAACTCATCCGTTTTATATTGTTTTTTCTATAATAATACACACGTTGTCCATACTAGATACCACTTATTGAAAAAAAATGAGGACGTTTTTGCACTTAAAAATAGAAGGAATAAATAAACTTACGCTTACTTTTTAAAGACGGCTGTGGCGGCGATGATGATGATGATGATGGCGATGTTCTTTTTGTTGTTGCTGCTGCTCCTTTTGTTGTTGCTGTGAGTGCGGTGGCGGCGCACAGTGGGCAAAATTCCCGAAAACGTGGCCAAAACCCTTAATTGTATTTCGTTTTGATGGAATTTGGTGTATAGAGGTTTTAGAGGTGGCTGATTTCGAATTTGATATTATAAAATAAAATGGCGGATCCAATATTGCCGACTTTTTATTAAACATAAGTTTGTTTATCTAAAAGTCAGTATGTAGGGGTTTTCGAGGTTGCTGATTTCGAATTTGATATACTTTTAAATGAAACACAGATACACACTTAATTTTATGTAAAAAAAATGGTGCATTGTCGTGGAATAGAAAACGATTATAATTTTCATACAGATTTATTGAAATTGCTATTCGTCATCGGACGAACTATCTTCATTACTTTCATCATCGTTACTTTGCATTGTTGAATTTTTCATGTTCGAATGATCAAATTTTGGGGTCAGTTAACAATTCTATCGCTTCGGATGACAAGGATTTCACTTTTTTTGAGGGTAATTTAGGTAGGCTTGTAATGAAAGGATCTGATGCTACCATGAGCCTCATAAAAACATCTTCCGTGTTTTTGGTTCGACTAGTTTTTCCTGCAAAATCTTGCCGATTTTTTTAATGTATTTATTGCACGCTTCTTGTGCTTCTTCAGCCATTTGTCCTATTGGAAGAAGTGATTTTTCTATAATTTTTGGGCTGTGAATCAATACTTTATGTACAGTAGTTGGCATATAATACCAAGAATACAGATGTACAAATAGGCGGGCTGTTCCTAAGCAGTATTCTTCATATTTTCTGACATCAATTTCAAAACCACTCGAAATTACTTGTAAAATTACATAAAATCGTTTAATTAAAGTTTCATCAATGCCAGTTATCATTAACGAAATTCTTGCATTTTCAAAGAAACGACGAGCAGTATTTCCGTCATTTGAACTTCCATATCCTTGCTTTGGTTGATCGACTAAGAGTCCCAACTGCTGACGGAAACCTTCCTGAATATTTTTCTTCCGAGTCTCAATGTTTTCTTTGTCTCCACCTCGGTTTTGCTACTTCTTGACATCTAATTTATATGCTACGTGCAAAAGGCATTCGAAATGACGTATCCACGCGTGCAATCTTGAAATCCCGTACTGTAAATTATCTTCATTAATTTCTTTCTGTACAATGTTATCAATATCGTTAAATTGCTTTGAAGTGCATTGGCAAAGTTAGCATCTTTGGCTGGAAGAAATACTGGTTATTGAATTACAAACCTTTCCATCAATCATTGTTAATGCTAATTTGTATGACACGTTAATTTTGTTTCCAACAACAATTGTCTGTAAAGGTTGGAGATTGCGCTCTTGCTCTTTTATGTGCTGAACTTCGTTCCTTGTGGTCACTGCAGTTTCATGCAAAACTTCAAGTTTAATTGGCCGGCAAAATGTAGGGAAAGAAGGTCGTGGATTTTTCCAAATAATTATTTCCTTTTGGGTCGATTCATCAAATGAAACAAGTTGAAGCGTAACTAGAGAACTAAAAAATATGTTCGCAACAGTTTTAGTGGCATCATCATTATTAATGAATTTTTGCTTGAAAGTGCTTTCTCCAGATGTTCCATCACATCACCACTTGCAAAGCAATTTTAATTCGCGTAATTTATCCGGAGAAATTCTATATAACACATATATAACACACACTTGAAAAATTAAATAACATTTCTTTCTACAAAAGATATGTGGATGATATTTTAATTTGTGCGGATAATAATGAAATTGATTTAATTTTTTCAAGTTTTAATTCTCTACATTCACGTTTAAAATTTACAATAGAAAAAGAAAATTTAAATAGCAATTCAATAAATTTTTTAGATTTAACTCTAACAGTGTTGAATTCAGACTTTTTTTATCAGGGAGGGCCTTGCAATATTTGGGGGGTGCAACATTATTTTGAAATAGAAATTTTATTAAATCACATACAAATTTGAACGCAAATAATGCTAAGTCAATATTGTAGAAATAAAGGTACAAAATAATAAATAAATATCAGTAATCAGTAAATATAATTAGGTAATAAAATTTATTAAAACAAAGTCACAACAATCATATTTTTCCTACAACAAACGTATTCTTCTGGGTTTTTTACGTGCATACTTATCTAGTGTTAAATTAATCAAATCATCTGATAAATCTTTTGGACCTTCAATGCTAATTCTCATGCAAGAATCGAGAGTCTCTTCGCCCATTCGGTTTCGCAATTTAGTTAAAATTCTATTCATAGAACTAAAAGATCTTTCGACTCCTGCAGTAGAAATAGGAACACAAAGTATCAGTCGAGCAAGCACTTTTAAATTTTCATAGCCTATATTACGTTTCGTCGGTTCCGGAGGGTGTACAGGATGGACGGTAGGTGTTCGTCCCATTCTTCCGGAGGTTTGTTCTGGAGTTGAATGCGGAGCCCCTTCTTGATTTCTTGGTTCCTCCGTTCCACCGGGTTGCTCTGGGGGTGGTACGTTGGCGTTGTCCAGTGGATACAACCCCACTTCCTGAGGCCCGCTTCCCAGGCGATGGAGATAAATTGCGTGCCGTTATCCAACAGGATGGTTCTTGGGTAGCCGAACCTGTAGAATACTTCCCTCTCCAGATGACGACTTCGGTTGCGCCGCTGTCTGGCGGGAACGCTTTAGTCCACTTACTGTACATATCAGTGACCGCTAATATTTGTTTGTGACGTACGGTCCCATCAGATCCACGGAGATGACTTCCCATGGCCGGAATGGATGGTGGGGTCGTAGCGGAGCCCGGTCTTGTAGGGGTTCTCGCTTTGGCGTTGCACATGTCCAGCGGGCGTGCACGTATTCGTATACGGACCTGTCTAAGAGGGGCCACCAGTATTTTTGAAATATGGCGCTGGTAGTATCCTCGATTCCTGGATGGCCGACTATGAAGTCGTTGTGGTAGGCGTATATCACTTGTTGGTGTTGGTCAGCGGGACCACGAGCTTGTCGCCTAGGGGGTGGCGTCTCCAATGGCACCCCTCGTGCACGGTGAAGTTTCGGGGGATTTGCTCTTCTGGCGTTTGGGGTCCGTCACGTTGAAGTTCCAGGTGCGGATTAGGTTGGCGGCGTGGGGATTGTCTTTCTGGGCGGTATTGACGGCGTCTGATAGGTCGGACACCTCGGGTTGGGCCACTTCAACTATCTCTGGGGCAACCTCGGCTGGGGGCAGTAGTAGGTCTACTTCCGTCACGTCGTCGGTGATGGTGGTGTCACTAGGGTGTCTCGACAGGTGATCCGGGAGTTAATTCTCGCGGCCGGGGCAGTGCACCATGTCGCAGGTGTATTCTTGAAGCATTACAGAGTCGTGTCGTGCAACCCACCGTGTTGGACAGACACATTTGCTTTAAACCGCGTCTTTTACTTTCGAGTATAATTTCTCCTATGTTTTTAATTAAAATGTTTTCCCGTTTCGGCGTATTCATAAAAGCATAACATTTTTCAATAATTCCTATGCAGTTTCTTATTGCTTGATTTTCGCTTGCAGTAGACATAGCGAGGTTTAAGCTATGAGATACGCAGTGAACATAAATAGCTGCTGGATGTATCTCTTATTCTTTTCCGCCTATAGCCGTTGCCCCGTCATATCCTTGACCACACAAATAAAACATATTAACACCAAAACTTTTTAATAACGACATTTCGCATTGGCAAGGATCCGCCTGTTGTCAAAGTAACAGGAACAAATTGTAAAAAGTTTTCACGTATTTTATTATTTTCAATATATCTCGCACTTAAAGTTAACTGTTCTGTATTTGAAATGGCTCTTGTTTCATCTGCTAACAAAACAAAACACTCAGCTGCATTTATTTTCTTAACTAACTGACTTATTTTATTACAAGCGTGAATAATTTGATTTTGTATGTAGAATTTTTACCAGCAGTTGATCCTTTTAAACAGCATCTCCAGCGTCCACTCTAAATCTAAGCAGCTGACGAAAGTTTCCTTCGTCACGATAATGATTTAAATTTAAATTAAGAGCACCCGAGTCTCTATGTCCTACCCCTATGAACCTACCAACTGGCTACGTGACCGGCCTACTAGTTTATTAGCAAATAAAACGCAATATTTACAATAGGCTCCATCTTAGATTTTTGAGTAGACCTGCCAGGGATATGTATTTATCCACGAAGCATTAAATTTCCTGTTGTACTTGCCTGATGTGGTTACGGGAAAAAAATTGGGTGTGGGTTTCCAGACGTTTTCCAGGATTTCAACTCGCTCTCCATCGTTGATTTGTTTCATTACAAACCGCGAAATGTCGTATGAATAAAGCGAGTTTAATTCATCCACACTATCCCCACTGGCTCCGGCAGCTCTTCAAACTGATAACAGTTTCCTCCTCTCAGAACTCACAGTGCACCTGATTTTCTGAGAAATCGCACCTTGATGTTGTTTTTGAAAAGTAAACTGAGAACAGCTTCGATAGCTCTTCAAGAACTGATAGCATTCTCCTCCTCTCAGAACTCACAGTGCAGCAGATTTCTCAAAAATCGGACCTTGATGTTGTTCTTTGACAAGCAGACTGACAACAGCCTCTGCAGTTCCCCAAACTTTTATAGGAGACGTACTGTGAGGTTCCTTTGAAAACAGTAATTGCTTATTTTATGCATTAAATTTAGTTACTATTTACAGCCACTTGCTTAGAGAAGAAAAAAGATAACATTGCGTCACGTCACTATATTTCACGATGCACATTTTTCTTTTTCACAGATTTAACTTTTTTAAATTAAGGATAAATCATTCCGTACCATTAGGTTTTGGTACCAAAAAAATATTAGACAACCCGGTCTTGAAAAAGGGATTTTATACCCTTGTATGCAATGCAAAATTCACGAATCGGATGTAATTGATTCGCTGTCTGATTCTTGAAAGACTGTCCGCCCAGCCAGATTTCTCTGGTTTTGCCTGGACGGACCTTTCCAGTTTAAATTCCTTCCCCGAGATGTACTAGACGCGCTAAAACTCTATTTTTTGTAGAGGGGAAATCCATTGTGGACACCCGGCGCTTTTCTTAGTTCGGGTAGTGCTGGACTCTCACCAGCTAAACCCCCCCCTTCTTCGCCACTCTTGAGTCCCCCAGGAACCGTCAACTTGTTGACATACCTTCGGGCGACTCTGGCTGTCTTGTTACATCCTCCCTCTACCCTACCACTCCTCTCTCTTCCTTATCCTGTTTTTTATTCTTGTCTCTATTCAGTCAGTTTCTCCCCTGTCTCTGCCTTTCATCTTGTTCTTTTCTCGTTAGGATTTTCCTGATGTACTTATGTATCTCCTTCCACCACTCTTCCTTCCTTAGCATTATTTCCACCACGTTATCGGGACCTATTTCTCTGTCTATTTTTGTTTGTAGCTCCCATCTATCTACTACCCAACGGTTACAGTTAAATATCGTATGTTCCGGTGAGTCTTCTTCACCACAATATGTGCAGCTGTCGTTTTCCGTTTTCTTAATCCGTTTAGTATATGTGCCGAAAGAACCATGTCCCGATAGGAATTGTGCGAAAAAGTAATCCACTCTGTTGTGCTTGCACGTACTCCATTGTTTTACGTCTTTTATCAACCTTTTTGTCCACGAACTTTTTCCCTCCTTTCTTTGCCATTCTTCCTGCCATGTATTTAGTGTTTTGTGACGATTTTTCGGTTCGTGTTTGCTCGGGCGCCAGATTTTAAGGAGTTTTCTCTCCAACGGCTTCTCTCCAGTAGTCGGTGTCGGGGGAGCGAAGACCTAGGTAACTTCAGTGAAGATACAACAGGGCGATTTAAATGAGAAGGCAGCTTACGGTAAATAAACAGAGCTTTTATTAATAAATACAATAAAAGAAACTCAAATAATAATAATAAAGTTGTAACGAGGCGACTAACCGGTAGGCGAAAATTAAGAAGCAGATAAGTGGCTTCTGTTTTCGCTGAGGTCAGTCGTCCTCGTTTCGCTCCGAATTTCTCCGTCATTCCCACCCTGACAAAATTTCAAAGACTGCGCATCTTTTCAGAGTGGGGAACGATAAGCTCCCCTATAAAACCGGTGCGCAGCCCACTTTCGAGGAGAATTTTCTGACATATTTCAGAGTCTAGAGAATTTGGGAAAGATTTCCGAACGAGATTCAAAGCTAGTTTGCCAATAAACTAACTTTGAAATCTTATTCCGTAGTTAAATTAATTCCGAGTTGTTCTTCAAACAAGCCCCGGTTCTTTTGGAACATAGATGCAATTTACCAAAGCATTAATGCGAGTGGTTTCGGTTTACAAAGTAATACTTTGTTGAATATAAAGTAAAATTAATTTTTGGGATTAATTACCCGTTCATTTCCCGTTGATTGTTCATTAACCCCTTGTTTCGCCGTTGGAGGACTTGGAGTTGTATGTGTATGGTCGTTTCGGCTGCAATGTGCAATCCAAGCTTCCTTTACTGATTAACAAGCAGTATTTGTGTTAAACAGTACAGTTGTTAATTAGAACCCGTCCCAATCAAGTTTATGTGCTAATTGCGTTGTTACGGTTACTCAGGCAAGTGAAATATATGCCTTACTGTCGCAACCCAATTGGTTTCGTAGATTTGGTGTTATTTGAACAATCAACCACTATTTTGCCGTAATTAATTATTTCCTCCGTGAGGAAAGTAAAGGTTAGAACGAGTATTCTTTGTATACACCTGGACTCATCCGCATTAATACATTCCCGATTTTGAGTATCAATTAAAAGTAATTTCAAATACTTACCCGTATAAAAAAAGAACATATCCGTTGTTACAAATATAAACATGCACATAAATCAAATTTTGCTAAACATTTGTTAGAACAAAATCACACATTAACATCTAATAATACAATTAAATTTTTACACTTTTCTGATAACAAAAATAAATTAAACATTTTAGAAGCTTTTGAAATTTATAAACACACAAAAAACAACATACCTTTAATGAATGAGCAAATTGATCTCTTAGATTCTCCTTTACTGAAGATTTTGGAATAAATATCTTTTTAAAACACTGATAAGCGACTGACCTCCGACGGGTTGACTGGGGCCAGCTGCTTCACGCAGTGTTAAAATAATAGAATCAAGGAGTTGCTATATTTTTGCATTTGTTATAATATTTTATAATAGCTTTTGACAATGGCACAATGATGCCGAAATACGTATAAAGCGAATAAATCTTGATATTTCCCGTTGAAATCGATATTTTATTTAATATTTATTATTTATATAATTCCGAGGTGTTTGCACCCACCTTTTGATTCACTAAACATTCCCGGCACTGTAATTTTCCCGAAAGCCAAAATTAGTGACGCCATTATACCGTCACCTTGTTGCGAACTTTCACCTGCTTTGCTGATAGTACGCATCCCCGCCTGAGTGACAGATCTCGCGCACTCTCCCTGCAAAGTCCCGTTTACTCAACTAAATCTTAATTATCCTTATTCAATTAACCGTTTCAGTTTATTTAATTGTTCCTTATATAATTAATGTACATAAATGTAAATAATATCTATAATTGTTCCGAATAATAAAATTGTTATTAAGGTTTTAACTCTCCAGTTATTTATTTACCCCTTTTTACGAACCCTGGTCAACTCAAGAGCTACCCTAGTGCACAAATAAATTCTGTACGTCAGGGGGAACGTTACATGGCACCCGAGCAGGTTTGACATTCCCCAAGTAAGTACAGGGCGCCCGATACTAGGTATTTTTGTATAATTTTTCCGCAACTGGAGAGAAATCTTTTAAATCCGTGTCATGCATAATTCTTCATTTTTATTTACAGAGTTTAACATGTTTAGTTTGTACAGTTTATAGTAGCCGACCCGACATCATGCCACCGTATTCCAGGTATCCAGGTATAATTTCTTCTGTTGTTTAGAAACAGGAAGCCGTTGACATGCAGGACTACAATACTGCGATGACAGATCCATGGACCGCACCACCCAGAAATCCGTTTGTACCGCTGGTATGTGACGTCGTCCAACAATGGGGTGTCCGATTCAACGGAGAGGGTGATCCTGCCCCCTTCCTGGTAAGGCTAAAAGAAATTATCCAGTACTACCAGTTCCCGCCAGATTCTCTTTTGCCCGTCCTACCATTACTGCTGGAAGGGAAAGTTTTAAATTGGTATCGGAATAATAAATACGATTGGCATACCTGGTCCGATTTTGAGAGCTACTTCCGACTGTGCTACATGCCCATCCGAACCCGAAATAGAACAGCTGTCCGTCTTCGACCGCTACCTGTCCAGCCGGATAAACCAGTCGCCGCCGAAGAAAACCCGAAGTCCAGGTGTGAAGAAGGACCTCAAGAGATGGTTGCCACCACCGAAATTCCCGAGGCTCCATCGCGTTCGGTCATCTCCACACCCACGATACCGTTGCCGACTCCAGGTCCCAAACAAGAGACCAGTACACCGGTTCTTCAACCTCCAGGTCCCAGTACCGTTCCAGCTGCCGAATTGACCTCTCCAGGTGAGGTGGTTGTATTACAGCCGCTGGAGGAAGAAGCCTGTATGGATCCAGGTACTTTGAAAAACCAGAAAAACCTGTTATGAAGATTGCTCCGCTAAAGAACAACGAAAATTACCAGCTACCGCCAACCGTAAACCGTGTCCAGGTCCTCCGAGAGCCTCCATCGACTCCACCGTGCATAGCCATGGAACAGGAAGAGTTTCGCCATCCGTTTCCCGTACCCGAGGAACTTCTTCCTGCTGCCAGCTTCCGTCCGTCCGGGATAGAGTCTTTGGAGATCCCAGCCATACCTCCTGTGGTGGTGCAAGTGCCGAGACCGAGCCAGAATTTCCCGTCCTCACCGCCGCATAAAATGCAAGTATCTTCCGTCCACAGCTCTGTTACAGATTCCAGCTACTTTATCGAACCACCGGACTACCGCCGGAATAAACAGTCCGACCGCCGAAGCCGCCGGAGGAAACCGCCTGTCCGCCGACGACACCAGCCTCTCCGCCCGAGATACCAGTCAGGCCAGCAGCAAACCTGGGTTCTCCTGGAACACCAGCCGGCCCGTCGGCGAAACCGGCTTGCCCGCTTCAGCCGCCAGCCCGCCCGCCCGCCTGAAGAATCCGTAGCCGATCCACCTGCAACACCAGTAGCAGGCCCATCCGCCATGGTGATGAACCCGTCCGCCTAGACGTCGCCATCGGCCCTGGAATGTGTACATATTTATATTTGATTTCTTTTTATTAACCTGTTTGGTTTTTATTGTATATACCGTTTACTAACCGTCCTGTTTAATTTTTGTTTTAGTCCCGTAAGTTTTTTCTTTCCCCCCGCGAAGGGAGGAATGTAACGAGGCGACTAACCGGTAGGCGAAAATTAAGAAGCAGATAAGTGGCTTCTGTTTTCGCTGAGGTCAGTCGTCCTCGTTTCGCTCCGAATTTCTTCGTCATTCCCACCCTGACAAAATTTCAAAGACTGCGCATCTTTTCAGAGTGGGGAACGATACGCTCCCCTATAAAACCGGTGCGCAGCCCACTTTCGAGGAAAATTTTCTGACATCTTTCAGAGTCTAGAGAATTTGGGAAAGATTTCCGAACGAGATTCAAAGCTAGTTTGCCAATAAACTAACTTTGAACTCTTATTCCGTAGTTAAATTAATTCCGAGTTGTTCTTCAAACAATCCCCGGTTCTTTTGGAACATAGATGCAATTTACCAAAGCATTAATGCGAGTGGTTTAGGTTTACAAAGTAATACTTTGTTGAATATAAAGTAAAATTAATTTTTGGGATTAATTACCCGTTCATTTCCCGTTGATTGTTCATTAACCCCTTGTTTCGCCGTTGGAGGACTTGGAGTTGTATGTGTATGGTCGTTTCGGCTGCAATGTGCAATCCAAGCTTCCTTTACTGATTAACAAGCAGTATTTGTGTTAAACAGTACAGTTTGTAACGGTTAGAATTCGGTAAACCGTTTCTATTTTGCCATTACGCTAAATTTATATTGAAAACAAAAGGCCTAATATGTCTTTGGAATTGATTAATTAATTCTTTTATCACATTTAGAGGTGATTAGGAGGCTATAACCGTTGTCAATTACAGATCACCTTGTATATTACTTTAACGAAAGATTTTAACATATCACTTTGCAATTTGTATGTCTGCAAGATAAAAATTACAAAGAAAGTAGGAAACGGCCTTGCTAGACAAAGCCGACCTCAGGCGACTCCGCGCTATTTCCTACATCTTTGTAATTTCGGCGTTTCAAGCGAACGGTTGTTTTTTTTCCACTCGATTACTTAGGTATAGCAGTTGCTACTTGGGAAGTCGAAAACTATCTGTTTAGTTGGATTATTCGGATGATCAGTTAGTTTGAGATCATTATTGGATGTGCAATGTGCAGAGGCACAGTGATTGGTTGAGTAGGTATTGCAATTAGTATCAACATAGTTGAGACATGGCTGTCCATTGAGATGTTGGGTACTTATAATACATTTTGTCTGAGAATCTGTAGGATTCTTATATTTTGATAATGATTTGTAAAGGATTTCATTCCTTATTCCATAACTTTTCATCTTAGGATGGATTTATCGGAACCGAGTTACATGGGGATGTGGGAAGTTAATTTTTAGTTAAACTTTAGAAACTGTTAAATCAGTAGTTTAATTTTTTTAAATAAATCCAGTAGTTCATTTTACTCAAATTGTTGACAAGTAGTTATACCGTCTGGGTACTTTCAAAACCGAACATAGGGGAATTGCATTGTAACTAACCTTTATATAGATTCCTGCTCGCCATTTAAACCCACAAGGATGGTAATGGTATGAATAGAACGACAAAAATACAGCGCATCCGATGGTACCAATAAATGTTAGTACTTAGTTATCTTTTTCTGTAAAAAAAATTATAAAATAATGCTATTTTGAAATAATATAGGTTGCTATGATTGTCAACTTTTTTTGATCTGTCAATTAAATTATTTGAAATCAGTCGATGTTTCTGTTATTAATATCAAATAATATGAATAATAACGAGTATTCAGTAGAGCATCAGAGGGTTTTTATAATAAAGACATTACCATCCTTGTGGGTTTAAATGGCGAGCAGGAATCTATATAAAGATCAGTTACAATGCAATTCCCCTATGTTCGGCTTTGAAAGTACCCACTCGGTATTTGTTCTGTTCGTGTTTTGCTAACCTATGGTTATTAGTTTTGGGAGGGGGTGTGTAACGGTTAGAATTCGGTAAACCGTTTCTATTTTGCCATTACGCTAAATTTATATTGAAAACAAAAGGTCTAATATGTCTTTGGAATTGATTAATTAATTCTTTTATCACATTTAGAGGTGATTAGGAGGCTATAACCGTTGTCAATTACAGATCACCTTGTATATTACTTTAACGAAAGATTTTAACATATCACTTTGCAATTTGTATGTCTGCAAGATAAAAATTACAAAGAAAGTAGGAAACGGCCTTGCTAGACAAAGCCGACCTCAGGCGACTCCGCGCTATTTCCTACATCTTTGTAATTTCGGCGTTTCAAGCGAACGGTTGACATTTTTGAAGTGTGAAAATTTTCATTCACGTTAAGGCCCTATTGTCTTTTAAGGGAGTTATAAACAGTTAGGGGTAAGCTATTTATTTGTTTTAATATCGCGTTTTGTTTACTTTAGCGTTTTATTGTAGTCTTAAATTACGGTTTTGGAATTTTGGGAACACCATTAAATAGTTGGTTGATAACCTTGTTGCCAGTCCAAAATAGTCGAGCCGATCACGTACCTATCTGGCCTTGAAATAAAGAGGGTAGCTTCAGGTAACCTATGAAATAAAGATTGGTGATTATTTGGATCCCTCGGCAATTTTTTCATCGTTTGGAATTTAGCGAGAGTGGTAGAGCCGTTTGTGTTTTTTGGAGTCCGCCATCTTGATTAATGGAAGATTGAACGGTACCCACCTGTTTCCCCTTGAGATACAGGCATTAAGTATTTATTTCTGGGTTATAACAAGTTATTTATATTCCGAGGCGAGATAATTATTCGTCTTATACAACGATATTCTTTGCCGTTTGACGTGATTTTTTTGCTTATTTAATTTGTTTTTGCCTACAGTTCCAAGCAGATAATTTTTGTGAAGTGTAAAGGAATTACTCCACTTTTGTGTTCCAGTTATTAGTCCCTAGCTGTTCCAGGGCGGAGACACCCTTAGCTAAGGAGAAGTCCACCACCTACAGGTTCTAGGGCAGGATTCAAAGCGGAGTTGGTGAGAGTAATCTTTTATATCTGTCGACTTCAAGGGATCATTATCTGCATAATTGTTTTGTGTTCATTATACCGATATTTACGTCAAATGTACAATTGAATATCTATAGTATCTGTCTGGGAGTCATTTTCGTGGAGATAACTCTGCAAAACGTTTAGGGCTTAGTGATTACTAGGTCGACGGACCGCAAACATTTTAGTAGTCAAATTCTTGACCGAGGAACTTTCGTTAGAATTACTTGTTTGCTTTATTTCGTTTGTCGGTAAATATAGTATTATTGATTTTTATCTATATTGTTATTTGATTTATTTAACGAATTATGTGAATAAATTGTCCGAATGCTTATTTGTTGTTCAATTTTTACCTTACCCTGGAGAACTTAAGTCGTAACAGAGCTAATACCTGGGACCTATATAAATTTTATTGGGACACTTATATCTGCACCATAAGTGCAGATAAAAATTGTTACAATTGGGGGCTTCGTCCGCGGGAAAAAGATTTTACGAGCTGGTAGGCTTTGCTCTATTTTATACCACGACAGTTCTCTGGGTTTTGGTGAAAATATTCAATTTTAATGTAGGCTATTTTGGACAACTTGCTTGCATTTTGTTAGGACTTTCTGGGAATTCGGGTTATTCTGTGATTTATAGAGTTGATCTTGCAAAATGGCAACTTGCAAACTAGTAGCACGCTACTTGAGAAAGGATGAGTTAGAATATGAAATTGCAATTAGGGGTATAGTACCGGACTCAAACAAATTCTCACATCTGCAAGAGACTTTAGACGAATATTTAAAGGGTAATGAGATTCCATCATGGAAAATTGACAATTTAGTAGCCGCTACAGAATTCGGGATAGTCCATGATAAAATTAATGACATTGAACAGATTATTAAAGATGCTGAGGGTTCGGTAACGTCTAATAAAGTTAGGAGATGGGAGAGCAGGTTAGCCCATATGTATATGAGGTGTAAAAGGGTTAATAAACCAGATTTGGCAGAAGAATCTAAAAAGCTTAGTTTGCAATATGAAGCCCATATTACGAGAATAGTTAATGTCATTAGGAAATGTGTTAGGAGGGTAAGTCTAAACATCACAGAACTGCTAGAGGGAAGTTCAGATAAGTCATGTGATGAGGAATCAGATAGTGATGAATCGGTAGCGGACCCAGTAAAACCAGCAACAGGAGCACATAATTCAACATGTCTCCCTATGCCTTTAAGCTATAGATCCCAGCCGGTAAACCGGTGGAACATAAAATTCACAGGAGATAGCCAGGGGATAAGCATAAACAATTTCTTAGAACGAATTGACGAATTATGTTTAGCTAGGAACGTCACGAAGGTAGAATTATTTGATTCAGCAATAGATTTATTTGAGGGAAAAGCGTTGATGTGGTATAGGTCAAACAATGAAAGAACTAGGAATTGGGAACAACTTTCCAAATTGTTACTTGCACATTTTCAGCCACACGATTATAGATACAGACTATTTAACAATATTATGGATAGGAAACAAGGCCCAGATGAATCAACAGTAGACTATCTTTCTTGCATTAAAGCTATGTTTAGACGCCATGGGGACATATCCGCCGCGATTCAATTAGATATCGCCAGGAGAAACCTAGCTCCATTTTACATCATGCAACTACCTGAAGTCAATAATATGTTTGAATTGGAGGCGGAATGCCTAAAGTTAGAAACAAAAAAGTTTAGAGTAGATAGTTATGAAGCTTCACATTCACAAGACAAAACGTTTGTCGAACCTGACTTTGCTTATGTTAATCCGAAACCGCATACAAGTAGAAAATTTAGTGGTAACCCACATGTAAATGCTGTGGAATCTACTCCACGTAACAACCAATTATGTTGGAATTGTAGGGAAAAAGGGCATAGGTACAGGGATTGTGAGGCAGAACGTACTATTTTTTGTTACATCTGTGGGAACCCTAATGTCATCACAAAGTTCTGCAGGAGACACAATCGTTCAAAAAACGGTTCAGGCAGGGGAAGTGGGGCCGAGCATCCTCAAGCCTAAAGTCAAATAAGGTCGATTTACAAGATTGGGAAATTTGGTTAGGGAAAGTTAAAGATTTTTACAATACATCAGAAACAAAAATTGCTTTACAATTCTCACACCCTGGTGGCGATACCCGACCTTATGCAGATATTTCAATAAAATCAGACTCATTAAGGGCTTTAGTAGACTCAGGAGCAAACAAATCAGTTTTAGGTAGTGCAGGGCTTCATTTGATTAATAAATTTGATTTACCATTTACATTTACGGATGAGAGTGAATTATCCACAGCTAATGGTAGTAGATTAAGTACAAAAGGTTGTGTAACCTTGCCAATTACAGTATCAGGGATTACCAAGAATATAGACACAGTTGTTTGCGAGGGTATACCTGATCTGCTAATTTTGGGGGTAGATTTTTGTAAAATCTTTAATGTAAAGGTTGATTTTGCCAAGGATAAATTCACAGTCAATCAATGTTTCTCTCTATCGCATATACGAAGCGCTAGCGAGTTAAATATAAACCAACAAGTTCAATTAGATTCTGTAATTCAAAGTTTTAAGAGCTTAGCTCATGAGAATATTACCGTAACCAATATGGTACAGCACCACATTGACACAGGGGACGCCCAACCCATCAAGCAGCGTTATTTCCCACTTTCACCAGCCATGCAAGTGCATGTAGATGCAGAGTTGGATAAAATGTTAAAAATGGGTATCATAAGAAAGTCAAACTCACCTTGGGCTTCGCCTATGTTATTGGTAAAAAAAGGAGATTCATTTAGGCTCTGTTTTGACGGCAGGAAATTAAATTCAGTAACCAAGAAAGACGCCTACCCTTTACCGTACTTAACTAGTATTTTAGATCGTTTGAACAACTGTCGATATCTCTCCTCTATTGATTTAAAGAAAGCTTTTTGGCAAATACCACTGAGTCCTGATTCTTGCGAAAAGACAGCATTTACAGTGCCTCGTAGAGGGTTATTTGAATACGTTGTAATGCCTTTTGGCATAGCTAACGCGCCGGGGACGCAACAACGTCTTATGGACACCATTTTTGGCCCTTTACTAGGAGAAAAACTCTTTGTATATCTCGATGACATTATTTTAATTTCAAATACTTTAGAGGAGCATATTGAACTATTAAAAGAAGTTCAAAAACGTTTGGCAGAGGCCAATTTAACAATAAATTTTGACAAATGCGAGTTTTGTCGTCCAAGTTTAACATATCTAGGATTTATAGTAGATAAAGAAGGTTTGCACAAAGATCCATCAAAGGTGGAGGCAATAACTAAATTTCCCAGACCAAATACCACCACAGGAGTAAAAAGATTCTTAGGTATGTGTTCTTGGTACCGTAGATTTATCAATAATTTTTCAACCGTGTCTGCACCTATCACAGAACTTTTAAAAGGGAAGGCTAAAAGGCAACATGTAGTTTGGACTAAAGAAGCGGACCAGGCCTTTTAAAAGATGAAGGAGCTCTTGGTTTCAGAACAGGTTTTAGGAACGCCAGATTTTAACTCACCTTTTATTTTGCAATGTGATGCATCCAACTTAGGTGTAGGTTGTGTTTTATCACAGGGAGAAGGTGACGAGGAAAGGGTGATAGCCTATGCATCTAGGACACTTAATAAGGCCGAAAGGAATTATACAGTTACAGAGAGGGAATGTCTTGCGGTAATTTTTGGGATAGAAAAGTTTAGACCTTACATTGAAGGGACCGCGTTCACAATTTATACAGATCATTACTCACTACTATGGTTAACTAATATGAAAGATCCAGCAGGTAGATTAGCTAGGTGGAGCGTGAAACTTTCTCAATATTCATTTAACATTAAACACAGAAAGGGCAAACAAAACATTGTTCCCGATGCTTTATCTAGGGCACCAATTTCAAGTAATTTTTTACAATTAGTACCAAATGATCACGATGATTGGTATAAGAAAATGTTAGATAGAATAACCAAGGAACCAAAATTATTTCCTGATTGGCGTGTTGAGAATAATGTCATTTTTAAGTTAATTCCCAACAATCATGATGTTGTATCAAATTTAGTAGAATGGAAACAAGTAATCCCCAAAATTAGGAGGAAGGCCTTAATGGAAACATATCACAATGATCCAACTTCAGCTCACTTAGGTACTTTTAAGACATTTAAAAAACTTTCGGAGTTATACTATTGGCCAAAAATGCGTTATGACATCTCTAGGTACATACGTAAGTGTACAATATGTTTGGCAAGTAAATCTTCGCAGAAAAGTAGGGCAGGTCTTATGGGAAAACCTAAACAAATTCTATTTCCATTTCAATGTTTATCAATAGACTTAATGGGTCCATTCCCACGTTCTCCAAAGGGAAATACAATGTTGATAGTAGTATGTGACTGGTTTACCAAATTTGTTCTGGTTAAGGCAATTCCCAAAGCAACATCAAAAGCTGTAGTTTCATTTTTAGAAAATGACGTTTTCCTTATATTTGGTGTACCACAAATTTGCATGATAGACAATGGTCCACAGTTTATTAGTGGGGAATTTAAAAAATTAATGGCAAATTATGGAATTGAAAAAGTCTGGTATAATGCTAGTTACCATCCACAAGTTAATTACGTAGAAAGAGTAAACAAAGTAATCGGCACTGCAATTAGGTCATACGTAACTGATAATCATAGGAATTGGGATGTTGAGATCTACAAGATAGCTCATGCAATACGTAATTCGGTACATGAAATTACAGGCTACACACCTTCGTTCTTGAATTATGGTAGAAATGTACCCATAAAAGGTGATTATTATGGGAAGGTAAATAATTTACAACAAGAAAATTTGGTGATAGGGAAACGTGACAATGTAAAAGTAGATTTTGGCAATCTAAATGAAATATATGATGATGTTAAGCGTAGGTTACAAGAGGCATACAAAAGAAGTTCACAACAGTACAACCTTAGGAAACGAATTAGAAAATTTAAAGTCAACGATACTGTATGGAAAAAGAATTATGTTTTGTCAGATGCATCGAAAAATTTTATGGGTAAATTGGCTCCAAAATATGTAAAATGTACAGTTAGGGAGGTAACAGGAACAAATACCTATAGATTGAGGGATGACAAGGGCAAAGACATAGGCATCTGGGCTGAAAAGGACCTGAAGGAGGACCCTTCAGCGGAGTTCTATGAGAGTGACAGTTAGTTTGTATGTATTCAATTCATCTTTTTTTTTTTTTTTTTTTGATTAGTTGATCCCAGGATCCGTATACCTTAGGGCATTTCTGTTAGGTCTTTGAGATCTAGGCAAAGGGAGCTGCCCGGCCCTTTGTTGCAGC
Organism: Hemicrepidius hirtus; assembly: GCA_963082805.1. Lineage (NCBI taxonomy): Eukaryota > Metazoa > Arthropoda > Insecta > Coleoptera > Elateridae > Hemicrepidius > Hemicrepidius hirtus. The sequence goes on from OY720162.1 coordinate 17,709,266, forward strand.
GTCCCGCAGGGAGTTCAGAACCTGACCAGCGAGTCAGGGGAAGACTCTCAGTAATTTTGGATTAATGCTTATAGCTGTCAACTACTGGATATTTTGATTTTGTTTTTTTTCCACTCGATTACTTAGGTATAGCAGTTGCTACTTGGGAAGTCGAAAACTATCTGTTTAGTTGGATTATTCGGATGATCAGTTAGTTTGAGATCATTATTGGATGTGCAATGTGCAGAGGCACAGTGATTGGTTGAGTAGGTATTGCAATTAGTATCAACATAGTTGAGACATGGCTGTCCATTGAGATGTTGGGTACTTATAATACATTTTGTCTGAGAATCTGTAGGATTCTTATATTTTGATAATGATTTGTAAAGGATTTCATTCCTTATTCCATAACTTTTCATCTTAGGATGGATTTATCGGAACCGAGTTACATGGGGATGTGGGAAGTTAATTTTTAGTTAAACTTTAGAAACTGTTAAATCAGTAGTTTAATTTTTTTAAATAAATCCAGTAGTTCATTTTACTCAAATTGTTGACAAGTAGTTATACCGTCTGGGTACTTTCAAAACCGAACATAGGGGAATTGCATTGTAACTAACCTTTATATAGATTCCTGCTCGCCATTTAAACCCACAAGGATGGTAATGGTATGAATAGAACGACAAAAATACAGCGCATCCGATGGTACCAATAAATGTTAGTACTTAGTTATCTTTTTCTGTAAAAAAAATTATAAAATAATGCTATTTTGAAATAATATAGGTTGCTATGATTGTCAACTTTTTTTGATCTGTCAATTAAATTATTTGAAATCAGTCGATGTTTCTGTTATTAATATCAAATAATATGAATAATAACGAGTATTCAGTAGAGCATCAGAGGGTTTTTATAATAAAGACATTACCATCCTTGTGGGTTTAAATGGCGAGCAGGAATCTATATAAAGATCAGTTACAATGCAATTCCCCTATGTTCGGCTTTGAAAGTACCCACTCGGTATTTGTTCTGTTCGTGTTTTGCTAACCTATGGTTATTAGTTTTGGGAGGGGGTGTGTAACGGTTAGAATTCGGTAAACCGTTTCTATTTTGCCATTACGCTAAATTTATATTGAAAACAAAAGGTCTAATATGTCTTTGGAATTGATTAATTAATTCTTTTATCACATTTAGAGGTGATTAGGAGGCTATAACCGTTGTCAATTACAGATCACCTTGTATATTACTTTAACGAAAGATTTTAACATATCACTTTGCAATTTGTATGTCTGCAAGATAAAAATTACAAAGAAAGTAGGAAACGGCCTTGCTAGACAAAGCCGACCTCAGGCGACTCCGCGCTATTTCCTACATCTTTGTAATTTCGGCGTTTCAAGCGAACGGTTGACATTTTTGAAGTGTGAAAATTTTCATTCACGTTAAGGCCCTATTGTCTTTTAAGGGAGTTATAAACAGTTAGGGGTAAGCTATTTATTTGTTTTAATATCGCGTTTTGTTTACTTTAGCGTTTTATTGTAGTCTTAAATTACGGTTTTGGAATTTTGGGAACACCATTAAATAGTTGGTTGATAACCTTGTTGCCAGTCCAAAATAGTCGAGCCGATCACGTACCTATCTGGCCTTGAAATAAAGAGGGTAGCTTCAGGTAACCTATGAAATAAAGATTGGTGATTATTTGGATCCCTCAGCAATTTTTTCATCGTTTGGAATTTAGCGAGAGTGGTAGAGCCGTTTGTGTTTTTTGGAGTCCGCCATCTTGATTAATGGAAGATTGAACGGTACCCACCTGTTTCCCCTTGAGATACAGGCATTAAGTATTTATTTCTGGGTTATAACAAGTTATTTATATTCCGAGGCGAGATAATTATTCGTCTTATACAACGATATTCTTTGCCGTTTGACGTGATTTTTTTGCTTATTTAATTTGTTTTTGCCTACAGTTCCAAGCAGATAATTTTTGTGAAGTGTAAAGGAATTACTCCACTTTTGTGTTCCAGTTATTAGTCCCTAGCTGTTCCAGGGCGGAGACACCCTTAGCTAAGGAGAAGTCCACCACCTACAGGTTCTAGGGCAGGATTCAAAGCGGAGTTGGTGAGAGTAATCTTTTATATCTGTCGACTTCAAGGGATCATTATCTGCATAATTGTTTTGTGTTCATTATACCGATATTTACGTCAAATGTACAATTGAATATCTATAGTATCTGTCTGGGAGTCATTTTCGTGGAGATAACTCTGCAAAACGTTTAGGGCTTAGTGATTACTAGGTCGACGGACCGCAAACATTTTAGTAGTCAAATTCTTGACCGAGGAACTTTCGTTAGAATTACTTGTTTGCTTTATTTCGTTTGTCGGTAAATATAGTATTATTGATTTTTATCTATATTGTTATTTGATTTATTTAACGAATTATGTGAATAAATTGTCCGAATGCTTATTTGTTGTTCAATTTTTACCTTACCCTGGAGAACTTAAGTCGTAACAGAGCTAATACCTGGGACCTATATAAATTTTATTGGGACACTTATATCTGCACCATAAGTGCAGATAAAAATTGTTACAAGTTGTTAATTAGAACCCGTCCCAATCAAGTTTATGTGCTAATTGCGTTGTTACGGTTACTCAGGCAAGTGAAATATATGCCTTACTGTCGCAACCCAATTGGTTTCGTAGATTTGGTGTTATTTGAACAATCAACCAGTATTTTGCCGTAATTAATTATTTCCTCCGTGAGGAAAGTAAAGGTTAGAACGAGTATTCTTTGTATACACCTGGACTCATCCGCATTAATACATTCCCGATTTTGAGTATCAATTAAAAGTAATTTCAAATACTTACCCGTATAATAAAATAATTCCGAGGTGTTTGCACCCACCTTTTGATTCACTAAACATTCCCGGCACTGTAATTTTCCCGAAAGCCAAAATTAGTGACGCCATTATACCGTCACCTTGTTGCGAACTTTCACCTGCTTTGCTTATAGTACGCATCCCCGTCTGAGTGACAGATCTCGCGCACTCTCCCTGCAAAGTCCCGTTTACTCAACTAAATCTTAATTATCCTTATTCAATTAACCGTTTCAGTTTATTTAATTGTTCCTTATATAATTAATGTACATAAATGTAAATAATATCTATAATTGTTCCGAATAATAAAATTGTTATTAAGGTTTTAACTCTCCATTTATTTATTTACCCCTTTTTACGAACCCTGGTCAACTCAAGAGCTACCCTAGTGCACAAATAAATTCTGTACGTCAGGGGGAACGTTACAAAGTTGTACTGTAAAAGTAGTACTCTGCACCTGGACGGCGTGACCACAGCACCGCCCGAAGCCACGATGCGCAGATAACAAAGTACAGGGAAACCAGAAATGGCCGACACCCCAAGTCTTGGGTATCGTGCAGCACCGCCCGAAACCAAGATCTCCAAGAGCTTGTTGTATTAAACCTATTCCTTGCACGGGGAACTACGGCGACTAGTAACTACCCCAAGACCTGGGTATCTTGACCACAGCACCGCCCGAAGTCAAGATCACCAAGTACTTGTTGTAGCACGACCAGGACCCTGTGTTTTTTCTCGGGCCCCATCAAAGAAGAAAGCACAAGTTCCTCCACGGAAGGGTAACGGGAATCCTAAACTCCTCTGCTATTCAAAACTCAAATGTCCAGGTCACACCACCGCCAGAAACCTGGACTGTTAAGTTCCAAATAGCAGAGCACCAGGTTCTATAATTCTACTTTGACGCCGTCAAAGCAAAAGTTATAGTTCCAAGCTAACTAACACAAAAGCTAAAATCTAAAATCCTGTTTGAAAAATATAACGGAGACCAAAGTCTAACTAAAACAACCGTAAATTACAATCGGAGGTACAACCCTAATTCGGCATTAACAAAATTCGTAGAGTTATTACCTTTACCTGTATTCGTCGGATTTACAAAAGGTCGCTGACTTCAACTGTGGACTTCAACTGGACTGTTGAATTTCAACTCGGCTGTCGAATTCAACTTCTAAAAATATGCAAACATTCTTCTTTTATACGGTCCGGAAATCCATCTGCGGCGCGGCGCGCTCAATGCGACGATCACGGGCAGCGCTGGGTCGCTGGTAGGGACTCGTCGCATCTCTGCGGTCTTGGCGAAGGTCGCGTGTAAAACTAAATAACAACTTAAATATTCTAACATATTGTTATACTTTTAACTAATTATTAACAGAATAACGAAATAAAACAACCATTGAACCATGTTTCATAAACTTAAATATCGGTTTAAATAAGACAAACAAAAATAAATGTACCAATAAATGTGGTTAATAAACATAAAACTAAACTTGTCTCTTCACAGGATTTTTCATGAATTTCACTAATTTCACACTTCGTTACAGTTTCTTCTCTTTCTCTTTTTTTTGCCTCTACTGTGTGTCCGTCTGCTGAGTCGTGAATCCTTACTCTCTCTTCTACTAGTAGCCTTATCGTTGGACAGCCAGTGATTGCTTGTATGGCTATATCAGATACCGTCCTATATGCACTTCCAATTCTCAGTAATAGTCTTCTTTGTACACTGGTTATTTCTTTCTCGTATCTTTTTATCTTTAATGCTCCTTTCCAGATAGGGACCCCGTATAGCAGCGTCGACTGTGCAACTCTGTATAATAATAATAAATTTTCCTTTTCATATCCTTGGGGCTGCCTATGTTTGGCATTAATTTAGTTAACGCTGTTACCCTTTGTTCCGCTTTCTTCGACACCTCTATTACGTGGTGACCAAAACTAAGTTTATCATCTATTGTCACCCCCAAATATTTTATTTGTCTGCTAGGTTCTATCTCCACCCCGGCTATCGTGAAATTTATATTCTCTCTGTTTCTCGGTTCCTTGAGCACAATCGCTTGCGTCTTCTATGGGGCTATCTCCAGCTTGTGTTTTTTATCCATCTCGTTATTTCCTAGCTGATTCGTTTGTCCTGATTATTAGTTCTTGTGTGTCTTCCGCCTCTATCATCATCGCCAGGTCATCGGCATATGCTATCGTCCTCTCTCCTTCCATGAGTTCTAGTTCTAATAATTCGTTATAAACGATATTCCATAATAAGGGCCCAGCACGGAACCTTACGGCATTCCTCTGCTTTCTTTCATGGTGCTTTTATTGCTTAAATCAATTTCTCGATAGCTTAGATAACTATCTATGATGTTGATAGTCCATGACTCCATCTCCCTATTCTCTAACTTGTCCATGATGTCGTCCCTAATTCTTTACATATCTCCTTCCAGTGTGCCCCCTTTGATTTGTTTATTAAGTTTCATATAAACAATTTGAGGCTGAATTTTATATAATATATAAAGTTGAGAAATATGAGCAGCCAAATATAATTAAATTATTACAATTAAATCAAAAACATAATAGATGAACAGTTGTGTATATATTTCGACAATTTAAATTGCCTTCTTCAGTACATATTATTAATAAAAATGAACAAACATGATGAAATGTATTATTTAGACTGTAAAAAATAAAAGAGAGTGATAAGAAAAAATTTCCTTTTTTTAAAATAATTTTAAATTATTACCTGATTAACAGCCATAATTAAAACACACGTGGTGGAATTAAACACACCACAAACTGAGTTTTAACATTATAAAATGTATAGAAATTTTATTAAAATTTTTATAAACTTTTAGAGCGAAGAGTAAATTTAAATCAACCTGTCTGCTTCGAACGCAATATGGAAAATGAGATAAATTGCCAATGTCAAAGGAGAATATTATTACCAACCACTAAACATTTCTATTAATTCTAAAATTCAAAATTTTACAAAATTTTTTTCAAAAAAGTACAAGGAATATAAAACTAATTATATTATGCATTCTCTCTTTCTCTCCAACATCTTCCACAATTTACAACTTCTCTAAAAAGATCTGTTATAAATTATGGAGTCAATTGGGGAGAAAGAAAGAATACAAAAAATTCAATTAAAGAAATTAAAATAAACGGAATTGAGGTTTTCAATATCTGTTCTATAATTAATAGCATTAGGACTCTTTCTAATTTCAATCATTTCATATAATAATCTTTTATGTAAATTGTTTTCTTTATGTAAGATTTTAGGAGAGTTAAAGTTAAAATAATTATGAAAATTAAGTACAGCATGATCAGACAAAGCAGTGTTAGGTTTATTAGGTGATGCAATTTTCGTCTTAATAGAGTTTTTATGTTGATAAATGCGTTTCTTTAAAAATTGTTTAGTCTGTCCTATATAATTAGCATTACAGTTATTACAATCCAATTGATAAATTATACAAGATTCAGAATTTATATTAACTTTATCTTTCAAATTATTAAAGAAATTTTGACCAATAGTATTATGGTTTTTAAAAACAGTATTAATATTATATTTTTTTTAAATTTTTTTAATTTGTTGTGTTAATGACGGGATAAAAGGCAAAGAAATAAAATTGTTACTGTTATCAAATTGGTAATTATTAAATTCAGATCCAAAAAAGTTAGGGAAAAGATCTATAGTGGTATTGCAAGTATTTCTCTTATTGTTTAAAATATTAATTCTATTAGCAATATGTTTATTAATGAAATTTAAAGGGTAATTGTTTTTTTGTAACATAGTTTTAATTAATTTAATATTATTATTGTGGAATTTATTAGACGAAAGAATAATAGCTCTATCGACTAATCCAAAAACTAAGCTCTTTTTATATTTAATAGTAGTAGCAGAATGAAAATTAAGGTATCGATCAGTTTTAACACTTTTTCTAAACCAATTAGTATCAATAGAACCATTTGGGTTTCTGAAAAGGGTTAAATCTAAGAAATTAATGGAGTTATGGCAATTTTCTTTTTCTATAGTGAATTTTAAGCGTGGGTGAATAGTATTAAACGTTTCAAAAATGAAATTGATACTATCTTTATTAGCACTAATTAAGATATCGTCTACATATCTTTTGTAAAAAGAAATATCTACAATACCACCAAGAATCTCCTCCTCAAACATCTGTAAAACTAAATCGGCAATAGTACTAGATAGTGGTTGGCGAAATATATACACAACTGTTCATCTATTATGTTTTTGATTTAATTGTAATAATTTAATTATATTTGGCTGCTCATATTTCTCAACTTTATATATTAAGTTTCGTAGTTCTTTCTTTAATTGCACATATTCTTCTTTCGCTCTTACGATACATTGCGCTACATCGCCTAGCCTCCCATTTAAGCGTTGAAGTTTCCTTCTTGCCTCTACACATCTTCTGGTCGTCTCTATTTCCACATCCCACCAGTACGGAATCATTCTTCCCGCTGCAGCAGAAGTGGTACTCTCTTTTACCGCAGCTTTCATGTCTTCCGTCAGCGTGTTTAGATTGAGGCTTCCTCGATTTTCAATTTTATTTTTTATTTTTTCGGCGAACATTTCACCATCGAAGAAGGAACTTGTAGCTATGTGTTGTATTCCCCTTCTATTGTACTCCACCCTTTCACTCTCTTTGCCATTATCTGGCATACACCTGTAATGTCTATATGTGTTTTACTATTTCCTCTTTCGAAGGTTGGCACTCTTGTATTGAGAAATACTAAATTTAATTCCGATGCCCAGTCAGCTAAGTAGGCCCCCCGTGCATCACTATTTGGTGATCCCTACATTGGTGATTTTGCGTTGTCGTCCTCCGCCACCACCACACCAGTTTTTTTCCACTCTTTCACTACATTCATTATAGCATCTATTTTCTCTTTCGCTTCTTCCGCTGCTATGTTTGGTGAGACGAAGCAACAGATTCCAGTTTTTAAATTCTAAATTAATATACCCCTCTGCGGGCGAAACGTGCTGCTCTGGCCTCTCTCTACTTGTGTTACGTGTGTTTATATTTCTCATATTCGTTGTTGTGTCCAACATCTCATTGTCGGAAATAGCTACGAGCAACATAACTTATTAACAAAAATGTATTTTTGTGTGATTGTTATAGGCTTAATGACTTGCTAACGAGCGCCTAGCCGAAGGGGTTTTGACCTAGGGCTTTACCTACAGGACAAATCACAAGGATACTTCACAAGTATCGCTCGGCTTTTTATTTAGTTGCACACTTCACAAGTGAGCACATATCAGTATCACATACTGTAGGTATTAACGCTTCACAAGCGTAGCGAGCAGGAGTGCTTGTGGATGCTCTCACAGAGACCCAAAGCCCCGCCGATATATAGTTATCTGCTCAAGGTATTTACTGTTTTTATTTAAAATCTAAGGGCCAAATTCATAGTGTTCACTTAAGCTAGACTGCAACTCATCTCAAACTCAACTCAGCCTAACTAACTGTTTTGGTATTCATAGATGTTCCCCACTCCCTTTTTACTCGCTTTCGCCTCACTTTCAACTTCAAGTTGAGTAGTATCTGAGTAAAATATAAGTGGTGGTGTACGATCACTTAAATAATACTCATCTGTAGTTTTTTCGTTTGGTTATCGGTTGTGAGGATTTTATTATTATTTATTGCTTATTACTAGTCTTAGTGTGTGTTTATTATTAGTTGATAGTGTTTATTATTAAGTACTTGTTAGTGAAAATTGTAATTAGTGTGAACAGCATAATAATGGATACCGATTTTTGGGAATTCGTACAACATGTGGAAGATAACCTTAACTTTCTGCCGATTCCCAGGTATGTACTTATATTTTACAAAAGTTTTGTTTTAAGGAAATTGCTGTAGTAGCTACAGTATACCTACTAATTTATTGACCTTATTAATATACAATCAGCCCTACTAAAATATTAATTTCAATTTGTTTTGTCAACCTGTGTAGATTATACCTACGGGATCAAGGTAACCATCTGGAACGTTACTGCCATTTAGAATTGATCCAGAGATTCCGTTTTTCAAGAGACACCATCCAAAATCTGTTGTTGCCGTTGGTGTACCCCAACAATGAAGCGAATAACCACAAAGGATTACCAGTGCCTCCGCTGTTAATACTGTTTACAGCTTTACGATTTTATGCCATTGGAAGTTACCAGGTATGTTAGGTTTCAGTTGATATACAAAAAAACGTTTATTACTATTCAGCAATATAACTGTATTTTTTCAGAGAGTTGATGGAGACTGTGGAGGTCAAATACTAGACATTGTAATTCGGTGGCTTGGTTCGGTTCATGAGATTCGAAGATTACGGGGTATTTTGTTAGGCGATAGTGCTTATCCTCAGTTGAGATACTTGTATACTCCTGTAGCAAACCCAACAACTCGAGTTGAACAACGGTAGAATGCTGCACTAAGTGTAGTAGAACGTGCCTTTGGTCAGTGGAAGCAAAGGTTCCGCTGTCTAAATAAATACCTGAACTATAAACTGACTGAAGTGACAAGAATAGTAGCAACTTGTGCTGTACTGCATAACATTGCCTGTAGCAACAATGAAGAATTTGCAGATGAGCCACAATTTGAAGAAAGAGATGTGCCTTCTGTAATCCCCCCAGAAGAAGTTCGTGGCAATATAATAAGGGCTATTTTTATTCAACGCCATTCACGCTGCATCACCTACTACTAATGTAGTATCGGGTTGGTCCACGGCAAGAGGAGTTTCTGAATAAAACAAAAACTTAATAAGTAACCATAACATTAATTACAATAGAGGTATTGAAATACCTGGAAGATTATCAGGATTGGTGATAAATACTGCATCACTATCGACTGCATCTTTCTATGTCCACGCAGTTTAGGATGTCGATATCCTCATCGTTCGAAGGTAGGGATTTATATCTGCTTCTTCTCCTCGCAGAGCTCCTTCTTCCTCCGATTCTTCATGTTTTCCCAACATTTTCGGATTTGACCTGCATTGCGCTGAAATATTTTTTAGTATAAGTATGAAACGATGTACATGTTATATTTAAATACTTACACTTGTATGCTCTGCTATGGAATTAAATTCTTTTGTTAATTCCATCCAAGCCTATTTTTTGGGCGACAGTCCCTTTTTCTGTACATTTTTCCTTTTTCCGCATACATGGTACACACACTGGCTTTTTTATCTTTGTTGGTGCATTCTTTCTTTTCGTGCTTGTCTCCGCAGTTAGCACACGTGCGTTCTTCCGCCCTACAGTGCTTTGCCACATGTCCTAAGTCATGGCATTTCATACATTTGGCTACGACTAAGTAGTCTTATTTGTGTTGCGTGGAATCCTAGGAATACCCTGTATTGGTTTAATAGCATTTTTCTTATCTGTGGGTCCACCTCAGCTACATGATGTACTGTCGGTTTCTCCTTTGGTCCAGTTTTGAATTTTAAATTAAAATTGCTATTAAATTCTTCTTCGGTGACTAGATCTTTTAGGTTTTGTTCGTACAAGGCTTTTTTAATGTATTCCACAGCCCATTGCGTTGGTAGATCGTATATTACCATGAGTGGTTTTCTTTTACGCGGTGGTTCCATCTTGAGGTCTGCTGCTAGTTTCTCGTTGTTCATAATTTTTTGCATGTCTTGTTTGGTTTCTGTTTCTACTATCAATGTGTTGTTGGTAGTTCTCATTTTTCTAATTTTTATTTTGTCTTTTATGGGATTAACGTTTTTGGTGAATTTCTCTTAGATTGCCCTAATTGTTTCTATTTTATTTTGTGATGTTATGAAGATTGTATTTGTTGTCTGTGCTTTTATTATGGCTTTGCTTGTGTAATTAGGTACCTTTACACTTACGCTCTATCATGCGCGATTGGAGCGCCCCGTTCCAATCATACGTATTTTCGCGCGGTTGGGAGTGTCGCGTCTAAAAAATTTATTCCTAAATAATTGCAACGCTTCATCACACGGTTTTTGCCTGTGGCGTGAAACGTCGCATGCTAAAACTGCTAATGTAAATTGAAAAGCGCCTAGTTTCCCGCGTGATATTCGTGGCTCGTGGAATCTTGAAATTTTTAACAGTTTTAAAGGCGTTTTTCCTCCTAAAATGGATAAGATAATTAAAAAACGGAAATTAAAAGTGGTTTTGTGCGGGGCTGTGTATCTGAATATATAATAGGTTATCTGTGTATACGAATAATAAGAGACAAAGAAAGTGTTGGGTAAAAACTTGGTTGGAAAACCGCAGGAGATTTGGGCATATGCCTCTGGTACATGAGTTGCCTTTTCATTTTCCCGGAGATTTCAAAAATTATTTGAGAATGGATTTTGAAACATTTCGCATTTTGTTGGATTTAGTTTCTCCAATAATTTCTAAACAAAATACAAAAATGCGTGAGAGCATAAGTGCTGAGGAGAGGCTAACAACTACATTGAGATACTTGGCTACAGGTCGTTCTTTTGAAGACTTGAAATTTTCAACAGGAATATCCGCACCATCTTTATGTAAAATTATACCTGAGACATGTAAAGCTATATATAACGTATTAAGAAAAACATATTTAAAGGTAAGACTAATCTTTATTAAAAGTTAAACATTATTATTCTGGTAACAAAACCTAAACCTAAACATCTCTTTTACTGAAAGCAAATACAATATATTTAATAAGTAGTATTGCTGGCCTGTTCATAGTAATTAGTTAAACATGTGGGATGTAATTCTAATGTGGTGGCTTGCTGGGAAGTATTTGATGAAGCAGCACTATATGGTGAAAAGGGTGTGGTTGGTGCTGATGTTGATTGATCTGTTATAACTTGTATTGGTCAATTCGTTTAACAACCCTTTATTAACGATTTGATTTATAAGCATGTCTGCGTAAATAGCCTGAGTCGGGTTCATTCTGTTAAGTTTTTTTGCCCACGAAATTGAGGCCGCATCAAATTCGTCAATAATATTTAAATCATTTTTTTGAAGCTGATCTTTGCAGTAATTCATAAAGTCTACCTGAGATTTATTTTGCTTAGAACTCTTGATTCTTTTATTTGGCACAGATGAACTTGTTGGAAGTGGACGAGATGTTGAAGGAGGTCGCGTTGACACATCTGCAGATATCTAAAAGAATACAATAAATTAAATAAATTTATAATTTTAGTTTCCATCTACGCAGCAGGATTGGATTAAAGTAGCGACTGGTTTTAAAAATAAATGGCAATTTATAAACTGTGGAGGAGCTCTAGATGGCAAACATATACGCATTGTACCTCCCCCTCATTCAGGAGCACAGTATTATAACTATAAGAATTTTTATAGTATTGTTTTGATGGCACTCGTCAATTCTAACTATGAATTTATTTTTATCGATGTGGGAAAAAATGGAAGACTGTCTGATGGAGGAGTAATTGAAAGCACAGAATTTTATCATAAATTAGTTTCTGGTAGGTAAGTAATAAGTGTAAACGTAATTCAGAATAACATTTTATCGTTTTAGGCCAGCTACATTTACCAAAGAATACTGAAACAGAAAATAATCTTAATTTTGTTTTTTTGGGCGATGAGGAATTTTCTTTACATGAAAACTTTTTAAAACCATATCCCCAAAGAGATCTTTCTTATAGTAAACGAATTTTTAACTATAGACTATCGCGTGCCAGAAACGTTTCAGAAAACGCATTCGGTCTGTTGGCTGCACGATTTAGAATTCTTCATACGCCAATACATATGACATCCCCCGAAAATATAAGCTACGTTGTACTTGCTATTTGTGCTCTTCACAATTTTCTTAGAAAGCGCGATACTTTATATACAACATCAACATCATTCGATCACGAAAATCCGGTTACTAAAGAAGTTTAGCCTGGTGACTGGCGAAAAAATACTGTTGAAATGATAAACTTAGAAAGTCGCAAAAAACATACAGCTACCATAGCTTCCAAAACTAATAGGGATAATTATACAAATTATTTTAACTCAGATGGAAAAGTTGATTGGCAAGATGAAATGTTAGCAAAAGGAAAAGCTTAATTTGAAGATAAATGAAATATGTATAATAAATGTATACAAATATTACCTGTGTATTATTGTCTTCTGTACCAATTTCTTCTATTTCGTCTCGAAATTCTGATTCTTGTGTTGTTCCTTCAGCAGGTTGATTAAAATTGTCTGCGTCTTAATCTTCCTCTTCTGTAATATTAGACATACTTAGTGTTGGTAGTTCTTGGTCAATGGTGAATAAAAGTAGGTCGAAGTACCACAATGTTGGAGCATATATTTCATCCGAACCAGCCCCACTTCGTTTAGAATCTTCCATCTTTTTCATCTCTTTTCGGAAAGAACCACGAAAACTTTGTATTTTCTTAACTACATAATCTCGATTTGCGTCTGGGTTAAAATTTTTGCAAAATTCAACTAATTTGTCATATGCTGCGTTTTTCAAATTTCGATTTGTGTATTCACGGGATTTGATTTTCCATAAACATGGGTGACATTTATAAATTTCAATAAAATTCGACATCACTTCTTTCGACCAATATCGTGAATCTGCCATATTACCTATAACAATTAAAATTATTCAAAAATTTATAGTTACATAATTAATAATTGCAAAGTAAGTACTTACCGTTTTTTTTTATTATAATTATTATTATTTTATACGACTGCACGAAAATACCGCGTGAAAACAGAAATCAACAAATTTTTCAACCGCCGGTAAATCGCTGGAGAATGGAATGCAGGTTTTAACACGTTTAAAAACTGCCCGACTATTTGCAATTTAGACTAACGCGCTTTCGCGCGTGATTGGAACGGGGCGCTCCAATCGCGCATGATAGAGCGTAAGTGTAAAGGTACCTATTGTCTTGCTTGGGTTGGACAGCTGTTGCTGCCGCGTATGTTACTGGTGTCGATGTTTTCTTTGCTTTCTCTGTTTCTAGTTCAACTCTTAGCCTTTTGTTTTCATCTTCTAGACTCTTTATTCTGCCTAATAGTTCGGCTTGAGCGAAAGCCCATTCCGTTACTTTTCCTTCTAGTTCGTCAATCTTGCCCTTTTTTAATCGGCTACTTTGGTCTAGTTCGGTTTGAATATACTTCATTAAGTCTCTGTATCGTTGTTCTATTGTCATGCCTGTGTTCTCACTTTCGCTTGCGGTCCTGACTCTTGCCGAATCGGCAAGAGGAGGATCGTCTCTACTTCCCCCTGCTGCGGTGTGGGGCATACGCCCCCTCCCCATCTCCTTTTTGTTGCTACCCACGATATTTAATCACTCTGGCCGGCCGTGGATTTTATTGCGGGAGGACCCCGACTAATAACCACGGACTCGTTGCCCGCCCCTTACCGCGCGGAGGTGGTGATTGGTCTTTATATCTACGTTGTTTTCCTTCCTCTTACAGTTTTTCAGCTGACACTGAGGTACACACTCACAGTGGCAACGCTCTGATAGCCAGAACACTGTATTTGCTCTTTACTGTGGTACGGCAACACGTAAGCACAGGCCCCAGGGGCAGTGGGTAGGGACATTTTTTTTCATTTTCAACGCTAATTCTAAGCTAAACATCTAACAGTTTTAAATTTAGCCGTGTTATTATGTGTTTTTGTAGAGCCCACTAGATACATTATTAATAGATTTTACTTTTGATTTGATTTTATTTACTTTTGCCTTATCTGGGATTTTTATTTCAGGCCGAACCTGTCACTCAGACTTGGTTTTCGTCCCTAGCCACGAGGAGGCGGCAGTTGTTCTAGTGGGTCTGATTATATTTATGATGCTCCTTTTTTCTTTCCCTATCTATACATGCATTTTAACTATATCTAAAGCCCTGCAGTCGTGTCATCTCCACTCCACCCACACAACCCTAGTTGCTAATTTCGTGTGTCCGGAACAGAGACAGCAGACTAACAGCTAGCTATTTCTATCCTAGGTTTGCGTCCTATTCGCGCAACTTAGTTACTACTTTGCACAAGCAGGCCACAAACGTTACTACATTCTACTCTTATACTACTTACATGTTACATGCTTTCCTATTATTACTACATGCTTTTTTTTATTAGTTTCGTACATGCTACATTCCTAACTACACTACATATACTCACTCACTTACTATTGTTCGCGTTTATAATGTCCTATTCTGGTAACACTTACTTCTCCTCCTTCTTGTTGCTAAGTTCTTCTATTTGGTTAATATGTTGGCTGAATTCGCGCGATTTACTTCCTTCTCTGCAATTTCTATCTTCCTGCCCTAAACTTTTTTATATTTTTATAATAAGTCAGAGCCTATCATTCCTTCTTCTCTCCTTCTGATCTTCTCATCGCTCTCCATTGTATGTTGGTGTTTGTTTAGTGTCTTTGAACTGGTATACGAGTGTTGCCGGTCCTCAGTAGATCTTACTGGAATCCGGAACAACACTCGTTCCTTCAGTTCTTTCTGTTATTATCTAATGGTGTTCCTTCTACAATAGTAGTGCCCCCTTTTAGACACTAGGTTTGCTAGCTCATTTAGTATGTTGTGTTGAGCTTCGTTGTATAGCATTTCTTCTATTTCTTCGATATTTTCAAGGTCATCTCTAAGTTGTTGTGTTCTTGGCGTGTTGATTTCTCCTTCGCATTGAAACAGCATATGCTCAGGCGTTCCATCTTCTCCACAGTTGCATAGCGGGGAATCGCTTTTCCCCATCCTATGAATGTGATTGGGATAGGGGCCATGTCCCGTGATAAAGTGTATGGGCCCTGGTGTTGGTTCTAAGTGTTTCGTGGCGTTTCTCCTTTCTATGTTTGGTATCAGGCTTCTGGGTCTTGCACCTTTAGTTGTTGTTGTTCGTTCCATTTGCCATGTTTCCTTGATAATCTTGTTGATTTCTGTTTTAGATCTCACTGGTCTTTTCAGTATCTCTTCTATCTTATGGGGCTGGTGTCTGCGCAGCCAGTACATTGCAGTTTTTAGTTTTATTTCCAGGTCAATGGGGGTCATACCCAGAGTCACCAGGAGCGCTTCCAGCGATGTTGTGGCGAAAGCCCCAGTGAACCTGAGCAGGACACCCCTTTGAGCCTTCCTTACTTGCGCTTTTGGTTTTACTAGGTTTAGTCGATGTACCCAGACACTCGCTCCATATCCTATTATGGATGTTACGATAGTGTTCATGTATGTTCTCACTATAGGTAGTGGGATCTTGTATTCCCTTGTTGCCATGCGCGCTATCTTGTGCATTAGGTTGCTTCCTTTCTCACAGGCAAGTTGGATGTAATGTTGAATCGGATAATTGGGTTTCTTTGTAGGTTTCCCTTCATGAGAGCCATCGTTGTTTTTTGCGCTGCTATCTCAATCTTATGCTTCTTGCACCAGTTGTTCATCGTTTCTATGGTGTTTTTTGCTTTTTGTTCTAGCTGGATTCTTGAATTACCCTCGATCACTACTAACAGGTCGTCTGTATATGCAATTGCTGATTTGACGTTTGCGTTACTGTTAACTTCCCTTAGAAGCTTGTCCATGATAATGTCCCAGAATAGCGGTCCGCAAATGGAGCCCTGTGGGCATCCCTTTGTGAGCCTTTTCGTTATCTTCCTTTGTGGACAGCGAAGGGTAGCATACCTGCAAAGGCCGTTATACATCGTTGAATGCAGGAAAAAAAATGCAATTTATTCATTTGGAAATCCAAGATGGCGCCCCTTTAAAATAAGAAAATTGCTATCAATATCTCGAAAACGGCCTTTGCGATATTTTTTTTGTAAACATACTTTTGTTTATCTTAATGAATCAAATAACTTTTGTATAAAACAATTTTCTGTAACTTTTATAATAAGCGAAATAATCGACTTTTTCGAAAAATGGATTTTGCTGTTTTTTGCGGATATCTTTTAAAGGGTTCGGAATGTTTGATCTTTCTAAGCAACATCTAAACCAGCATGAAAAATTGCACAACATTGCCCATTTAACCGAATCCGTATCTTTATTAATAAGAAAGATAGCCATGCAATTTGGGACACACTGTATTAATATTGCTACGTTAAAAAGCCCCACTTTTTCGGCGACAAAAAGATTGCTGTTATGCGTCCTATTAAAATTGTAATCAAAATTTTTTTTATTGCACCTGGTATTTACTTACTACCTTATAAAACTTTGCACCGGCTAGCTGAAACATTTTATAAAAAACACACAAATACAAAATTCACCATTAAAATTTCTCATCTGGGTCGCTATATTGAATTAATTGTCTATGAAATTTCTTTTTGTTCAAATAAAATATTTTTTTTATCAGAAACACGTTTTATATTAAATTCAAAGATTAAATTTTTACAACCATTTATAACATAAAAGAAATCCTATCGGTCCCTAACTGAATACTTAAATTAAAATGTTCTACCTTGCTTTATTCCTCTTGTTACTTTTGAAGCATCCTATATTTTCTCTGCAACTTCACACTGCATTATGTTTTGATACTGCATATTAGATTCTTTATATCTTCTTCAAGATGGCTTTTCGTTGTCTAATAAATATTGATTTTATTACAGATTTTTCTTCAAATCACACACTTTATTGTTCAAATCACTTTGTTGACACATGTAAGTTTCAATTTATTTATCAATTCTTCAATTCACTTTAATAATTTTGCATTCCACTTTTATATAAAATTTGTTGTCATTAATTTATTTTTTTCTTTGTTTAATCATTTAACTTTGATAATTTTTATTTCTTTCTTCTATTTTTATCTTCTACTTTGTATTTCAAACTTTAACTTTCATATTCTATCAACTTTTATAAATCACTTCATCATTTTTGACATTTACAATTATTTTGAGGTTAAATACCCGCTAGATCCATTAAACAATCATACGCACGTTTAACGGGAAATTTAACACTATTTTCTGCGAATTTTTGCTCAGCCTTATATAACTTCGCCTCCGTTGCTATGGAAACTGTCAACAAATTTTCCCTTTCTCTTGGAATTTTGAAAAACAATTGCGAATCGAAATTAATAATATTTATAATTATTTTCAAACTCATTACTCGATGGCGCGTTAATTGTTCTTGAAAAAATTATCATTTTCATTATTGTATTTTTCTCTATAATTCGAGTAAAAAATTAAAATCGATTGTAATGTGCGCCTCAGTTTCGTGAGAAGTTGTAGTAAATTTCTGAAAAAAAAAGTCTAGGTAGGCGGATTTCATTTTTTGTATTTGTTGTTTTTGATAATAATAATAATTGTTAGTAAGTTTGCATACATTATTGATGAAAAAATGAAATCCGCCTACCTAGACTTTTTTTTTCAGAAATTTACTACAACTTCTCACGAAACTGAGGCGCACATTACAATCGATTTTAATTTTTTACTCGAAAACTATTTGTCTCACGATAAAAATAAAAGAGACAAATAATTTTCTAAATGAATAAGGATTTCTCACGCCTATTTTTTAAATTAAAAATTCCGATGCATTAAAAAGTTCTAATAAAAAAATGAACAGGGGTTGTAAGTTTCATCCCATTCTAACAATACAGGTGAATAAAGAAAATATCCATAAAGGGCCTTCCTGTTAGTAGAACACGTCCATTTATTTTTATTTTTCTATCTTTCTCCAAATTTGAGATAAAAATTAAAAACCAAATTTTTCCTGCATTTTTGAAGAGGGGTAACTCTTCAGGAAAGCATATTGGATACATGTTTATAGGAAAAAGTAGCCTTAATTTTCGCCCAGGAATCACCCCCTTCATTTTCTACACGTACTTAGGAATCACCCTGTATATGCTTTTTAATTACTTACTTCCTATTTATCTCACTTATGTTCCCATTATATATTTTTATAACTGATTTACTATTCACCAATCTATTAAAATTTTTCCCTTTTATATCTTACAACAATTTCCTGTTTCGTATTTAATTTATTCTTAAAGTTGCTCATTTATTTTTTTCATTCTCATCTGAATAACGCTATTCTTTTATCTTTAATTACCAATAAAACCAACCCATTATCATTTCATTTATATCATCGAGGCTTATTTTCCCCCATTATATCATTATATATTATATATATTGCTACGTTATCTGGGTAATAACGACAACAAAATTATACGAATATAAAAGAAAACCTGAAACACCTCGTACTTGTACGGCCTCCAAGCTTCCTTCTATTTATGCTCCGGCTAGCTATTAAATTAAACATAAAAACACACTCTTATCTCCGGGTCTCTGGCTCGCTGCTGATCTGTACTAATAAAAAAATGCAAAATAAAAAAATACCGTTTATCTTGAAATATGAACGTATTTATTTACACCAACAAAAAAAAAACTGCTTGGTTTTCGTAGAAAATATTATCAACCCTTACATAAAATACAATTATCAATGATGAAATCCTATCCTCCCTACTCTTATTAGTACCTCTACCTTAATTATGCCGTATCCTATATATTCCTAGCTCTCTACACTGTACTCCTTGAAGGTCGCTACTCCATCTTGACTTAACTTTTCTTAAGAGCACACCTTATCACATCTTCAAATTTTGTTTAACACCATCCAAAGACAAACTGCATCCAAAAATTCACTTCACTTCTCCAACGTTAATCCTTCCTTGACTTCTTTTCGGTAAGTTAAAATTTGTTTATTTTATTTAAGTTTACATCCCCAAAATTATTTATTAGATTACGATGATTACTGTTAACTTTGTTGAAATTTGTTTGTTTGAAAAATTACGATGATTACTGTTAACTTTGTTGAAATTTGTTTGTTTGAAAGATTTTATTTTGACGTTCTCATTTTAATATAGGTTAGAACATTTGATAATAAAACGGTTTTTTCAAACCACACGACGTGGTTTCTTCTGGATCAAATATTCTAACTCCCTTGAAAATGCTCTGCACTCGTATATATAACTTTTCCCTTTCTTCAGAAAATTTCTACCCTTCTCCTGGGATTTTTCAAAATGGCCTCAAAAGTAACTTTTGGCTAATTCTTTAATTTTTCTGATAACTTCCTTAATTTCCATTTGATTTCAAAATTATCACCAAATTTAGAATCCTTGCGTCTTTCTTCATCTTTTGATATCCAACTTGACTTAGTTTGAAAATTTTACATCTTTTCTTTTCTAACCTCGAAATTGAATTTTCCAAATTCTCTATTTTCCAAAATTGTCTCGACCTTTCTTGACTTATAACTTCTTCTTCTTTATCTAAGCTTTATTTTAAACTCCAACTTAGGACACAATCTTAAGTTTTTATCAAAAATTGACTAACTTAACCTTACATCTGAACACATGTTTAAAATTTATTTTATTATTTTACAGAATCGAATGTAGCTGAAGGCTAGATAAGATTGTTAACAGCTCTAGCTAAGACATCTTATAAATATAAAAATTACATTACAATAATACCTGATTGAAGATCTGAAGACATTTTAATAACCTCGGATGAATCCTCGGAAAACAACATTACATGAAATATTGGACAATACAAAACAAGAACTTATTATTAATGCAACTCTAGCTATTAAACCTTTTTATAATATCCTTTTTAAATACTGGTATTGATAATATTTAATCGTTTACTAACCAAACTCTATTATGTGCTTCCGTACATGTAAAATATTATAGAAATTTCAATTATTTAAACTTCAATTAGATTTAAACAAACATTTATATGATGATACCAACTCTGTATCACCTAACAAACTTACATCTTTATAAAAATGAACCCAGATCAACCTATATAAGAGTTTTATCTAGAAAACAAATTTTTAATAATCTTTACGATAGTTAAATTTTTAATATTGAATCATAAAAGTAAACCAAACCGATCGTATGAGTACCAGGTGTATTCTACATATCAAAATAATAAAACTTAACTCAAGCCGACCTCATATAACATAGCAATATATATCATATATTATATCATCGTAGATTATTATATATTATATCATCGCAGCCTATCCTTTATTATTCATTATTATTATATCATCGTAGACTATTATTTATTATATCATCGTAGCTTATTATTTATTATATCATCGCAGCCTATTATATTCCCCCTTTTTATATTAAGATTATTTCATCGTAGAACCAACCCTTATTTATTATCATTAATAATTGTTATCCTGAATTTTCAGACTTCTAAATCTCGTTATTCTTCTGTTTATAATATTATTTTATTAAGCAACCCTTCTTTTTCAACTAAATATTTCTACATTCTTTTGTTTCCTTTTTCCTATCCTCAGCTATTAATTAATATTTTATAACTTTTCTTTATATAATTGGTAAACCCTGAATGAATTTATAACTTTCCCTCGTATCATGCTGACTTTTTGTAAACTTACTAGGACGTATGTAACTAAAACTACTTAATACTAAACACTATTTTGAATTTACTTTTATTGTTCTGACTTGACCTCAATTCTATTCATGTCTTCATCTCTTTCTTTATTTCTTATTATACTATTTATTCTCTTTAAATATTCACCCCTATCAATATCCCCCTTCTCACTCCTATCACTTGAAATTCTTTATCCCTATCTATTTCATCGTCCTTTTCCTGCCTTATCATAATCCTTCTATAGTTACCTTGGGCTTCCCCCTCATCTTGATATACTCTTAATTTACCCCTCTCTGTATAATTATTTCTATGATTCCCATCATTACAATAATTATTCCTTTTCCATTTCCCTTTATAATTATTAACTCTTGAAGAATCATTATTTCTCATTCTATTTTCTTCATCTACCCTATCATAATTGCATACTATGATCATAAACTCTTCTACTATCCCTTTAACTATTTCCTGACAATCTAACTCTTTTTCTTCCCCCTTATTATTTTCATCATATTTTCCATATATTATATCATTAATATTTTTATCTACTGAGATCTGTTTTTCTAATTTATTACTTTCCCTATTTATCATCTCCTCTTTTATCTCTCCCCCTATCTTTCCTTCTACTATTATTATAATTTCTCCATTATTTTTATTTTCCTCTGGTTGTTCTTTAACTTTTACCTCACAACTATTTATTTCATTTCTAAGTAACTCTGATTGAATAATTAATTTGCCGTCCACTTGCTCATTTACTTCCTTTTCTTCTATACATCTATCTCCCATATTTATTCCCAATTCTTTAAATAATTCCCTCTTTTCTTCTATATCATTTTTTACTTCTTTATTTAAGCTCTCAATATTATAACTTATCCCTTCAAATTTGTTTTCCATCCCTTCAAATTTTTTTTCTATCCCTTCTACTAATTCAGTTATTGTCTCCCTCTTTGATTCATCAATTTTTTTATTCATCCCCCTAATCTCCTTTTGAATGCACTCCATCAACATTTTCATATCTTTACTTGTAAGACCCATTTTAATTATATTGAATTAACTTTCTACACTCATATACTGAACTAAATCTAGCAAGAGCCCCACGTTATCGGCGCCAAAATTAATGCTATGTTATGTGGGTTTAAATATAACATAAAGCCAAATTATAAAATTATTGAAAAAAAACCTCGTACTCGTACGGCTGCCAAGCTTCTTTCTATTGCACCGGCTAACTATCAAAATAAACATAAAAACACAAAACATTCTTATCTGGGTCTGGGTCTCTGGGCTGCTGATCTGTTCTAATAATTTAAAAAAAAATGCAAAATAAAAATACCATTTACCTGGACATTGAACGCTTATTTATTTATGAAAACAAAATTAAATTAATTATTTTCGTAGAAAATATTATCAAACCTTTACATAAAATACAATTAACAATGAAGTCCTATCCTCCCTACTTTTATAAGTACTTCTACCTTAATTATGCCGTATCCTATATATTCCTTGCTCTCTACACTGTACTCCTTGAAGGTCACTACTCCATCTTGACTTAAATTTCCTCACGAGCACAACACCTTATCGCCTCTTCAAATTTTATTTAACACTGCATCCAGAGAAAAACTGCATCCAAAGAAAAACTGCATCCAAAGAAAAACTGCATCCAGAGAATGATCACTTCACTTCACCAACTTAAATTCTTCCTCTTCTTTTATTCGGTAAGTTAAAATTTGTTTATTTGATTAATTTATTTTAAACTTTTCTGAACATCTCCAAATTCTGTAAAGTTATCAAACTTTCTTGATTTATTAACACATAATTTTGATTACTGGTCACCAAACTTATACTTTCATTATTTATTACTTATTTCGACGTTCCCATCATAATTTCATGGGTTAGAACATTTGACATAAAATGGTTTTCTCAACCACACGACGTGGTTTCTTCGAGATCAAATATTCTAACTCTCCTCAAAATGCTCTCCACTGGTATTTATAACATCTACCACCTCTTTTCCAAAATCTACCCTTTCCTAGGTATTGTCCAAAATGGCTTCAATAGTAAATTTTGGCTAATTCTTTTATTTTCTTCTTATCTTCCTTAATTTTCGTATGATTTCAAAAATATCACCAAATTTAGAATAAATAATAAATATTAAATAAAATATCGATTTCAACGGGAAATCGATATTTTATTTAATATTTATTATTTATATAATCATGGATTTCAACAAAGTGACGCTTGAGAATGTCAATAAATTTAGAATCCTTGCGTCTTTCTTCATCTTTTGATATCCAACTTGACTTATTTTGAAAATTTAACAAATCTTTGTATTCTAACCTCAAAATTTAATTTTCCAATATTCTCTATTTTCCAAAATCATCTCGACCTTTCTTTACTTATAACTTCTTTCTCTTGATCTTAGCTTCATTTTGAACTCCAACTTAACTACTCAAGTTTTTATCATAAAATTGACTCAATTAAAATCTATTTTACCTAAGCACATGTTAAAATTATTTTTTTATTTCCAGAATCGAATGTAGCTGAAGGCTAGATAGGATTATTAACAGCTCTAGCTAAAACATCTTATAAATATAAAATTACATTAAATTAAAACCAGGTTGAAGAACTAAACACACATTAATAACCTCGGATGGATCCTCGGAAACCAACATTACATGAAATATTGAACAATACAAGACAAGAACATACTAGTAATACATCTCTAGCTACAAAACCTTTTACATAGTATCCTTTTTAGATACGTTTTAAGTTTTGATAATATTTATCTCGTTTACTAACCAAACTCTATTATGTGCTTCCGTACATGTAAACCAGTATGGAATTTCAATTATTTAAAATTTAATTTAACTTACAAACAAATTAATATAATGATACCATATCAGTATCACATGACAAACTTACTTCTTTATAAAAATGAACCCAGATAAACCTATATAAGAGTTTTTTCTTGAAAACAACTTTTAATATATTTTTACGATAGTAAAATTTTAATATAATGAAACATATAAAAAGAAAATCAGAGCGATCGTGTGAGTACCAGGTGTATTCTACCTATAAAAATAAACTTATCTCAACCCGAACTCATATAACATAGCAATATACAGTGAGCACCAAAAGTATGGAACATACCAAATAAAACCGAAATCAATGTTTTTTTCTAAAAATCCCGAAACACGTCAATTTTCTTTTTTAAAAATACACATTTGAATGTCAAAATCATTTTCCGACCTTCATTTGTTTGCAAGTGATGACGTCATCAGTATTTTTTTTAAATGTCAACCCCCATTTTTTTTTCGCGTTTCTGATACATAATTCCATTGCTTAAATGACAGTATAAAAATGTTGATACCTTACATAAGAAAATTTTCGAGAAATAAATTATTCAATGTTTAACAAACGCCTTTATTGAAAACTGCAATGAACAATGAACACGCTGAAGATTTTAATGTAAAAGCAACTCTGCAGGTATCAAAGTAAATGTTCAAAATTCCATCCATTTACTTCCTGACAATAAGCAAGTCTATTCACATATTCGCTTAAGACATTATAGATAACATTTTCAGAAATTCTTTGAATTTCCTGCCTAATACGATTTTTTAGATCTTCGATGTCTTGCGGTCTGGTAGAATATACTTTTGATTTTAAATACCCCCACAAAAAATAATCGAGAGGTGTAAGGTCAGGCGACCTAGCTGGCCACTCTATCGGTCCTCTTCTACCAATCCACCTTGCAGGAAAGCAATTATTCAATAAATCTCGGACAGTATGCGCATAATTGGCGGGGCGCCATCTTGCTGATACCAAAGGGTATTGTTTGGCACATCTGGATCATCTTGGTTTGGGTAAAGTATCGCAAGTGCTGGAATAAGGTCATTTTGGAGAAACTCTAAATATCTTGGTCCAGTAAGATTTCCATCAAAGAAATAAGGGCCTATTATTCGGGTGTCCACTATTCCAGCCCAGACGTTTACTTTTTGTGGATATTGTGTGTGTGCCTCAGACATCCAATGAGGATTTTCCTTACTCCAGTACCTGCAGTTCTGGCGGTTAACTGTTCCATTCAAACAGAAAGTTGCTTCATCCGTAAAAAGAATCTGGTGATGGAAACGTTCATTTGTTTGACGAAAATTCATCATTCTTTCGCAAAATTGCAGGCGTCGGTCAGGATCATCTTCATTAAGCTCGTGAACAAGTCGAATTTTAAATGGATGATATTTTTCTTTCTTCAGTAACCTGAGTACTGAACTCTGACTGACATCATTTTCTGCTGCAACTCTTCGGGAAGCACAATTATTAGGATTTTCTTGGATTTGTAAAAGAATGTCGAGTTTCTTGTCTTCATTCATCACTGCAGCACGACCACCTTTTGAAATATCTGTAACATTTCCAGTCTCCCTAAATTTTCTTCGAATTTTGCTAACCGTTGATCGCGTAATAGGTCGATCTGGATACTTCGCATTAAACATATCACAAACTTCTTGTTGTGTTCTTGTAAGATTTTCACACCCAAGGTAAATTAAAAGTTCTATGCGTTGCGTAATTGTTAAATGAGCCATTTCAGATTTATGAATCTTATTTTAATTATTGCAAGTAAACGACAATTAACATTTCTGAATATTTGACAACTTGTGGGCATTTGTTTCTTGTTACCCTTGATTCTCTTTTATCAATACTAATACGATTAAACATCATGTTTAACATTTGTTAAAAATGTTTGATTAAACATTAAATAATTTATTTCTCGAAAATTTTCTTATGTAAGGTATCAACATTTTTATACTGTCATTTAAGCAATTAAAAGGTGTACCAAAAACGCGAAAAAAAAATGGGGGTTGACATTTAAAAAAAATACTGATGACGTCGTCACTTGCAAACAAATGAAGGTCGGAAAATGATTTTGACATTCAAATGTGTATTTTTAAAAAAGAAAATTGACGTGTTTCGGGATTTTTAGAAAAAAACATTGATTTCGGTTTTATTTGGTATGTTCCATACTTTTGGTGCTCACTGTATATATATACAGGGTGTTAATACTAAGTCGTTACACCCGAAAATGGCAATTAGAACTCATTAAAACAAACAACTTTTTTTAGCTCCAATTTTTGATTTGGGGCCTCTATTCCTAGTTATTGGATATCGTTTGTTTTTTTAACAATCGTAATAACTTCTTCATTTCAGGGAATATTTCAAAAAACGAAAGGTTTTCAAAATGAGCTTACGGTTCTCTACAACATTGGTATTTACAGTTATTTTATATTTTTTCAAATAACAAAATGGCGGCCGATCAAAAATTTCAAATCACAGTATTTTGATAACCACCCCATAGATTTCTGAAAATAATTTTTTTTTGTAAATCGTCAAACTATCACAACATTTGTCTAAAACATTTTCTTCTATCTACGCAAAAAAGAGTTCTTTAATTAAATTACAGAAGAGCATGTGTAAAGTATCGACGAATTAAAAACAATTTAGTCGAAGTAGCTTTCTGCCATTCAAATTCAATATGCCGCCCATAAGAAAAAACAAACCTGAGGATGATTCCGTAAAACAGAAACGGGGTAGAAAAATTTTGATACCACTACGGTATTGCAGCTAAAAAGTTGTTTCGAGAAAGTTTTAACAGATTTGAAAAATTTTTAATAACAACCAACTTATGCCCAAAAAACAAAATTGCCATATTTCTGTTTTTTGGCCATAATAAAAAAACTAAGGTAGATAGGTTAAATTTCTTTTTTAATTATTGATCAGCACTATATAGCGCAACTTTGCCCCAATTTAACCATCTTCGTATCTCTTACGGTTTCCGAGATCCCAATGGTGAGCCTCGAATTTGAATAACCCTGTATACAGATTGGTGGCCGTTATTGTGAACATAGAGAGACAAATGCTTACGCGCTTTGCATGTATCGACACCTTGATTATGCATTATTTTTAAAATGGTGTTCTGTCAGTTGCTGTCATTGCTGTATAGCTAATATTTGCAATTGAAAGAAAAAATTTTGGTTAAATGGATAAATACAAGGTAACTGAAAAAGTACAAATCGTAAAATGGTTTTATGGGGGCATGTCAATACGTACAATTCGAGATATGTTCAATGTAGCATTCGAAAATGTTAAAAATAATGCATAATCAAGGTGTCGATACATGCAAAGCGTGTAAGCATATGTCTCTCTATGTTCACAATAACGGCCACCAATCTGTATATATAATTCGATGATAACAACCGAGCGTTGTTAGCTTATACAAAAAAAGATAACGGGTATAGCGGTCACTGGGCAGTTTTTAAGAAAAAACTATTTATTCATTCCCAAGCTTTCGATTTATTCTTTAAATCTTCATCAGGGGTCTACAAAACAATAAACCTTACGGTACCCCGTCAAAATAGCCCCGACAAAATGGCCCATACACAAAATAGCCCCTGCCAAAACAGCTCCACTGGAACAGCCTCGTCAAAACGGCCCCGTTAAAATATAATTATAGATATCTTTCAAGTTAAGTTAAGTTTAAGTTAAGTTCTCTACCTTGATCAAATTTGCCATAATGTATAATATTATCGTACTTATATTAGCAGTTATCTGCTATAGACCATAAAAAAAATAAGATATGACCAGGAAACACACCTTTATTACAGAATAGGGAAATTACCACACAAGTAAAGATACATGTCAATCACATACACATACCTACATACATTTATTAGAGATTAAGAAAGTAATGCATTACAAAAACAAAATAACAATTAAATTAGACGGACATTTATAACTCTAGATTGTGCGAAATTCCACGAAGGTAATCAAGGATGTTAGTATCAAGATAATTAGCTACTAAAGTCTCCAGCCGTTGATTTAGTTGTATGTACTTGTTCTTAGAGGCTTCGTGCCGAATACCTGAACCCAAACGTGTTAATTTTATTTCAACCATGCCCTGCTCATTGCGAAAATAGTCGATCAGTTTATATATTGATGGGTGATGGCAATCAACGGTGTGTTGGAATGCACGATGCCACCCTTCTACTGAATTGTTGGCCGTTGACAACGCGGTCATAAACGTTCCATACGCGAATGGCGAATCGGGGGTCTACTCTTCGATTATGTAATTATCTTCCCAATAATCAATAATAGTATTCATCTCGTTAGGACAATTATCGGCCAATTCTTCAAAGGCAGCTATCACGTCATTAGGTGGAACGAAGCTTAAAGCTAATAACATTTTTATTTTCGCTCGCACATTCTCGTCGTTCCTGTAATCTTCAACTAAATTTAAATGGTGACCTCTTCTCCATAAAGATTGCCCGAGATGAAACAAACAGCCTAACACTTCTACACCATTAAACACTCGCGATACTGCTATTTGAACTCCTTGTTCATAGTCCGATAGCACACTTATAGGATTCAAAGTTAATTTCAACTCTTGCAGTTTTTGAAATATCCGCACGTACGAAGTTTCACATTTGTCTTTTAAAACAACGTACACCAACGGAACACACATTTTTTCCATTAGTGCGTGAATGGTAAAAACTTTTAAAAATAGTTCGGGTGCAACTTTAAACGTCCCATCTACGAACCAGTGACGATACTGCTCTAGGGTGCTTAAATTATCTTCAGTACCAAACATCAATAATATACTATTGGTATCATTTGCACCGGAGTCCCATAGCACAAAGTTTTGGGACCTTGTAGTGTTTTGGAGTTCGGGAGGAACATAAATATCTGCAGTAGTTGCAGGATTCGCATACGGCAGCGTCTTCTTTCTAATCCGTTCGATTGCTCTTTGAGATGCAGTATACGCTGGTAAATGAACAGATGCCTGTAATGAAACCCCGTTAGTGCAATTTTGAATTAGTTGCCTAGGTTTTTCCATGGTTGTTTCTGCTCGAATTCTCATTTCCGACACGCATGCCAGTGCGTTATTTTTCTTTGGGTTTGGTGCATGATTGTGTTCTGTTACACTTCTTGTGTTGTCACCTAATACTTTGAGGCGTCCTCTACAGTTAGATACTACATAGCATCTCCATGATGTACTTCCATCGGCGTTCTCTCTTGCCCTTCGGTAACGATAACCATCTTTTAATAGCAACTCTTTCCCCTTCTGCGATTGTATATTCTCCATAGTTGAAACCACACAGTTCAAATTAGACGATGTTAACAACACAAGATTCAGGTACGAACTACACGTATTAAACCGTTTCCTTCCTTTTAAAGTAAACCCTAATGTGATTAGGATTAAGTTATTTAAGTTTAACTGTAGATACGTAATGAAGTCTAAATGTGATAATGCAAGATTGTTTGAGAGGGAACAATGTAATTAATATCTTAACTTTAACTTTAGGTATTCTAAATCTGAGAATGAATGCTAATTTGAACAAGGTAGTATCTTAACTTACCTTGAAAGATATCTATAATTACATTGTATATTACTCATGCAGTGTGCAATTCAAGTTACTGAAGTTCTTTTCATTTTGACAAGCTATTTTGACGGGGCTGTTTTGTCGGGGCTATTTTGACGGGGGCTTTTTTGTGTATGGGCCATTTTGTCGGGGCTATTTTGACGGGTCACGTCAATGGATTATTTTTGCAAGTTTTACTAATTTCTAAGATTTCCAAAAAATTTTAATTTCGGGCCTTTATTACAGACGTGTAAAATTTTAATATCAGAATTAATATTAAATTGATGGTTGGAGGATAAAATGTGAGTAGCAAAAGAAGACTTGGTACTGATATTAGGGTCTCTAATGATGTTATTATCTTTAATTAGTTTTTGGTGTTCGGAAGCTCTGGTCTTGATAGCCCTGCTACTTTGTCCTATGTAGTGGCAGGGGCATGAATTACATAGGACAGAGTGGCAGGTGTATCAAGACCAGAGAGTCTCTCGACTTGCGACCTCTACTCCACCTCACATTTATTAATTCCACTGCTACATCCGTTACCCCCAAAGTGCGGTAGGATTCTGCCACACATTTATACAACACAGGCGCTTGCACGTTTCCCAAGTGGTCGGAGCAGCATTCGTGGATGTTTTATCGGTAGGTCTGGTGTGGTTCTCATACACCTCCAGCTCATATCTGGGAGGCTACCCTCCCATCGTTTGATGAGCATCCGTCAAGGTCACTTTCGTGAAACGTCTACCATACGGATATGTCTGCCGGCCGAATCCGTTGCCCTGACCCTGGGGTTGGGTATCGAGTCCGGCAGTTTTTTCGGGTAGGCTCTGTGTGGCCTGGGGCCTACCCCCATGGGGGTAGGGACAATCGGAATGGTGGCACATTGGAAACCTCAGTTGAGGCTTATTTTTTATTATGGGTCGTAGTGTCCAGCCACTATCTAGCAGTACTGCCATTGCTCTTTGTTTTCTTTATTTTGTTTTTTCCTCATTTTTTCATATATATGCAGTAATTCTCTACTTATTCTACTATACTACTTACTACACTACTTATAACTACTACATGCTTTCTACCTTTTACATGCTTATTTATATATTACATGTTACATGCTTTGTTGATTCACTGCGGATTATTATACTGGTTCTCGGTAAATTCCTACTGGCAACCAATAAGTCTCTACCGGTTCGTAGATGGAAACCTGCAGTGTCTTTTATACATGCTGTTAATTCTAATTATTGTTAGTTTTTAAATTACGGATTGATTTTGTTGTTAGTTATTTGTTATCTATACTATTCTAATTTATGAAAATATTTTTTGTTGTCTTCTCCGGGAATGTTATGTTCGTGTATCCTCGTTTTCACCTCGTCCTCAACTATCGATTACTATAGTTGGGCGAGGCCAGCTTACTGGTTGTTGTACATCGTCTGTGCTATGTTCGATGCTTTTTGTGCAAGATTGTTTAGCGTGGTAAACAGGTCCTCTCGATTCAACATTTCTTCTACTGTGTATTGTCTCAGTGTTTCTCTTTCTTCTTGTAGCTGTTCTTGTGTTGTGATACAGTAAAACAGTACATGTTCCGGTGTCCCCTCTTCGTCACAGAGACATGTGCTGCCCTCCTTTAAGTTAAATCGATGTAAATAAGTGGGATAAGGTCCGTGTCCGCTAATGAAGTGGACAAGTCCCTTTTCCGGTCTCATATTCTTGGCTAGACGTTCTTCTATGTTCGGTATGTATCGGTGGGATCTTCTCCCTCCTTCTGCCGCATC
This sequence comes from Hemicrepidius hirtus, assembly GCA_963082805.1. Classification (NCBI taxonomy): domain Eukaryota; kingdom Metazoa; phylum Arthropoda; class Insecta; order Coleoptera; family Elateridae; genus Hemicrepidius; species Hemicrepidius hirtus. The sequence goes on from OY720162.1 coordinate 17,740,528, forward strand.
CCATGTTTGAAGCCATTCTTCACTAATGATCTTCTTTATTTCATTCTTTGTTCCTGCTGCTCTTCCTTTCAGCAGTTCTTCTTTCGATCGCGTCTCCTCGTTGTTGTTGGTCTTAGTTCCGCCATTTGTTGTCTCATTATTGTTTGTTCTTCATTGTCTGTTGTATGGTCGTCATCCAGGAGCAAGGTCCGTAAAAGTAGATCTACTGATACCCTCCAATTTTTAGTGTACGTTTCTCCCACCTTTAAGGTCGAGAGAACAGTTCGATTTTTAATTTTCAGGATAACCAATTTGTATGGCACTCCCCATGCCTCTGTCTCTAGTTTATCTTTTACGAACTTGTCCCAGCTGGAGATTTTAGTGTCGTAGATGGTCTGTATGTAAAGTCTGTTTTTTTTTTAAGATCCACCAACCTCGCAATTTCTTTCCAAAGTATGTTTGGCAACGCTGCTGGTGATATTTTTTGGAGTATGTTTAGTGATTTTTAAAGTAGGGTTAGGATTTTGAATAAAATTTTTGCAACTGCTTTTCAGCCAAACCATTTTCATATTTTACTTAAATATTATTGATTTAAATCTGTATTTTAGACCAGTGAATCTGACGTCACATATCCAAATACTCAAAAGGTGGGCACGCAACACATATTTTGTAAAACATCCATAGAAATTTAAAGAACACTTACATTAACCAATCTTCCTAAAGGGAAGAATAAAACAAAAATACCTTCATTGATACCTTTATTTAGTAACTATATTTGGTAGCGAGCATGTGAGGATGGCTATTTTTCACTAGGGTTAAGTTTAAAAACGGACCTGCAAGCGGGTTTCATTTTCAGTGGATTGGACATGTACCACAACCTTAAATACGAAGTTATGCTACAAATCTATATAGCAAATAAATTCAATAGTGAGAACAGTTTACGTTAGCAGTTACCTCATTAGTGACTCCCACATTTTCTTAAATTCAAGATTATTTTCTCTTTTTCTTTTGTTCTCTGTCTGTGCAATGATTATGTGGTGGAATAATTGTTGATTTGTTCCTGTTACTTATAAGAGTTCACATATCTCAATCGTTGGAATATCATCTTCACTGCTATCATCATAAAAACATTTAAAAGCCTAAAAATCAAAATTCCTACAAAAAACTATAATAATAAACTGTTGAATTAAACATGAAACGTACCTTTCCAGCAATCAAATACCTAAATTGTTTAAATCTAACTCGGATTTCTAAAAAGAAATGATATAAATCAATTTAATACAGGTTTTGTGTTTTGAACTAGTAGATATATACATACCTACTTCCTAAAAAAAATTGTACATAAAATAGATAAGAGATTAAAATTATATGTAAAAAATAAAACTCTCGCTATACTCTTTTGTTTGGAAAATTCCTTTTCGGAAACAAATTTGTGGCCCTGTAAAGGACCATTTACAATGATTGTATACGCTCAAATGCGCACACAAAACTCGGCACGTCTGCAGCCTCTTGAGGTTAAGAGTGTTAAACAGGAAAAAATTTATTCACACCAATTAGCATGATTAGAATTGTTTTCATTGTCAGATTCTGGCTTTTCAAACTCTGAATCATCATCTGAAAGATACGGATCATAATTTGAATCCGTGTCCGAATCTTCACCTAAATTTATTATGATTGGCGGTATATCTTGCACACTAAATTACCCATACATTTATGCCAATCATTGTAAATTAATTTTTCACAATGTTGAATGCTGTTTTGCCACATTTCAGAGCTGAAATTCGATAATGCTTCCGTCCATAAGTTTACTGTCCTGTTCTTATCTTCAGTGACAATATTTATATTTTTATTGTAACATTGCTTACAAAATCCCCAGGCAAGTTCAATGGGATTGTACTCACAATGATATGGAGGAAGTCTTAAGACATCTACACCGTGCTGGTAACAAATCTCGTCAATTTCATATTTCACTGAAGAATGTGATAAAATGGGTTCTATCAGCTGCCACAACTGAATTTTTGTACATGTAAGTTCAAATGGAACGTTACATTTTAGTAAATAATTTCTCATTACAGTTTTGTTTGAATAACGTGTTGGAGGTTTATCCAACATTGTCGTGAGTCCAACATTTTGTAGGAGAACCGATTTTATATATCCAGGTTTCGTCAATAAAAATAAATCTTATGTTGGAGTAGTCTTCTTTATATTTTAAATATGATTTTAAAAATTTGAATTTTTTTTAATACGAGTATTACATGTGACCGTTCCGTTAAAATTTGTCGGTTATTTTCAATTTTATATTTGTACCCCATTAACATCAAAATTTTGTGTAATACTGAACGCGATTCAGTATAATCACAAAGCTCTCTAGCGAAACGTAATAAGTCGTTCAAAGTAAAATGTTCCCTTTTCCGTTTATATTCCAAAATTTGTGTGCTTATCTCTCTATGAAAAAAATTGTCTTCATAATAATTGCCTTTCTTTCGCCCACTGTGACTCTCAGATAATTCGCTACCAACATTCAAATTTTTTATTGTACGGCAAACTGTAGCTCGAGATACCTAAACCTAATATTGTTCAAAACTATCAAGTAAAAATAAAATTATTTTACTCACCGAAAATATATTTGAAACTTTTTCTTCTAATTGTCGATTATTCAAATTTGGCGCTAATCTTGCAGTTCATGAAAACATTTAATTAAAGCGTCTTTTAGCTTTTGATTAAGGACATTTCTTACTTTACGCGGCATAATTTGAAATGTAATTGCGATGCGTACGCATAAACTGACAACGTTTTGATTGACGTTTAAAGCAATGCTGCCATACATAGTTAAACAGAAGTTACTTAAATTGATTTTTTTTGTTATACCAACATAATGCAACAGGTGGTGGATCTTTAAAAAAAACGGACTTTATCTAGTTTTTAGTTCTCTGTATTGTCTTAGATATATCTTCTTCTTCTTATTTCGTCTATTTCTTCTCTTTCCCTACTGTTGCCAATTTCCATGAGAATTAAGTTGTGATCGCTTATCGTGCAGTTTTCTTTCACTTTCTCCAATTGGTGATTCTGTTCAGCGCTGCTCCATTTGCTATTGTAACGTCTATGTTTGATTCACTGCCTGCGCGTCCTACGTATGTCGGCGGATTTCTGGGTTTGTTCACTATCTCCAGTTGTAGTTCTTGAATCATTTCTTCGACTTCTTCCCCTTTTCTGTCCGTGACAGAGCTATACCACAGAGTAGATTTTGCGTTTATGTCAGCTAGAAGTAACGCTGGATTGTTTGGGTATTTTCTGAAGATTTTCTTTGTCTTCTCTAGGTGAGGTGTGATGTTTTCGCACAACTGCCAGAATCCAGTTTCCAGCTTTTGATATTATCTCCACACACACGCAGTGTCCGTCACTCACCTGCCTGCTAACCGTCGGTCTTCGTGATGCTGCGGTTGAACACTATGATAGCTGCCATAGCGTTCTCCCTCATCATCACGCCTCACAGCGTTAAGCTGTGCTATCTTTAGCATTACTACCGATGTTTAACGTGTTTTAGGCTCTCTGGCCATTTTCACTGGGATCATATGTGATTCTACCGTGACTCATTACCAACTGCCTGTATATTTCGTTCAGGTCGTATTCTTCATTTCTCCTTTTAAATACCTGATCTATCAACCCTTTTAGTTCTTGTGGGTCCATTGGTATACCGTGTGTCCCTGGGAAGACGGAACATAGGGATCTTACAATGGTAATTTTTTAAAATGATCCACGAGTGCTTTGAATTTCTATTTGGTGGAAGCGTCGACGTCGTTATGTCAGCTGTTTAACGCGCTTGCTAATACAGATGTAATACGTGCGTGCGTTATACTAACAAACACGAATTGACAGCCGCGTTCTTGAAAATCAGTTAGAAATAAAACTATTAATTATTTGCTCAAATTGGTTCATGTAAATGTAGATAGTGTTTTAATTAAATGAGACTGAGTATCATTATAAAGGTAATAAATACAAAATAATTTGTTTACAGTTATGGTTACTTGGTACGTTGGTACGTTATGGTTCTAAGATTTTTTTCAGATTATGATGGATTAGGTGAACAATTAAGGCTTTTCGCAAGTTACACATTATTAGAAACTGAAAATGAAATTACGAAAATTATACTAGTAGGTAGCTACATAAAATAATGCTGTGGACCTGTGTTAGAAAACTTTCCTTTGTGGAATGCATGAATCCGGCTCCTTAAAAATCAAATACTTTTAATGTAACAATTATTTGATCACATTAAATTGCTGTAGAAATAAAGATTTCATATTCGTGCACACTAACTGATATTAATATTCGCCTTTTCTTTGATTTCATCTTACTACAGTCTTATGCAATTAGCATTGTAGCATATTTCATCATAAAGCTGATTGTCGCATCAAATTCTTCGGTTCATACTGTCACGAAGTTCCTAAAATAATTATTAAGATAATAATAATAACCAATGTAATTACTTCGGTAAAATCAATACTTGTCTAACATGCATGTATCACGCGCCAAGCATGATAGTATAACATGTCAGGGTTACATTCTATTTGCATAAGATGTTGCAATACTGATGAGTCAGCATATCAGGTTTCATGAGAAATCTAGAGGATGCACGTGTGTTCCGAAGTCATGCCCAAATATGGATACATGACCTAAATAGGGACACGGGAATTAGTATAAAAGCACAACATTTCTACATTCGATTCAGTGTGCAACTTACACTCAGCAACCAGCCAACATCTAGACTCTTCGACCCAGCTCTAATACCAAGTCTAAATGGTTGGGTCCTTGGTGGACCCTTGGACCTTCGTATAACTACATCAAGACCAGCCTGACCGGTGTCAACTTCAAACAGAACTTAGAAAACTACAGAACAAGAACAACCATTCAACCAACCATGGCTCACTTGGCGCTACTAGCTGTTTTTATGTAAGCTCACCTTGATGGTGCACATTTGCGAACTTTGTAACTTTGTTTGAATATAATTATGCTAAAACTACTGACTTGTTTGAATCCAGACTAGTCACAAATTACCACGTGACATTTGGTCTGAGGTGCCGGGGGTCCCTCAAGTTCCTCAGGTTCGCCTTGGACTCCGTCACCAGGGGGGCCCACGTCATCAGGGTGCGGATAGAATAATTCTATCCGTGTGAACCCTGCCCCTAAGTCGTGGATTGCCATGGTGACGAATTCCGACGGTACGTTGATGCCATATAGCCTAAAATTTCCGTTTTGTCCAATAACATAAATCCTTCCGTAACCTAGCTCTGTATTGACTACGGAGAGAATTATGGTTAGGGGGTAGCCCTCGCCAACCACTACCTCCTGGACCCGCTGACCCTCAAACATTTCTGAAAAAGAAAAACAAAATTGTGTCACTTTCCTGTTTTACCATCAGGTTCAGATGAAAAAAAAAAAGGGAGGACAAATATATATCCGAAAAAACCAAATATAATTATTATTTTCAAAATTCTTTACTTACGGACAGCCGGGAGCAGGTTTTGATCAATCATGGAAGAGGTATGTGATAACACTTGCACACCTTCTAAGTTCATTTTTTTTTTTCTCTAAAATATTTTGTCTTCTAAAAGTTTCAATTAAATTTTCAAAGTACAACTGACCTCTTCAGGAGGCATCAATTAGTTTTATATGATAAATATGCAAGTTTAGCAAAATGCAACAGATAAAAAGTCCCTCCTACACCTACGAAATAAACAGTATACCATTTTTTCAATTTTCAATACTTATTTGAGTCATAATGACAAATTTGGATACCGTACTTGGTTGTAAAGCGAATGTTTGACTTTCTTGAAAATTTTAAACTAACAGTTAGTTAAAGAATTATTAAGTTTACTTACTTTTTCAAATATTTTTAAATATTAAATGTATACCACGCCACCTACACATCACTTAACGAACTTAAGTTTTAGCGTATATGATAATAATTAGACAGCTGCATATTTTTAACAGTGTACTATACTTACTTACAATTACCGACCTCTGTTGGCACTTGTAGAGCTTTGATTAGCTTATCACAATCACTATGGAATGTACCATGTCAGCTACTTATACACGGTGACCAATAGTTGTAATGTATAGTATGTATACGAAATATTAGTAGTATTATAGCTTACGAATCTTTGCAATACATATTTTATGGAAACAATTACTTTTGTGTTATATAATGACTGTATAATACTATATTTTGTGCTTATATCTGTAGCTACCGTGAATATGTAGGTAGGTTGCATAAATTGCTTTGTTCAGGAGAGACAAAACAAAGTTTCGAATGTTATTCAAAATAGGGAAATTATTCCAGTTTCCTGATTTTTGCAACATGTACACATAATTAAAGACTCTCCACAATACGAGAAGTTTCGTTGCTATTACTTGTGCCGAAGTCAAAAATATACCCAGTTACCTAGTTATGCCCACGAAAAAAAACACAAATTCTTACTTACCTAGTTTTGAACACATAATCAACACATAATATTGTAGATTAGAACAACATAATTATTTTCAAAAGGAAATATTTATTTCGAAATAAACTTAATGCGAAACATATCAATTAATTTGATCAGGATCTTCCTCTATTAAGTCAGGATCTTCATCGGGAACATCTTCTTCTGTAAGAAGATTTCTGTAAAACTCTTGAAATACTTCATCTACAAGTGGTACAAGTTCAAGTAAGTTGTTTTTCTTTTTTATACTGATCGGTACTGGTTCATTGTAAATAAGGGGCAATGATGCAGGAAATGATGGCTTTCCACGCCTTCGGTAATTTACAGTCTTAAATTCTTCGTCATTGTCGAGTGAATGTTTATATTTTACTAGCCCTGTTTCCCTAGTGTACTGTAGCCATTGAACTGGTTGCCACAAAAAATTTTCTCCATTATCATTCAACTTTTTTGAAATAAATGGGCCTTTTCCTTTCGAAAGGCTATTAAACTCTAGGAAATGTTCTCTTTTCATTATAAACACTTTAAATGGGGTTTTCTTCCTACACGATCTCACCAGCTGATACCAGTCATTAGGATGGTTAATTTTCAAAGTGGTTTTCTTTTTAGCACGCTCTATTATGGCGTGGTCAGTATCACATTCCATGTGAGTATGACCACTTACGAGAAATTTATGATTTATTTACTTGAGATTGGGACATTTAATGATAGCAACATTAAACATAAACGCAACATGTTGGTTTTTGTTTTGCCCTCCACATGTGTCGGAGTAGAATGTGACTTCTTCTACATCGGGGGGAAGACCTATTAGAAGCTGGTACAAACATGAAGCGATTTGATTTCCACCTCTCTTACTAACTGTTTCGTCCCACATAAAACATGTTGCCTCATTGGAAGCCAAATCATGCACTGTAAGATTATAAGTCCACAGTTGGCGCAAGTAAAATACTTTACCAGCAGTTAAATGAGGCGTTGGCAAACATTGTTGGAGATCAAAAGCAAAGGCTCGTTTTTTCTTATCAGCTCTTGCTATTTCCTTGTCAATTTTTTTGCAGTTGTATGCATTTTCTGCAAGCTTATGATGTTCATCTCTTTCCAATACTAAAATGTTTCTGGAGGCATCATCAGCAGTTTTTAATTTGGCACCAAGTAAATCGCATTTATAACATGTGTCTTGTTGAGGTTTCTTAAATGCAAGATTTAAGTCATGAAATAATTTGGAGTACAAAGTTAAGGAAACGGGATGTTCATTTAATTCCTTGTACAATTCGTACATTTTTGAGATTGTTAAATCTGAAGAGAGATACTTTTTTGCTGATCTATTTCTGCAATAGTGACTTTCATAGCTAGGGAAGGAGAGAATGTGATTTTTTGCCTCTTCAATGTCAACTGCAGTTCTTTTATTTTTTGGTGGTGCCTTACCACGTGCGTCGGGTAAAATAATCCCACAAGAAGATTGTTTCTTTTTTTCGGCTACAAGTTCTGCAAAACCCTTTGTTTCGCCTAAAATTCTGCAAAAACATTCTTTACATGTCGGTTGTTTGATTTTATCGATTATTATTTCATACGAATATGAATACTCTCGAACTTTCTTGGTCTTGCCTCGTTTTGCCGTTTTCTTATCTCTTATGTTTATGAGTGAAGAAACATAGCTTGCCCGTTGATTGCGACTACCCATATTCCAATATTCAATAAAACAGTTTTTACGATGTTCATACGTAAAACGTTCTGCACATTTCATTCTGCATAATGACAATTCCTTCATCACTCTAGGGTTTACTGTTGTTCCTTTTTCTGTAATGTAGGACTTCCCTGTATTTCTTAACTTTTTGCTGTCCTCTCTTTCTTTTCTGGTACGCCGTTTTTTCTTCTTGACGCTATTATTTGCAATATTATCTACATCTGTTATGAAGTCCGGTTCACGAATACTATCATCCGCTATGACGTCTGCGTCACGAATACTATCATCCGCTATGACGTCCGGGTCACGAATACTATCATCTGCTATGAAGTCCGGATCACGAATGCTATCATCTGATGAATAATCGTTATCATCATTATTGCTATTGTAGTCGATATTATGGTCAAACTCGTCGTTATTAGAATCTATAACAGTGTAACATGTAAAAAGCAAAGTGGTTCAGTACCCAATATTTCGATATTGATTACCAAATCAATGTTAAATTATTGTTATTAGGGTATCATAGCTTACGAGAAACTGATACATGAACTATTTTATAGGTAGTCCTTTTCATACATAATAAACACTGAATAAAGCTCGCTTACCTTCAATATAGCTAACATTCTCCTTGTTTAAGGGCTTTTGAGATTTTTCAGCAGATTCCATACTATTACTTTCATGATCTTCTTTTATACTTCTAATAGCTAGCTCTACCATTAATTTTGCACGCTTAGACATGTTATTATAATTTATTATATTATAAACAATAATATTCAAAACACAGTAAATCACTTTACACTGACAGAACAACTTACTGACAACTTGAACCATAACCCCAAATATAGCCAACATCTAGACTCTTCGACCCAGCTCTAATACCAAGTCTAAATGGTTGGGTCCTTGGTGGACCCTTGGACCTTCGTATAACTACATCAAGACCAGCCTGACCGGTGTCAACTTCAAACAGAACTTAGAAAACTACAGAACAAGAACAACCCTTCAACCAACCATGGCTCACTTGGCGCTACTAGCTGTTTTTATGTAAGCTCACCTTGATGGTGCACATTTGCTAACTTTGTAACTTTGTTTAAATATAATTATGCTAAAACTACTGACTTGTTTGAATCCAGACTAGTCACAAATTACCACGTGACAATACATCAAGATCATCCTATTAAAGTAAATTTTCACATTTCACATGTAATTTAACTGGGATTACTGATTGTCAGCTCTAAACTGTACTTCAGTTTAGGTAGGACCCCATTTAAAAAAAAATTAACATGAACATAACCTTTAATTGTCTTTGGTTTTAATAAATTGACATTTAAAACACAAACAAAAATGTTGATCTGGAGACGATCATACATGATCGGCATGGAATCGTTAACGATCGGTGACATTCGCGTAATTGTTTCAAGACGAATGCTTCAAAGCACTCGTGGATCATTTAAAAAAATAGCATTATAAGATCCCTATGTTCCGTCTTCCCAGGGACACACGGTATTGTTGCTTTTTAGCTGAATTTTGTCCACCGCTTCTATGTTCGGGAATGTTATGCTCTCTCCCCTGGGATGTAGTTTCCTCACCAAATGTAGTAAGGCTGTTGTTAGTATCTTTTCTTCTTCTAGTCTGCTTAATCTCATGTTGACTTCTAGATTATCGTATATTACAGTCGGGTCTATGTTCTTCTGTCTGTCTCAATTCCTTTTCCACTCTCCTCTACAGTCGCCGTTTCTTGGGTCGGTCGGCTTGTCGTTGTTTTCCTAGTTCTTGATCTTCCTTGCTTTCTACTTCCCTCTCTCTTCTATATTCTTTCTTGCCCTTATCTTTCGATGTTGACTTTCCTTTCTTGAAGTATCCTACTATCTTCTTCCCAATCTGCATCCTCTCTATTCCTTCTTCCGCCTTCTTTACTACTGTCATCTCGTCTTTACCGCTGTGTTCGTGGCTTGGTCTTTGGTCGTCGTCTTGTGTCTCCTGATGTTGTGCTATCGAGCTGATCTCCTGTGATCTCTCGTTATTCTTGATGCTGGTTTGTTTTTTCGTTTTTTGGTTGTGATTACGTTGTTGTTTATGGCCTCCTCCGTTTTATTATCCGCCATAATCTATCTTCTGGATTAATCTTTCCAGCATCAATTTGTATGTCTGGCAGTTTTTCCCCTTTTCTTCGCACTTCTTTTTCCTTTTCATGCAAGATATACAGATTGCTTTTTGTTCTTTTTTCTGACAGTCTTTCTTTTCATGTTGGTCTCCGCAATGACTGCAAGTGTTTCCTTCGTTTTTGCAATATTTGGCCACGTGGCCAAGGTCTTGGCATTTTATGCATTTTGCAACTACCAGATAATCTTTTATTTGCGTGGCATGAAAGCCCAGGAATATTCTATGCTAGTTCAGTAACATAGTTCTTATTTTGGGGTTAACTTCTGCGACGCGGTGGACAGTCGCTTTTTCTTTTGGTCCTTAAATTTCAAATTGAAACCATTCATGAATTCCTCTTTTTCCGCGATGTCTTTTAAATTTTGCTCACATAGTGCTTCCTTAATGTATTCATTTGTCCATTGAGTGGGGATGTCATATATTATCATTAGGGGTAGTCGTTTTCGGGGTGGGGTTCTATGTTTAACTCTTTTTTTAAGTTACCGTTGTTCATAATTTTCTGAAGGTCTTGTTTTGTTTCTGCCTCAATTATTAATGTGTTGTTGGTTATTCTTATTTTGCGTATCTTGATTCCGTCTTTTATGGGATTGATATTTTTTGTAAATTTTTCTTGTATTGTTTCGACCATCTCTGGTTTGCTTTTAGATGTTATGAATAGGGTGTTTGTTTGTTGTGCCTTTGTTATTGCCGTGTTTGTGAATGTTGTCGCTTTTTGTGGTGCAGCAGCAGCTGCGTATGTCAGTGTTGTTTGCGCTTTTCTTTTTTGTTGTTCTAGTTCTTCCCTTAGTCTCTTATTTTCATCTTCCAGCGCTTTTATCTTTCCTTGCATTTCGTCCTGTGCAAAGGCCCATTCTGTTATTTTCACGTCTAGCTCTTCTATTTTCCCTCTTTTCGATCTATTGCTCTCATCTAGTTTGTTATGGATGTAGCTCACCAGCTCTCGTGTATGGTCTTTTCTCCTCTTCTCTCTCCTCTCCTCGCCTACTTATCCCTGTTGATTCGCTCTCCGAATCAAGGGGATCGATATTAGGCCTTTCTTTCGTCCCTCTTTTACTGCTAATTTCACTGGTTACACTAGCCGCTCTCTCTCTCTCTCTCTGTGCGCCGATTTCCCAATCGTCGCATCCATGTCTATTTCTGTCTGTTCTACTTTTAGCCGATTTTCGTACATTCGTGCAGAACACCCTGTGAATCTTCCGTAGCAGGTGCCGCGCTGGTACGGAGCCGATCGTCCATACCTTCACCAGCCCAGTTCCCTTTGGGTTCTCTTTCTCCATCCCAAGCTTCGGCGGCTAACCCTACAATCCTCCCCCACGTAGAGAAAGAGGCACGCTTCAAGGATGTAGATTGATCCCCCTCCAGGACATTTGACTGGATCCAGGTCTCGACCGGGTAGTTTTATCTTCCAGACCTTAGACTACTATCGCGCCAGGAGAGTACTTTTCATTTCAGACGCAAAGCACTACAACAAAACGCGACGGACAAGCACCTTCCCTGCTTCCCAGATTGTCCACTGGGTTTGGCGTATTCCTTTACGAGCAGCCGCCCAGCACTGCTTCAACTATCCTCCTTTACCAGGGCTTAGGACCTGCTAGGACGTTGTGACTAACAACCCCCTAGGCGGAGTTGGGGGTAGGGACAGTTATGGCGGCACATCGGAATTCCAAAGGGGCTCCTTCACCTTAGCTTCGGACCCATAACCTGAGTTATTAATATGGGCCGTACTGTCCATGCTCCCCACTTTCCAGCGGTTCTTCCTCTTTATTTATTTGTTTCTTTTGCTTGTTCTTTTCATAAACTACATGCACATGCAATTACCTATTTTACTAAACTAACCTACATGTTAAACTACTCTACTACGTGCAAAACGGTAAACGTGGGTTGATACAATAATGCTTACTTGCTACTTACTACTAAATTAACTACTACTACAAACTTTCTGATAATGCTACATGCACTAACCTATTACTACTCGCTACATCTTAATATACTCCCTAGGTATTGTTGTGATATTGACTCGGGACTTGTACGAGTACCTATGCTAAATTAAAATAAAGGTTGATAGCTACCTTAAGCTTACGTTTAATAAATTTGTCAAATATTATTTTAAACTTCTTTTTATAATTCGGTTATTCATAATTTTTATTTCGGTTTCTGAAGGCTTTTATCTCGGGATAATTGGTTCTTTGAGTGCATTGTCTTGGTATCAGCTGTGGTTCGTTTCTATCTTTCAAAATTTGGGCCATATTTGGTTCCGATATGCTTTCATTTGGTCGACTAAAAGTAAATGTTTATTAATGTTATGAAATTATGTAATTATGTAAAAATGGGTTTAGTATTTAAGATAATTCTTTGTCTGAATGAATTTAGCTATTTGTGAAAGGCTATGTTTTTATTTTAAGTTTTTTTATTTATATAATTTGTTATCGAAGCATCATTCTTACGATATTCGGACAGATGTTGGATTGTTGCAAATATGTGTTGTCCCAGTGTTCGTGATGTGGGTTGTAGCTATCTCTTTAGTTAGAAACGGTTTATCTTCATGTTTCTTTTATATGGAAAATGATTTTCTTAAAAAATCGTGTATCTAAAAATTTAAAGTTTGAGGTTATGATATCAAAATTTGTAAATTTTAATTTTGGACTTTGGTGAAGATTTTTGGTGAAAAGCAAATAACTTAAAATGTGTAGAAAATGGTGAGGAATCTGAAAATTTATGGGATTTGAGTGAAAAAGTTTTCCTTAATAAGGAAAAGTAACAAATTTGAAGGGTTTGCAGATGGTATTGAAAACATAGCAAATGGGATATCATTCAAAAGAGAAAATTATAAGGAATCTGAAAATGTGCATAGTTTTGTGAAATCTTGCAGAATAGAGGCCAGAAAGGCATTTAAAATTTATACAATTATAAAACAATTGATGTTCAGATGTTACCTTAAAATTTTTCTGTTACCATGGAGAAAAACAAACTTGTTGACAGAGGTTATAAATAAGGCCTGAAAACAAAAAGAAGATCACTCTGTTAAAAGCTTCTTGAAAGAGAGTGTCGTTTCCTCGAGTCAGAAATTTATAAAGTTGAATTTTGTGTTGTGTTTGTAACTGGAGAATCAGCCATTGTGCCGTGTAGTGTATCCTGTTGGTAACCCGTTGGTAATCTATTATCGAATGGGATATTGGAGTTCTTCGTTGAAGATCGGAATTTTAAAAGAAGCGCGGGAAATTTGAACTACGCATTACATCAGAGTCCAAACCAATTTATCAGATAAGTTTTTGTATTGTAATTTTAGTTTGTGTTTATTTGAGTCTAGGGAAGATAGGGTGTTTATTTGTTTGTTTTTAATTTAAATTTTTTTTTGTGTGTCAGTAAATTTTAATTTTTCTTTGTGTGTAAATAAATTTCAAATTTTGTTGTTTGTCGTATGAAAGTTTTTTTTTTGTTTATGCTAAATAGTGGACCCACAGAAGATACTTGTCAGAGCAGGACAAGGTATCGAAAGCCCCGAGATAAGAGTTCTTTTTGTTCTTTGTTTTATTTTTTTTTTATTAGCACCGCAAAGAGCAGCTTGGGTTTATCAACATTTTATTAACGCAGCAACAGGGGTGTAAAGGTATTACAACAGTATATTATAATATACAGTGAAGTCCATTTATTATGCAATATAGGCATATTGCAAGTTAATTGGTGTGAGCACTTTACCATTGGAATATAGGCAACCCATTATACACTGCTAAGCACTCTTGCCCCTGCCTACTGATGAATTTAAATTTTCAATTGTCAGGAATGTATTATTATTATTGTTTTCAATATTAAATAATCTTTTTTTAACTAAGAACATGTTTTATTTTGAGGTTAAACTTCCATGTGTTGCTGATTTCGATTAGATCATAGATGGTTAGATAAAAAAAAACTAGCTAACTGTATAATGGGTTGCCTATATTCCAATGGTAAAGTGCGTACACCAATTAACTTGCAACATGCCTATATTGCATAATAAATGGACTTCACTGTATAATCTTAACTGGGTCGAATTCGGGTTTGTCTTGATCGGTGTGTTTAGTCTCTGAAGAGTGATGGTGTTATTCGATTTCTTAGTTGATCCTGCCTTCCTCTCAATCCTGCTATTGTGTTTCAAATAGCGGCAGAGAGTAGCCTTCACTCTTATTTTATTGTTTACGTGTGTTCTTCTTGTATCACTCGTGATATTCAGACTTCGTTGAAGCTTCGGATTTCCACGGATCATCACTTCTGGTGCCAGTAGACTCCACTGAATTCCAGGAAGAGAAACAGCAGTTCTCCGTCGCTTGTTTCTTTGTCTAATTAGGTTTGGGTGGTATTTTTCGCGTACAAAATAAAGATGATTTGATACAAGAAAAGATTTATTTGTATAATAAAAGGTTGATTTATACAATAAAAATTGTTTGGTACCATAAAGTTGAAATGTACAAAGAATAATTAATACTTACAAAAAATGGCGAAGTTGTCCAAAAAACATATGATTTTTACAAAAAAACTGAAGCGTATAAAAAAAAATTATTTCTTACAAAAAAAGGTGAAATGTCAAAAAAATTGCTTTCCACAATGAAGCATTCTTCCAATAAAACAGAAACAAATAATAGTAATTCATCTTTATTTTAACAGAAATAAAAAGTAGATTACATATAATGCTCAACATTTCTGCTGTATCCCAAGAAACAAAATTATATAGGTAAGTAAAATATTTTAAAAATCTATTACTGTCGCATTAACGCTTTCTTAGTTTTTGCGGGCCTTCCTCTCTTTCTTTTCTCTCCAAGTGGGATTTGTTTCAGTGAAGGGGGAATTTTAACAACTTTAAGAGAACGGCAACTCCAATAGAATGTTTACATCGGTATTGCTTCAAGAAAGGAACACAAGTACAAAGCGCTTCTTCCCAATTTTCTTTTGCAATTGTTACAATCCATAATGACATTCTATGCATATGATACTCATCAAAACTTTTCCAGTTTTTGAGATCAGAGTTTGATTTAAATAGATGTACTACTGATTCAGAAATTTCACTGTCTTTTGTAGCAATGTAATATATAATTTCATTGTTCTCAGTAGACTCTTCTGACAGCACACAAGGATTGTTCTTGACCCAGTGATAAGCTTCAATAATTGTTTTGTCAGGAAAGCATGGCTTAGTTGCTAATATCTTTTGTTGAATTCTTTGTTCTGACCAGTCTTGTACATGTTAGTGGCAGTTACGACGAACTCACTCATTGGAAGTCTCTTCTTAAATGTATAATTTTGTAGAAATTTATTATAATTGTACAAATCCACCTTTTTTTGTATATGGGTACTACGTACTACATATCATTTATTATGTAAAACAATCTTTTTTTGTACATTTCAACTTTATTGTAGAGATGTATTTTGTTTTGTACAATTCAACTGTTCTCTGCAGATACTGTAAATTTATTGTTTAAAAGTATCTTCGTTTGTACGTTTCAACTTTATTGTAAAGATTCATTTTGTTTTGTACAAACCAATCTTTTATTGTATAAAAGCATCTCTTTATTGTACGAAAAAATTTTAATTCATTTGGTTTATTCAGGTGTTGTTATAAATTCCTTTTGCTATTTGTGATGTTCGATCCGTTAACCTGTTTAGTATGCTAAACAGATGTGGATCTCTTAGCATTTCTTGGATGGTATGTTCTAATAGGTCATGACGTTGTTCTTGTAGTTCGATTTGGGTTACCTGGCACTGGAATACAACATGCTCAGGTGTGCCTATTTCTCCGCATTGGCATAGGTCATTCTCTTTCAGATTAAATCTCTTTAGGTAAGTCGGGTAGGGTCCATCGCCACTCAAAAAGTGAACAATTCCTCTACTCGGCTTGAAGTATTCTCTTGCTGTTTTTTCTTCTATGTTCGGAATGAGGTGGTATGTTCTCCTCCCTGTTTCTGATTGATTCCAGATCTCCTGCCACTCCATCTGAATTTTTGTCTCTATTTCTCTCTTTGTTGCGGCTTGTTGCTTTATTATTTTTGTGATCTTGTCTAGTTTTCCTGTTCTGAACCACTATTTAGCTGCTCTCTCTCTTATTGTAAGGTCCAAACGACGGATACCTGTTATAACACACAGGGCATCCACTGGTTTGGTGCTGAAAGCTCCCGTGAGTCGTACCAGGACCTCCGTCTGGGCACTTCTGATTTTCATTTTCGGTTTGACTAGAAGTAGTCGCTCGGCCCACACACTGGCACCATAAGCCGTTATGATAAATTCGATCATTCGCTCCCCTCTTTCATCAGTTGTGTTTGCGTTCCATAGCTCCGACTTGGCATTGAAGTCACCCCCGATTATCATTTTAATGTTTGCCGTGTTCGTGATTTCCGCTGTTTTCGAGGTAGGGTGGAATGTCATCGGTTGGGGTCTTGGACAACCGGCCGTCGCCGACTGGCCATCGGATTGGGTAATGACCACCCTTCCTTAAATTGTTTGTAACTGGAATAAATAATAAAAAATAAATGTTTGTATGTGCAATCAGTTTATTCTTATGAAAAACATTCTGAAATCCCAATTAAAATAATAATTTTTATAATATACAATATAGATTCACGTTTCATAATGCGCTAACCCCCTAAGATATTCCAAAATTACACTATCGTCACCAAACTTACAGACTAGCGACAAGACGTGTTCGTCGGCGTTCCGATACTTCTTCAATTTTAGAGGTGGAGGGTTACCAGCTACCAGCTGTTCATAGTAAGTATCCCTGCCTGTTTGCACATTCCAATGATAAAACGAGATTGTGAATAAACTGATTGCAGTTATAAAAAAATAATAATCATTTTGTTTCCGCTGACGGCGAGTTGACTGACGGCGAGTTAGTCGACGGCGAGTTTGCGCGACGGCGAATCGGCGACGGTCAGTCGGCGACGTCGAATCGGCGACGGCCAGTTGTCCCATCACCATCGGCTGGGGGGCAGTATACACTTATGACTTTGACTTCCTCGCTCGGTGTTGTGATCGTAATCGTCGCCATCTGCGTGGTGGTTTGGTTTGGGTGCCACAGTACGTCCAAGTCGCTATTTTCAATGATTATTGCTGCGTAGAACCTGCCATCTCTCTTTTGTGCAATGCACTTTAGTCCGTTGCCGAGTCCCGGTATTTGTTGCTATGTGGCCGTTTTGGTACGTATAAGACTCTTGGGCTAGCACCAGGTCTAATTTATGATTTATAATGGTATTTGGTAGCTCCAGTGTTGCTAGTTTACTATTTTGCAGGTTGATCTGTCCTACCTTTATTCCTTTTATGGCTTTATTACCCATAAAAGTATATTGTTTAAGTGCTGGTTGAGCTTTCTTTTGTAAACTGGACATTTGTCGGAGTCTGTCGCATGTCTGGAATCTTCTTCTTTACCTTTTACACAGTTGATACATTAGAGGTTCCTCTCGCTCGCTCTGCAATCTCTGGTTTCGTGCGTTTCCGCACATTTTTCGCACTTGGTCTCATTCTGGCAGACCTTTGCTATGTGGCCATACCCTTGGCATTATAGCATCGCGTGACCTTTATGTAATCCTTTACTGTGTGTCTTGTGTTGTGTATGTAAATTTATTCTGTTTTGTTGCTGGTGCCTAATCTCGTCCCTTATTCTCGGCGAGACTTCAAGTACCCAGTGCACTGTGTTTCTCTCTTTTTTCCCGAATTTGAAGACCGTCGTTATTTCTTTGTCTTGTATGTCTTTAAGTTGGTTTAAATTTTGGCTGGTGATTGCAACAATTATTTATTCCTCCTTTAATTGAACTGGAACGTCGTATAACGCTAATCTTGGCTTTATCTTTGCTAGCTTGCTAGCTTTCAGGCCTGCATTTGTTATCTCTTGGTCGTTTAGAATGTTCTTTATACTCTCGTTTGGTGATTCAATTATTATTCCTTTATTCTTGGGTTAGGGACATCTATTGTGTCTTGCTACCGTCTTGGGCTGGGTGCGTTCCTAGCATTAAAGCATACCACCCCCTCCGGCATTTCTCCTTCGGCGACTGAGTAATATAACGCTCAGCTACTCGCCCGAATGTATAAGGCCGGTCAGTTGCAATACCAAATCAATCGTTCACGTTGCGCAAGGCCAATGTACAATCTTGCCCGCCCTGGTCGGGCCGCCAGCCTAGCTCTGACTTCCTATTTTGGTGAGGCTCGCCCGAGGTACCCAGTCCCACCACGACCGGGTCCTCTTCCCGTACGGGTCGTCAACCACTGCCTCGCCGAGACCAATCTACAACTGTCAGGTACCGCACTGCGAGCATTGGGGGTTTCAAGCAGTGGGGCGGGCAAAAACCTTACCCGGGCGTTCTAAATTAAACGCAGAGTGCCGCGTTGCGTATGGCTAACGACATATATATCTCACGACATATATGTCGCGACATACTACCAAATAGGCTCTGTGTGGCCTGGGGCCTACCCCCATGGGGTAGAGACATCTATTGTGTCTTGCTACCATCTTGGGCTGGGGGCGTTCCTAGCATTAAAGCATACCCCCCTCCGGCTTTTCTCCTTCGGGGACGCCAACTGAGTAATATAACGCTCAGCTACTCGCCCGAATGTATAAGGCGGTCAGTTGCAATACCAAATCAATCGTTCACGTTGGGCAAGGCCAATGCACAACCTTGCCCGCCCTGGTCGGGCCGCCAGTCTAGCTCTGACTTCATATTTTGGTGAGGCTCACCCGAGGTACCCAGTCCCACCACGACCGGGTCCTCTTCCCGTACGGGTCGTCACCCACTGCCCCACCGAGACCAAGCTACAACTGTCAGGTACCGTACTGCGAGCATTGGAGGTTTCAAGCAGTACGGCGGGCAAAAACCTGACCCCGGCGGTCTCAGTTAAATGCAGAGTGCCGCACTGCGTATGGCTAACGACATATATATCTCACGACATATATGTCGCGACATACTACCGAATCACGCTGTGCCCACGTTCGAGTTTTGGTCAGCTCTCTTTCCCTGCTTAACTCCTCGCTCCTCATGTCGTCAATTGCCGACTTCATTCTCCATGCAATTGAGCACGTTTGATGAGTAACCGTCGAAATCCCGCATCTCTCGACTTGGGACCTCTACTCCACCTCACATTAATAAATTAATTAAATTCCACTGCCACATCCGTTACCCCCAAAGTGCGGAAGGATTGGGCAGTTAAACAGTGGTTCTATGGGCCCGACTGTGGAGTCTAGCCGTGACCCACCCGTGGCGGCGGAGCTCCCTCTGCCACAGCACACGGGAGACCCGTCAAAGTTGCTTTGGCAATCTTCTGCCACACATTTATACAACACAGGCGCTTGCACGTTCCGCCCAGGTCGGTGCAGCATTCCTGGATGTTTTATCGGTAGGTCTAGTGTGGTTCTGATACACCTCAGCTCATGTCTGGGAGGCTACCCTCCCATCGTTTGATGAGCATCCCTCAAGATCACTTTCGTGAAACCTCTACAACACACGGATGTGTCTGCCCATAGATTTTTATACTAACACGCTAGATGACCGGCTCCGCATCTTAGCGTTGTATACAAAGTGAAGAATGGTAGTGGGAGAAACCGGCCACATGCAAAGCTGGCAAAACCTTGTAAGTTTGTACATGGTTTGTACAGAACAATCAGTACAAATAGAGTTTTACCATAATTATTACGCAGAATGTTTAGAGAAAATATCACATTATACGAGTATTAGATTATTAAACAGAATTTATTATTTATTTTACTAAATAATACACAACATATAAATAATTACATGTGATTAAATAAAATTTACTTATTACTAATAATTATTAAAAATGTTAACAAATATTTTGTGGTGTGTTAATTCCACCACCATATTTTAAACTAAACATAAATTTAAGGTAAGAAAAAAAAAATTTTTTTTTTTTTGAGGTAAACTTTCCTTCACTAACTTTCCCTTTTTTATTGCATTTACAGATGTACCAATAATTACAATTATGTTCCTTTTTTATTAAGTGCTGAAGAAGGCCAATTAATTGGCCGAAATATAATTACACACATAATTTTATTATTTTAATTGACTGCTACCTCTTCTCAGAAGATAAATTTTTTCAAATATTAAGTTTTGTATAATTACTGGTATACAATTCTAATTTGTCTTCAGCTTCTTTCAAAATTTTAAAAACGCTTTCAGATACTGAAATAAGGCCACCTCTGTCTTTTAAATTTACCAACTGATTGTATGAAATAAATTGCCTAAAATAATTGCCGTCTTTATCACATTTTCTTGTTAGTAAATTGTCTGCACAACTTATGCAGTTAATTTTATTCATTAATTTTCTTACAATATACCCGCCAATATAGTATAGTATATTATCTTTTAAATTACCGAGTGGTCTTCCAACAAAAAGGATATCTACTCTGTGCTATAAATTATTACTATTATCAGAAATATTGTCATATATAATACTACTAGTAACTACGAAATATCCGACAATTTTTGGACAGTATGTAAGAGTACTTGATGCGCGATCCTTCGGACTCATAGCGAATTATCCTGCATCAAGTACGAATACGTAGTACTGTCCAAAAATTGCAGGATTATTTCGTAGTTACGAGTAGTATTCGGAGGACAATTTGACGAACCAAATTTAAATTTTTATAGTTTCAAATCAGATTAATAATAATTTTCTTCGTAACCATGGTTTTATATACAAACCAGACAAAAGTCAAATTTAATTTTTCTTTCTACCTACGTATTTTGTGCATACTTTGTGATATTTTCGGTAAAATGGAAGCAAAACGGATTCAACAGAGTACACTTGAAGAGATAGAGGAAGCTGTAGAAGGTAAAACGCCCAAGAATTGTATGAAATTTAATGTTTCTTTCTACTTATTTTGTGTATGGTTTGTGACATTTGCGGTAAAATGGAAGCAAAATGGTTTGACTAGAGTACACTTGAAGAGATAAACGAAGCTGTAGAAGGTAAAACGCCCAAGAATACTTTGAAATCTCACACCTCGGTTTGGAAGCAGTTTTTTTTTGACAGAAAAATTGTCGCTGAAATTTTGTACTAGTCCTAAATATCCGAGAATATACAAATTTGGAGGGCGCTGATTGGCTGGTCAAGTCGCTAAAACGCAACCGGATTGGTCAGTTTAGGGTGTGTCGAATTGTCACTTAAAATGTCTTCATCCTCATATGTACAACCTCGTTTCTTTGACCATTTAAAATCATAAATAGAATTAATAGGATCTGTGCCATCTAACGCTAAACAATTACCTGCTGTAGAGGCAGTGATAGCATTTTTCAACAAAATTTGCTTCATGGCGGTTTTGAATTGTACAACGTTGGGATTATTATTGCAACCATACCTCCTTCTTATTCGAGCAAATAATAATTCAATGTGGTCTTGCGAAAATTTATATGTTAGTAAATATTTATAAGACTGAGGTTTTGCTAGCAATTCTCGGCCTATACAAAAAATTGATTTTACCGCAGTAGCCAGACCTATTATGAAAGTTTTCCTTCCAGATAAGTATAATGGTTTGCCGTTATAATTTAAACTAAATAAATAATCAATGAGAGCACCATTACCTTTTCTAAGAATGGAATAGTATCAAAATATAGAGGCTTTTTGTAACCTTTGCCAAAAGGATTTCTTGTACTCAAGAAATCAAAAATCCTATCAATTGCTCTAATGAATTTTATAGTTTCTCCGCAATTTTCAAAGTTATCCATTTCCAAATTTTGCTAGAATTGAATTGCATCTGCAGTTGAAGAACTTAGTGTTTGTGCGGCTAATTTGACTTTAATTTTATTTTTCTCCCAATCAATATGAGAAGCCGTTAATTTATTGCCAAATTTTAATGTCACTTTATTTTGAATATTATGCAGATCTTCAATGAACCTCCACTCAATAAATTCATTATTAGGGCACTCAAATTTTTTATATGTACCTAAAGCATTCCCAGCCAGTTTTAACATGTGGCAAGCATCTGGTACAAAGTGTATATTATATTCTCGCGTGGGATGTTTAAAATAGTTTTTTATATTATTATAATTATTACTTGTAAATAGATTGCAACCTAATCGATTAAGGGTTGTAAAATTTTTTATCGTACCATCACATGTAACACCCCATACTCTCACACCTACATCAACAGCCAGAGTATCTGCTGTTTT
Source organism: Hemicrepidius hirtus (assembly GCA_963082805.1). NCBI lineage: Eukaryota > Metazoa > Arthropoda > Insecta > Coleoptera > Elateridae > Hemicrepidius > Hemicrepidius hirtus. The sequence goes on from OY720162.1 coordinate 17,762,958, forward strand.
AATTAGTTCTGCTTGAGCGACTGCGTTAGTATTGTGTTCAAAAAAATACCCGATAGGCCATTTCCATTTTCCGTTCAGTGCAACCAGCATAAAACTAGAACTTCAGTGGCTGGAATTTCATGACCTTCTAGTTGTAGTTTTATTTCCAAAATCGCAGTATCCGACAAACGTGCTTGCATTTGAATTCCAAATAATTTGTTTTCGAATACTCATGCCATCTAACACTAAATTGCAATCTTTATCTTCAACGGAAAAATTTAAGAATGCCTGAAATACTTCTTTAAAAAATCCAGGTTCAGCATTGACACTTGAAGTCCAATTTCGGATTGCACTTGGATGTGGTAAATTGAGTACAGACCTTGAACATGAATTAGAAACAATAATGCAATTTTCAAAAACTATTTTACATACCTAACAAAACTGTATCCTTTAGGAGAATAATAATTTAGTGTTAAGGCAAATTTTTTTATTTCTTCGGAATATCGACGACCAGTCGATTTTCGCTTTTGATTTTTTAATTCATTGCAGAACAACTCCAAAGAAACACCTTCAAAATTGTGTTTTAACAGTTCTGCTGATTCATTTTCCAATAACCCTTTTTTCTTAAGAAGTGCTAAGCAATTTTTTAAGTTTCGAATTCGTATACTCTTTCTTCGAATTTTCTGCTTCAGTACTTTAATTTATTTTCGTAGGAGACCTTTTGTTGGAGTTGAGGTTAGATTTCTTTTTATTTCATCTGTTTCCAATTGATTGGAGGTACAACACGAATCCATATTTGTTGCTGATTCAAACGCAAAATGCATGTAAGTAGAAGAACTTGCGATGGAAGTTTCATTTGATATACTTGAAGTATCATCACAAATTGTTTTTTTTTTTTCGGAATTTTTCGGGTGGCAGGTCTTTTCCTCTTTTTGTTATTTTTTTGTAAGTGTAAAGGAAATGCGGGAAAAATAGATGGAACTGCATCAACTTTCAATTTTAGTTTATAACTACCAGGTCTATCCAAATAATCTGTCGATGTAAAATGATCACTGCATACTCTAGAACATTTTGTTGGAGTAAAATTTTCTCTTCGTAGCGCATTATTCCAAAGTGAACAAAGGTTGCAATTGTTAATTGAAGATTAATATAATTTGCTATTATGCCGAATAAATATGAAAGGTACGTACAGGTTGTTGTTTCGCAATAAATATTATCAAACATAATGGTAACATTATTTTTATTATAAAAGAATTTGATACCAATATAATATAGTGGCAGATAGATAGAATTATATTATAGAATACCTATATTTTTAAAGTTACGCTTGAGGCTGATTTCAACAATTATTATGTAAAATAGCAGATTAACAGTTTATTTGTGACTGTAACAAGTGCTATTTAACCGTAAGAACTAAGAAAAAAATACCTAAAAAAATGTGTAGAACCACCACGTATAAATCGGTTCTTACAACCGTACGCACGGCACGAAACTGGCATGGACTAGCTAGGACCTAGAACAGATTTTATTTCCTCTGCTATCAGTGGTAGCGGTGGTTCTCCTGCCAAGACTCCTGCAGCTTCTGCCGACACTGTTCGGTAGGTTCCAGCTACAGATCTGCAGGCCGCCCCGTATACCGATCTCAGGTTTCTTATATTTCTCGCTTTATTTATCCTGTGCCCCCAAATGGTGACGCCATAGGTTATTAATGGCACAATGGCTCTGTTGTATATTGTTCTGGTCGAGTTTCCTATGTTTCCCCATTTTCTTTGGGTGTACCTTCTTATTGTTGCGATTGTAGTTTTGGCCCTGGCGGTTACGTATTTAATATGATGGTCAAAGATTAGTTTCTGGTCTAAGTAGATACCCAAGTACTTCGCGTGCGGCACTCTTTTAATGTTTTCCCCGTTTATTTCAACAGTTGGGTTCCTTCCGAATTTCCCTTTTAATGTCATGCATTGTGACGCTACTTCGGATTTCCGGTGCTTTTTAAAATCTTCGGTGATACTCAGGCGCCAGATTTGACAGTGGAGTTTACTCTCCAGCGGCTTCGTTCCTGTTACGGGAGTCGGAGAAAGAAAGACCTAGGTAACTTCAGTGAAGAAAACACAGGGTATGCTAATAAACACATGAAATACAAAAATAAGTACTTAGTTTACTAAACACAAAATAAAGGAGTCGTAATTATGTACAGATTCGGTAACCTAAAAGTTGCAACTTAAATAAAACAGTCGGCAGTGCATACGCTTGCGAACAAAATAAAATAAACTGGTATTAAAATATAATAAACGGTAGGTCAATATAATAGACGGTAGAATATTATAATAGAGAGTTTTTGAGCACCGGACGCTAGCAGTACGGTAACGCTAACACTAACGTCTTTGCTAAGCAAAACAATATGTTGCTTAGCAAAGGAGTATGTTGCCTAGCAAAGACGTTACCGTTAGCGTTACCGTATTCTAACGTATAGTGCTCTAAAACTCTAATAAACGGTAGGGACGGTAACGGTATCGACGGAGAGATTTACACCCTTTCAAGACTTGCAAAATGCCTCCTATATGAACGGTAAAACCAAGACTAACTAAGGGACGTTGGTTCAGATACTCCAGACCTGGGTATCGTGACCACAGCACCGCTTGAAGTCAAGATCGCCAGGAGACAAAATATCTCGGACCTGGGGCTTGTAATTTCTCTCTGATTCCGTCTAAGGAGAAATGTACAAGACCTTTCGGAAGGTGCAAAACTCTAAAGGGGATTGCTAACACTACCGTCTCGAAAAATAGTCCACAGCCCCGCTTGAAGAAATGATCGTCAAGAGTAGTAATGAGAGCACCAGGGTCTCGTGATTCTACCTTGACACCGTCTAAAGTAGAACGCACAAGCTCCTACACGGAAAGCAAAGTTAAAACGGGATAACTAACGGGGATGCTAATATGAGAGCCTCGGATACCACGGCCACAGCCCCACTTGAAGACGTGGTTGCCAAGAGTCACATACCAGCACTAGGTCCTATAATTTTACTTCGACACCGTCGTAAGTAAAACAAATAGCACCACTAAATCGGTATAAACTAAACACGGAGGGTAACTAAACTAAACTCACCCTAAATTGAACACGGTATACACCCTAAACGGCACTTTACAAAATTCGAAGGGTTGTTACTCCTAATGTTACTGTATCTCTAGCTAAAGGGTAGAGGAGAATGTATTTACCACAGCTTAGCTCATCACGCGAGGGTGTAGGTAAGGAGATAAAATAAACTTTGGGCGCCAGTCAATAAATCATAAATTAATAATGTAACTAAAGGAATATGTATTTTATTATAAGATATCTAAAAAAATATTGAATACAAAAAAAGGAATAACAACCAGTTGTTTGTACCTAGTAATAATTAAAAATAAGGAAAGCAAGGTTGCGAAATGGCTAAATCAATCATTACCGATTTAATGACTACAAAAAAACGAAACGTTACCTAGGGGTCGAAAGTACTTTCAAGCCGTTTAATACCGTCCGTATGCGTATCATAAAATAATATTGAATACATAAGCAAACGATAAATAATGTTCGCAAGATTGTCCTGTTTAAAACTGAAACCATGAAAATAAAGAGGCACGAAAGAACTGCTTCTTATCTTACAACCGAGTTGTACTGAATATGTAGATTTATAAATTAAATTGCTACCAAAACAAATTAAATGACCATTTGGTAATATAAAGATAGATTAGGTTTACATAATATACAAGTTATATACAGATTATATACAAAACTTAGCTAAAACCAGCTATTTGTCATAAATATGAATAATTCTTTGCAGTACACCCACAAATGAGGTTGTAAAACAAAATATGTACTAATTAAAGTTTATCTGACCTTAATTACAGATGCTTAGATCCAACAGATTACCAGACTTTCCAAAACTTGTTACAGGTAATATGTCCAGGTATTACTGGTAAATCCCCACAAATCCTTCCAATATTAGGATAAAGAATTCTTAAAATATACTTAAAATGCTAGTATACAGAATTTTGCCTAAAATAAAATGATAATATTTTAGTTAAAGAAAAGCAGACCTCATGGAGGAACATACCTGACATCCACAGGCAACTTTAAATGAACTGGATCACAAAATTTATGTATCAAATCCTTTCAACGAAGTAGATTAAAATATACCCAAAATTAACGAAGGTATAACTTATTAAATTACTTAATAAAGTCTCTCGATGACCTTTAATTTTTCGGAAAACAATTCCATAGAAAAATGGCTGGACAACATGAACAGATCGGTATCAAAACCTCTCCAAAAATGAATAATTGAAGTAGGGACAAGGCCAAGAAGACACGCTTGTGCTCATGACAAGAGATTACAAGAAGTTTCAAAATAACCACAGAATAGGAACTTAACCAATAGGATCTGTGACAAAACCATAGAAATCTTGAAAGGTAACTTGTAATATTCCCAACCAGGAATTCAAAATAAAATGTCAAAATCAAAATATTCAACTATACTAATATATGTACAAGGAAAACTAAAGAATTAACGTAAATAATCTTTAAACGTTACACTACCCCCTCGCCACATCCAAAGTCTCTTCTGATCCTAAAAATGGTTTCAAGTCTTTGATGTGCCATATTCCAAGATCTTTCTTATCAGAAAAAGATTTCAATCGGTACGTCAGAAGACCTGTCACTTCTGTTACTTTACACTTTATATACTTTGGTGCAAATTTTTTGTTAAAAGACTTACTAGCATCCGATAAACAGTAATTTCTCTTCCAAACAATATCATCTTTATTAAATCTTAAGGGTCGTTTGCGTAAATTATAATACTTGGCGGTTTTGTTGTAAGCTTGTTTCAATCTCTCTACCACTTCTTGATGAATAGATGAAAGTTCGTTGACATCTTTGACTAAGGCTTCCAGTTTCTGAATATGCAAATCTTCTTCTTTCCAATTTGTAATATTCCCATAATACTCTCCAGAACTAGGAACAGAACGTCCAAAAGCAAGAAAAGAGGGTGTGTAACCGGTAACTTCGTGAACAGCATTTCGGATAGCGTGGGCAATCTTGTATATTTCCACATCCCAATCTTTGTGATTGTCTTTAATATAAGCACGGATAGCTGTACCGATGACACGGTTAACACGCTCGACAAAATTAACCTGCGGGTGGTAATGGGCGTTGTACCATACATTTGGAACTTTATAACGGGTTAAAAATTTCTTAAATTCAGAACTTATGAACTGTGGTCCATTATCCATCATGAAGATTTGAGGCACCCCATAAATAAGGAACACATCATTTTCTAAAAAATTAATTATGCTTTTTGAAGTAGCTTGCCTAAGGGTTCGAACGAGTACAAACTTGGTTAACCAATCGCACACCACAATTAAATAAACGTTTCCCTTCTTGGATCTAGGAAAAGGTCCCATAAGGTCAACAGATAAGCACTGAAAGGGATAGGTAACTTTCTTCTCTCCACCTAGTAAACCTGCTCTTAAATTCTGGGAAGATTTACTAGCAGCACAAACTTCACATTTTTCAATATACCTGGCAATATCGGACTTCATTTTGGGCCAGTAAAAATTTTCAGCAATTTTGCAAAAGGTCTTATGAACTCCAAAGTGAGCAGAAGTAGGGTCGTCATGATAACGTTTTAATAATTCGCTTCGTTTGGACGATGGCACTACTTGCTTCCATTCTAATAAATTTGAAATAATATTATGTCTATTTGGCACAAATTTAAATAATACATTATCCTCTAATCTCCAATCCGGGTATAATTTGGGATTATCATTAATACGATCAATCATTTTAAAATACCACTGGTCTTTAACACATTCTAGGGAATTAATTTCAATTGGTGCTCGCGACAATGCGTCAGGGACTACATTCTGTTTTCCTTTTCTATGTTTAATAGTAAAACTATATTGAGCCAAGCGCATGCTCCATCTTGCAAGCCTGCCGGTAGGTTCTTTTATATTATTCAGCCACAACAAAGAGTAGTGATCAGTAAAGATAGTAAAATGAGTACCTTCGATATAGGGCCTAAATTTTTCAATGCCATGAATAACCGCTAAGCATTCTCGCTCGGTAACACTATAATTACGTTCAGTTTTGTTTAAAGTCCTAGAAGTATAAGCAATGACTTTTTCTTTATCAGCTTCCCCCTGGGTTAATACACACCCAACACCATAATCAGAAGCATCGCATTGAATTTGGAAAGGTTGCGAAAAATTAGGGCTGGATAAAATTGGTGAAGAAATTAAAAGAGTTTTCAGCGTTTCAAAAGAATCTTCAGCTTCTTTATTCCATTGTATTTTTTGTTTCTTGGAACGACCAATAATAATATTCGAAAGAGGAGCAGCGATAGTTGCAAAATTTTCCACAAACCTCCTATACCATGATGCCATTCCTAAAAATCTCTTCACTTCAGTGACAGTGGTAGGTTTTGGATAATGAGCAATGGCTTCTATCTTTTGAGGATCAGTGTGCAAGCCATTTTGATCAATAACAAACCCCAAATAAGATAGGCTAGGTTTGCAAAAGTAACATTTATCAAAATTAATAGTGAGATTCGCTTCTCTCAAACGTTTATGAACTTCGCGTAGCATCTTTAAATGTTGTTTAAAAGTATCTGATATAATAATTATATCATCTAGATATACAAAAATGTTTTCTCCTAAGAGGGAACCAAAAATATTATCCATAAGACGTTGTAGGGTGGCAGGAGCATTAGCGATACCAAAAGGCATGACCACAAATTCAAATAGTCCTCGACGAGGTACAGTAAAGGCGACCTTCTCACAAGAGTCTGGATGCAATGGGATTTGATGAAAGGCTTGTTTTAAGTCAATAGTAGTTAGATAACGAGCATCACGTAATTTATCCAGAATAGTATTCAGGAAGGGAAGGGGATAAGCGTCTTTTTTTGTTACTTCGTTAAGTTTGCGTCCATCAAAGCATAGACGATAGGTATCTTTCTCCTTTTTCTTAACGAGAACCATGGGGGACGACCAAGGGGAGTTGGAGGGACGAATTAAACCCATCTGTAATAACCGGTCCAATTCTTTGTCAGCATGAACTTGCATTATCGGAGATAAAGGGAAATGTCTTTGTTTTATAGGTCGACTATCACCTGTGTCTATAAAATGCATTACTTTATTTGTTTGACCTAAAGTTCCAGTAGAAAGCTCTTTAAATAGTTCAATCGTTTCGTCAAGGGCGATCTTTTGATGGGGTTCTAAATCATCAACAGACCTAATAGTTTGCAATGAATAAACTTCCGAGACGGTAAAACAGTCTTGAATAAAATCTGTTTTAATACCAAAAACATAACAAAAATCTACTCCCAAAGTTAAGCAGGAGTCAATACTATTAGAAACTATGGCAGTAATGTTTTTAGTAATTCCTTCAACAGAAATGGGTAATTCCACAGTGCCTATAATGGATTGAGAGTAACCATCAGCCGTTTTCAATGATGTAACAGCATGGTGTCTTCTTAAGGGGAGATCGTATCGATCGATAAGATAAAAACCTTTCTTTCCCAACACAGATTGGGTAGCTCCTGAATCAAATAACGCGTTAATCGTATCGGTAAATATGTGAATTGATATATAAGGTCGACTATCCTGGCAAGGATGAGAAAAAGTAGCAGAAATTGTTTTAGAAGATTGGTAAAAATTTTTCACGGTCTTTAACCAAAGGGGCCAAGTTAAGGAGTCAGCCTGAAAGAAGCTTAATGGGGAAGAGGATTGGCTGAAACGTCCTCTCCTGTGCGCGCGTTTTTTGGATGGCATTTTGGGCATTGAGCAAAATATGTATCGGAATTTCCACAAATATAGCAGAATATTTTCCTTTCGGCACTACAAGTATGGTAACTGTGTCCTTGTCTATGACAGTTCCAACATAAAGTGGTAGTCTTTGCAAAGTTGTGATATCTTCTAGTTCCGGAAGAATTTCCACTAACACTAACTACATTCTTCTTAGCTTGAGCTTGTACTTTAACTGTACTTATTTCTGGTTTCTTAATAGAAATAGGACGGTACATTAAATCAGGTTCTAACTGTACAGATGGTCCAGCAGAAGGATTGCGGTATTTTAAATTTTGTATTTTTGTTTCTTCTAACCGTTTACATAAAGAAGTTAGTTGATCAATTGAAACTATAGTAGTTAAAGAAAGTTGAGTAGCGTAAAATGGTTGTAAGTTGCGAATAATATATTTCAGTTGTTCAGCTTCGGAAGGATGTTGAGTTAGTCTATCGAATAAATTTTGCATGGTGGCAATAAATATAGCTGGCTTTTCATTTTGACCCTGCTTACGTAATTTAATTTCTTCCCACAGAGCGTCATCGAAATCTGATGGTAAAAAATCAGATCGTAATTTATCAACCAATTGTTCCCAGGTATGTACGCGGTTTCTAATAGCCCTAAACCATACAAGACCTTGGCCAGTAAATAAATCTACAGCACTATCAAAAAGTTCTGGTTTCGTAACTTTACGAGCTACGCGCAATTCTTCAACTCGCTGTAAGAATGAGTTTACTCCAAAAGTAGTAGTATCTCCAGAAAATGATAAGTTCCATTTGCAAACCGGAACTGATTTAATATTATCTCGAGCTACTACACTACAACTAGGGTTAGCTTGGGATTGAGACATAATTTTCTCTAATTCTTTTTGTAGATGATTAACACGCATATCTAATTGAGATTTCTGCATTGGTTCAGGTGGTTCTTCAGATTGAAAGGGAGCGTGAATGGGTGGTTGAACATTTGTGTCTCCAGAAAATGAAACGCGACTACGAATTGTGGAATGGCCTAATGGGTGGCTATCATGATTTGAAGTATTTAAATTTTCTTGTTCAACTTCATTACTTGGTTTAAGATTGACAGTCATTTCACAATCATCAAATAGGTTTCCTACGGTATTTAACATGTCCATGCACTGTGCAACAGCGACAGAATGTTCGTCACCTAAGTCTTGTTCAGGTTGTAATCTATTTAAACGGCCAAATAAATGCGTTAAGCGAGTATTCAATCTATTTAAGTCTACCTCAGCAGCTTCCTCATAAAATTGTTTCACAATGTTTTCAAATTCATCTAACTTCTTCTTACAAACATCTAATTCTATCCGTACGTCATACTCTACGGGGGTGTAGGAATTAATTAGAGATGAATTAAGTTTCTCCAGAGTAAGTTTTGCCCTCAAAGTTTTTCGTTTTTGGTCTACCGACATATTCTCAGGATCTACATTACGAAATAATAACTCGTAAGCTAACTCGTCGCTTCTTAACGCATTAACATTCATTTTGAATATAAAAACCGGTTCTTTAAAATAAATTTATCTAGTACAAAATCTCGGGCCCCACGATCGGGCGCTAGTGTTACTCCTAATGTTACTGTATCTCTAGCTAAAGGGTAGAGGAGAATGTATTTACCACAGCTTAGCTCATCACGCGAGGGTGTAGGTAAGGAGATAAAATAAACTTTGGGCGCCAGTCAATAAATCATAAATTAATAATGTAACTAAAGGAATATGTATTTTATTATAAGATATCTAAAAAAATATTGAATACAAAAAAAGGAATAACAACCAGTTGTTTGTACCTAGTAATAATTAAAAATAAGGAAAGCAAGGTTGCGAAATGGCTAAATCAATCATTACCGATTTAATGACTACAAAAAAAACGAAACGTTACCTAGGGGTCGAAAGTACTTTCAAGCCGTTTAATACCGTCCGTATGCGTATCATAAAATAATATTGAATACATAAGCAAACGATAAATAATGTTCGCAAGATTGTCCTGTTTAAAACTGAAACCATGAAAATAAAGAGGCACGAAAGAACTGCTTCTTATCTTACAACCGAGTTGTACTGAATATGTAGATTTATAAATTAAATTGCTACCAAAACAAATTAAATGACCATTTGGTAATATAAAGATAGATTAGGTTTACATAATATACAAGTTATATACAGATTATATACAAAACTTAGCTAAAACCAGCTATTTGTCATAAATATGAATAATTCTTTGCAGTACACCCACAAATGAGGTTGTAAAACAAAATATGTACTAATTAAAGTTTATCTGACCTTAATTACAGATGCTTAGATCCAACAGATTACCAGACTTTCCAAAACTTGTTACAGGTAATATGTCCAGGTATTACTGGTAAATCCCCACAAATCCTTCCAATATTAGGATAAAGAATTCTTAAAATATACTTAAAATGCTAGTATACAGAATTTTGCCTAAAATAAAATGATAATATTTTAGTTAAAGAAAAGCAGACCTCATGGAGGAACATACCTGACATCCACAGGCAACTTTAAATGAACTGGATCACAAAATTTATGTATCAAATCCTTTCAACGAAGTAGATTAAAATATACCCAAAATTAACGAAGGTATAACTTATTAAATTACTTAATAAAGTCTCTCGATGACCTTTAATTTTTCGGAAAACAATTCCATAGAAAAATGGCTGGACAACATGAACAGATCGGTATCAAAACCTCTCCAAAAATGAATAATTGAAGTAGGGACAAGGCCAAGAAGACACGCTTGTGCTCATGACAAGAGATTACAAGAAGTTTCAAAATAACCACAGAATAGGAACTTAACCAATAGGATCTGTGACAAAACCATAGAAATCTTGAAAGGTAACTTGTAATATTCCCAACCAGGAATTCAAAATAAAATGTCAAAATCAAAATATTCAACTATACTAATATATGTACAAGGAAAACTAAAGAATTAACGTAAATAATCTTTAAACGTTACAGGGTTGTAAACTCACCTAGTCGCTGTCGGCTTGTAAAACCTTAGAAGACGGATCTTCGAATTGTTTAATTATTCCAGAAAATTCGGTTTTATACTGGAAGATGCGAGACCGCGCGCACTCGATCCCCTACACTAAAGTCGGCCGGTAGGGGAAGGGGCCAGCGCTCGCTGCTTCGCGGTCGGAGCGAGGTCAAGCGTCAACAATACATATAAACTTAAATATTTACATTGCAACAATGAATTAAACTAAATATCTTATTTAACAATTTAAAATAAATTATTACGGTCTTAAATAAAATATAATTAATAATTTTAAGAAAATTTACTTCGTTACACCCCCCTCTTTCTTCGGTTAGAAAAGGATTTATCCTTTTCTAAAATTCCTGGGGCGATTCCAGAAGATCACACTGGACTCCTCTGCTGACGGCTGATCCAGTTGACATTGGACAGGTACATGCCCTGGACATGATGCCTCTCACAGCGGGAGCAGAATAGAATAGGGGTATAACGACATTGTTGGCGACGATGCCCGACCTTTCCACATCTCCAACAGAGATTGGACTTCCATACTGGTATCTTCCTTAAATTTCCTGGGAACGTAACAGCGGTACCGGATATATCTGGGAATACGGTGATGTCTATTGCTTTTAAATTTTTATGTTTTGGATCGGTTTCGGAGTGAGTTTCTTCTGCGGTCGTGTCGTCTGGAAATTCGTTGGAGTGAAGCTCCATCGGAGGGTCATCCTCTTTGAAGGCGGCCTCTAATTCTCGGAGTAGTTCGGCGGTGGTTAGTTTCATCTCGTAACCAGGAATGTTGTTGGTTTGCGAAAAGCTGGTGAACTGTCCTCACATTGTTGGAGGAACTGAATTTATAATGGTTTGTACGGTGGTAGGGATAGTTTATGGAGGGAGAGGATGGACTCGGACAACGGTAGCGGTAATTTGCGTTTTGGTAGCCTGGTGGTCGGAGTTTTTGGGCGTCTTGGCGGAGGTCGTCGGGCCAGTCTCGGAAGGGTACATGGAGGAATTTGCGGATACGTGAGTCTAGGTCTTCGGGAGCGGTATCATGTAGGATGGTGAGTTTCGGGGTCGGCGGTAAGTTTTTCAAGGAAAAATATTCGTCCAAGTGTGAAAGTTGGATGATGTCGGACGGTTGAAACTCGGAGGGAGGAGAAGGTAGGATTAGGGTCGGTCGGGTGCGTTTGCGGACGGTAGGGTCGGGTATTTGAGTGGACGGGCCGGCGAGTTCCTGTCTCGGCGGCGCGGTGGATGCTCGACGAGCCGAGTTCCTGCGCCGCTCATCTGGGACCTTAATTTGGCCACCAACACCTTCACCGTGGTCATCCTAGGGCCCCCTTTTTCGCGGAATGGCTTCTGCCGGGGGATGCTTCATGGTAATTTTACCCATTCTGAAACAGACTTTTTATAATAATCTCTACACTACCCATATCCTGTTGCCAGGCCCCAGAAGCGCAATGCTTGTGCGGGGGGGGGAAGGGGCTATTATTATTAAGCTGGCCCGCTTGCGTCTGCAGCCGACTTAGAGATAATAATAATAATAATAATAATCTTTACACTACCCATAACCTGTTGCCAGGCCCCATAAGCGCAATGCTTGTGCGGGAGGGAGGAAGGGGCTATTATTATTAAGCGGGCCCGTTTGGGTCTGCAGCCGACTTAAGAGATGTAATAGCACAACTCTCATATTCATGTTACAGCCAAGGAAAACTGCAGAAAACCTTGGCCAGAAGTTGCCGGCACCGGGAATCGAAACCCGGCCCGCTGAGTAGGAGCCTAGCATGCTAGTCGCTCGACTACCGGGGCTATTAATGCATCGCGGGTTTTAGATCCTTAATATGCATTCCCGGGACTGTTTTCCCGTTGTCATCTTTAGTTTGGGGTGAAATGACTTTTATAACGGTGTACGGTCCGGAATATTTCGGTGCAAGTTTAGCGGCAAACCCTGGGCGGCGGATGACAGATGATGTTCCTTCTTCAACACTCGGTCTCCTAGGTGGCATCTCCATTCTCGTCGGCGAAGGTTGTAATGACGTTGTTGGGTGGAGAAGGCTTTGCCTAGGTTAATTCGGACTAATCGGAACACATCTTGTAAATTACGCAACCGGTTCTGGTGCGTCTCGGGAATGGTGTTGGTGTCGGGATCGGTGGGTGCCATCTCTCTACCGAAGTTTAAGAATGCGGGAGAGAAACCGGAGGACTCGTGTACGGCGCTATTCAAAGCCAACACGAACTCTGGGAGATTTTGATCCCATTTCCTCTGGTTGTTTTCACAGTACATCGAGATAAAAAAAGGCTCTTGGGTCTGTTTGGGTAATAATAAATAAATAAATAAATAAATAATGGTTTTAATAGTCTTGTTGGTACGCTCCACGGGATTAGCTTGCGGGGTATACGGTGGGGTAAATCGGTGATTAATCCCGAAGTCACGTAGAAGCTGACTGAAGGTTCGGCCGTTGTACTGTATGCCATTGTCGGTAATTACGGTGCGGAGGGTTCCAAAACGGGTTAGGACCTCTTCAAACAGTGCCTTGCTCACAGCTTGAGCGGAAGCTTTTCGGATAGCTCGGCATTGTACCCATTTGGTCCTGGAAGAGGACTATGTAACAGTTGCCTTTTGAGGATCTCGGTAGTGGACCCAGCAAATCTGTGCTGACGGTATGCCAAGGCTGCATCTGACCTGGTGTTTGCTGTTGAGAGGTCTTAAACCTCTGGCACTGCAAGCAGCTGCGGACGTGTTTCGCTATTTCTCGATACATTCCAGGCCAGTAGTACAGATTTGCGACACGACCTATAGTCTTGGTGATCCCCAGGTGTCCAGCGGTGGGGTGATCGTGGTTCTCCTCCAGAACTCGCTGTCGCAACGGTTTCGGGACGCACATCTTCCAAGTATCGTGGAATTCATCGTCTTTAAGATTGTTGTCAATGAAGTGACGATACAGCTTTCCCTCTCTAGCGGCATAGTCGAGGAAGTCGGTTGGATGCTGGGTCACTTCTTCAAGCTTCTTCCGTTACCATGCGCACTCTGGTAAGTCCATCACACATACTTCTTCATGTGGGTCGGTAGGAGGTAGTGAATCCCTGGACAGTGCATCGGCTACTCGGTTAAGTACTCCCTTCCTGTATTTAATATCAAAGTCGTACTGCTGAAGAAAAACGCTCCAGCGTGCTAATCTTCCAGACGGACTTTTGATTGAATGAATCCACTGGAGTGACTGATAATCGGATATTACGGTGAAGTGGTAGCCTTCTAGGTAGGAGCGCATCTTCTCTATACCCCATACGACGGCTAAACACTCCTTTTCAGTCACTGAATAATTCTTTTCAGCGGGATTCAGGGTACGACTCGCCTAGGCAATAATTCGGTCTCCGCTACTGGTGTTCTGGGTAAGGGCGGCACCTAATCCATGTGCAGAGTCGTCACACTGTAGGACAAACGGTCCAGAGAAATCTGGGCAAGCTAATACGGGAGCTTCGGTGAGACAGGTTTTCAATTTTTGGAACGCCTCCTCCTGTGGTGCTGTCCACGTCCAACGTAGTTGTTTTCGGAGCAGCTGTGTGAGCTACTATTTCGGAAAACGATGGTACGAAACGACGGTACCTGGAGGCTACTCCTAGAAAACGTCTCAAAACACGGATGCTGGTAGGGGCGGGAATACTCCTGATGGCTTCTACTTTATCAGGGTCGGTATGTATACCCTCCTTACTGACAACGTGTCCCAAATATTTCAGAGATGTCCTGCAGAACTGGCACTTCTCGGGGTTCAACTTCAAGTTAAGCTCTCGGAGACGGCGAAAAACTTCGGTGAGGTTGTCCAGGTGTTCTTCGAACGTCCTCCCTAGCACAATGATGTCATCCAAGTATGCGAACGCCGTAGGTTCCATCTCCGGACCAATCACCACGTCCAGAGCCTTTGGAAGGTTGCCGGGGCGGAGTGCAACCCGAAGGGCATAACTCGGAACTAGTACAATCCTCTACCTCCAACGGTAAAGGCGGTGATAGGCTTACTTTCGGGAGTTAGCGGGATCTACCAATAGCCTTGTTTTAAATCAATGCTGGAGATATAACGGGCCTGTCGTAGCTTATCCAGGATGGCGATGATATACGGTAATGGATAAGCGTCCTTCGGGGATACGTCATTCACCTTCCGAAAGTCGATACAGAAACACGGCTTCCCATCCTTCTTCTGTACCATGACGATGGGCGAACTCCACGGGCTGTTGGAGGGTTCGATTATACCCTCTTGGGGCATGCGGTCCACTTCGGCATTCACCAGTTCTTGCATCCTCGGGTTCTGGTGTCGGTAGCGCTGCTTAATCGGGGTGTTGTTGATCAAACGGATACGGTGTGCCACAGTCTGAGTGGTACCTTAAATTCGTTCAAACAACGGTAATTCCCTTCTCAGGAATTGATTGGGACGGCGTTGTTCGGTGGGTGACAATTCGGACAAGGTTGGGGAGCTGTCCTGGATGAAACCTACGGACATAGGCGAATCTTTCGGAATGGATGCAATCTGGTTCTCTAGGAATACGTTTCCAGTCTTTAAATTTATGTGGAAATTCATGCTCTGGAGGAAATCCATGCCTAGCAACAAGTCGGTGGCCATGTGGGACACAATTAGATAAGTGAGTCCTGGTATGGCCTTTTATGGACAGGGGTACTGGATATGCGACGGTGATTGTTACTGGACGTCCGTCCAGAACGGTAGCTTGCTGGGTGACGGGTTGTTGCTTCCGGATTCCTAGAGATCTGCAGATTCTTAACACGCTCGGGCCCATATATGAGAGAACTGCACCGGTGTCTATGAGCGCTGAGAATTTCGTGTCTCCAATAATAACTGGTAAGAAGGGACGGTTATCGTGGAGTCGGGAGGCGGTAACCAACGGGAGCAGTTCAGGCCTCCTGGCTGAGGAGCTCCGTTCTCGTTTCCCGATGCTCGGCAGTTGCACTCCCGGGAAAGAACGCCTCTTCTCCCGCAGCAAGAGCAGAACAGGACAGACTGGTTGCGGCACTGTTGACGGTAGTGTCCTGTCTGTCCAAACCTCCAGCAGATGGGGAATGTCTCGGGAGTAGTAGGTCGGACTGCTGGTCGGCGTTGGCTTTCCTGGTTATTACTGGAACGGTTTCCAGGCCGGTAGTTAACTGCGGGTGGAGGTAGCGGGTCTCTTCTGTTCAGAGGTGGCCTTCCTCTGCTTACTTCCACTCTAGAAACGGTTGCGTAGGTTGCGGTCTTCGGGGGTAAGCTTCCTCTCTAGATGGTGGTCTTCGGGGATTAGAGCTAGAGCGGTACGGTTCTTCTGGTTGCGCCGGGGGCGGATTTCTTGGGGCCGAAAAGAAACGTCTCGGTTCTTCTGAGACCGGTGTGGGGTGCAAGGGTCTAGGTACCGGAGTCTCGTGTTGAATATCTTCATATTCTTTCGCGGCGGCTAGTAACTGAGCTACGGAGGTAAAAGTGGACGGTGTATGAAAAGACGGTACTCCGGGAGCATATTACGGTGCAACCAGTATAACTCCTGTTGAGGGGACATACCTCCATGTCTCCGGATCATTGTTTGAAGGTCGGTCACATACTCCATGGCAGGTTCTCTTCTCCGCTGGTGTCGCTGACTGATCTGGGCTTCTAACTCAATTAGACAGCCACTAGGGAGGTAAAAAGCTCGGAAGTCGCGGAGGAAATCATTCCAGCATCTCCAGAACTGGCAGTTATTCCGGTGCCATGCGAGAGCCATTCCCGTGAGTAAATCCGGTAGCACGGGCAACAAAGATTCGGAGGATAGATTATGACGGTATCGTACCTCTTCGAGTCTTTCTAAGAAAGTTACTGGTACGGTGTGGCCATTGACATGGATGTTCCAGTCGCTTGTCCTCAGGAAGTCGGTTCTTGGAACTGGTGCGGTTACAGGGACGGGATAGGTTGCAGGATAACTTGGAACGGGTGCTGGTAGCACATATGGATTGCTTCCGGGATAGATATAGGTATTTGTTGGCTGATACGGCGGTAAGGTAATTGTTGGGTGAGCTAAATATGAGTTAGTGATGGGAAGGGGGTTTGATAAGCCGGGGTGATTAATGGAGTATATCGAGGTCGGTAGCGAAATGATCGGGGCTGGAGTTTGACGGCTGGTTAGAGTCACGGAGGTGGTGGTTGCGGTGGACACCGTGAGCAGCGGTACTGATCGGTGAAGCGGGGTGTAGGACGTAGTTGTAGCTATTTGTGTCGGTAGGAGGTGATAGGGGTCGGAGAAGGGTGGGGGAAGATCCCTGGGAGATGCTACACCTATTCGGATAAAATTTACTAGGCGGCGTCGTAGCTCGGAGACGGTGCCTTCGGAAGATAAATTAAATCGTTGTAGTTCATAAGTTGGTCTTTCTTCAACTTGTAGATCCATCCTACCCTCATATCGGCTACTTCTAGACCGATAGCTGTCTCTTCGATTTCGTCAGGGGAAACTTCGGGAGTCCTCTGGTTTTGATCGCGGTCATATATTCTGTCCTCGTCGTCCGAATGCATCGTGGGCATTTTGATTGTTGATAGGTTACTCGTGTGTCTGTAAATAAATAAAGCAGAACACAAAAAAGAAGGTCCCTGCTCGGGCGCCAATTTTGTGACACTACTTCGGTTTTCCGGTGCTTTTTAATATCTTCGGTGATACTCGGGCGCCAGATTTGATAGTGGAGTTTACTCTCCAGCGGCTTCGTTCCTGTTACGGGAGTCGGAGAAACAAAGACCTAGGTAACTTCAGTGAAGAAAACACAGGGTATGCTAATAAACAAATGAAATACAAAAATAAGTACTTAGTTTATTAAACACAAAATATAGGAGTCGTAATTATGTAGAGATTCGGTAACCTAAAAGATGCAACTTAAATAAAACAGTCGGCGGTGCATACGCTTGCGAACAAAATAAAATAAACTGGTATTAAAATATAATAAACGGTAGGTCAATATAATAGACGGTAGAATATTATAATAAACGGTAGCGACGGTAACGGTATCGACGGAGAGATTTACACCCTTTCAAGACTTGCAAAATGCCTCCTATATGATCGGTAAAAGCAAAACTAACTAAGGGACGTTGGTTCAGATATTCCGGACCTGGGTATCGTGACCACAGCACCGCTTGAAGTCAAGATCGCCAGGAGACAAAATATCTCGGACCTGGGGCTTGTAATTTCTCTCTGATTCCGTCTAAGGAGAAATGTACAAGACCTTTCGGAAGGTGCAAAACTCTAAAGGGGATTGCTAACACTACCGTCTCGAAAATCAAGTCCACAGCCCCGCTTGAAGAAATGATCGTCAAGAGTAGTAATGAGAGCACCAGGGTCTCGTGATTCTACCGTGACACCGTCTAAAGCAGAACGCACAAGCTCCTACACGGAAAGCAAAGTTAAAACGGGATAACTAACGGGGATGCTAATATGAGAGCCTCGGATACCACGGCCACAGCCCCGCTTGAAGACGTGGTTGCCAAGAGTCACAATACCAGCACTAGGTCCTATAATATTACTTCAACACCGTCTGAGGTAAAACAAATAGCACCACTAAATCGGTATAAACTAAACACGCAGGGTAACTAAACTGAACTCACCCTAAATTGAACACGGTACACACCCTAAACGGCACTTTACAAAATTCGGAGGGTTGTAAACTCACCTAGTCGCTGTCGGCTTGTAAAACCTTACAAGACGGAACTTCGAATTGTCTAATTATTCCAGAAAATTCGGTTTTATACTGGAAGATGCGAGACCGCGCGTGCTCGATCCCCTACACTAAAGTCGGCCGGTACGGGAAGGGGCCAGCGCTCGCTTCTTCGCGGTCGGAGCGAGGTCCAGCGTCAACAATACATATAAACTTAAATATTTACATTGCAACAATGAATTAAACTAAATATCTTATTTAACAATTTAAAATAAATTATTACGGTCTTAAATAAAATATAATTAATAATTTTAAGAAAATTTACGGAACTTTGTTACAGCATATAGTTTTATTTTTAGCGATTGTCAGCTTTTGCTGAGTTGCCCAGGTCTCCAGTTTTCGCATTGAGATTTGTGTTTTTGCCTCTATCTCTCTTCTGCTATTTGCTGTTATTATTATAGCTACGTCATCTGCAAATGCAATCATGTTCTCCTGGTCCTGTTGCTCTAGCAGTGGGTCCATTGCCCAGTTCCAAAGTATTGTCCCTAGGACCGACCCTGTCTATGGTTGCGGGCTACTACAGGTTATCAAACGCTCCGCTTATATCCACTAGTACAGCCATAACGTATTTGTATTCGGTGTTCTCTACTATACTTGTAAGCTTGTTGATCGCTTGCTCAGTACATTTCCCCTTTCTGATGCCGTACTGATTTTCGTGATTTAGTCTTTCTTCTGTTGTATGGTTGATTATACAGTGAGCACCAAACATATGGAACATACCAAATAAAACCGAAATGAATGTTTTTTTCTAAAAATCCCGAAACACGTCAATTTTCTTTTTTAAAAATACACATTGGAATGTCAAAATAATTTTCCGGCCTTCATTTGTTTGTAAGTGATGACGTCATCAGTATTTTTTTAAATGTCAACCCCCATTTTTTTGCGCGTTTTTGATACATCTTTTAATTACTTAAATGACAGTATAAAAATGTTGATACCTTACATAAGAAAATTTTCGAGAAATAAATTATTTAATGTTTAATAAACACATTCTTAACAAATGTTTTAAACATGGTTTAATGGTATTAGTATTGATAAAAGAGAATCAAAGGTACCAAGAAACAAATGCCCGTAAGCTAAACAAATGCCCAATTGTCAAATATTCAGAAATGTTAATTGTCGTTTACTTGTAATAATTAACATCAGCTTCATAAATCTGATATGGTTCATTTAACAATTACAAGTAAACGACAATTAACATTTCTGAATATTAGACAACTTGTGGACACTTATTTAGATTACGGGCATTTGTTTCTTGGTACCTTTGATTCTCTTTTATCAATACTAATACCATTAAACCATGTTTAACATTTGTTAAGAATGTGTTTATTAAACATTAAATAATTTATTTCTCGAAAATTTTCTTATGTAAGGTATCAACATTTTTATACTGTCATTTAAGCAATTGAAAGATGAATCAAAAACGCGAAAAAAAATGGGGGTTGACATTTAAAAAAATACTGATGACGTCATCACTTACAAACAAATGAAGGCCGGAAAATTATTTTGACATTCCAATGTATATTTTTAAAAAAGAAATTTAACGTGTTTCGGGATTTTTAGAAAACTACATTCATTTCGGTTTTATTTGTTATGTTCCATATGTTTGGTGCTCACTGTATGTTTCTTTATTAATCTTTCAAACAATTTTCCCATTTCACACAGCAGGGTAATCGGCCGCCACGCCTTTGATCTGCTGGGTCCTTATCCCTTCCTTTTAGAATTGTTACTAATTTTCCCCTTTTCCAGCACTCTGGGAAGTATCCTAGTAAGAGACAATCATTATAAATCCTTGCTAGAAAGTCTGCTATTTCGTGAATTATTATGCCGTGTATTCGATCTAGTCCTGGGGCTTTTTTCTCTTTGATTTCTGCAGCCGCCTCTATAACATCTTTTTCCATTATTTGGGTGTCTATTGTTTGGTCCCCGTTTGCTTCCACTGCCTAGTTTCCGTGTGTTCTTCGTTTTCCCCTTCTCTTTCGTCCTTCCTTGGGGAATATTTTTGTTAGTGTGTGTTCAAGGGTTTCTTCTATTCCTTTGGTGTACTCTTCTCCCTTTCTTAAGGTGGTCCTAAACCTTCTTGTTTTAATTTTCTCTGCCGCCATCTTGTAAGTTGTTCCCCAGAGATTCTTGCTTAAGTCCTCTTCAACGAATTTATTCCAGTTTTTAGTTCTTGTCTTCTTGATTTTCGCCCGGTATCTTTCTTTTCTTTCTTGAAAGATTTCCTGATGTTGCCTTCTGTCTTCCGCGGTTCTTGCCTTTTGCATTTTTCGTCTTGCTTTCAGAGTTTCCTTTCTTGCATTGTCGATGTCTTCATTCCAACACAATGGTTTTCCGGTGAATCTTTTCCTTCTCTGCAGGGTGTTGTTGCATGTTCTCTGTATTTCTTCTGTTAACTTTTTTATCCTATCATCTATGTTTTGGGTCGTAGGTTGCCACAGGTTTCTTTCCAGCTCTCTTATTAAGTTTCCCGCCTTTGTTTTGAGCTGTTCTCGGTCAATATTTGTGAGGTTATATCTCTTTTCCACCTCTTCTTCCTGTGGGTTTTGGCCTGTCCTTGTATATTCAAAAGTTATCAAGTTGTGGTCACTTATTGTATCATTTTCCCTGACGCGCCATTCTTTTATTCTGTTCTGGATGTTGCTGGTTGTGATGGTCAGGTCAACGTTGCTTTTGCCGTTGGCCTAGTGAAAGGTTGGCTGTTGATTTGGACTGTTGTGTATTTCGAGGTTATTTGCCAGTACATAGTCTATTACCTTGTCTCCTCTGTCGTTTGCGTTGTCGTCATGCCAAAGTGGGTTCTTGGCATTGAAATCCCCACCTATGATAAATTTGTTGCAGTTTCTTGTGGCATCTTCTAGTTTCTGTATGTATCTTTCGATGTCGTCACTTGGGGACAGTAGATGCTTATTATTTTTGTTTCTTCCCTTTTTGATATGATTGTGGCCACGCTCATGTGTGTGTCAGTCTGGTTGGCATTCTCTAGTATATCCATTTCGTCGTTTGCTATAATAATTGCCCCTCTTGTGGCTATGCATCTTGCTCTGCCCAGGCCCGGTATTTGTTGGTTTTTGATCTTGTTGTTATAGTAGTTATAAGGTTCCTGAACAATGTCTAATGAGAGCTTTTCTATTATTGCATTAATTTCTGGTGTCGCTGCCAAGGTACTTAAACATAGTTAGGTATGCTACTTCGGCGGTTTCCCATAAGCGCTGTGTTAATGTTACCGTGACGTCACAAGTAGAAGCGGCGGTCACCGCTGCAATGGATCTAGTGGTATATTGCCACTATAATATTTATAAACTCATAAAGTAATGCTTCCATCATCCTATATCTTGCTCTAAACGAAATCATGGTCTATGTATTATATGTTTCAGTACCTACATTGTTTTCATACATATTTTTATGTAGAAAATAAACAATAAATTTGCGAAAATCACCAATTAGGCATACAATATTTGTAATATATTATTTTGTGTAGAGTAGGTACATAAGTTTCCTGTGAGTAATTACATTAATGTAAAAAACAACAACAAATTTTGGTTATGCGTAAATATATTGACACAAGAAGCAAAGAAAATTAGTACCTATTAAGAATATGGGTGGCGGTAAAAAGAGCCCGGGAAAAAAGCCCCTGAAATATAAGCCCGGTAGAAAAAGCTTCTGGAAGAAAAAGCTCCGGTAAAAAAAGCCCCGGTAAAGAAAGCCCCTGGAAGAAAAACCCCTAGGTCTCAACTTTGATATCGAGGGGGAAGTTTAAAACCACCATGAAGTAATTTTATAATTCACACGATTCTAAACCAACATTTATTTATTTTACTATATCATACATACCTATTTACTTATATAAATTTATTCAAAATAAAAATCGGTGCATTAAATAAAACAATTTATTAATAAAATTACCGAAAAATTACAGGTAGGTAAATAAATATCTATTGTTCACGAAACCTTGTTATGCCCCAATAGTTTTAACAAACTTTCAAAAAAAATTTCAGGGGGCTTTTTCTTCCGGGGTTTTTTTCCTAGGGCTTTTTCTTCCGGTGCTTTTTTTCCTAGGGCTTTTTTTCCGGGGATTTTTTTTTCGGGGCGTTTTTTTCCGGGGCTTTTTTTCCCGGGGCTTTTTTTCCCGGGCTTTTTTTACCTAGATTCATTCGCCAAAGAATATTTATACGAATAAACTTTTTGAATAGTAAAAGGGAAGAAGAAAAGCGCCAGTTATACAAACGAAAACGGGAGAGGGATGACTGTAAACTGTCAAAAAAAATGAGAAAGACCACTACATAATCTCAAGTATTGCTCGGAATGCCCACCAATCAACTGTTTTTTTAAGTCTTTTTGTAATCAATGTTAATTTAATATTATATTCTTGAATCTAGGTAAAAAAGCCCCGGGAAAAAAAGGCCCGAAAAAAAGCCCCGGAAAAAGAAGTCCTAGGAAAAAAAAGCACCGGAAGAAAAAACTCTAGAAAAAAAACCTCCCATTTACGTTTGTATAATTGGCGCTTTTCTTCTTCCCTTTTACTATTCAAAAAGTTTATTCGTATAAATATTCTTTGGCGAATATACACTGCTATAATATCCTCATGAATCGCTGTTTTATTTTTAAACTTTTTCAATAGTTTACTGGTAATTCCTTTGCGATGGTTTACTCCTTTACCAAAATACTTGTTAAAGAATTCTTCCAATATCCAGTGACATAAAAATACGAACATCCGTTCAACATACTTTGCAAGGCGTTAAATATAATATGGTAAAATATGTAAACTATAATAAAATGCTTATAATAAATATAAAAAACTTTAAACTATAATAAAGGGGTAAAGAATTTTGCGAACTACGATATACGGAATAGCAGTCAAACGCGTACTTTCGCTGTAATCCTGTTAGCTTGTCTACTTGTGACGTGCTACACCCTCTCCCGCGAGGGGCATCTAGGAACTGAATTGTGCGTTAGGAGCATACCTAATTATGTTTAAGTACCTTGGTCGCTGCTTTACAATTTTGCAAATTTACTTGGCCTATCCTTAGTCGTTTTTCGTTATTGTCCATAATCGGTATTGTCGATGGTTGTATTAATTTTCTTCTTAAATTGCGGGCAGTTTCTACTCCCTGCTGAATGTCTCGCATCTTCTACTCTGGCTTTTGCTCTAACGCAATTCACACATTTGTAATAGTCTCCCTCTTTCAGCTGGCACTTTCCCCTGTCGTGCTTTTCTCCGCAGTATCCGCATATTTCTTCATCTTTGCAGTCTTTTGAGAGGTGCCCAAATCTTTGGCACTTGAAGCACCTCTTTACGCTGACGTAGTCCTTGATGTTTAGCCTTAGCGTATCAATGTATATCTTTCCGCTTTTGATTATTGTTTCTCTTGCCATTGGCGTCGTTTCTATTACCCAGTTTACTGTACTCAGGTGCCATTTCCCAAACTTGAAGATCGAAGTACATTAATGAATTCGAACTTGGTGTCCTAGGAGAAAATCTTAAAAGTAATCTTGATTATAAAATTCAGAAAAATGATATTCATAATATTGCTATTGAATCAGAAATTATAATTAGTAAATCGAATTTGGATAATCAACAGAAAACCTTTCTTAAGAGTAAAATTTCTATGTCTTTGAGTCAGTTTAAGAATAATGATAGTGATTTTAAGAAAAAGAAAAATCTTTCTAATATAAACCATTCCTTAACTCAAAAGTTCAAACAAGATAATTTAACGTTAATTAAAGCAGACAAAGGTAATTGTAATATTATTGTTAATAAAATTGAATATGTAAACTCGGTTAATAATTTTATTGATGAACAAAATTTTACTTTATTGAGAAAGATTCCTGTTGAGAAATCTCAGAAGTGTTTGAAAAATGTTATCAAAAAATTTGATGATGTCATTAGCGATCTAATTGTTCCTAAATTATTAATTGTTACTAATCCCCAGTCTCCTCTTTTGTATTGCCTTCCTAAGATTCATAAAACTGATTCTAGAGTTTTTAGTAACATTCCTCTTAGACCGGCTGTTTCTCAATTTAATTCCCCAACCAGTAAACTGGCTAAATGGTTAAACAAACTCTTTAGATCTACTACCAATTGGTCTTCTAAGTATGGTATTAAAAATTCTATGGATCTTGTTAATAAAATTAAAGATATCAATATTCCTAACAATTCTTTTTTGATCAGTTTTGATATTGTTAATTTATTCCCTAGCGTCCCTTCTAATGAGTGTTTACCTTTGATTAAAAATATTTTGATTAACCTTAATTTAGAGACTGAATTCATTGATATGTACAGTCAGCGACTAATGTTTTCACCAGTCTTGTACCACTGTAACCCGCTTTACTGAGAAATGTAACACATTTCTATATTTAATTTCATCTTGTTAACAGTGTTATCAACATACCTATATAAAACAATATATAGCTACATATGTTTCGGCAAAATCAAACATTAATTGCCATCCTCAGGCTATAATAAAAAGAAAGTACCAACAAAGTTAATTAAATTTAAAATTATAATATCACTTATAGGTTAAACTTACCGGTAAAATTAAAAAGTAAATATTACATGGAATATCAAAAAGTTTAATAAAAATACAACATCAACAAATAAAGCCGTCCAAAAGCTAGCATATTGACTTAAATTTGAAGAATAAAAAGCCAAAAAACATGGCTTTGATCAAAGATTTAAAAATTCAAAATAAAGTAAATGTCAAGAGGTTACCATATTCAAAATCAGACGAAAATTAAACAGCATAGCCAAAGCATAAGTGAAAAATAACTAACAGTTACAAATTGGATATTATAACGGGACATTCAAAAATGATATCATTAACAATATTATATTTAACATCAGTATTATGTTTGTGAATTTCCAATTGTTCTAATAGAACAAGTTTGTTAAAATTCGATTCCTGAGTGCAAAATCGAATAGTTAGTAATTCATTGATATGTACATGGAGTGTCTTGATATTTGTCTCCAACAGAATTTCTTTAAATTTGATAATAAATTTTATACACAAAATGAAGGTTTAAGTATGGGTAATTCTTTGTGTCCTCTTTTCAGCGAAGTCTTTCTTGACAATATTGAGCGTAACTTTATTTCTATGAATGCCATTTTTAAGAGTAATATTATCCTTTGGTACAGATATGTAGATGATGTTTTTTGTCTGTTTAATGGTGATGAACAAGTTCTCAATGATTTCGTTGCTTTTATTAATGGTATTCATGATAATATTAAGTTTACTTTTGAAAAAGCCACTCCTCTAGGTTTACCTTACTTAGACCTGAATATTAAAATTTATAATAACCATTTCTCATTTAGTATATTGCTATGATATAAGCTTGGGTAGATGAGTATTAGAATAAATACATCAGAAAAGGATACTTTTTACGAATATTTAATTACCAGTAATTGCGGTGACAAATTTTATTTCATTTTTAATCATAGCTCATGTCTTCCGATTATCTCAGGGTTGTCTTATTTAGACAAACCTCAAACGTGTTTTGATTACGTTTAACTTTTTAAAGATGTGGTAAAGTTTATATCACTTTTTCTTATGACCATATAAAGCTGCCTAAAAAGGAAAGACAAATAAGTGTGTATAATTTGTAATAATTGTTTTAATCTGTATAATTGTATAAGTAAGTTTAGTGCCTTACGTTTTACTTTTAGTTGTTTAACGATAGTCGATAATAAAATTTGTACAGTCTATCAAGTCCATGGGATTGGGGTTCAAAAGGGGATATAGCTAGTTGTAAAAGGGGGTTTCTAAATAAACTGTGGGGTTGTGTTAAAAACTTTCGATTCGTCTAAAACAAAAAAGACCATTAAAATTGAAGATGACAGTGATTTTGGGTGAAATTTGTATTTAACAAGAAAAGTGGTACCAGAGCTAAATACATGGAAGGATGGAGAATTTTATGCTGAACAACATGCAATTATTGGAAATTGGGCATGAAGTTTAAGTGAAAAGAAATTTAAGTATAAAATAATGAAATTGACATCATTTTTTTTGAAAGATGGACAAATTACATATCAAAATGTGAGGAATTTTACAAGGAATACAATGCTAGATTTGGAAGGAACATGCAAGATTAAATAAGGAAGATAAAGGCAATAAAAGGATTTTATAAATTGAGATAAAACAATTGAATTATGGAATTATTAACAAAGTTACGAGTGTGACGTCATATTGTCTGATATCACCTTGGAAACCAAGCAAAATTATGAACAAATGCAGCTCACCTATAAATGGAAAGTCAGACAGAAGAAAATCAGTCGAAAATTAGCAAACGTCGACTCCACACCAGTTAAAATCTGGAAGTTTAAGAAAGTAAGGTTGTGTGTGCGCCATTTTGATGTGTTTGTTTACGTTTTGGATCTGAAGACTCTGAAGTTTGATTTGGTAATAGTTCAAGGATAAAACATATACAGGAGAAGGTTAAAAGGTTTTTCCAACAAGATAAGTGACGAATTTTGAACATATTATTTAAAGGGGATTTCATTGGGGTGGTTAAAAGACATTTAAGCAAGGGCTTGATAGAGTTTTTATTTTTGTTGTTTGTTTGTTTTAATTTTAATTTAGTAAGTAAATTTTTTTGTGTGTCTGTTTCGTTTTGGTGGAATGTTTTTGTTATATTTGAATTGTTAGTGTTTAAAATTAAATTTCATTGTTTCTCTGGCAATTTTGAAATTTACGAGTTGTTTGATTTCCTGGAGGCTGCAATTGGGCAGCTTTGTAAAAGAAATTTTATTTTGTGTTATTATCCCAGCTATTTAGTGGAGCCACGTTTTGAGAAGTGTCGAGGAAGGTACCCTGAGATAAGAGTAAGTTTTGTGCGTCGACTGAGCTGAATTTTTTTTAAATTATAAAATTTTGTAAGGTGCATTTATTTTATGCTCATTTCGTGGGGCTTTATAGATAAATACAGTGCATTTATTGGCGCCCAACGTGGGGCTTTATAGATAAATACAGTGCATTTATTGTCGCCAACAACGTGGGGCCTCGATTTAGCTGGGGTAGAGTTAATTATTAAATAGAAATGGCAGATAACAGGGAAAAGAGATTGACTAGGCAAACGAGTAAAGATAGGAATAAGGGGGATACTGGACAGGAAGAAGTAGAACAATTAGCAATGATAGGATTTACAGTGGAAGGTACGACTGTAGAAGTAGGAAACGTTGAGGAGGTAGAACAAGGATCAGTAGGGGTTAAAGAAGTCAGTAAAGAAACTACGACAGAGGGGAGAGAGAAAAGGCTAGAAATGGACTTACATATGTTATATGAAATGATAAGTAGGGATAATCAAGAACTTAAAAAGGAAATTAGACAGGAATTAAGATTAGAAGGTGAGAAGAGGGATAAACATGAAAAGGAAAGGTGGGAAAATTTTGAGCATAGGATAAAAATAAATAATCAGGTCATGGGTGAAAAATTGGAACAGGTTAATACAATATTAAGTGAAAGGGTTACAACGGTAGAAGAGGGTATACAAGAATGTAGTTCAGAAATTGGAAGGATAAATAAGAAATGTGAGATGGCGCAAGAAGAAAGGGAACAAATAAGAGTATCAATAGGAAAAGAATGGGAAACCATTAGAGGACAAACTTTTGACAGAATAGGGGTAGGATTGAATCACATACATAAAGATGTGGAGAATAAATTTGATGAATGTTATCAACAGTTCAAACAAAAGTATGATCAAGTGGCAGAGAACGTGGGTAGAGGTAATATGATAAATGAAGGGGGTACAGGGGGAAATAATTGGATTAATGTAGGGTCAATAGAAAGGGAAGTGCCAAAATTTAGTGGGGATAAGGATGATCAGCCAAAGGCATTTATTTCAGAATTAGAGAATTATTTAAATAGGGTTAAAAGAATGATGGGATATCATTATGAAAATACAATAGAAATGGGAATAATTAAAGCTTCCATGAAAGGAGAAGCAGGAATGTGGTATCAGATAAAACAGGGAGACTGTACAAACTTGAAGGAATTCAAGGATGCATTTTTGAAAACATTTTGGGGAGCGGTAGAACAGGCTGAGATGAAGAAAGGATTACATGGGGGAAGTTATGATCAAAGAAAAGGTATAAGTAGGGAAAGATTTGTGTTAAATAAAGTCATGTTATTTCAACAATTTGACGAACTTAAGGATATTAGGACGATAATAAGATTATTAGCTACACAATTAGGAAAAGAAATAGCAGATAAGGTAATAACTGATGACATAAATAGCATTGATAAATTTTTACAAATAGTGAAAGCTTATGACCATATTGAGGAAGGGTTTATACAACCAAATATACCAATTTAATAGGGGAGCTGCAAATAATAATTATCATAGCAGGTTTGGCCAACAAAGACCTAATGATAATGATAATAATCAAGGTTATAATGGGGGGCAAAGAAATCAATACAATAATTATCAACATAATTATGGCAATAATAGGGGTGAGAGCAATGGATATGAGAATAAAAGGGGAGAGAATAATAATTATCAGGGGAGTAGAGGATATCAACAGAGAAGGCAAGAGGGGGAAAAACAACCAGGAAATACAGGGGAATATAAGATTAATACAGTAATGATAGAGGAAAATGCCAATCCAGACAGAATTGAGGTGGTGGCAGAGGTCCACAACCAAAATTTTCATTAGAGGGTATCATTATGGGGCATCATTATATGCATCCAAAAGAATATATCGATTGGCCTAGTAATGATACAAATATAAAAATTAGCAATAGGATTCTTCAAAATTTACCATGTATAAAAGTTAAGATAAATGAAATAGAATTAATAGCATTAATTGACACAGGGGCTGAATTTTCTTTGATTAGTGAAGAATTAATAAATAAGAATATTTTAGATTTTAAGAATAATATTATCCCAGCTATTTAGTGGAGCCACGTTTTTCAGAAGTGTCGAGGAAGGTACCCTGAGATAAGAGTAAGTTTTGTGCGTCGACTGAGCTGAATTTTTTTTAAGTTATAAAATTTTGTAAGGTGCATTTATTTTATGCTCATTTCGTGGGGCTTTATAGATAAATACAGTGCAATATATAGGAAACCTACTCATACAGGTAATGTTATGCCTAAATATAGTAACCATCCTTTTCAACATAAGTTAGCTGCTTTTAATTGTTTTATCCATAGACTTATTAATGTACCCCTCTCACTTGAGGAATTTGAGTTAGAAAAATCTAAGATTATTCACATTGGCCTTGTTAATGGTTATGATCCTGATTTTATTATTAATCTTATTCACACTAGGATTAATAAAAATAATATTTTGAAATTAACTGGTTTACTTGCTTGTAAAGACTATGATTATAATAATTTATTTTGTTTAACTTATATTGGTTCTCCTTCCATTTTCCTTGGTAATATTTTTAAAAACTACAATATAAAAATTGCTTTTAAATCTAAAACTTCTAATTATAACCTTTTCAGTACAAGTACAAGTACAAAGATAAAATTTACCGATTAGATTGTAACGATTGTATTTCTGTCTATATTGGTATGACCAATAGAAATATTAAAACTAGAGTTAATGAACATTTTAGACTAATAAAGAATAATAATAACCATAATGTTTCACCTTTTTCTGATCACATTTTAAATTCAGGTCATAATTTCGATAAGAATGTAAATTATTCGATTTTGCACTCAGAATCGAATTTTAACAAACTTGTTCTATTAGAACAATTAGAAATTTACAAACATAATCCTAATGTTAAATATAATATAGTAAATGATATCATTTTTGAATGTCCCGCCATAATTTCCAACTTGTAACTGTTAGTTAATTTTCTTTTATGTTTTGGTTAGTTTGTTTATTTTTCGTCTGATTTATAATATGGCAGCTATCTGACGTTTACTTTATTTTAAATTTTAATTCTTTGATCAAAGCCATGTTTTTTGGCTTTTTATTTTATAAATTTAAGTAAATATGATGGTCGATGGTCGGCTTTAATTCGATGATGTTATATTTTTGATATTCCATGTAATATTTCATTTTATTTTTTACCGGTAAGTTTAACCTATAAGTGGCATTATAATTTTAGTTTTAAGCAGTTTTATGGTATTTTTCTTATAGCCTGAGGATGGCAATTAATGATTGATTTTGCCGAAACATATGTAGCTATATAAATTCCACATTATATTTTATTACGAGTGGAAATTTTGTGTTTTTTCTATTATTGAAGATCGGTTTTATTTTCTCTTCTTTGATGTCTTCTGCTTCGCTGATGTTTTGCCTAATTATTGCTTCTGTAATATATTGTTCACACAGGTTTGTTGGTATTCCGTAGATCACAAGCCTGGGCTTTAGTTTTTGCTGTTCCGATATCATGTATCCTGCCCTGTTTATTGATCCGTTTCTTATTAACTCTTTTATATTTTCTTGCGGTGTTTCAATCAAAATGCCTCTATTTTTGGTTTTTATAATTCTGTTGATCCTGTAGCTATTTTTCCTGGGTTCTATCATTTCCATAATTTCCGTTTTTGTGTCGTCGCTTGTCTTCGCTTTATTGTTTCCCTATCCAGGTTCTATTATTATCTTGGTCATTTTCCTAATCCTCCTACTTGAGGCTCCGGGTGCATTTGTATCATAATAAAAATAATTATATCATTTTTGTTCAAGAGTAAAGTACCTTCATTTTTGACCATATCGAAATTTTTTTTATAAGAAAAGATGTTATGGATTAAAAATCATTTTTAAATATTCAATATTGTTTATTTATAATTAAAAAATATTATTAATTAATTAATGAATTGTTAAATGTAACGTACTTAAACTTTCAATGTTATCGCAGAGAAAATGTAAAAATAATATTTTTTAATTGTAAATAAACAATATTGAATATTTAAAAATTATTTTTAATCCATATCTTTTCTTATAAAAAAATTTCGATATGGTCAAAAATGAAGGTACTTTACTCTTGAACAAAAATGATATAATTATTTTTATTATGATACGACTGATATAATTTAATATCTGATGGTCGAGTTTTGGGTTTTAGAACATGCAGAACTTTTTATGAAGAATAACTTTTTTTCATAAAATGAATAATAACAAAGTTTTCCATATGTAGCCAACTTACGCGGACACACTGTATATTTCGGTTAATTAATTAACCTTCTTCAGTATAAATATTAAAAAAATATATCTGTAAGTAATAATGTATAGATTAGTGAAAAAATATTCATCATAAAGTGTAAAACTCACCTTTAAATAAGATTAAACATAGTGGAAAATTTTAACATTTTAATAAAAAAAATTTTTTAAAAATTTAAGTTTGTGTTGGAATTTAAAACACACCACATAAACAAGGTTATTTTAATATAAAAACAATGAAACTATAAAGTTTCATTGTTAAAAGTTAAATTAAAATTTTTTAAAGGTTTAACTAGTAAGGAACTACATCCATCAAAGTTGACATTGAAGTGAAGACAAAATGGTTGAAAAGTTTTATATGCTCATAGAGTCAAAAATGTCAACAAGTTTAAGAAATTCTCATAAGAACATACACCCTGCACTTGAAGTAGTGACTAGTGACTCATACCAAGAAAGAAAAATATACCTTAAGAAGCATATTGCATACCTTTAGGGTTTTACCTCTTAACAGTATATACATTTCTAAGTTAAATCATCTTATTTGTAATTATCTAAATCATGATTTAAATCAAATTATTTGTCCACGTAGATGTATATCTTCCAATAATAGTGTACCTATTACACAAAATTAAAGTTGGTATAGTAAATCATTAATTTATGTAGGCTACATCAAGATCCGCGATTTTTGGATTTTTGTCAACCATGCTTAAAACTCAAAAGGGTGACTAATTTACTTGAAAAAACTAAAAGCATTGAAGTTGTTTAGTTATTTTATTTCAGCTACATTATACTGTTAATAACAAGGGCAATTTATGACTTAAATTGTTTTAAGGGTTCCTCCAATTGGCATATGTTGGAACCTAGAAAACTAAGAGTTTTCCTTATATTTTTCGGATATTCAACATTGAATAGAAAAATAACTGCTATTATGCATTCAATGGCTTCAGGGAAGGTTGGCACTTCACAAATTTTAGTGTGGTCCATACACACATAGTATGTTGTGGTCGGAGAGAACCAATCACGTTCTTCATTCGTCGCAGGTACTATACACGGAAGAATGCTTGGTTCCTGAAAATATTTACATATGTTGGAACAATGTTATTGATCAATGTTATTGCAGAAATAAATAATTCAAAATTAACTTTTTTAAGAAGTGGTAAAGGATCCTCTTTAAACAATAGGGACAGCAGAATCATGTATGTCGCACTTTCATTACTATCTGAAAAATAATTATGATACTTAGATTATTATACAAGATATACCCTTAATAACTTTTGTATGTTACCAAAAGATTTAATTGTGATCCATTGGGGTCCACCATTTTAATTTTTGTTTCATATCTGCTTTCTCGCAGCAATGTCAAAATTCTAGTCTTTCTTTCTGCGGTAAAAAATAAATTTATATTGTTTGATATATTTTTATGAAAGAGTCTCTCGCAATCCTTCACCAACTGAAAAAGAAACTCCTTAGTCATAAATTCAAGTTATTGCTTTTTACAGTACCTACCTCATTATGCCATTTCAGACATGGAAATGTTTCCAGAATCTCTATGATCCCTGCGGTACGATATAATTCCTGCCTATGGGACTGAGTCCTACCCATCCTGTCGTTAATAATGTCTAGATCAAGAATGTCTTCTAAACATTGGCTTCGAATATCTTCCAGGTAGCTACGAAGTGTGTCGCCATCCTGGCCTTCTAGAGGTCTTGTTGTCCCGAGGCGTTTTTTTTTCTAAAGTAGCACTAGTTTCGTTAACGCCAACTGCTTTGCGTACAGACGTATGTTTCTTTCTCATTTCGTTGACAATTTCGTCGCTTCTAATTTTTTGCCTTTCGGATTTAAATTTAATGACGAGACTTCTGTGCCAAGATTCCTAAAAAAGATTACATTTGATTAAACAATATTATAAGATAACAGCTAATTTACATCACGACTTAAGTTTAGCGATTAATGGTTTTGAAAGAGATGTACTTATGTAGGAATAGAATAAAGGGCCATTAAATGAGAATTATTTAAGTCCTACTATTAATACGTAAAATTAACTTTGAAATTTCGAAAAATACTTATTAAATTATGCTTTTCCTTATTATTTCCTTTTTGCATTTTAGTGTGTTAGTTTTTTGTTTAAGTATTATTGCCAATTGAGTTAATGGCATGGAAAATGAAAAACAGGAAAGAAAAAAATCGAAAATCATTATTTTTCGCCGCAGTATTGATCAACCTTGCAGTGTAGTGATACTAATATGCTAATACTTACATATGGTCGAACATTATGTACTACTTGCATCAATGGGGTTTTATCTGATAAATTCGGATGTTTGTAAATTAACAGAGCACATACGTCGTTATATTCCCTCGAGTTAGGATATCTTAAATAAAACATGGGATAAGTCAAAGTAGTGCTTGTGGAATGTCGAATGTGAAGCGTTCCACCATTAGCTATACTATTACTTGGTGTATTGAAATATATCATCAAACGGCGTCTGAATGATTCTCCTACGCATATTTGGAGATGCTATAGTTGCGGTATTCATCGTTGCTTATAAATCGGGAGCTAATTTAGGGAGGCGATATGGTCTGGTTAAAACTCCTAATTCATCCGAAGATGTTTCGTTCCTTTCTTCATCTTGCACCATCATGTTATTTAATAACAACGTGTCAGAAATTTCCGTTACTGAAAAATACAAATCAGTTTGGGCATCACGTACATATATGACATCACTTCTTTTAAAAAAATTGATCTTTAGTACGTCACCAAGAAACTTTCAATAAAATTCAATTTTTATTTCAAGATTTAACAAATTTGCGAAATTCTTTGATGGTATATGTATCAGGCTTATAAGTATACATTTTCAATATTTAGGCGGGAAACCTTTGGGTAGCTACGAACTCTCGAGTATATCCCCCCTAAACGGGAATTGATGACGCACTGGTTGATTTTTCAAAAGAGCTATGTATATACTTACTAGTAGTTGGCACCAAAACGATTTTAATTTTAGCTTTGTTTTCCAGGTTTTCTATGTCTGCTTCACTCCATTCCTCGTAATCAGAGTTGTACGTTTGAATTTCGAAGTTTTCATTTATTTTAAAGTTTTCCGCAATTGTTTGTATCAATTCGAATTTCTAACAACAAAGAATTTTTTTTCGTTCTCCAAAAATCGCCATACATTCAAATGCGTTCATTTGCTTTTCCATTGCAATTTGCACTTCTGGTTAAGGAAATAAAAATAATTGCACGTCGTTACTTTGAAAATGGTTACCGTTTACTTTAGAAAAAATAGAGAGGTTTTAAGCACCGTACGCTAAGAGTACGGTAACGCTAACACTAACGACTTTGCTAAGCATAACAATATGTTGCCTAGCAAAGACGTTACTGTTCGCATTAGCGTACTGTACGTATAGTGCTCTAATAGAGAGTTTTTGAGCACTATACGCTAGGGTACGCTAACGGTAACGTCTTTGCTAGGCAACATATTGTTTTGCTTAGCAAAGACGTTAGCGTTACCGTACTCTTAGCGTACGGTTCTCAAAAACTCTATTGGATAAACTATAAACGGTAGGCTAAAAATTAATTGTAATTATCGTATATGGATAATTTTAAAGTTTTGTTTCCCATTATAGTGTAAGAATTGATATTAAAACACGACTTTATAGTACTAATTTTAATACACATTTTTAAGGGACTGTTTTCTGCAATTTCGTAAACATCATGATGGCTGTCATAATTACATGGAACAACAAGTTCTCCACACAACACCCAAATACCAGCAAACATAAAAATATTACTAATATGAAAAACTGCAGGAACATCTTCTTGGCTGCTGACGTCATATACAAAATATTGGTCGACCTCAAATGCCTTGCAAGCGTATTTTAACTTTGTCACGGATAATAATTTTGTACATTGTTTTCCGAAGAATTGTAATATGACATTGGAGGTCTTTTTATCTAATTCTAAAATATGCATGTGTCTTTGCTTTCCTACAATCTCAATATCAAACGGAAGCGCATTTGCATTGTGAACTTCCAAACACTTATGAAGCTGGTACTTGGTTGAAAATGTTTTGGTTACATTAACGTAATTGTTAAATTTTTTGACAAACGTTTTAAATTTTAAATGGTTAGGTTCAAATCGCATACACCAATGCAACCGTAAAGCACCATATTCTAGCATTAGGCGAGGGTAATGAACTGAAAAATGTAATTTTGGAGTAAGTGTTTGGTTGAGAGAGATAAACAATTCATGATGGTCATGAATTGCTGTTTGCAACCAAGTAATCCACTTGTATTCAACATTAGGTACTAAAATTATTTTACATATTTGGGTAGCTACCAAATACAATTTCCAATAATCATTACCTTTCGGTACAACTTCACCTAACATATAGCCGAAAAATCTAAATAAGTTCCATTTTTCGGAAGCAGTACCATTTACGTTTTTTTTTATAATAAAATCACTTGAAAGCCCCGGATGGACGTTAACTTTGTCATTTTTGATGTAAGAAAAATTAGTTATTTTATGATTTATTTCTGATAAAGTAAGATCAGTGGTATTAATTAGTCCACGAATGACTACTTTTAAATTTATAGGAATTAATCCTTGCAAGACATCATGCATGACGTCTGGGGGAAGACAAGACCCCATATGTTGAACATAATGTGTTATCACTTTCAACCGCTGCTACATGACGTAAATGGTTTGCA
The DNA here is from genome assembly GCA_963082805.1 of Hemicrepidius hirtus. NCBI lineage: Eukaryota > Metazoa > Arthropoda > Insecta > Coleoptera > Elateridae > Hemicrepidius > Hemicrepidius hirtus. The sequence goes on from OY720162.1 coordinate 17,799,249, forward strand.
GGAGTTCTTGCTGTACATTGGCTATCTAACAGCAGGGTATTGCAAGTTTTATCCGAAACTAAGCAGAATCTACAAAACCGACCTTTACCGAAAGATGTATTAAAACCTCCTAAATAATTACTGGATAAGTTATCGCCAGATACAGTTGCAACTGCTCCTAAAATTTTATTTTCTGACCACCTAATTTTAATTCCAATAGTTTCTAAAATTTTAACATCCTCAAATAAGGGCTTTAAAACGCATTGAAACCCATATTTCTCTACGTGAACCCATTTTGTTAATCATGCAAGATGGATACTTTTTAATGAGGACAGGTATTTATTTTCAATATTCCCAATAGTGAAATAGACAGCACATAATTTGTGGGTTTTTTTGTGGCTACCAATTGGGTTACATATTTCAAATTCATCAGTGTACAAATGTATACGAATATATTTAGAATTACCTCTAAACAGTTCGTGACTTTTAAAATGAGCTCCTGTTTCATAGCCCTCTAAAGTCTTGGAAAAACCACTTTTTTTTATTAAAACTTGTCCAAACGTCTTCATTGTTTAAATAATTTCGTATTGTCTCTAGAACGGGTACATAATGGAATACATGTTTTATTACTTTACCAGAACGTAGTCCCTGACCTAGAAAATGCTCCTGAGGGTCTACAAAATTGTTTAATTTTAAAAAATTTTCTTTATCAGCTTTAGTTACAAACATAGAATTGAAGTAATTAAAAATGTATATTAATCCACTTTCTTGGACTGAGTTTATACTTAAATGTTTGCATTTTGATACTATACTTTTTTGAACAGGTGAAATAAGTATTTTAAATAAATCTTTAGTTCTAGAAAGTATTTTTTTTAAGTAACTTCTGGCAGAAGAAATTCATTTTGTATTTGTAAATTAAAAATTATAAACTGCTTTAAAAGTTCTTGTGCAAAATCGTAGTTGATGTCTTCATCAACATCTGAAGTTTGCTCAAACGTTTCAAAACTATGGAAATTCTCATAGAAAATGGATTGTTTTATACCAAGGGAACCCTCCTTGGATTTCTTTTTTATATTACGAATACGTTTTCTATAGTTATTAATAATAGCTTTGTGTTCCTTTTTGCAATGTACAATCAAAGAAGACACACGTTGATAAGTATTTAAACAACCACCAATCTGACAAACTATATTGCATTGTTTCAAATGAGAGTGGGCAAATTTCAGTGTTGTAATAACTGCAAACGCAAAAATTTCTTAGAGAAAATGTGGCATTCGAACATTCCTAAAAAGTAGTCATTATCAATTTGCTACGCAGGGCATATTAAAACGAGCACAGAATATTTACATCAGGCAATTCTATGTCAAAAACTGAACCAAAAATTCGAATTCTAATGCAGTCTTAGAGGAATAGTAGAAATATTGAAAACAGAACAACTTTTTTCACAAGAGAGTACCTAATTGAAGATTTTACAATGAAATCAAGGGTATATATTCTACGCACGTTTTAACACCTCCTGTATACAAACACAACCATTAGTAAACATTAAAAGTACTTACCGACTCGAAGAAAAGAACTTTGTATGTCACTCTAGCACAAATATAACAAATTTCGAAAAATTGTCAATTTATTTTTACATTGATTACCATAACAACCAAACACGCTACTCGACTTATATAATTTTGGGATTTCTATCAAAATCAAATAAATAAACCTCAAAAAGTAAGTTTCTGAAAAATATGTGTATACACGGTACCTACAATTCTTAAAGAAAAATAATTAAAAATTTAATGAAAATGTTACTTATATTTCCTAGTGCCCTCAGATAATATGAATAGGTATATTTGAATGCAATTAATTAAAAGAAAAATTCCTACTGGAATGTGATTAAAATACCCAGCTAACATTTATGTTAAATTTGCATTTTTTTTTACTAAATTACATTCTTACCTCACGGTGTAAAACTACAGGATAGAAATTATTATAATGATCAGTTTTAAACATTTATTAAACAACTAGAATACCACTATACAATAAAACGTTAAATTAATTAGCATCCCGTTTTAAAACCATAGACTCCCACTCTAGGTACGGGATAAAATTCTTCGCACCATTTTTTGCCTTAATGCCAATCTGCCGCGCATTTATAAAATTCGGCACGTTAATATCTGTCTTCCTCTTCCATCTCCCTCTCTTCTAGCTCTGCAGCGGAAGCCTCCATAATTAACTATTATCACAGCTATTATTTATAATATTTGATGTATTACCTAAATACTGACATTAGATACAGCGTAACCATGGCGTAACCTAATAAAATATCATATCCAAAGGTAAGGCGATTAGGACGTATAAACCTTGATTAGGACGTACGTGTGGGATGTTCTAAGAACATCCAACTCTGGATATCCTGTGGACATCCGTTCAATGTCCATGGACGCGTGGACGTATTATGGATTTATAATGGATGTCCATTGTTATCTGGGGAAATAGTAATATTTACAACAATAAATGTCAGTTGTAAATTTCTGAAAAACTATTAAAATTATACCGCAAGGTGGAAAATTATTCGGTTAGGTAGAAAGAATATAAGGTGGAACACTTTTTCTGAAGATAATTATGTTCAACCTGGACTACTAAAATTGTACTACCGCTTAAAATTTTTTAAAATTATACCGTAACATAAAATATTATACACTTACCTTTTATAATTTCAACGAGTTGCTATTAAAAACGGAAAACCTATTTTTCGTTTAATTACCATCTTCAAAAATATTTATTCTTTAGTATTTGTTTTCGAAATCCGAACAGTTTTTCCTTTGCGGTTATGCGATACTCACACTACTATTATTATACCTTATTATACCTTTCTTACCACCTTGACGTAAAAATTTCTACCCCTCCAAAACCAATAAAATTATACCTCGAGATGGATAATTCTACGGTGAGGTGGAAAACCCCTAAAAATACCCCAAGGTACAATGTGATACTTACGCCCGGTCTTTCCATCTCCTAATAAAGTTGCTAATAAAATTATTTGTCAAATAATTCTAAAAACCGTCTTTCCACCTCCTAATAGTGGTTATGTAGCTAATAAGGGCTCTTATTTGCCGAATAACTTATCAGGAGCTTGAAGCTCCTAGTAAAAGTTAAAACCTACTTATACGCGTGCGCAATAGCACTTTGCTTGGTTTAACTCAACTTTCATCGACAGTTTCAGGGTGGATTCAGGTTAAGGTGAATGACCGCTTGACTGATACTTAAAATTTTTGAATTTATTATTGTTTTCATTTGTTATACTTCGCGGACATTGAGCATGGGACGTTTTTGAAGCTTTAGACGAGCAGGATCTTGTCGAAATTGTGGATTTTGTAAACCCCGAGCATCATCCTTATACAGTGCCCCCCGGCCCGATAATATGAATGTGTGGGATGATAAAGAATTTATTCGACGGCAGGGTTTCTAATTTCTAAAGACTATGGGAGAAATCTTGGTTTACACTTACACAAAGCTTGTATAAATGCAAAAAGGGCGCTCTACTTGGTACTAGGTAATATTTTATGGCGAACAGATGTAGGAATTTACGACACAATGCAAGTGCATTTCAAATTTTATATTTATCCCTAAAATTTGAATTGTCGGGATGCTGTATTGCATCCCTTTCTTGTTCACACAATATGTGCTATAGCCAACCTTATCTAACACACTACAGTGAAGTTGTTTCGCACAACTTTTAGGGAGTTTTGGTACCAACATTAGAAATGCTACTGCTCTGGCATTTATTTGTCAAATAGTTATTTGGAAGATAAGTTGTCTTGGAAAGACGCGCATGAGCTACTGGTCGGATAAGCGTTCCTAATAAATTTATTTGACAAATAGCTATTGGCCACTTTATTGTGAAGTGGAAAGACCGGGCCTTAGAAGGGTGTATTATTATATCTTTGTTGCAACCTTGAAGTAGAACAAAATACCTTACTACTCAAAATACGTTGAAACAGTAGAATAAATACCTGCAGGTATTCATTTACACCTCTGAATAAGTGTTATACCTCTAAAAGTAACGGAAAGTACCTCTCCATTTCATTTATACCTTTTTCAACCTTTAAAAATTACAGTGTAGCTTTGCCATACATATTAATGGCGTTATTTTCAATCAGGTTCATTGCGGATTTTATCTTTGCTCTTGTTTCCGCTGATGCCTTGCTCCGCTTCGTGTTCGTGTATATTTCGACCGCTTTAACACTTCTTAGTATGATTTGCACTGCCTTTCCAAAATCGTCCATCTCTGACTGCCCTTCTTCTGCCAAGATTCTGGTAAGCTCGTCGTCGTCTGCCTCCTCCCCTTCCGCGTTGTTCTCATGGTTTTCGCCCATGATTGATTCTTTATGTTCGTATTTGCCAGTTTTCTTCGCACGTTCGTGCAGAACGCCCTGAGAATCCTCCGTAGCAGGGGCCGTGCTGGTACGGAGCCGACCGTCTATACTTTCACCAACCCAGTTCCCAGAGAGTCCTCTCCCTTCGTCCCAAGCTTCGGCGGCAAACCTACAATCCTCCCCCCCCGAAGAGTAAGAGGCACGCTTCAAGGACGAAGATTGATTCCCCTCCAGGACCTTTGACTGGATCCAGATCTCGACCGAATAGTCTATCTTCCAGACACTTAGACTACTCTCGTGCCAGGAGAGTGCTTTTCATTTCAGACGCGAAGCACTACAACAAAACGCGACGGACAAGCAGCACCACCTCCTCCCAGATTGTCCACTGGGTTGAGCGCATTCCTTTACGAGCAGCCGCCCAACACTGCTCCAACCATCCTCCTTTACCAGGGCTTTGGACCTGCTAGGGCGTTGTGACTAACAACGTCCTAGGCGGAGTTCCATGAGGTAGGGACAAAAAAAAGGCCGACCTCCCACTTGCGTGGAAGGCCGGCCTGGCTTTATTCAAGTAAATTTTTACATTTATTACATACAGGTTCCTTTTGTTACCCTCTCTTTTGCTTATACATTTTATACATGCGTCATTTGTCTTTGTTATGTTTGGTTTGTTTGTTACATGGTGACTATGTTATTTGTTTGTTGTGGTGTGTTGGGGGAATACCCGTGTTGGTGTCAGGTAGGTAGTGTAGGTGGTGATGTGGGTAGTGTGGGTGATGTGTGTTGTGGTGTTTAGGTGTGGTAGTGTTGTTTGATTAAGTTATAGACTATACAGTGAAGTCCATTTATTATGCAATATAGGCATGTTGCAAGTTAATTGGTGTACCCACTTTAGCATTGGAATATAGGCAACCCATTATACACTGCTAAGCACTCTTGCCCCTGCCTACTGATGAATTTAAATTTTCAATTGTCAGGAATGTTTTATTTTGAGGTTAAACTCAGTTAAACTTTCATGTGTTGCTGATTTCGGTTACATCATAGATGGTTACATAAAAAAAAACTAGCTAACTGTATAATGGGTTGCCTATATTCCCATGCTAAAGTGGGTACACCAATTAACTTGCAACATGCCTATATTGCATAATAAATGGACTTCACTGTATACTATATTATATTACATTACTTATTTAGGTAAGCGTGGTTAGTGTGTTTGCGTTGGTTTCAGTCATCTGTTCCTTTTCAGTCTTCCTAGTTAGTCTTTTCGGGTGCTGATCCTCCCCTTCTTCTTCTTTGGTTACCTTCTTTCGTTGTCATCCTTTACGAATTGTGCCATAGCGCTCTGTATTTCCTCGTGTTCGATTGCTAGTAAACCTAGTTCGTTTAGTTCTATGGGCCATTCTTGGTTCAGGTTTCTTAGGTGATTTCTATCTTCATCATATGTCGGGCATTCCATTATTCTGTGTTCTGGGTCATCTAGTTGCCCTTGGCATGTGTCACAGTTTGGGGTTGCTAGTTTGCCGATTCTGTGTTTGTGTGCGTTAGATTCCCCGTGTCCCGTGAGGACGCTAACTACTCTTTTGTCTAGTACTACTTCGTTATGCGTTGTTATGGTGGTAACTAGTGGGAAGAAGCTATACGTCACTTCCCCTTTCGTGCTGTTGTCCCACTCAGTTTGCGACTCAGCGGTTGTTATTTCCCTTAGAGCTTCTCGTAGGGCTGCTCGGCTGTTGTAGTTTTTCTTGTTTATTACGTGTCCATTTAGGTCCGCCGTCTCGTGTTTTTTTAGACGCCTTTAGCCTATTATGTCTACCAGTAGTAGATGTAAAGGTGGTTCGCCAGCTATTACGCCAGCAGCTTCGGCTGATGTTGTTCTATATCTTCCAGCTATTATTCTGGTTGCCATCCTGTATATCGTTCTGATATTCCTGCTGTTTCTTGCTTTGGTTATTCTGTGCCCCCATATGCCTATACCATATGTCATTATTGGTATGATTGTGCAATTATATATTATTTTAACTGAGTCTCTTATTTCTCCCCATTTCTTGTAAGTGTGTTTTCTCAGTGTGGCTAGCATTTTGGCAGCTTTTCGTGTGGTTTCTTTTATGTGGTAGTCAAATCTTAGGTTTGAATCCAGGTGTATTCCTAGATACTTGGTGTTGTGGACTCTGGCGATGTTTCTGTTATTTATTTTAACAGTAGGTGCCCTTGCTAGTTTGCCTTTTAGGCTCATATATGTTGTCTTGGTTTGCGAGATTTGAAGTTTTTCCTGTCTAGTCCATTCCTCTACTTTATTCATTGCGTTTCTTATGTTTACCTCTAGCTCTCTTCTGCTGTTTCCCCTGACTACTACCTCTATGTCGTCAGCATATGCTATTATAGTTTTAGCATCTTGCATTCTTATCAGGGAGTCTACTGCTAGGTTCCACAAGAGGGGGCCCAGAACCGATCCTTGGGGGCATCCTTTATTGAATACTAATGTTGCTTCTTTGTTGGGCGTGGATAGTGTGATTTTCCTGTCTCTCAGGTAACTTTTAATGATTTCGACCACCTTGTACGGCATTTGCCTGGTTATCATGCTCCTGATTGTGGATGGCCACCACAAGTTGTCGAAAGCCCCGCTAATGTCAATGAATATTCCTACCACATGCTTTTCTTCCGCTTCTTCGACTTCAGTGATCATTTTCTGTATTGCCTGTTCTGTGCTCCTGCCCTTCCGGAAGCCAAACTGGTTTTCGTGGTGCAGGAGTTCATCTGTCGTGTGGTTTGTTATTTTTCCCTTGATTATCCTTTCGAATAGTTTTCCAAATTCCAGTAGCAGTGTTATCGGGCGCCATGATTTGGCCTCTGCTGGGTCCTTGTCTACAGCCTTTAATATGGTCACCAAGTTGCCTATTTTCCAGCTGTTTGGAAAGTATCCCAGGGTGATGCAGTCATTGTAAATTCTAATGTAAAATATTTAATTTAAGCACAAGCTTAAATAAAAACAAGGCTGTAAATTGATGAATAATCTAAGAATTGGTATGAGCAGCCAATAAATTTTTGTGAAAAATTTACTTTAAATGGTTAGGATAAATGGTTGGGCAATTAAATTGGAAAGAGGAAAAAAATATATATATTTTTAAATTGTATATGAATTGTATATTAAAAAGTGTTAACGTTTCGCATTTTATGTAATGCTTCTTCAGAACATGTAATAATAATTAATAATTTATCTGTAAAGAAAAAAATTTTTTTTTTTTAAATATAAAATGGAAAAAACATTTGGTATAACTATGGTAGGCTAGTGAACATTGAATGAAATTTTTTTTAAATAATAGAGAGATAAGGAAAATTAAATAACAAATAGTTTATATATAAACTTACCAAATAAAGGTAAACAAAATATGTTAAAATAGGCACAATATGTAAATATAATTTAAATAACCAAAGGTTAATAAAAATAAAATTTGTTGGATAATTTTGAATAAATGAAATAACAATAAATCGTTGTATTGAAATTGTCTACATGAGGTGTACTAAAGTTTATAGGTTATTGTTGAAAGGAATAAGTTAAAAGTATGGGGGAAAATATTAGTTTAAGCGGAAATCGTTAGTGACCGCGAAAATTGAAAATATATTAAAAAGAAAAGATAATAAAATATCATTTAATTAATTGAAAATTTGAATGCAAAGAAAAAAGGAAAAAGAAAATATTTTTAGTTTAAAAGATAAAAAGTAAGTTAAAAAAAGAAAATTTTACTATTTTATTTTTTTTTTTAATTTAAGTTTAATGGATTTAATTTATAAAAAGAAAAAGGTGAAATGAAATTATCTAATTAGGTTGTCATATGTTGAATTTAAATTTTCTGTGTCGGTTCTGTAGTTTATTGATGTGGGGGATTTTTTGATGGCAATGCTTTCTAAGTATAGTCTCTTTTTGAGATTTTTTTCTGAGTGTAAAATTGTAGTAGATTGAAAGTTAAAATTATGTAAATTATCATAAGCATGATCTGATAAAGCTGTGTTGGGTTTTTGGGGAGTTAATGTTTTTTTTTTTAATAGATAATTTGTGTTGATTTAGTCTAGTTTTAATGTATTGTTTTGTTTGTCCTATATAAGTTGCGTTACAGTCATTACAAGGGATTGAGTAAATTACGTTAGAAAGGAGGTCTTTATTAATTTTATCTTTTAAGTTGGTATAAAAGTAGGTAGATAAGGTAGGAATATATGGAATTGATGAATAAATGAAAGGAAAATTATTAATAGTATTGTTAATTATATATAAAAATTACGATGTTTTAAAGTGTTGAGGCGTTTGTTTACATTTTTTTTGATGAAAGATTGAGGATAGTCGTTGTCTTGAAGTATTTGGTTAATTAGTTTTAAATTTGATGAGTGATATTTTTTATTTGCAAGTAGGATGGCTCTGTCAACTAGTGAGTTTATTATGCTGATTTTATATTTTAGAGATGTGTAAGAAAAGAAATTGATGTAACGGGATGTTATTATGTTTTTTCTATACCAGTTTGTGTCTATAGGTCCTGAGGGGTTTTTGGTAAGAGTTAAGTCTAAGAAATTGATTGAGGAATTATGTTCTGTTTCAAGAGTATATTTAATTCTCGGGTGATAGTTGAAGTAGGGTCTTTTGTTTCTAATTTGTATGTATTAGTATCATTGAGTAGATTGTTCATTTTTGAAATGTAATCTAGTTTGTTTATTATTACTGTTTTTTGAGTTTTATCAGCATTTTTTATAAAAAGATTTTTGTTGGAATTGATAAATGTTTTTGTTTTTTTATTATGTAAAGTAGTGTTAAATTTAATTTGTGAAAGTGGGAGTTTGTTTTTATTATTTTTTTTTGTGTAGTTTGTTAAGATGTTACATATTTTTGGTCTTATATTGTTTTCGGTGTCATTTTCTAAATGATTTATGCTATTTTCAATATTGATAATAAATTGTTCTATTGGGATTTTGTTATGCGGATTGAAAAAGTTAAATTTAGGTCCAAGTTTGAGTATTTCAAGTACGTCTTCGGGTATTTGAGTGTTAGTGGGGATTCACAATGGCCGTAAGCATAAGAAATACATAATTTATAAGAATTACGTAAAGTTGGATACTATGTTTTCTAATGCCGTTGTTCACAATGCAAGTTTTTTATGTTATGTTTACGGGTATACATAATTTTCCATAAGGGCTACATAAAAAGTTGGATTATTTTAACTTTTTACGTAAATCTTACTAAATAAATATATTTGTGGCGAATCGTAGTGACCGCGTTGCGCTGTTGTTTAACGTTGTACCTTGATAACTTTGGATAAAGTAATTCTACCAGTTCTTCAAACAACGTTGGTATCATTTTTGTGTATGTAAAAAACCATTCGGTGTCGTGTAGTCGCATTTCACTAATTATCAACTTTCGGAATTCGCCTTTTTTCTCTCGATTTCTGTTTATTGGACGAACCCTCCAACGTCTGTTCTATTTTGGTTTTGTCAAACGTGCAGTCTGTCGTTGCCCTTATCTTCGTTTCAGTAACAGTAACAATAATAACTGTTTTTCTTGCATTTCACTCATTGTAAACGCATGCAGATGATGAGATGACAGAAGATACCAATTACGATGAGTAGGTTATGGTTTGTGATTAATTTTACGTATTTTTTAGGGACATTGTGAACATGTAATATTTTACGATTATACTATGTTTAAATAAAATATATAGATTTATGTATTTCTTATGCTTACGGCCATTGTGAATCCCCACTTAAGTTTTCAATCCATTTGTCTTTGCATTCAAAATTGATAGGGTTAGTTGAAGTATTTTGTGTATTATTAAATTTTTTGTTAGTTAAATGAGATAATTTTTTAGTAAGTTTTAAGTGAGTAGTATTTTTGAGTTTTTTGATTTTATTTGCTATTGTAAAAACAAAAGTAGAAAGTAGGTTAAAGGGGATTTTTTTTTTCTAAGAAAGCTTTAGTGTTGTTGATTTTTTGTTTAAGGAAATTGGAGAATGAATGGGAATCATTTATTATGAGTGCTATAGTTTGCATTATGAATTTTAATTTGTTGTTTTGAAATTTAGTATTATTTTGAAAATTTTCAAATTGTATATTATTATAATTTTTACTTTCCCATACCACTACTGGTATAGGGAAGTATTGATATCATGAAAATTTTCGAAATCGAGATTTTCGCGGAAATACGTGTTTTGGGCCCCCAGGAACCCAAAAAAGTGGTCTAGAAAAAATGTCTGTCTGTGGGTGGGTGTGTGTGTGTGTGGTCTGGTATTCCGACATTTATGGCACATTTTGTCAACAGAATGCGGAATAAGTGGCTCTTCTCGTTTACTTGGCTCATTTTTCGCGAGCCACTGTGCGGATCCACTTATCCTGGGAGTGGGATCCACTTATTCCTGTTATTGTTTGTATTGGGTATTGTACAGAGCATGCGTGAACCAGTTAAGTCGACTATGATATACACAGTTTATTCTAGTTGCAAACCATGCTCGATAAAGATAAGAACAGCGGAGTAACTGGCTCGGGGGGTTTTTCCACAAATTCGGGGGTTTCTCCTGTATGATTGGTTGCCTATCGGTAAAAGTTTAGTTTTGGATTTTATTGTCTCTCGTCGTCTCCAATAGATTAGTATACTTGGTTGCAGCGGCAAAGGGGCGACATTTTAATAATGGTGAAATGGTGTAATTTTTATATTATGCTCGTTAGATGACATCACTATCATGACTGCAGTTTTAAACTGCGACAGTTGATTATGCTACCATAGGAAATATTCATTATTTCTTTTAGGTTAAATTTAAATAAACAATTAAAATATAATTTTTGCGCTACTACATTGTTTTTGGCCATTTTCCGGTTGCTTAACTACCACGGAAAAATTAACTTACCGATTAGGTACTGGTTTGTAACCTGTTATGAATCATAACGTATCTAACGGTTGTTAGATGATAATAAAAGTTGTAGGTAATCAAGTTATCTGGTGTCTAAAATTTTGAATGATTGACAGCTGTTACTTTATTAATTTATATTTATAAAATTTGTTTTTATTTTTCGTAGCGCAAAAAATGGTATACGACGCGTGTTCGTTAAGTGCTTACAACAGATTTCGAAGAAATTTGTAAAATTGCGACCCTTCGCGTCTTGATTTTCCAACGTTTTCTCGATCTGTTATAAGGCACTTAACGATCTTGCATCGTAATATACTATATTGTATGTAGTACAATGTAGTACAAATCAAAGATATCTAGCAATTATAATGAAAAATTCGTGTAGAGTAAACTGGTGGAAGGCGGACGCTTTTTAACAAATTTCGGTAGCCTGTGCATTTACTTTTGGAGTAAATATTCGGAAAACATAATGAACGAGTAGATAATAGCATCATTTAAAATCCACCGCATTACATCTATACACTTCAATTTATAAAAAATGGTTATCCCAGTTCACCACGCGATGTGGAATGAACCCGGACATTTATTTATTTTATACATATTTTGTATTTAAACAGTATCAGGGTGAACTCAGAGAATACAATCAATTATATTTATTGAAATCTTCAGACAATTTCGTCTAATATAGTCAATATACAGTTATTACCCTAGCGTCTTTAATAAGGGCATGGGGAGGGGGGTATTTCTCCACAATGTTTCCCTGAACCAAATTTAACAAACTTGCGCTCGTTAGAATTAGATTTCGTATTCCTGCGTTTTTCCTGTTAGTCTGTTAAATTCTTCGTTGCGGCTTGTGTTTCACCTACTTGTTTTGTTTTGGATCAAGTAGGACTTATTTAAAAGAGACCAAAATTATTGTTATTCGGCGGCAAATTTAAATACTTGTAAATACTTTTCATTTGAAGAATTTCATGACCTTCCGAATGATATTTCTGGCTTCAGAATGAATTATATTCCTCGATTTAGCATTCATACCGATTCATACTTAACAAATTTTAAATTTCAATACAATCTGACAAATACTGAAATTATTAAAATTTCAAACGTCAATTGAATTTTTACAGTGAATGTACTTTCGAGTATAATTGTTTGCTATTGGTTGTAGTATCCTTGTCTTTCAAAATTTAGTTGACATATTTTCCGGGGCATTTGTAAGCTTGGTGGAGCTTTAAGTGGCTCACCGCTCGATCAACATTTATTTCAGGAAAAACGAGATGACTAAAATGTAAGGTAGTACTCCTACATAATAATTTAGATTGTCGTGCAACATGTCTTACACATTATTATAATACTTTCTCTAGAAGCTATTCAAATTCATACGAGAATTAATTTATTATAACACCCCCGTTTGTTGGTTAATAGGAATAAGTGGCTCACCGCTCGATCAAAATTTATTTTAGGACAAAGGAGATGACTAAAATGGCGATTACTCCTACCTAATAATTTAGATTGTCGTGCAACATGTCTTACACATAATACTTTCTCTAGAAGCTATTCAAATTCATACGAGAATTAATTATAACACCCCCGTTTGTTGGTTAAAAGGAATAAGTGGCTCACCGCTCGATCAAGATTTATTTTAGGACAAAGGAGATGACTAAAATGGCAGGTACTCCTACCTAATAATTTAGATTGTCGTGCAACATGTCTTACACATAATACTTTCTCTAGAAGCTATTCAAATTCATACGAGAATTAATTATAACACCCCCGTTTGTTGGTTAAAAGGAATAAGTGGCTCACCGCTCGATCAAGATTTATTTTAGGACAAACGAGATGACTAAAATGGCAGGTACTCCTACCTATAATAATTTAGATTGTCGTGCAACATGTCTTACACATAATACTTTCTCTTGAAGCTATTCAAATTCATACGAGAATTAATTATAACACCCCCGTTTGTTGGTTAAAAGGAATAAGTGGCTCACCGCTCGATCAAGATTTATTTTAGGACAAACGAGATGACTAAAATGGCAGGTACTCCTACCTATAATAATTTAGATTGTCGTGCAACATGTCTTACACATAATACTTTCTCTAGAAGCTATTCAAATTCATACGAGAATTAATTATAACACCCCCGTTTGTTGGTTAAAAGGAATAAGTGGCTCACCGCTCGATCAAAATTTATTTTAGGACAAAGGAGATGACTAAAATGGCAGGTACTCCTACCTAATAATTTAGATTGTCGTGCAACATGTCTTACACATAATACTTTCTCTAGAAGCTATTCAAATTCATACGAGAATTAATTATAACACCCCCGTTTGTTGGTTAAAAGGAATAAGTGGCTCACCGCTCGATCAAGATTTATTTTAGGACAAAGGAGATGACTAAAATGGCAGGTACTCCTACCTAATAATTTAGATTGTCGTGCAACATGTCTTACACATAATGTTGAAATTTGAAAGTAAAAGTTTAACATAAACAAGAACTTTCAAAAAAAATTTTTTAACGGCTGAAAAGTTGCAAGAAATAAAAAAAAAATTTTTTATCTGGGATCGCAGCCAATGAATAAATAAACTAATTTATAACAATAAATTGTTTATTCAAATTACGAAGACATAAAAAAAAAAAAGGAAAAAATTTTACGTTTCGCCACATGACACGAGGCTTCTTCAGAAAAATTAATTATACAATATAGATATGGAACAAACAAAAAATGACAATCTGAAATAAAAAGCATACTAATAGATTAGGAAGAACGAATTCATTTACAGCGAGACAAATTAACCTAGAAAAATGAAAACTTACCTCATTTTTCAAAGAAACAAACTTAAAAACTTTTAGAAACTTTAATATATATCTAAAGATACCATAAGGTCACATGATTTAAATTTAAATCATGTGACCTTATGGTATCTTTAGATATATATTAAAGTTTCTAAAAGTTTTTAAGTTTGTTTCTTTGAAAAATGAGGTAAGTTTTCATTTTTCTAGGTTAATTTGTCTCGCTGTAAATGAATTCGTTCTTCCTAATCTATTAGTATGCTTTTTATTTCAGATTGTCATTTTTTGTTTGTTCCATATCTATATTGTATAATTAATTTTTCTGAAGAAGCCTCGTGTCATGTGGCGAAACGTAAAATTTTTTCCTTTTTTTTTTTATGTCTTCGTAATTTGAATAAACAATTTATTGTTATAAATTAGTTTATTTATTCATTGGCTGCGATCCCAGATAAAAAATTTTTTTTCTTACACATAATACTTTCTCTAGAAGCTATTCAAATTCATACGAGAATTAATTATAACACCCCCGTTTGTTGGTTAAAAGGAATAAGTGGCTCACCGCTCGATCAAGATTTATTTTAGGACAAACGAGATGACTAAAATGGCAGGTACTCCTACCTATAATAATTTAGATTGTCGTGCAACATGTCTTACACATAATACTTTCTCTTGAAGCTATTCAAATTCATACGAGAATTAATTATAACACCCCCGTTTGTTGGTTAAAAGGAATAAGTGGCTCACCGCTCGATCAAGATTTATTTTAGGACAAACGAGATGACTAAAATGGCAGGTACTCCTACCTATAATAATTTAGATTGTCGTGCAACATGTCTTACACATAATACTTTCTCTAGAAGCTATTCAAATTCATACGAGAATTAATTATAACACCCCCGTTTGTTGGTTAAAAGGAATAAGTGGCTCACCGCTCGATCAAAATTTATTTTAGGACAAAGGAGATGACTAAAATGGCAGGTACTCCTACCTAATAATTTAGATTGTCGTGCAACATGTCTTACACATAATACTTTCTCTAGAAGCTATTCAAATTCATACGAGAATTAATTATAACACCCCCGTTTGTTGGTTAAAAGGAATAAGTGGCTCACCGCTCGATGAAGATTTATTTTAGGACAAAGGAGATGACTAAAATGGCAGGTACTCCTACCTAATAATTTAGATTGTCGTGCAACATGTCTTACACATAATACTTTCTCTAGAAGCTATACAAATTCATACGAGAATTAATTATAACACCCCCGTTTGTTGGTTAAAAGGAATAAGTGGCTCACCGCTCGATCAAGATTTATTTTAGGACAAAGGAGATGACTAAAATGGCAGGTACTCCTACCTAATAATTTAGATTGTCGTGCAACATGTCTTACACATTATTATAATACTTTCTCTAGAAGCTATTCAAATTCATACGAGAATTAATTATAACACCCCCGTTTGTTGGTTAAAAGGAATAAGTGGCTCACCGCTCGATCAAGATTTATTTTAGGACAAAGGAGATGACTAAAATGGCAGGTACTCCTACCTAATAATTTAGATTGTCGTGCAACATGTCTTACACATAATACTTTCTCTAGAAGCTATTCAAATTCATACGAGAATTAATTATAACACCCCCGTTTGTTGGTTAAAAGGAATAAGTGGCTCACCGCTCGATCAAGATTTATTTTAGGACAAAGGAGATGACTAAAATGGCAGGTACTCCTACCTAATAATTTAGATTGTCGTGCAACATGTCTTACACATTATTATAATACTTTCTCTAGAAGCTATTCAAATTCATACGAGAATTAATTATAACACCCCCGTTTGTTGGTTAAAAGGAATAAGTGGCTCACCGCTCGATCAAGATTTATTTTAGGACAAAGGAGATGACTAAAATGGCAGGTACTCCTACCTAATAATTTAGATTGTCGTGCAACATGTCTTACACATAATACTTTCTCTAGAAGCTATTCAAATTCATACGAGAATTAATTATAACACCCCCGTTTGTTGGTTAAAAGGAATAAGTGGCTCACCGCTCGATCAAGATTTATTTTAGGACAAAGGAGATGACTAAAATGGCAGGTACTCCTACCTAATAATTTAGATTGTCGTGCAACATGTCTTACACATTATTATAATACTTTCTCTAGAAGCTATTCAAATTCATACGAGAATTAATTATAACACCCCCGTTTGTTGGTTAAAAGGAATAAGTGGCTCACCGCTCGATCAAGATTTATTTTAGGACAAAGGAGATGACTAAAATGGCAGGTACTCCTACCTAATAATTTAGATTGTCGTGCAACATGTCTTACACATTATTATAATACTTTCTCTAGAAGCTATTCAAATTCATACGAGAATTAATTATAACACCCCCGTTTGTTGGTTAATAGGAATAAGTGGCTCACCACTCGATCAGGATTTATTTTAGGAAAGACGAGATGACTAAAATGTAAGGTAGTACTCCTACATAATAATTTAGATTGTCGTGCAACATGTCTTACACATTATTATAATACTTTCTCTAGAAGCTATTCAAATTCATACGAGAATTAATTTATTATAACACCCCCGTTTGTTGGTTAATAGGAATAAGTGGCTCACCGCTCGATCAAGATTTATTTTAGGACAAACGAGATGAGTAAAATGGCAGGTACTCCTACCTATAATAATTTGGATTGTCGTGCAACATGTCTTACACATTATTATAATACTTTCTCTAGAAGCTATTCAAATTCATACGAGAATTAATTATAACACCCCCGTTTGTTGGTTAATAGGAATAAGTGGCTCACCGCTCGATCAAGATTTATTTTAGGACAAACGAGATGAGTAAAATGGCAGGTACTCCTACCTATAATAATTTGGATTGTCGTGCAACATGTCTTACACATTATTATAATACTTTCTCTAGAAGCTATTCAAATTCATACGAGAATTAATTATAACACCCCCGTTTGTTGGTTAAAAGGAATAAGTGGCTCACCGCTCGATCAAAATTTATTTTAGGACAAAGGAGATGACTAAAATGGCAGGTACTCCTACCTAATAATTTAGATTGTCGTGCATCATGTCTTACACATAATACTTTCTCTAGAAGCTATTCAAATTCATACGAGAATTAATTATAACACCCCCGTTTGTTGGTTAATAGGAATAAGTGGCTCACCACTCGATCAGGATTTATTTTAGGAAAGACGAGATGACTAAAATGGCAGGTACTCCTACCTAATAATTTAGATTGTCGTGCATCATGTCTTACACATAATACTTTCTCTAGAAGCTATTCAAATTCATACGAGAATTAATTATAACACCCCCGTTTGTTGGTTAATAGGAATAAGTGGCTCACCACTCGATCAGGATTTATTTTAGGAAAGACGAGATGACTAAAATGGCAGGTACTCCTACCTAATAATTTAGATTGTCGTGCATCATGTCTTACACATAATACTTTCTCTAGAAGCTATTCAAATTCATACGAGAATTAATTATAACACCCCCGTTTGTTGGTTAATAGGAATAAGTGGCTCACCGCTCCATCAAGATTTATTTTAGGACAAACGAGATGACTAAAATGGCAGGTACTCCTACCTATAATAATTTGGATTGTCGTGCAACATGTCTTACACATAATACTTTCTCTAGAAGCTATTCAAATTCATACGAGAATTAATTATAACACCCCCGTTTGTTGGTTAAAAGGAATAAGTGGCTCACCGCTCGATCAAGATTTATTTTAGGACAAACGAGATGACTAAAATGGCAGGTACTCCTACCTATAATAATTTGGATTGTCGTGCAACATGTCTTACACATAATACTTTCTCTAGAAGCTATTCAAATTCATACGAGAATTAATTATAACACCCCCGTTTGTTGGTTAAAAGGAATAAGTGGCTCACCGCTCGATCAAAATTTATTTTAGGACAAAGGAGATGACTAAAATGGCAGGTACTCCTACCTAATAATTTAGATTGTCGTGCAACATGTCTTACACATAATACTTTCTCTAGAAGCTATTCAAATTCATACGAGAATTAATTATAACACCCCCGTTTGTTGGTTAAAAGGAATAATTGGCTCACCGCTCGATCAAGATTTATTTTAGGACAAAGGAGATGACTAAAATGGCAGGTACTCCTACCTAATAATTTAGATTGTCGTGCAACATGTCTTACACATTATTATAATACTTTCTCTAGAAGCTATTCAAATTCATACGAGAATTAATTATAACACCCCCGTTTGTTGGTTAATAGGAATAAGTGGCTCACCACTCGATCAGGATTTATTTTAGGAAAGACGAGATGACTAAAATGGCAGGTACTCCTACCTAATAATTTAGATTGTCGTGCATCATGTCTTACACATAATACTTTCTCTAGAAGCTATTCAAATTCATACGAGAATTAATTATAACACCCCCGTTTGTTGGTTAAAAGGAATAAGTGGCTCACCGCTCGATCAAGATTTATTTTAGGACAAAGGAGATGACTAAAATGGCAGGTACTCCTACCTAATAATTTATATTGTCGTGCAACATGTCTTACACATTATTATAATACTTTCTCTAGAAGCTATTCAAATTCATACGAGAATTAATTATAACACCCCCGTTTGTTGGTTAATAGGAATAAGTGGCTCACCACTCGATCAGGATTTATTTTAGGAAAGACGAGATGACTAAAATGTAAGGTAGTACTCCTACATAATAATTTAGATTGTCGTGCAACATGTCTTACACATTATTATAATACTTTCTCTAGAAGCTATTCAAATTCATACGAGAATTAATTATAACACCCCCGTTTGTTGGTTAATAGGAATAAGTGGCTCACCGCTCGATCAAGATTTATTTTAGGACAAACGAGATGAGTAAAATGGCAGGTACTCCTACCTATAATAATTTGGATTGTCGTGCAACATGTCTTACACATTATTATAATACTTTCTCTAGAAGCTATTCAAATTCATACGATAATTAATTATAACACCCCCGTTTGTTGGTTAAAAGGAATAAGTGGCTCACCGCTCGATCAAGATTTATTTTAGGACAAACGAGATGAGTAAAATGGCAGGTACTCCTACCTATAATAATTTGGATTGTCGTGCAACATGTCTTACACATTATTATAATACTTTCTCTAGAAGCTATTCAAATTCATACGAGAATTAATTATAACACCCCCGTTTGTTGGTTAATAGGAATAAGTGGCTCACCGCTCGATCAAGATTTATTTTAGGACAAACGAGATGAGTAAAATGGCAGGTACTCCTACCTATAATAATTTGGATTGTCGTGCAACATGTCTTACACATTATTATAATACTTTCTCTAGAAGCTATTCAAATTCATACGAGAATTAATTATAACACCCCCGTTTGTTGGTTAAAAGGAATAAGTGGCTCACCGCTCGATCAAAATTTATTTTAGGACAAAGGAGATGACTAAAATGGCAGGTACTCCTACCTAATAATTTAGATTGTCGTGCAACATGTCTTACACATTATTATAATACTTTCTCTAGAAGCTATTCAAATTCATACTTGAATTAATTATAACACCCCCGTTTGTTGGTTAATAGGAATAAGTGGCTCACCACTCGATCAGGATTTATTTTAGGAAAGACGAGATGACTAAAATGGCAGGTACTCCTACCTAATAATTTAGATTGTCGTGCATCATGTCTTACACATAATACTTTCTCTAGAAGCTATTCAAATTCATACGAGAATTAATTATAACACCCCCGTTTGTTGGTTAATAGGAATAAGTGGCTCACCGCTCCATCAAGATTTATTTTAGGACAAACGAGATGACTAAAATGGCAGGTACTCCTACCTATAATAATTTGGATTGTCGTGCAACATGTCTTACACATTATTATAATACTTTCTCTAGAAGCTATTCAAATTCATACGAGAATTAATTATAACACCCCCGTTTGTTGGTTAAAAGGAATAAGTGGCTCACCGCTCGATCAAGATTTATTTTAGGACAAAGGAGATGACTAAAATGGCAGGTACTCCTACCTAATAATTTAGATTGTCGTGCAACATGTCTTACACATAATACTTTCTCTAGAAGCTATTCAAATTCATACGAGAATTAATTATAACACCCCCGTTTGTTGGTTAAAAGGAATAAGTGGCTCACCGCTCGATCAAGATTTATTTTAGGACAAAGGAGATGACTAAAATGGCAGGTACTCCTACCTAATAATTTAGATTGTCGTGCAACATGTCTTACACATTATTATAATACTTTCTCTAGAAGCTATTCAAATTCATACTTGAATTAATTATAACACCCCCGTTTGTTGGTTAATAGGAATAAGTGGCTCACCACTCGATCAGGATTTATTTTAGGAAAGACGAGATGACTAAAATGGCAGGTACTCCTACCTAATAATTTAGATTGTCGTGCATCATGTCTTACACATAATACTTTCTCTAGAAGCTATTCAAATTCATACGAGAATTAATTATAACACCCCCGTTTGTTGGTTAAAAGGAATAAGTGGCTCACCGCTCGATCAAGATTTATTTTAGGACAAACGAGATGAGTAAAATGGCAGGTACTCCTACCTATAATAATTTGGATTGTCGTGCAACATGTCTTACACATTATTATAATACTTTCTCTAGAAGCTATTCAAATTCATACGAGAATTAATTATAACACCCCCGTTTGTTGGTTAAAAGGAATAAGTGGCTCACCGCTCGATCAAGATTTATTTTAGGACAAACGAGATGAGTAAAATGGCAGGTACTCCTACCTATAATAATTTGGATTGTCGTGCAACATGTCTTACACATTATTATAATACTTTCTCTAGAAGCTATTCAAATTCATACGAGAATTAATTATAACACCCCCGTTTGTTGGTTAAAAGGAATAAGTGGCTCACCGCTCGATCAAGATTTATTTTAGGACAAACGAGATGAGTAAAATGGCAGGTACTCCTACCTATAATAATTTGGATTGTCGTGCAACATGTCTTACACATTATTATAATACTTTCTCTAGAAGCTATTCAAATTCATACGAGAATTAATTATAACACCCCCGTTTGTTGGTTAATAGGAATAAGTGGCTCACCGCTCGATCAAGATTTATTTTAGGACAAACGAGATGAGTAAAATGGCAGGTACTCCTACCTATAATAATTTGGATTGTCGTGCAACATGTCTTACACATTATTATAATACTTTCTCTAGAAGCTATTCAAATTCATACGAGAATTAATTATAACACCCCCGTTTGTTGGTTAAAAGGAATAAGTGGCTCACCGCTCGATCAAAATTTATTTTAGGACAAAGGAGATGACTAAAATGGCAGGTACTCCTACCTAATAATTTAGATTGTCGTGCAACATGTCTTACACATTATTATAATACTTTCTCTAGAAGCTATTCAAATTCATACTTGAATTAATTATAACACCCCCGTTTGTTGGTTAATAGGAATAAGTGGCTCACCACTCGATCAGGATTTATTTTAGGAAAGACGAGATGACTAAAATGGCAGGTACTCCTACCTAATAATTTAGATTGTCGTGCATCATGTCTTACACATAATACTTTCTCTAGAAGCTATTCAAATTCATACGAGAATTAATTATAACACCCCCGTTTGTTGGTTAATAGGAATAAGTGGCTCACCGCTCCATCAAGATTTATTTTAGGACAAACGAGATGACTAAAATGGCAGGTACTCCTACCTATAATAATTTGGATTGTCGTGCAACATGTCTTACACATTATTATAATACTTTCTCTAGAAGCTATTCAAATTCATACGAGAATTAATTATAACACCCCCGTTTGTTGGTTAAAAGGAATAAGTGGCTCACCGCTCGATCAAGATTTATTTTAGGACAAAGGAGATGACTAAAATGGCAGGTACTCCTACCTAATAATTTAGATTGTCGTGCAACATGTCTTACACATAATACTTTCTCTAGAAGCTATTCAAATTCATACGAGAATTAATTATAACACCCCCGTTTGTTGGTTAAAAGGAATAAGTGGCTCACCGCTCGATCAAGATTTATTTTAGGACAAAGGAGATGACTAAAATGGCAGGTACTCCTACCTAATAATTTAGATTGTCGTGCAACATGTCTTACACATAATACTTTCTCTAGAAGCTATTCAAATTCATACGAGAATTAATTATAACACCCCCGTTTGTTGGTTAAAAGGAATAAGTGGCTCACCGCTCGATCAAGATTTATTTTAGGACAAAGGAGATGACTAAAATGGCAGGTACTCCTACCTAATAATTTAGATTGTCGTGCAACATGTCTTACACATTATTATAATACTTTCTCTAGAAGCTATTCAAATTCATACTTGAATTAATTATAACACCCCCGTTTGTTGGTTAATAGGAATAAGTGGCTCACCACTCGATCAGGATTTATTTTAGGAAAGACGAGATGACTAAAATGGCAGGTACTCCTACCTAATAATTTAGATTGTCGTGCATCATGTCTTACACATAATACTTTCTCTAGAAGCTATTCAAATTCATACGAGAATTAATTATAACACCCCCGTTTGTTGGTTAAAAGGAATAAGTGGCTCACCGCTCGATCAAAATTTATTTTAGGACAAAGGAGATGACTAAAATGGCGATTACTCCTACCTAATAATTTAGATTGTCGTGCAACATGTCTTACACATAATACTTTCTCTAGAAGCTATTCAAATTCATACGAGAATTAATTATAACACCCCCGTTTGTGGGTTAATAGGAATAAGTGGCTCACCACTCGATCAAGATTTATTTTAGGACAAATGAGATCACTAAAATAGCAGGTACTCCTACCTAATAATTTGGATTGTCGTGCAACATGTCTTACACATTATTATAATACTTTCTCTAAAAGCTATATATATTCTAGAGGAATTTGATAGTCGTTTTAAACAAAGTAAGCGGAAAGACGATTTAAAGTAAGTTAGTGTAGGTATGTAGAATTGGGGTTGCTGAGTATATTTCGCTACAGCATCGAATAGGCTATAAGTACAGCTATAAAAAAGCCGAGACTATACCTGATGATTGAAATTAAATCTGTTGAAGATGTATTATCAATGAATTATTCACTAGGGTTAAGAATGGAGGTACGTCCTCTCCTTTCAATATTCGATTTATTTCTTCTCTTGCTCTTACAACGAAAATGTTCGTATGAATGTAAAGACATTCCACCGGGATT
The DNA here is from genome assembly GCA_963082805.1 of Hemicrepidius hirtus. NCBI lineage: Eukaryota > Metazoa > Arthropoda > Insecta > Coleoptera > Elateridae > Hemicrepidius > Hemicrepidius hirtus. Next base: position 17,822,497 of record OY720162.1, read on the forward strand.
GGGTTACGGTCTGTTGCCGGAATCATTATGTAGCCTGTCGCTCCCCTCTGCAGTGCCTCTTACAAAACATTGTACATTTTTTACACATTCGACGATTAACACACCCCCATTTGTTGGTTAATAAGAATGAGTGGCTCACCGCTCAATCATGATTTATTTTAGGTAAAACTTAATTAAGAAAACTGCCCGAAATAGTTAAAACTACTCTTTATCATGCTAATTGAATAAACAGTTATTCAAAGTTGTCCGAATTATTTTGGCACAATTTAGTATTGTAACATTCAACTATGACCTCATTCCGTTTAATTGTTCTGGTTTATTGTCGTATTAAACAAAATAATAAATAAAAAATGCCTTCTTATTTTAGGTGAAGTTAAAAGTGTGAAAATGTGTTATGGTAAAACATAAAAAATCTATAAAAAAGTATCGAACAAGTAATCTTTTGTAAATGCTTATCAGCTATAGGCATTTTACTTAACATATTTTTAATTCAAATCTGGCAGTAAGAAAATGCTACGTAATTGAAAATTTAATCATAACGTACATGATTTTTGACCATACAGCCTGAAAGGACATTGAAAATGAGTGCCAAACCGATCGTCTGCCACCATAAAGTGGCACCATTAACCCTGTTTTTATTAAACCGATTTATTAGCTGAACCCTCTTACGAACGCAACGTATTCCTATCTCTCTTTGTAACGCACTTCTGCGTATGACTGTCACTAGCTCGCACTCTTACAAAAATCAGCAAATAAGGAAAATATTTTAAAAGGGATTGATAGAAACAACAGGAAAATCATTTTCAAGAAAACGATTGAATTTTCAAAAATGAGCATAAGAGAAGGAAAATGTTTTAAAAGACAACTTCAAGTTGAATTAAGTGGTTAGTTGGGTTGATACAAAAACCACATGGGAATCATTTTCAAGAAAATGATTGAATTTTCAAAAATCAGCGTAAGGGAAGGAAAATATTTTAAAAGACTATATTTCTTTTAGGCTGGAATTTATGTTAAATATTAAATTTTTGAGATTAATTATTGCAGCCAATTAATGATAAACAAAACAAAGAAAAACAAAAGAGTTTTTCAATGGCAAAAAATATATATACTTATTTCGGTTTTTTTAAACCTTCTTCAGTATTAACATAGTAGTATTAATTAAAAGTTGATAATGTTACATTCTGTAAATAAAAATAAATAGATAAGTGAAAGGAATCTTCCTCAAAAAACTTTGTATGATCTTACCTGATAAGAAAAAAATTTATGAATTATAAAAAAAAAGTTAAAAAATTAAAATAGGTGGAATTAACACACCAAAACACTTCTATTAATTTCATTTTGTGTAAAAATTTAATTTGCTTATTGTTAATTAAATTTTAATCATAAGGGAAGGAAAATATTTAAAAAAAAAGTTGAATAAATTAATTTAGTCGGGCTTATAGAAGCCACAACGGAATTATTTTCTAGAAAATGAGGAACTTGAAAAAAATGTTTTAAAGGGCATCTATTACCTACAAGTTAAATTAATTGCTAGGTAGTTGGTTTTATAACAGCCGCACGTGAATTATTTTTTAGTAAATAAAATAAGAATAAGTGGCTTAGTGGCCCGATCAAGATTTATTTTACGAAAAACGAGATCACTAAAATGCTAGGTAGGTATTCTTTCCTACATACATACATAATAATTTAGATTGTCGTGCAACATGTTTTACACATTATTTTAATACTCTTTTGAGTACGAAAATGTCAAATGTGCTCTATCTAAATCCGTGAAGAAAAATACGGGGTGCAATTTAAATTTAAAAAAAAAATCTGATGACGTGCCAGCTCACAAACAAAACACAATCAAAAAATGTCAATGGCGGAGAAAAAAAGTGACATTTTAAATAATAAGGTTGACATGTCCGGTAATTTTCTGTGAAAACCCTTCTAAAAACGAGCTCACTGTATTTGTTAGTACGTGACCAAGCAATGGTTTGGCTATCCCGTGTTATGGTAACTCAATCCCATAATGCATTAAAACTTCCTGGGCCAATATACCCTTTGCCTTGCAAAAAATATATTTCAAAATCGAGTAATAGAGTGAAAATTTTCTTTGCGGAATCACAAAATACTTTGATTTATGGAAAAATAAGGGTAATCGAAATTCGGCTTAACAAGAGATTTTTATACATAAAACTATAGCAGTTTAATCGGGAACAGGTACAGTTTTTAGAGAAATTCGAGTAAGGGAGGTTCGAGATATAAAGTTTGGACTGTAATAATTTAGATTGTCGTGCAACATGTCTTTACACGTTATTTCAATACTTTTTCTAGAAACTATTTAAATTCTAGAGGGATATGATAGTAGTTTAAAAAAAGGGATGCGGAAAGACGATTTCAGTGGCCTACCCAGAAATTTTAGGATGAGGGTGCACTTTGAGAAAAAGATTTGTACCTAATTCATTGGAACCAATTTAAACTTGAACTTTTGTAGAACATCCAGCTACCAAAGGCATTGACCTTGACCAATGCTAATTCCCGAGCGAGTTCCAAACTTCTTTAATTACCCTGCAAAATACTTGGATAGAAATATAATCTCATGAACGTGACTATTGCGTAATCACTCTTTCCCGGCTTGTGCGATTATTAGTACCTAGTATATTTAATAAAATCAGAAAATTTACAGTACAAATTAATAATGACGTTTCTTTAAAGTTATCTTTGAACAATTTGGGGGGGCACTTGAACCCAACCCCCGCCCCCTCGGTACGCCACTGGACGATTTAAAGCAAATTAGTGTACAAAGATTTGTAGAATTGGGGTAGCTGACTTTATTTCGCTACAGCATTGAATAGGCTATACAGCTACAGTTTTATTAAAAATTTAAAAGCCGAGACTAGTACCTGATGGTTGCAATAAAAACTGTTAGGGGTAGCTGTGGGTATTATCAATGTATTACTCATCAGGGATACGAATGGAGACACCTCCACTCCTTTCAATATTCGATTTATTTCTCCTCTTGCTCTTCTTACAATGAAAATGTTCGTATGAATGTAACGACATTCCATAGGGATTGGGTTACAGTCAGTCAACGGTTACGGTCTGTTCCCGGAATCATATTCAGCCGGTCAGCTCCCCTCTGTAGTGCCTCTTTCAAAACTTCACCTTTTTACTCATTCGAGAATTAATACACGTCCGTTTGTTGGTTAATAAGAATAAGTGGCTCACCGCTTGATCATGATTTATTTTAGGAAAAACTTATGTAAGAAAACTGCCCGAAATGACAAACTATTCTTTATCAAGCTTTGAACAATATAGTAGAGTTTGCCAGCCAACAAAAGCCTTCTAGAAAAGATTTTCGTTTACACTTTGTTGCTAAAATGTGAGACCCACTGGAAATCATTCCCCATCCCTTAAGAATGCAAAATCACCTGGTCGTCCAAAAATCGTCGTGTGCAGGGGGTGGCTGGGGGTGATTTTCCAAAAATTTGCAAAAAAAAAATTTCTCGTTTTTAGATCTACGTCACCTGGTCATGGTTCAGTTAAATTCTCATGTCAATATTTTAATCCGAAATATTTTTTTTTTAATTTTAAAAATACCATGCGCAATGCTTTCATATGGAGCGCCTTGATGAATAAACGATCGCCCTGAAAAGTCATAATTGTGATATTCTATAACTTGTCTTAACTCCAAGAACTTTTAAGTTAATCAAAAAAATTGCTTCTACAAACGTTCTAGATCTAAGATCGAGGATTACATTGCTTTTTTCAAATTCTCAATCCGATGGATAGTTTCGTGAAAAAATTGAAAATTGTAACACCATGTAGTGCCGTCGCTACCGGCCGTGAAGACGCGAGGAAGGTGCGGATTGCCGTGGCCGGGCAGTCGAAAAACGACTGTACGTGTCAGCGCGCATATAAGGTCGACAGTCGCCTATTTCCATGCAGTTTACGCCACTTTATTAGTAAATCTTCAGTTCGACGACTTGATTTCACTATTATTAATGGTAACTAGATTTTTCAATAATAATAATTGTAAATACGGAATATTAGCAGGTAGTGTAGAAGTTTTGTTGAATAAGCATTAAGTTAGAAATAAGAAAAATAATATCATTAATGATAATAGTGTGCAACAGGCAACCCTTAATCAGGGAGAAGAAATGGGTTATTTTATTTACTTATAGTCTAGTAGATACATAACAAAATCGAGTATAAAATGGAATATACTGGGGTAAAAACATTCTCCTGTAAGAATTATTGATACTTTTAACAATTACGCTAGGAAATTTTATTTAGGTACTTGGAGCTATCAAAACGTGCAATGTGGTACAAAACGAATAAAAGTTGATGAAGATTCTGTGCAGAGACTACAAAGTGAATTTTTAAGATTCAATGTTTTTTTCTAAAAACGAAGATCGACTTCTTGTTATTTCAACTAATGAAATTGTCTCTGAGATTGTCAAAACTTCTTTACTGATCTCACAAAAAAGTGGAGAAGGTGGCTCTAAGGAAATTTCTTGACGTTGTTGATACCGATGATTTTTATAAACCTTTAAAAAATAAAAATCTTCAAACATTTCAACAATTGGTAGTTAAAAGAATAAAAAAAAACCTTTCAAAAAGGCCAAAAATGTTTGCAGAAAATATTAGCAGCTAAAGAAATGGGAAGAAATATTAAATATGAAGATATCCATATCTTTACACACGAACTGTCAACTTACTCAATGTATCTTGCACCTAACGAAGTAATATCCACCCCTTCAAATAAATCTATGCATTACGATACATTTCAGAAACATTTAACGTTTGTTGTATAGACTTGCCATTGGGAAACTATAAAACATGCCACATTTTTGATGGGGTGGCATTGGTGCAGGGCATTGACAAACTTGCCAACGTCAAATCGTTTGGAGATTATGCAAATATTTTTAAATTAATTGTTTAAAAACGCCTACAATGCTGAGAGAATAAATTTTGTAATGGATCATTATAAAGATCTTTCAATAAAGAATTGCACACGACAGAAAAGAGAACTCGAGGAAACTATAGAGAGATTGACAGTCCAGATACATCATTACCTCAACAATAGCATTTGTTTAATCATTCAATTTTCAATAAAAACCAACTCACCAATTTTTTCAATAATCAGCTATACGAACATTCTTTAAATTTGGCACTACTTGCTAGAGTCGGAGTTAATCAGGATTTAGATGAAGAAGTTTTAAATGAAATTATGTCGTTAAATTTGTTATCAAACTGCATATTAAAGCCTATCAACAAATTGCCTCCAACTTTGGGGATAGTTTATAACAACATTGTTGTCGTGTCCACTATCAGACAAAAATATGGTTGAACAGTACGATACGCAAACCATCTTTGCAGAATTTATTAAATTGCGAAAATGAATAATTAGTAGCTGTATTGACAACTGAGACAATATTACCAGAGGATATTTCTGTTCTGAATACTTGCAGTTGTAAAAAAAAGTATACATACTAAATTACTTATTGCAGTGGTGCCTATCTAGTAATATAGTATATTTAAATTTTAAATTATTAAATTTTTATTTCACGGTGTGCAGGACCTCTGTCTTCCTATAAGAGAAAACGAATGAACTGTGTTGGCTCCTGCAAATAATGTATGGCCCAATTAACATGTGCCAATAAGGGCAATAGTAATATTCGCCGTATATTTGCCCCTGAAGATATATTATCTGACAATGAGACAAGTTCTGACTCTGCTCTAGCTCTATGTAAATAAAATTTCCTATCGTATAATTAAAAGTATCAATAATTCTTACAGGAGAATGTTTCTACCCCAATATTTTACATTTTATACTCGATTTTGTTATGTATCTACTAGACTATAAGTAAATAAAATAACCCATTTCTTCTCCCTGATTAAGGGTTGCCTGTTGCACACTATTATCATTAATGATATTATTTTTCTTATTTTTAACTTAATGCTTATTCAACAAAACTTCTACACTACCTGCTAATATTCCGTATTTACAATTATTATTATTGAAAATATCATATAAAAATCTAATTAGGATTAATAATAGTCAAATCAAGTCGTCGAACTGAAGATTTACTAATAAAGTCGCTTAAACTGCATGGAAATAGGCGACTGTCGACCTTATATGCGCGCTGAGACGTACAGTCGTTTTTCGACTGCCCGGCCACGGCAATCCGCACCTTCCTCGCGTCTTCACGACCGGTAGCGACGGCACTACATGGTGTTACAATTTTCAATTTTTTCACGAAACTATCCATCGGATTGAGAATTTGAAAAAAGCAATGTAATCCTCGATCTTAGATCTAGAACGTTTGTAGAAGCAATTTTTTTGATTAACTTAAAAGTTCTTGGAGTTAAGACAAGTTATAGAATATCACAATTATGACTTTTCAGGGCGATCGTTTATTCATCAAGGCGCTCCATATGAAAGCATTGCGCACGGTATTTTTAAAATTCAAAAAAAAATATTTCGGATTAAAATATTGACATGAGAATTTAACTGAACCATGACCAGGTGACGTAGATCTAAAAACGAGAAATTTTTTTTTTGCAAATTTTTGGAAAATCACCCCCAGCCACCCCCTGCACACGACGATTTTTGGACGACCAGGTGATTTTACATTCTTAAGGGATGGGGAATGATTTCCAGTGGGTCTCACATTTTAGCAACAAAGTGCAAACGGGATGACACGATAGAAGAAGATTATTACTCTACTAATATAGGTACCAATAATAAACAGTTATTCAAAGTAGTCCAAATTATTCTGGCACAATCCAGTATTGTAACATTCAAGCATGACCTCATTCCTTTTACCGGCTTGTTACGGCTTATTGTCTTATTAAACAAAATATTAATAAATGCCCTATTATTTTAGGTGAATTTAAGAATAATTTTCTAGAAAACGATTGAATTTTCAAAAATCATCATAAGAGAAGGAAAGTATTTTAAAAGACAAGGTCAAGTTGAATTAAGTGGTGAGTTGGGTTGACAGAAACCAGATGGGAATCATTTTCTAAAAAACGATTGAATTTTCAAAAATCTTCATAAGAGAAGGAAAATATTGTAAAAGACAACCTCAAGTTGAATTAAGTGGTCAGTTGGGTTGATAGAAACTACATGGGAATCATTTTCAAGAAAGCGATTGAATATTCAAAAATCAGCAAAAGAGAAGGAAAATATTTTAAAAGACAACATCAAGTTGAATTAAGTGGGTTAGTTGGGTTGATAGAAACCACATGGGAATCATTTTCAAGAAAACGTTTGAATTTTCAAAAATTAGCATAAAACAGGGAAAATATTTTAAAAGACAACTTTAACTTGAATGAAGTGGTCAGTTGGGTTGATAGAAACTACATGGGAATCATTTTCAAGAAAACGATTGAATTATCAAAAATTAGCATAAAACAGGGAAAATATTTTAAAAGACAACTTTAACTTGAATGAAGTGGTCAGTTGGGTTGATAGAAACTACATGGGAATCATTTTCAAGAAAACGATTGAATTATCAAAAATTAGCATAAAACAGGGAAAATATTTTAAAAAACAACTTCAAGTTGAATTAAGTGGTCAGTTGGGTTGATAGAAACTACATGGGAATCATTTTCAAGAAAACGTTTGAATTTTCAAAAATTAGCATAAAACAGGGAAAATATTTTAAAAGACAACTTTAACTTGAATGAAGTGGTCAGTTGGGTTGATAGAAACTACATGGGAATCATTTTCAAGAAAACGATTGAATTATCAAAAATTAGCATAAAACAGGGAAAATATTTTAAAAAACAACTTCAAGTTGAATTAAGTGGTCAGTGGGTTGATAGAAACAACATGGAAATCAGTTTCAAGAAAACGATTGAATTTTCAAAAATCTTCATAAGAGAAGGAAAATATTGTAAAAGACAACTTCAAGTTGAATTAAGTGGTCAGTGGGTAGATAGAAACTACATGGGAATCATTTTCAAGAAAAGGATTGAATTTTCAAAAATTAACATAAAACAGGGAAAATATTTTAAAAGACAACTTCAAGTTGAATTAAGAGGTCAGTGGGTAGATAGAAACTACATGGAAATCATTTTCAAGAAAACGATTGAATTTTCAAAAATTAGCATAAAACAGGGAAAATATTTTAAAGAACAACTTCAAATTGAATTAAGTGGTCAGTGGGTTCATAGAAACTACATGGGAATCATTTTCAAGAAAAGGATTGAATTTTCAAAACTTAGCATAAAACAGGGAAAACATTTTAAAAGACAACGTCAAGTTGAATTAACTGGTTAGTTGGGTTGATAGAAACCACATGGGAATCATTTTCAAGAAAACGATTGAATTTTCAAAAATTAATATAAAACAGGGAAAATATTTTAAAAGACAAGGTCAAGTTGAATTAAGTGGTGAGCTGGGTTGATAGAAACCACATAGGAATCATTTTCAAGAAAACTGTTGAATTTTCAAAAATCAGCAAAAGAGAAGGAAAATATTTTAAAAGACAACTTCAAGTTGAATTAAGTGGTCAGTGGGTTGATAGAAACTACATGGGAATCATTTTCAAGAAAAGGATTGAATTTTCAAAAATCAGCATAAAACAGGGAAAAGATTTTAAAAGACAAGGTCAAGTTGAATTAAGTGGTGAGTTGGGTTGATAGAAACCACATGGATATCATTTTCTAGAAAACGATTGAATTTTCAAAAATTAGCATAAAACAGGGAAAATATTTTAAAGAACAACTTCAAATTGAATTAAGTGGTCAGTGGGTTGATAGAAACTACATGGGAATCATTTTCAAGAAAAGGATTGAATTTTCAAAACTTAGCATAAAACAGGGAAAACATTTTAAAAGACAACGTCAAGTTGAATTAACTGGTTAGTTGGGTTGATAGAAACCACATGGATATCATTTTCTAGAAAACGATTGAATTTTCAAAAATTAGCATAAAACAGGGAAAATATTTTAAAGAACAACTTCAAATTGAATTAAGTGGTCAGTGGGTTGATAGAAACTACATGGGAATCATTTTCAAGAAAAGGATTGAATTTTCAAAACTTAGCATAAAACAGGGAAAACATTTTAAAAGACAACGTCAAGTTGAATTAACTGGTTAGTTGGGTTGATAGAAACCACATGGATATCATTTTCTAGAAAACGATTGAATTTTCAAAAATTAGCATAAAACAGGGAAAATATTTTAAAGAACAACTTCAAATTGAATTAAGTGGTCAGTGGGTTGATAGAAACTACATGGGAATCATTTTCTAGAAAACGATTGAATTTTCAAAAATTAGCATAAAACAGGGAAAAGATTTTAAAAGACAAGGTCAAGTTGAATTAAGTGGTGAGTTGGGTTGATAGAAACCACATGGATATCATTTTCTAGAAAACGATTGAATTTTCAAAAATTAGCATAAAACAGGGAAAATATTTTAAAGAACAACTTCAAATTGAATTAAGTGGTCAGTGGGTTGATAGAAACTACATGGGAATCATTTTCAAGAAAAGGATTGAATTTTCAAAACTTAGCATAAAACAGGGAAAACATTTTAAAAGACAACGTCAAGTTGAATTAACTGGTTAGTTGGGTTGATAGAAACCACATGGGAATCATTTTCAAGAAAACGATTGAATTTTCAAAAATGAGCATAAAATAAAGAAAATATTTTAAGACATCTAAACGTCGAATAAATTGGTTGGGCTTACAAAAGTCACAAGAATAGTAATTTCTAGAAAATGAAAAAAAGAAGAAAAATGTTTTAAAGGGCATCTACCTATAAGTTAAATAAATTGCTTAGTTGGTTTTATAACAGCCACACGTGACATATTTTTTAGAGAATAATTGGTATTTCGAAAAAGAGCATGACAGAGAAATATTTCTGTACCTATAACGAAATACCTACCTAATACCTATATGAATTAATAATTTAGGTTTGAATTTAATTTGCCACAAAAAACCTACTGATAATACCTATGTTGCGTTATTGAAAAGAAGAGGCACAAAGCTGAATTAAATACATAAATTACCTATTGATATTAAAACTAGATTTAAACTAAAAAATGACATTTAAAATTTGGCAAAATATTCTGTCTATGAAGCCGTGTAAAAGCGACGCTTCAATCAAAATTAATTACGGCTCTGCTCGTTAATATTTTTAGCGGTAACTAGTAACTACAGCTTTTTTAAATTTTGTGGTGAATGTTATTTCAACCCGTAGGTTGGATCGAATCATTTTCTTTAGTTTCGCTGTACCTTTTCCGGAGAGCATTTTTGGCAATGGGCATACGATCAAAAAGATTAGGTACCTACTCATTGTGGCGACATAAATACCGATAGATTCATCGTCACCTTGGGTACGTTCTAATATTTTGTTTCCAAAGTTGGTCTGACGAATGAGGAGGAGGAAATTTTTGTTTCATAAGTTTAGTCTAACTGATTCATCCCAATTTTAGTTTTACCCTACACCACATTTGGACCTTTATTGAATAATTTGCAAGTTAGCAACTTTAACCATGCTTTAACCGGCAGTCGTCAGTCCTCGTACTTATCGTAGCTAGTGCACGTATGTACACGTCATCCGCATTCTCGCGGGAGATTTTGGTGATTGTGGTATTATCCTCAAAGTGTAGTGTCGTACGTAGTTTTGGATTATTGTGAAATACCTATTTGGTCAAAAAGGTAAGTTGAATTATTGTGTTATCACCATCACTTCCACTCATCATTGTAATTATAAAATTTTGAATTGATTAGAGAATAACAAAAGATAATCGTGCAATCGAGAACGTGCTAACCGCTACAACTCTGAAAACGGTTTAATGATAAATGAAAAGAAAATGAAAATTATTGTTTAACTCGTTTATAAAAGTTCTTTACATAGAACTGGGAAACTGGATGCAGAAAAACAATTTGCAGTAAATTTGTGTAGGTGTGTGAATAGGGTCGGGGCTATTAATTTTATGTTTCACTATATTAGATTATATTTTCGTAGAAAATACCACAACGCTAGAAGAGTAGATAGGTACCTATACATGGATAAAATACTTCCAAAGACCTTCTACAATAAATTACTATTATTGATAGATACTAGAATTGTAACACCAATTTTAACAGGTATAAGTGGTTCACGTTCACCGATCGATGAAGACTTCATATAGGTACATAAATTTAGATAGACATTTTTCCACGGTACCCTATTTTATTATTTTTTGTAGAACGTATTAAAATATGTTAGAAACACAGATAGTCCCCAATAAAAAGGGTTGCAGAAAAGCGATTTGAAGTAAATCAGTGTAGGTACTTATTTAGGATCGGGGTTGCTAATTTTAGTTTCCACGATATTTGATTATACAGGGTAGCTATTAAAGATTGAACCAAAGTCGTAGCGTTCAAACGCTTTGAGATATTAATTTGAAATTTGGAACACTTCAATACGACATTATTTCGCATATTTTATAGTACTAAAAATTTTTCTTTGATTCATAGGTACTTTCGGAGCCCGGTCGCCATCTCGAATTTTCTTAAATGGTAATAGGGGTAACGCAATACATCATTAAAAAGCTTAATGTTTTCTCTTTCTAATTGTGGTAAATTATTATGGGGTTACGTAAGAAAATAATGGAGAAAAATTAGAAAACAATTTGCCGCTCAGGTGGCTATTTATTGTACCTATGCTTTAATTCTAGGTGGCTTTGCTTTAACAGAGCTTCAAAATTAAATAAAAAAACAATCCATAATTGTTTAGCAGATGACAGTAGGTACATTGTCATACTTTTCGTAGAAATTTAACAATCTGAATTTTGTTAAAGGTGGATTGGTTGACAGAAACTGATTAGGTATGGTAACAGAAAACAGTTTTAACATCTTCGTGAATTTAAGCAGTTTTTTGGTACCATACTTTTAACAATCACAATATGGTATTTGTTTTTCAACTTTTAGAATTGTTTGTTTAATTTTAGTACGTACCTTGTTTCTTCATTGTTTGTTTAGTATTTTGTTTTTTGTTTAATTTTGACGTTGTGTTAATGCAAAGCTACCTAGATTTGAAGCATACAATAAATAGCCGTCTGAGCATACGGCAAATTGTTTTCTAATTTTTTTGCATTATTTTATTATCTAACGATCTAACCCCATATTAATTTACCATGGTTAGAAAGAAAAATAATCAAGCTTTGTAACGATGTATTGCATTACCCCTATTACCATTTAAGAAAATTCAAGATTGCGGCCGGGCTCCGAAAGTATGAGTCAAAGAAAAAAATTTTATACTGTAAAATATGTAATGTCGTATGAAATGTTCCAAATTTCAAATTGAAATCTCAAAGCGTTTGAGCGCGACGCGACGGCTTTGGTCCAATTTTTAATAGCTACCCTGTATTTTCATTGGTGCCCACTTTTCTGGAAAACCTGGAAAAGGTAAATAGAAAGAGTCTGGGATTTTGTAAGGTCATGGCATTTTTTATCAGCATAACATTTATGCCGCCGTTCATGATCAGATGGATACCTGATACCTAACGTAATTTAAATTAGTGATTTTCTTGGATCCAGCAATGATTACATTTGATAATAGGTATGCTGATGCAGTTTGGGGAATGTTGTATTTCCCGTCAATGACATAGCTTCGCGCCAACTTTCGTAGCTAAAAGGACAAAAGGTTAGCTCATGTTAAATGTATAAGGTAGTTTGTAGTAGTTCCGGAGGTCAGTACAACTTACCTTTACTGTTTGTACATTGGTTAAACACAGGAATTAATAATATAAAGTATAATAAACAAACGCTGGCTTAAGGGCGCCAAAAGCACGTACCTAAATTTGCTGAGTTGCATTGTGCCTTTTATTTAGTTATAACACAATGTTTGTTTCTTGTTACCTGATGTTAGTTATTATGTTTACTATGTATTTTAAGTTTATTTAAATGAGTTTATTTTTATTCAGGTTGTAGTTACAAAATTCATGCGATTCTAAATACAGGGTGTAACACAACTTATCCGAAAAAATTTAACCATAATGGTACACCAGAGTAATCATTATGTCGAAACAACAAGTGAGGACAATTTACCTTTATTTATGCACTTTTAAATAAGAAATCGATTTGTTAAAATTTTTTTAACAAAAGTCCAACAGAAAACGAGATAAAAATTGTTATAAAGTTACAAATTAATGAAAATGTTAAAATAACATTTTCTACAATTTTTATCTCGTTTTCGGTTGGACTTTTATTAAAAAAATATCAGATATGAATAATAACGCGTATTCAGTCGAGCAGAGGGTTTTGCAATTCTCCTATGTTCGGCTTTGAAAGTACCCACTCGGTAATATGGTTAAATTTTTTCGGATAAGTTGTGTTACACCCTGTATAATAAATTTATTTATCATTAATTAATAATTAACTTTAGATGTTACATACTGATGCATGTTTTAAATTGATGATTAAATTGTTCAAATGGTCAGAGACATTGGTCAGGGAAACCTGGAAAGTCGGGGAAAATTTAATCTGGAAAATAGTGGGCACCCTGTAGTAATAACAATGCTAGAAGAGTAGATAGGTACCTAGTCCCCATTAAAAAATGAAGAAACTCGGAACTGAAGTAAATTAGTTTAGGTATGAAAGCTACTGGTTTTTTTAAGACTGTTCAGTTAGAAACCAAGACTACCTGCTAGGTAGCTGCCATGAGAAATAATTAATCTCGTTATTAATTCTTTATTCATAGGTACCAGAATTGTAACACCCCCCTTTTGTCGGTTAATAAGTTTAAGTGGATCACTAATCCATGAAGACTTATTGTAAAATAAACGAGCTAGGTAAATGGAATGCCACGTTCTATACCTATACAAATTTATATCGACATGTTTCCACGATGTTTTATTATTTTTTTGTAGAGCACATGGAAATATTAGAACAATATACATAGTCCCCATTTAAAAAGGGATGCAGAAAAGCGATTTGAAGAAAATGAGTGAAGGTATTTAGGATCGCGGTTGCTAATGTTAGTTTCTAACAGTTTCCACGATACTTATATTATGATTTTTTCGTAGAAAATATTGCAATGATAGAATATTAGATGGAAAAACGATTTGAAGTAAATTAGTCTACGTAGATCTAGCATTTTAATTAAGATAGAGGGGCCCTTGGAAGGCTAGTATATCGATTGACTTAACATCCAATGAATCCATTTCAACCGTGTGTTTCTCATGTACAGAAATAATAGTACATTATAGGCCAAGGTAGCGAAGACAGTTTTCTCAACTGAGCATTATTATTTTCCGAGCTGCGAAGCAGCAAGGGAAATAAGTTGCGAGGTTGAGAGAAATCTTCTTTACCGTGGTCTATATACTATTTTTTTCACTACTAGAAATATTATTTATTTAGATATTTGTAATTTACCATTTCCACATGATTTTTTAAATATTGAGTATCCTGAAGCTGGAGTTGTCAAACTAAAAAACAAAACCAATAACATCTGATTTATACAGCTCGGCCAAGCTTACAAAGTTGAAAGGGGGCGTGTCCGGCGCTGTTCTAGTTTTTCAAAGTACAGTAAAAATAAAAACATTTAGGTGGCAAATTTAAATAATTGTAAATATTTTTCATTCGATCAATTCTATGACCTTCCGAATGATATTTCTGGTTTCAGAATGAATTATCTTCCTCGATTTAGCATTCATACTTAATAGATTTTAAACGTCAAAACAATCTGACAAACACTGAAATTATTGAAATTTCAAACGTCAATTGAATGTTTTCAGTGAATGTACTTTTGAGTATAATTGGTTGACGTATTGGCGCGCCTTGTCTTTCAAAATTTAGTTGACATATTTTCCGGGGCATTTGTAAGCTTGGTGGAGCTTTAGAACGTTTATTTTATTATTTTCCTAGGTAATTTTTCATTATCATTATTTACCTAGGTTGAGAAATATAACTTCTCATTAGAGAAAGGAGTAAGTAATGGCGACTTCTCAGGTTAGTAGTGAAAAAAAGTATATTATAGGCCAAGGTAAAGAAGACAATTTTCTCAGCCTAGCATTATTATTTCCTGAGATGCGGAACATCGAAGGATATAAGCTGCGAGGCTAATAAGTCTTCTCTACCATGGTTTTTTATACTATTTTTTCCAGTACTAGCACCTTTATTCCTTTTATAATTAATGATTTTTAAGATAATTAAAAATAAAATTACATTTCTAAATATCCACAAAAATTAAGTAGCCTTGCCGGAAAACATTTCAACTGACATTATTTGTGTAAAATTTGGTACCTTATAAATCTAGTAGTGGAAAAACAAAATTATTTAACGTAAAACGCACAGAATATTATTAAATGAATTTTGATGTATTCGTTTTTTTCTTAAGGTTAGAATAATGAATAACGGCACAGTGAGAAATAACAGAGCTGGAGAGGTAAAATTAGCTAAAATGAGAAAAGACGCATTAGCAAGAAGACGCTATAAGTATGAAAGTGAACAAAATAGTAAGATACGAAAACGAAAGCGGAAGTATGAGAAGACACACGGTGAAAAAGAAAAGTTGAGTAAACACACTAGCACCTATGCTAGCACTGAGAAATATTGTTTGATACGGTTTACCGAAGATTTAATCACACATATTTGCCCGCGGTCAGAAATATTATACAGAAAAGTTGCTAACGGAAAAATACGTACATTTGGAAAGTTTACCGATAACAATTATTATAGATGTCAAATTATATTAGAATCGTTCGACTATGGATACCTAATAAAGGTACTGCGAAACGTAAAAAGACGTCTGAGTGACATGATTGAACTTGAAAGGAAACCTGAAGATGATGATAGGTACTGCATGGTACAATTTCTGCTTACTAAAGATTATTATGTATGCCATGAAACTCGGATTGTAGATACAGTCAACACGTCAGAAACTGGTATAGTCGGCGTTTTAAACAAATCCGAGCCTGTGGAAGCGCTGTTGGTTGCAACTGGTAGTAAGTATATTTCTAATTTTTTGCTATTTGGAATGTATTTAAGCAGAAAAGGGAAAAGTCTATGACTTTGAAAATGGCCAAGGAAAATAAGTTTTTTTCGTGAAAGGAGGGAACTTTTTGTAAAATATTGAATGGTAAAAATTTTCTGTAGAGTTTTATTTTTTCAACACAAAAACGATAATTGCAGTTTTTCACACACGACTGTAAATTTTAAAAACTTCTCGAAACAGTAGTCTGTACTGCAGGGAACTTGGAAGTATGCAATTAGGTTACGGAACACCTGAGAAACAAAAAGAGATAGGAAGCTGTGTTTCTTTCTTTCAACCTATTTCTTTTTGTATCATTAGGGGAGAGTCTGTTTAACTCTTTCAAACTTATATATTTTAAGCCGAAAAGCGAACATATATAAATATAATTAATTATAATAAATTTAACTATAGTTATTTTATTATTGCAGGAAAAAACGATCTCATGAAGAGATTGGTTAAGATTACAAATTATTTGATGTTAAACACCCCCGAAAAAAAAAATGCAAGGCATCCTCTTGTTCCAAAAACTCCACGAATAAGTAAGCATATACCCACACGCATTTTTTGAAGATGTTAATAGAGCAATACCAAATTTCTGTTTTAGAAGTTGCAAAAATGGATGATTCAAATACTCTGAAAAGGCCTGCACCCAAAAGAAAGTTATTTAATGCAAACGATAGCTTTACTGACAACGAAGAACCAATACCAGGTTCAGATTCAGATTCATCTTACATTCCATCACATTCGTCGTCCTCTTCAGATGGAGATTTATCTACATTCCAGTATTTAGAAGATGAAAATCCAAGTAATAATCAGTTAAAAAGTTCCGTTTCACTAATTAGTGAAGGCTCCCCACTAGTTCCATTTGTAGTAGAAGATATATTTTCACAGAAGGAATCGCTGATTAGTGACACCACTGTCTGTTCGACAGAGAATTTTCAACGTAAGCTGTAGTACTTGTAGTATGTTTTTCACCTATGAACTATATAATATTATTTTTAGGTGACTTCCCAGCTGCGACAACATCATGCAAGGTGAATGCTGACTTGGAATCGTCGATTAGTATAGCCACTCTCAGTGCAATGGAGAATGATCGAGGTAATATTTGTTCAACAGGCCTTTAGGCCCATTGATTTGTAATCTTCTTCCGTTCGGTTTCTTGCTTTCTCCTTGCAGTTCCGCATACCCTTTTCTTCTAGATTTTCCCTTACTGCAGTGATCCACCTCGTCCGGAGTTTTCCCCTCTTCTTGTGTCTTGCAGCTCTGTTCTGGTCTGTGCCTCCGTTTTTCTGCCTTCTGGCAATCTTTTGATGTACCTACCCCAACCGTCGTCATCTTTGCGCTTTTATGTATTGCGTTATATTTTCCCCGCTATATAGTCTTCTTAATTCTTTATTACCTACCCATTCTTTCCCACCCTTCTTCTGTTTTAGCACCTCCATAAATTTTACGCAAAATCTTTCTTTCTCACACTTCTATCTTGTGTTTTTACTCCACTTTAACTTCTCTCCGTCTGAATTTGGTCATCTCTTGTTCCTCTCTAAGCATTTCGGGTAGGTACTTACTCTTAACTCCTTCATTGCTTCTTATAACTTCTCTTTAATGATCTTGTCATAAGCTAGCTTGAAGTCGATAAACATCGCATGAACGTCTTAAACTATGTATATGTATAATATCTGTATAATACTTGTATTATATTTTTTACTTGGGTGCTTGTGAATTATAGTACTATTTTCAGATTGCTTCCTAGTAGCAACAACATCACGTAAGGTAAATGCTTGCCTATTTTGCAACAAATTGCCTACAAGAATTGTCAGGCACTATCAAAGAGTGCATGGGAACAATGAAAAAATTATAAAGATAGTAAATGTAGCCGATATAAAGGTAAGGAACCAATCGTGGAAAGAACTGCGCATAGAAGGAAATTTTCGACACAACTGCAAAGTGTTGGAACTAAAAAAAGGTATTTTTATTACCGAAAGAAGAAGTAAAGGTGCAATTTCGATCAATCCGTCTTTATATTTGCCATGCCATAAGTGCAGATGTTTTTTAAAAAAAGACTCTATGCACAAGCATGTGAAAAAGTGCGATATTAAGCACCGGAAGTATCAAAGAGTACAGTCTGCTGGAGCACTACTGCTACCAGATACCATCAAAAATTTACAATTAAAAGGTTCTGGCTACCAGCTTTTATTAGATGTAGTATTTAAAAAGATGAATAACGATGAACTTACCACAGCTGCTAGAAAGGATGACTTAATTCTGAAATACGGAGCTTTTTACTGTACTAAACGAATGGAGAAAACATCAAAGTCGTATTTAGCAGTAGTAGCTTCACAAAACATGAAAAGGCTAGCAAGACTTGTTATTACAATTAAAAAACTGTATGGAAATTATCACAAATTATCAGAGTACATAGATCCTAGAAAATTCGATGAACTTATAGAGGCAATAAAAGTTACTGCTGGGTTTTCCAATGGCACATATCGTGTTCCGTCTCTACCAATTGCATTAGGTCAGTTACTGCATACATGTGCTAGTATCCTGCAAGGTGAAGCTGCTCGAACAAGAAATACAGAGCAACGTGCTATTGTAACAGAATTCATAGAATTGTACCAGAACGAATATACAAATTTGATATCGTCAAAAGCTTTAGATCAGTTAAAAGAAGAAAGGTATAAAAAGAAGACTACTAAGTTAATTCCATTTGCAGAAGATATTCTCCTGTTTTCACAATACCTTCAAAAAAGGGAGGGGGAATTAATGATAGAATTGGAAATGCTTTTTAAACACGATTTATGGATAGAACTAGGTAAAATATTAATATGCAGCATGATTGTTTTCAACCGAAAGAGAGTGGGTGATGTTCAACGAATTTTTCTTGAGAGCTACAAAGAAAAATCTACAGCAGATACAAAATCAGCGATATATCAAACTTTAGATGCGACAGAAAAATTGGTTGCCAATTCGTATGTACATTTTTTTACGCGTGGAAAAAAGGATTCTCTTGTTCCTATAGTGATTCCGAAGCGACAAATGAAAGCTTATGATATTTTTATAAAGTATAGAAGTGAAGCATCTGTCCATGACGGCAATGTTTACTTATTTGGAAAGGGTGTGGATTCATATGTTGATGGTTGTATAGCATTAAGGGAGCTCTCAAAGAAATGTGGTGCAAAAAATCCCCAGCTTCTCCGTTCTAGTGCATTGCGTAAACACTTGGCTACTATGTCTCAAATTTTAAATATGGAGAGCGGAGATTTAGATGCTTTAGCAAATTACATGGGCCACAGCATTGATGTCCATAGGAAGTTTTATCGACTTCCCGACCAGGCTGTACATCTCGCAAGAATATCAAGACTATTATCGGCCGTTTCATCTGCGAATATGGAATCCATAAGAGGAAAAAGCCTCCAAGAATTGCCGATTCCCGATGCCGACAGTACAGTAGAGTACGTGATGCCTTTAGATATGGACAGTATTGAAACTGAAGGAGAACAAGGCGATGATGTTTTAGCAGAAATGGGGGGAGAACAAAGCAATGGTGTTTTAGAAGAAATGGCAGTACCCAATAAAGACAAGAAACCTTACGTAAGTTCTTTGGTTGTACCTATAATTTTAAAATTATTAAATTTTAAAAATGATTAAAAATCTGTTTGGTCACGGGTTATAAAAAAAATGCAAATAATCTTGGGTAGGTACCTACCTATAGTAACAATTTTCTCAGTTTTTTTCATTCCTCTCGAGGGTAATTACCAACATTTTATTATACATGGTGATACAAATAACGATAACTTCTGTCAAGAATTGTGGAATTTGAATACTGTTGCATAAGAAATATTTACTTAGTACTCTTTGGAAGTGGTGTACATGCTATTTTAATTGATTTAAGAAATTATATCCCTGTTATGATTGTATCTTCATGAGGTATAATTGAATTTTTAATAGTGTTCATTATCACTTTTAGCAACCTTGGTCACCTATGGAGCGGGAAGCTGTAATGCGCCATTTAGCGCATTGTGTTGCAGACCAGAGATTGCCTGTTAAAAATGAAGTAGAGTCTTGCAAAACGTCTGAACCAGTACTACAAAGCAGAACCTGGCGAAATATTAAAGATTTTGTTAGAAACTTAATTTCAACTAAAAAAAGACAAAGACAATTGTAAACCTGACAAAAATTTATTCTCTTGTTGGTACCTACCAATATTTCGTTCGTAAGATAATATTTTCAGACTATTTTATGTAATACTAATAATAATATGATAATATATGTTTATACAGGGTGTAACTTAAGTACATTGAAATAATGTAGGGTGATATACTTTATGGTGATATCCTTTGGCCAATTTTAAAAAACAATAGTTTATATAAACGTGTCTAAAAATGCATCTTGGGGCGTTATAAAAAAAAGTTGTCGTTTTATTCAATATTATTGTTGTTCCCGCAGCTATTTAAACCAAATTTAGTAGACAGTACACCTGGTTTAAAATGCGATAATATCGAGCTCTAAAATTAACCAGTGGCGGAGGTATGCCTACTCGATTTAATAAATTTAGAAAATAAATTATTAACACCCTGTAGAAAATTAAAAGCAATTCCATTTTAAGATGAGCCATTTAATTAGAACAAAACTGTATCTTTCATTTTTCCGCTATGTCTCATAGTTGCATAGCAATTTAGATTTTTTTTTATTTCAGTACACCGTTCTCTCAAACAATCGAACTATAATTTTTACTCACAGAAAACCCATAATTATGGGTTTTTATTGGTTTCACTGATCCTACAAAAAATTGAGGTAAATAATATAGGTGTACAGTATACTGCATAGTGGCCTCTTGTTAGACAAATACAACTGCTTCTGGTATTTGTAATCGTCTTCGAGATTTCTTAATGAGAAGAACAGGGGCATGTATTGCTGTAGGGGGTGGTCACATATCAACTGTTGTAATAATAATTAATTTAAGTTCAGTGTTTGCATTTTACATTTTTGTGAGTTTTTCGAATATTAATAATACATTGTCTCAATTTATTGTAGAATCGGTGAAATAAATACTATGGGTTTTCTGTGAGTATCTATTAATATTAGTTTGATTTTCTGAGAGAACGCAAAATGAAATAAAAAAATCAAAATTGTTATGCAACTATGAGACATACCGAAAAAATAAAAGAGAAAGTTTCAATTAAATGGCTGATCTTAAAATGTGATTGCTATTAATTTTCTACAGGGTGTTACTAATTTATTTCCTAAATTTATTACATCGACTACTGGTTAATTTTAGGGCTTGATATTATCACATCTTAAATCGCCCTATCTGGGTGTACTGTCTACCAAATTTGGTTTAAATAGCTGCGCTAATAACTACAATATGCAGGGCGTCTCTAAACCTAGTACCATAAATTTACCAGCCGCTTCCTGACGCAAAAATAAGTCGAAAATGTTTATAAAAATTTTGTCCTAAACCGCAGCATAAGGAAGCTACACATCTTTGAAAATGGTGTTGAAAAAACGGTAAACAATTGCATTTTAAAAACGGTTTGAGATAAAAAAAAATCGAAATTTTGCAGGCAGGCTAACCTATATGAACTTTTTTTCATAAAATTGGCCAAAGAATATCACCTTAAAATATTCCAATAAAATGGTTTTCAAGGTTTTTTAATTTCATAAACAACTTTAAAACTACTTAGTTAGCAAACAAAATACCTAATATGGAAAAAAGATATAATAAGGTTATTCTAAAATAAGTTTCCAGTTTAAAATAGTTGTATCTTCTGTACATATTAATAGTTTGTTTCTCATAGCTACCTTTATGCTTTGGAACGTCGTCTGCATTGATGTACAACCGTCAGTCGTTAAATTGGGAACTTACTTTAGAATAATTTAGTATAATTTAAGAATATGTTTGTAAAACTTTATATGGAAAATGTTTCTTATATGTTTTGTAATATGTTTTACAGTTTTACCTGGTACTACTTTACTTGGTAAAATTGTTAATCCACATTATATAATATATCCTGTATGTTTTTACTTAAATAGAGTTTGTTATATACATAAGATTCATGTATTTATTTAGAAGCTCCACTCGGCCAAATGCGGACAAAGTGTTGAAAAACTAGTTTATATCTACCAACGTTTTGGAGTATTATAAGTAGTACTTACTGGTTATAACAAAGTAAATGGTGTTGATAAGCGAGGAAAACTAAGGGAGAAAAAGTGCCGTTTATAATTATGAAGTTTCAGCTTGCCAAACCCCATTTAAATTGCCAATCAGCACGGTTCACTGAAAATATACAAGTATAAACGGGGTTAAAAAGGTGGAGAAAAATGAACTACCTATATAGCTTTAAATGGAGCATAATAAAATATATCGGAATAGGACTGTTCAGCTTATTAGCCCCCATTTTAAATGGATGACCCGCAGGTTTTCAAAAAATACACAAAAGCAGTTGAAAATAGGGTGGAAAAACTAAATTGTATACTATTAAACATATGTAAGAATATAAAGTTTCAGCTTGTTGGGTCCCATTTTAAATTGACAATCGGCACTGTTTTCTGAAAATATACTAGCAAAAACGGGGGTGGAAAAAATTAATTGCATAGCTTTAAATAGGGCATAATAAAATACGCCGGAAAAATATGAAATTTCAGCTTGCTAGCCGCGTTGTAAATTTTCAATTGGCACGGTTTCCTGAAAATATACCAAATATAAATGGGGTTAAAAAGGGGATGGCGAAAAATGGATTGTATAGCTTAAAATGGAGGATAATAAAATGTATTTGAATACGAAATTTCAGCTTATTAGCTCCAATTTTAAACGGCCCTTCAGCAAGGATTTTATAAAATACATAAGTATAAACAGGGTTGTAAAGGGCTGATTTGTATACCTATAGGGTAGCTATTATAAAAAACTAGGAAATCTGAAGTTACAATTTCCTTGTTTTATTGCAAGCTGCCAATCAGCAGTACTAGTTAGTAGTTTACTGATCAGCAAGTGGGCCACCCTAAAATTCTTTCAGAAATGATATATCTAGCTGACAAGGCAAGTAATATAACTTGAGATTTAAGTAATTTTTTCTATTGTACATATTATTTTGTAGCTAAGAGAAAAATAAATAGTCCCTATTTCCATCTAGCGCCAATTGAATTATAACATCAGCTTTCGCAATTTGTCACTAGGGCCTATACATACAATTGCACATAATTCCATGTATTTGGATCGTGTCCCATCCATCAAAACTAATGAATCAATAATTTCCCACTTACATGGGTCATACCCAAATGGGCCATAAAGACTGCTTATTGTGAATGGTTTCGTGTATCACTAATCCCAAACAACGAGCATGGGTGTGTATGTGTGTATGTATGTATGTATGTATGTAACGCCTCTAACGCAAAAACTACTGGACCGATTTTGATGAAATTTGAAATGAAGGGGTATATAGAAAATTCATCGACAAAATAAGCTTTTCAAAAAAATCCGAAACCGGAAGCGGAAGTTAGACATGTTTTTTTGGTAGGATTTTTGTCAGAAGCAGAATTTTGAAAATCTGAGTAGGGAATATGAAAGAAGACCATAATTAAAAGGAAACAGTTTTTTGACGGACTCTCTAACTTCAAAATGGCGGCCGCTATGAATTTTTCAAAATTTCGACTTTAACGCCCCATAACTCAAAAACCAGTTATCTGATCAGGTTCCGCAACGACTTGTTTGAAAGCCCTTTGGGGGTACTACACCATAAAAAATAATTATGTAGTAAATTATTACAAAGAAACTGCTCTAACGATTTTGTTTAAATTTTCTATACTTATGCAGCTTGGTATTAGCTACATTTCTGTTTTTTGATGATCGCCAGAATTCCACTGTGGCACCCTCTACGAGGTTTTGAAAATCGGAAATTGATGCTCCTATAGCGCCTTTACTAGTCAAAATATGAAAAAAGTTTAAATATAAAAGTTATTCGTATATAGTTCTGCATTCTCCTAAATGTATATCACGTATACAGGGCGTTTGCTTTCCACAGTACATAGGCAACTTTGTTATTTTAAATGAAACACCCTATATATTATTATATAATTGAATGCAAAATTTAATTGTCTGTCACATAGTATAAGGTGTTCATATAGCTAAAATGTACGGTTGATGAGAAATTCTTGAATTTTGAATATTTAGGCTGGACTCTGACAGAATCGGATTGTGCGCGTTGGTCGGTAGCGATCGTCTGGCTTCGCCAGATGTAATTTCAAGCTGGTTACTACAGATACTTCTGTTTATATCGAACCCGCATAGTCTCGTTTTTCTAGCTACGCATTCAAATGATTTGCAGGCTGTCTCGCGAATTATACTGTGAACACTAAAACCATATTTATTTTTAGTATGGGAAAGTCCAGGGGAGGTTTGCACCTCCACTTTTTATGTAAAAAGTTTGGAATTATAAGTTTTGATTTGCATGTTTTAAGGAAAAAGATTCGTTCACTAACCTTTACAAGTTTTTTACTGTATGTAAATAAATTTTTTGAGAGAAATGACATATTTGGTTCCATAATGTTTTTCTATGTTGTTGTAGAAATCTTGATTAGCAGCAGTAAATTGTTGAGATGATGTAGATGGTGGTGGTTCCATTTTATATATAGTCTTCTTTCTTGGTTTGGAAAATTTTTGTTTGGATATTATTATTTTTATTTAAGGGAATAGTGATAAAATAGGAAAAAATAGGAATTTAAAAGAAATATGGTAGGGAAAATGCTGTTTGAAATAGGAGATATTTTATTTTAAATGTTTTTTATATTAAATATGTATTTGAAAAAATAGGATAAGAATAAAAAACAATGAACATTGATGAAATATAAATATGATGAAAATCAATACCAATTAGATTGATTTTTTTAATGTAAAATATTTAATTTAAGCACAAGCTTAAATAAAAATAAGGCTGGAAATTGATGAATAATATAAGAATTGGTATGAGCTAAAAATATTTTCTTTTTCCTTTTTTCTTTGCAAAAAAAATCTCTTCCTCCGTGAATATCGCCCTACGCCTCTCCTTTACTTTCCGAACCATTGTTGCTAGAAAAAACATTACTTATGCTATAGTTGTACGAACAATCTTAGCAAAATACAACAGGTTATGTACCGCTAATTCATTTGTAAATATGATGTTATAACCCTAAACCCATACGTAACAAACAGTTATCAACAAACCAAGTTCAGCACAATCACACATATGAAATAAAATATTTCAACTGGTCAATAAAAGTAAGTACCTACTATCCAAATCCAATTTTCTTTTATAAAAATCACAACACTCAATATTGTGTATAGTGTTACCAACCGTATGTTGGAATATCGGAAAGTTTGCGCGGTAAACTTGAACAGTAAGTGCAATGTCTCATTGTGTACTTTGTCTCGTTGTGTACTACTCTCCTCTATTATCAAACTGCTCAGATGTCAAATCGTCGAATTTCAGAGCTCGAAGGTAGTTCTCGGCATCTTCTTCGGGTACTATAAAATATAAAATAGAAACAATTGCATGATAACTTATGTATTTTGTATTGGAAGAATTTAATTGGAGCCTGTAATGTTTACAGTGATAACTAAAAAACCGTTAACTACAATCTGTATTTTATCATGTAAATACGTATTTCGCAAACTAAGTTTCCATCTTTAGCAAACAACGTAATAAATTGACAATATTAGGAAAAAAGTTTCCGAAATACGTCTTTAGATGATTGAATACACAGGTTGCGGTTTAAGGTTTTTTCAGATATTAATTTGATATCAATTGTATGATAGAATTTGTTTTTACCGAAATCTCCTTCATGCCTAGATTTGTTTTGTTCTGTTTCTCGTTTTTTCCCCTCCAATACATGTTTTGAAACCGCCGAGTTAAATGAGGACTTTAAATTACAAAATTTGGTGTATATTTTTCCTCTTTTACTAGTTCGATAATACTCCTCTAACAAAATTAGGATCAGCAAACATTCTGTCATCTAACAAAAGTAGGTAATCAGTTTTTAAAAATGCATTCATTTTCTGAACGTACTACTAAATTCTGTTTATATTATATTAAACACTAGTCTTACCAATTTTTCTTATGGAAATCTTTCCAAAATTTGACGTTCTATCTGATGACTAGCACCTAACGTCATTTTTATTCCCTTTTCTTGGAAATAAAGAGCAATAAGAGCAATTAGTGTGGACCTTTGATATTCATGAAATTTGGAAAATTTGTTATAATACTGAACGAGAATGTTTCCTCTAGAAGTTTCGTTTAAAATAACGTATAATTGACATGCATCATTGGATGTCTGGACATCATCAGTTGAAGGACTTTCATACGGCATAAAACGACTTGGTGATGGTGTACCTGCTCCTAGTGATCCAGGCGAGAATGTAGGTGATTGCGAATTCTTCCGATTCCGATGGTAGGACAATGATTCTGTGGTGGCCCTAGTAGAAGAAAATGATTTATTGACTTATACAGGGTGTCTCAGTTTGTTCTAGCAGGACTTTATCAATTGGAATTGATAGAAGACCTTTTCTGAAGAAGAAAAGTTACTATAAACAAAGGTCGTAGACCTTTTAGTTTGTGAGATACACAGTGATTAATGAAAAAATGTATTTAAACCTCTGTATCTCACAAACGAAGCGATACACGGAACGCTTCAAAAACGTCTCAGAAACGATTCGCAAAATCGTTTCTGGATTCAATTCAGACTGCCGACATCTCTGGCTCTGGCTTAATTTTGTGGCATTTTTAAAACGTTTCAATGATTTTGTGAATCGTTTCAGAAACGCCACCGAATCATATTTTTTTACCTGGGGGGTCCAAATGGTAATCCAATTGACACTCGCCATTCTTCTAGATTGTGTTCAAATAATATTAGGGTTCCCATATCAAAATTTTTCAACAAACGTTCGATATGATCGCACTTAATTATTTTCAGAATATGAACGAAAACATTTTGTGTTAGAAAAATAAAGTAAAATTAGTAATTACTTTCTTACCTCTAACACAACTAAATACCAATAAACTCTTCTGCTAATTGTACTAAGTTCCACGAAGAGAGCAATGACCTCAATTCTGTTTCTTCTGTTTTGGATGATACAATATGAGGATTTTCTTCGGCCGTGTGTGGTAATAAGAACTTCTGTTTGTCCGAAGCCATAGTATTGAATTAATTTATTAATGTATTATCTATATTGTGAAGGTTGTTTTTATTAAATTAATTGTTATATGTCATGCAAGTTTTTACAAAAATTTATTAATTAGTATGCATTATACTAGTAATAACAGCATAAGTGTGATAATATGAAATTTATAAAAAAAAGGGGGCGAAAGATAGTGATTTTGTGATGAAAATATAGAAACAGAAAGTAAATGAAAGTCTAGATAACATGGGAATAGGAGTGGAAATTTTTATTTACTACTTTTTATAGTGCATAATAATATAAATTATATGATAGCTAATAACGTTTCATTTAAAAAAATTAAGTTATTGTAGTCCTAGTTTTAGTTAATTACAACTTTGTTGCAAATTAAATAGTTTTGTAATATTCTTTAATGCGCAAAATGTTTTTTCCCCTAGCAGTTTTTATTAAAGTTATGTGTCCACCTATTTGATCGGTACTTTTCGATCGTACTTTTTAGCTAATGTGAGACAAATATTCTTTCGTGACGTAATGCAGCGGGAGTAAACTTTGAATTGTCTGTGTTTGGATTCAAACTTGAAACACCACAACTTTCGGAGTGGTCCTGATTGTCGAATAATTTTTGGGTAATGTGTGAAAATGTGAAATTTTGGCTTTAGAGTATCATGAAACAATGTAATATAGTCACTATTGTGTATTTTTATTTTATTTTCTAATAAAATGATGTTTGACTCGTCAATCTCAAAACACAGTAATATATCAATGATTTCAACAAAATTTAAAAGATACATCCACACAGCATCGTCTGAGGGAACAAAATCTCCATCCATTATAGGAAAATAAAATGTGAATGTCATCATTTCTCTAGCCGACATTTTTAATTTTCTTTTTTGAAGATGTGGTAGTTCTATTTCTCCAGAAATATTTTCTATTTCTGTTGGACCATATTCAAAATTTTGTTTACGGGAATTTAAAACATTTAAGTCAAAATACTTCATATTCATGCAGTACTCAATAATATGACATAAGTTGTAATGACATATTCCCTCAAAGATATCATGCATCACATCAGCGTAGTAATTTTTAACCACATGAAACGATGCAATATTATTAAGAATAGATTTATTGGTAATTCCCACACACACTATTAGTTGTATTGGAAGCATCGTTCTCATAATTTTCAATAGTTCGAACTAAATCACTATTTTCAAAACTCATATTCTGAGCATCTGCTTTTGGGGCTCGACAAAGTCTGCAGTAAAAATTACTGGAAAAAGATTTACCTACTAAACATGAACGAGGAACGAATTTAAACCTAAATTATCACCTATTACTAGACCTAATATAAAATGGACTTTGACGGTTTCATTGTTATCATTTTGAATCAAAATTCCGTTAATTTCTACATCTCTTAGTTCTTCTATGAGATATTCAAAGCATTTTTCATTGCCAAAATTTTTTAGATCGGTGGACTTTGTCTCTGCAGCATAAAAAATATATTCCAATTTAGACTCTTGAACTGGCAAACACACGGGAAAGAGTAGTAGACATTACACACAGAATGTTTTGAGGAATGAGAACCGAGCGGATTATTGATTTCAAAATCGTCGATGTATAAGAAGAAGGGAACCAACATTTTTCCAGGATATAATTTAATTTTATCTTTCCATAATTCACCTTGTATAAAATTTGTTAATTTATTATTTACATCCAAACTCCTCATATACTTAATCTAAAGTAGGTTTTAATAATTTATTTGTATTGAAGAATAGTTTGAATTGAAATTTTAGTGGCATCAAAATACCTTTATTTTTTGTTTCTTGAGATGTCAAATAACCCGCGCGATGTATTGGCTTCAATTCATTATTGATAGTAACTTCCTTAATATTGTCTATGTAGCCTTCGTCTTTTAAACATTTGTAAAACAAATGATCTGATGATGAACTAAACCTTTTGAAAGGATTTCTGCAATTCGTTATTAAATCGGAAATCTCATTGTATAAACCACAATGTTGGTATTGAATGTTACATTTTGCAAACGCCATAAATGTATCTAATAATGGGTTAAGTAAATATTTATTTACACTGTCTTTTCGTGAAAAATTATCGTTATTATAAAGGGACAGCAAAAATTCTAAAACACAGGTCCGCATAGTTTTTTGCAGCAAATCGAACTGAAATGTCAGGTTGTTTCTGAATCCCCCCCTCAATTTTATGACTTGAAGTTTTATTCCCAATAATTGTTGGACAAGTATCTGGCTTGGGGCTAGTTTTTGATGTCGGAATATTGGGATCTATCGCGTTATTTACGCTCATCATCAAATCATTAGCGCCATCAACATTAATTGTGGAATCAAGAAAAACATCATTTATGGGATGTTTGCGATTCATATGCCTTTTGAAACTAGATAAATTTTGAAAAGTTTGACCACACTCCAAGCATCTAAATGTGGAGTTGGTGTTTAGATTGTGGGCACGTTTGAAATGGATAACAAGATTTTTTAGAGCACTGTGATATCTTTTGCACACAAAGCATAACATTTTTATAGTTATGTGATGGAAGTAGTAGGTACCTATCTATGTATACAGTGTGTGGATAAAGTTTGGAACAAATTCAATATCTCCAGAAATATTATTTTCTCTGGAAAACGCTGGGACACGTATAGCGATTTAAATTACGCCGCATATTTTAAGATGCCTCAAAAAAATTTTGCGTTAGGCATTTTTTGTAGTGACGTCATTGACTTTTTTTTTAAATGAAAACATGTATATTTGATTATCGCATTGGATAGACATTGTTTTTCTCTTTTTAAGCTTCTAATTTTTTTATACCCTTACATAAGAAAATTTTTGAGAAAATTGCTAAAATAGATTTACGTCTCAATAGGCCGATCTGGAACAGCGGGTGCAGCTCCTACTCAAAGCAATTGTTTATTTAAGCTTATTACTTTAAAGTGAACACCTTTTTTTGTAAAATCTAGTGTATTATGTCTGCATTTCTTTAATCAAATTAATTGTGTACAGTTTCATCTGTTAATTTGATTGCAAATAGATGGGTTGGCCGACCAATGGAGTGGCCTGCTAGATCTCCAGATTTCAGCCCACTTCATTATTTCATGTGGGGTTACTTAAAAAGTAAGGTGTATCTAAATAAACCCCAATAGTTTGGAAGATTTGAAGAAACGCATTTGGCCTGAAATAAGACAGATTACGCCTGTTGCTATTAACAGGGTTCAACAAGAGTTTATTTTTCGTCTTGGACACTGTCGAGCTGTAAACTGATATCAATTTGAACATCTACTATAACAATTTATTCATCATTTTCCTTTCCCTGGGTGCGTTTTAGGCCATATGGTTATTCGAACTTTTTGCCTTATTTTGATGAGTACTACACGCTGTAGAAGTTTGGAACCCTATTTTAGAAACACCCTGTATATGTTACGCCCAAACACCGAAAACGCTCAGTGAGCGAAAAAAACGACCACAACGCGTTGTGGACGATACTGAACGACCAAACACCGAAATTAGCTACGTCTTCTGTGTGTGGTCGTTCAGTATCGTCCACAACGCGTTGTGTGCAATTGCGAAACGGCCACGACGCGTTTTGGACAATTTAGGACTTCAATGTTGCGTCATCTTGTATCAGTGAGTTTAAACTTGTCTGGTTGTGGTTTGTGTAACGTTCAGTTTCAGTATGAGCGTTATAGAACGGATCGTCACCATCAGTAAAAAATATGAATATCAGAGAGGTGTTTAACGAAAAACTTAAAGATGTTGTTGAAAATAGCAATGATTGGAGTGACTATTTTACAAGTGAGCGGTATGGCCAAATCAAACATGAGGTGGAAGAAGCTAAACGTTTAAAAGAGAGTAAGATGCTGTTGTCATCTAAACAGTACAGAAGGCTGAAGAGGTACGACATTATAACAATTGGGGGAATTGAAAAATTAATCGAGAAAACCGTGGAAACACACGAGTGGTAAATTTCGATATTACTCCAAACGGAGGATATGTTTGATATCATTGAAACTGCTCATATGGCAACTGGACATAAACGAACAAGAGGTAGGCGTTTTTCTTATTAAGTAGAATGAAATTATGAAAATTAAATAAGGGAGAACGGGACAGGGATACAAATTTAGAAGTTTATACAGGGTGTCCGGAAACAACGTTCCGTAACTTCGAGAGATGATTCTACATCCAAAAACATGAAGAAAAGTTCTCATGAACAGGGGTCCGGAAAAGCTTTCTAACGGAGCTACGGCTCTTTGAAGAGGGGCCTCAAAATGTGTTGTTTTATTAATTAGTTAATCAATACTGAAACGAGATTGATAAAATTTGGTACCCAGGGTATATTTGGTACGGGAAATAGTTTGGTAATGTTAAAAATAGAAAAAAAAAGCCAGAGGCGTGCGTAACGGGTAGGGTGTATTGATTAACTAATTAATAAAACAACACATTTTGAGGCCCCTCTTCAAAGAGCTGTAGCTCCGTTAGAAAGCTTTTCCGAACCCCTGTTCATGAGAACTTTTCTTCATATTTTTGGATGTAGAATCATCTCCCGAAGTTACGGAACGTTGTTTCCGGACACCCTGTATAAGAGTTACACCAAGTAAGAAATATTTTTTTCTTTTCATTTTAGTTATGGAGGCCGAAATAAAGAAAAAATACTGCAATGTTACTAGCTATTCAGATGTATTTGTCGCTTTGCGAACAGTGCCAAGGAAAGAAGAAAATTAAGAAGAAAGGATTAGTCTTTGCTCCGATCCTTGAAACTGGTGCACGGGAAGCCCAGGCATTCGCAAAATCAAGGCTCAGTAGAACGCTCAAATCAGGATGTGAGAGATATGTTGGTAGCATGGATAACCAGACTAAACAATGGTCAGAGGGATTAAGGTTCATTCAGAGCAAAAAGAACCGCTCGCTACATGAAGGAATTAAAAAAAGTCCTTACGAAGCCATGTTTGGTAGCACGCAAAGAGTCGGATTCGCAGATTCTACGTTGGAAAAGGACACATACGAATCTTTGGAAACGGAAGAAGATTTGGAACAGATCTTGTGTGGTCTAAGCATACCC
Source organism: Hemicrepidius hirtus (assembly GCA_963082805.1). Taxonomy (NCBI): domain Eukaryota; kingdom Metazoa; phylum Arthropoda; class Insecta; order Coleoptera; family Elateridae; genus Hemicrepidius; species Hemicrepidius hirtus. The sequence goes on from OY720162.1 coordinate 17,854,685, forward strand.
AAACGAGATCATGAGGCGGAAGGAGATGTAAATAGTACAGTTCCATGTGCCATATGCGAAGATTACGGTATGGTCCAACCATGCGGAAAATGCAGCGTAAAGATACAGACAAAGTGTGGAATAGAAACTGAAGATCAACTCATATGTAGTCTTTGCAGCAGGTCTGAAGCAATCAGAGATCAACGTGAAAGCGCTAAAACGGGGTTAGAAAAACAAACTGCAAAAATGTTGGCCTTGTCACAGCAAAAATTGCCTCCTGCTAATGTGGACCAAAATTTCGTAGTTAAAGTTCCGGACGTAGATAGAGGGCGACTTGCTCCCAGAATTGTGTTAGCTGTTATTAGCTGTAGTGTTAATGAATCTGCTTTATATAAACTGGGTACAAAAGAAGGCGCCCTGGAAAGAATTTATAGCCGAAATGAATTCACCTTCGCTGATTCGAATTTTATCGCTCAATCGGATATTCCCAGCTCATCATTAACTCTGCTAAAGCTTCAGCTCTCTTATCTGGATCAAAACAAGGATTGATTATATGCCATTGCAAGCACACTAAAAGGTGCAATTGTCGGTCCAAAGAGGTGCTGTGTAATTCAAAATGCCACAACAGCAGTGCCTGCAAAAATAAATAATTTATTTCGTTGTCTTTGTCGTTTTGTAGGGTATATTATATAATAGGGTGTATTAATTATTGATTAATAAATTAATAATTTCAAATAGTAATAATATCCGTTTGAAGTTATTTAAGATTTTTAAGTTACGCCTATCACTTCGGGTTGTGACTGTCCTAAATTGTCCAAAACGCGTCGTGGCCGTTTCGCAATTGCACACAGCGCGTTGTGGACGATACTGAACGACCACACACCGAAGACGTAGCTAATTTCGGTGTTTGGTCGTTCAGTGTCGTCCACAAGCCGTAGCTCCGTTAGAAAGCTTTTCCGGACCCCTGTTCATGAGAACTTTTCTTCATATTTTTGGATGTAGAATCATCTCCCGAAGTTACGGAACGTTGTTTCCGGACACCCTGTATAAACTTCTAAATTTGTATCCCTGTCCCGTTCTCCCTTATTTAATTTTCATAATTTCATTCTACTTAATAAGAAAAACGCCTACCTCTTGTTCGTTTATGTCCAGTTGCCATATGAGCAGTTTCAATGATATCAAACATACCCTCCGTTTGGAGTAATATCGAAATTTACCACTCGTGTGTTTCCACGGTTTTCTCGATTAATTTTTCAATTCCCCCAATTGTTATAATGTCGTACCTCTTCAGCCTTCTGTACTGTTTAGATGACAACAGCATCTTACTCTCTTTTAAACGTTTAGCTTCTTCCACCTCATGTTTGATTTGGCCATACCGCTCACTTGTAAAATAGTCACTCCAATCATTGCTATTTTCAACAACATCTTTAAGTTTTTCGTTAAACACCTCTTTGATATTCATATTTTTTACTGATGGTGACGATCCGTTCTATAACGCTCATACTGAAACTGAACGTTACACAAACCACAACCAGACAAGTTTAAACTCACTGATACAAGATGACGCAACATTGAAGTCCTAAATTGTCCAAAACGCGTCGTGGCCGTTTCGCAATTGCACACAACGCGTTGTGGACCATACTGAACGACCACACACAGAAGACGTAGCTAATTTCGGTGTTTGGTCGTTCAGTATCGTCCACAACGCGTTGTGGTCGTTTTTTTCGCTCACTGAGCGTTTTCGGTGTTTGGGCGTAACATATACACTACTAATATTGTTTTAGGCGTAATATAAACGATAATCAATACAAATAATTTAAATTGGTCGGCGATGAAATAACTACAAAGTAAATAAGAAATACCTTTAATATGTTAAAAATATATGTTTTTTCTTACCTATGAAATGGTCACTACCGGTCACTACACAAATAGATGAACCGACGAAGTAAAAGATAACGCAGAGAACACAAAAATTAATTTTCTCGCCTGTTACGTAGTACAGTTTGATGAGAAATGCGATGTTGTAGTTTGACAATTCAAATCTCTTTTTTTTTATTTTTAAGCGCAGACTACTCAGGTCAATTATTTTTTTATAAGAGCGCAAGGCGTCTTATAGAAAAATTAGTTTTTTATGGCTGTGTGTCAATTTTGTTTATCTCTATGCACTCTTCGTGGAAATGTATATCAAGCATCAAACAAGCCTACGGTAATTATCAGGTATGTATTGGTTAAAAAATCTATACAGTTTATTTTCTTGAAATATTTTTGTCTAAACAACCAAAAACATGGCTTTGCACGTAGCATTGTACCTAATGTTTCGGCATCCGCTTAAAATTTTCACCCAAAACAACTTGTTCTCAGCAGGTGCTTTTTCAGCAGCCATAAGAAATTTATGACGAAATCTAAAAAAATATAGTTGGTGAATTAAGAGGATTTAATGCCTTTCACAAAGTAATTTCTTAGATTTTGTCGGTAATATGAAAATTTCCAGGCAAAAAATAATAGCATACCTACAATGAGTACCTCTTTGTATTTTTTAACAAAGTAACATAAACTGTTACGGTACATTCCCTAATTTTGTACACGTGAACAGAAAAGTGCTGACGGCTATCTTAGTGGAGATTGGGGTGGGTGGTTAATTCGCGATATAAGGGCGGAACGTTAACTTACACAGGGAGTGTTAAAAGGGCGCCACCTATTTTTCTGATGGTCTTAAGACTTTGGAGGCAAAAATAGGAAAAGCCTCGGAGATGTGCCTGTCGCAGGCTTCGAGATAAACAGTCGGACTGCACCTGTTGGCCTACTAACGTACCTGTAACAGACAAGCAACTGGGGAGGGTTCGGGAGGAGGTCATGAAATTACTTTTCAATCAAAATGCGTTACTTTTTAACGATTTAACTTTTAATTATTGACTTGCAATAAGAAAAGGGGTGACATAACATATTTACACAGAATCTCCCTCAATAATGAGGAGAGATGAATCAAAAACATATTTATACAAAACCTAGAAATAAACAAGTATGATAACACACATAAGTATTAATAAATTGCGATAAACAATCAATGGGGGAATCGATTCAGCCCAGAGCGCACAAACTCGAGATCTTATTTACGGTAAGCTCTAGGTTCTCGAGGTCGTCGCCCTGTACAGTAAATATAATATAAACTAGACTACAATTCGTAATTATTACCGAAGCAACTCTTCGGAACACAAAAGTATTGTCTTCTACTTTATTAAAGTAGACGGGATTCTCTACGTTAATTTACGGTGATTCACAAGGGGAATCAAATGTTAAAGGTATAAACATGAATTCAGTACCTGTTCGGTGATGAGGTCGTCAGACGGTTTATCTCTTTGCACTTTAAGATTGCACAATTGCCTTTCACTTTAAACACATTTTACTGGCGGTACGGGATGGGGTCCTTCACGGTGCTAGAGAGGTGGTCCTTGACGACGGGAACCGATGCGGTGACTGAAGAGTCGGTACGGGAATTTCTTGACGGGTTGGAGAACTTCTCTCCTTGATCGGGAATATTCACTCTATTTGAACGGGATACATTCTCGTGCGATATAACTTATCGACTTCACAACCGGAACAACGATAGGATCTGATAGTTCACTTAAAAACAATCGGTAGTTGAAACGTTAGCGGTATCAGACCAATCTTTAACTCAAAACGAGACGAAACGGAACTTTGTCTTCTAAATAAACGGTAATTTCTCCCCGAGACGATAAGCGGTAATTGGTCGTTCTTTAGGTCAAGTCGGGTTGACAGATCGGGAACGACTTAGGCTCTCTTGCGGACGTAGAGCATGCGTGACTTTTAGTTTTAGGGGACTGACTTTGAAAAGCGGGCAGCCGATTGGCTGACTGGTTTACAAGGGGTGGGTGCTTGTGACTTTAAGGCCAGGGGGTAATTTGATACTCTGTTTATCCATAAAGGAACAGACAGAAATCCGGGAACTGAAAGCATATTTCAGCATTCTATCACGTATTAATGGCATGTGGCAAGGCCATCATGCGCTCACCGAGCGCAATGCGAGGGGTAGCCTGTTAACATGGACTAAGCCACATTCTTACAGGGTGACGAATTGTACTGGCCCCAAAGGATATAACACCCCCCTTACGTGAAGAGAATTTCCCCGAAATTCTCTTGAGGCAAGAGAAATCCGAAGGGGACAGCGACAACGAGACGGGACGAAGCCGAGAGCGGTAACGAGACGGTAAACGATAAACGAAACGGTATCTCCTTACACAAGTGTAAATAAATCCTTGAAAGAAGATAAAACTATAAATGGAGAAGCATTACTGTGATGCTATGAACACGAAACGATAAACGAGACGATAAACGGAACGGTAACGAGACGGTAAACGGAACGCTAAGCGGGAGCGATAGCGAGACGATAAACGAGACGGTAAGCGAGACGTTAAACGAGGACGATAGCGAGACGATAAACGAGACGGCAAGCGAGACGTCAAACGAGGACGATAGCGAGACGATAAACGAGACGGCAGAATTCCCAGAAAGGGAAACGGTAACGAGACGGTAAACGAAACGATAAACGGAAAGATAAACGAGACGATAAAATCCCCAAAAAGGGTAAAAGAATGTCAAAATCGGGTGAAATGTCATAATCGGGGGGGGAAGTCTTAAATCGGGGGGGGAGTCTTACACCCGTGAAGAGTACCGACCAACCTACCAAGGGCGACACGGGGTTGTGTTTGAAAAACACAAAAACAAACGCTCGAAGTCCCAAAGAAATCACACTGAAGAGGGTACGTTGAGTTTCACGCTATTCACCCATTGTAATTTTCCCACAACCAGATAAAATCAGGGAACGAAAGAGCCTCCTAACTACGAGGATGTCTAATCATCACTGGAATTAAGTTTTAAATCTTTCGCATGCCAAATGCCTTTACAAATGCCAGAAGCGTCAGATAATTCGTAAGTATTATACGAGACTTTACGGTGAATTAAAAAGGGTCCTAAAAATTTAGGAGCCAGTTTAGCGGTAAAATGCTTGGCTGCATCGGAAAGGACGTAATTTTTACGCCACACGGTATCAACAACGTCAAAAGTAGCGGGACGTCTACGTAAGTCATAGCGAGATTTGGCATTCTTATAGGCAACATCTAACCTTTTAACGATATCTTCGTAAATTTGGTTGAGCGCAGGGGCTCGGCGTAAAAGCGTTTCGCGATCAGGGGTCTGAATATTATCAGCGGTAGCGGCATCGTTAGCTTCACCAAAAAGATTTCCTTCTAAAATCATTTCACGACCAAAATTTGCGAAATAGGGAGACATCCCTATTGCTTCGTGAACCGCAGTGCGAATAGCGCAAGCTACTTTAGCTAAGTATCGATCCCAATTTCTATGGTTTTCCTTAACGTAAGAAGCGAGCATAGTTTTCAATACGCGATGAACACGTTCGACAGGGTTGGCTTGAGCGTGATAGTAAGCGTTAAAAAGAATCGTAGTCGAGTAGGACTTTACCAAGTTTGCAAACTCTTTACTACGAAACTGTACTCCATTATCGGTAAGTAAGTATTGAGGTGCTCCAAACGTTAGGAAGACACCCTCCTCAATTCTTTGAACAACTGCTGAAGCAGTAGCGGAACGTAACGGAAAGAACAACGTGAATTTCGTGAAATAATCAACAACCGACAAGATATAAGAATATCCTTGGCTCGACCGAGGTAACGGACCTACCAAATCAATCGATATCATTTGCCAAGGTTTCTTAACGATAGGGTGCCGAGACATAAAACCAACAGGCTTCTTTTGTTCGGGTTTATGAGCGATACAAATGGTACAGCGATTAACGTAACGAGCGACATCAGCTTTAAGTTTGGGCCAATAATATCGTCGAGCGATACGCGCAAAAGTTTTAAAAATTCCTAAATGACCGGCAATTGGTTCATCATGATTCTGTTTTAGAATAGCGGAACGATTAAACTTCGGTACTACTTCTCTCCACTTGTCTTCATCTTGCGCTAGATCAGGGTATCTAGGTGAAAGATATTTAAATAACTTCCCTTCCTTTATTTTCCATAAAGGGTACGATAGGGGGTTTTGCTTGACCTTATTGATTAGGCGGTTGTACCACCGATCGGTACGAGAATTAACCACCGGTTGTACCTGGGTATCGGGAGCGGGATCTCCTACGGGACTTACAAGAACGTTATCGATAATCGGAACGGAACGCGATAAAGTATCGGGAACAACGTGATCTTTCCCCTTACGATGTATGATTTCGAAATCATATTGTTGGATCTTCACGGCCCATCTGGCCAAGCGACCACTAGGTTCCTTAAGGGAGTTTAACCACACGAGAGAATGGTGATCTGTAATCACCGTAAAGCGAGTTCCTTCTAAATAGGGACGCAATTTTTCAATTGCCCACAAAACCGCTAAACATTCACGCTCGGTAACGGAATAATTGCGCTCTGCTTTATTTAGCGACCGGCTAATATAGCAGATTACTTGTTCTTTATCCTCAATAGTTTGCGTTAAAACAGATCCAATCCCAAAAGCTGAGGCGTCTGTTTGAACCACGAAAGGGACATTAAAATCGGGACACGATAAAATTGGAGCAGAAACCAATCGTTGCTTGATTGTCGAGAAAGCGACAGCGCGTTCTTCAGTCCATTCAAACTTCTGCTTTTTTCGTAAAAGCGCGGTAAGTGGCGCGATAATAGCGGAAAATTCTGGTATAAAACGTCGATACCAGCTTGCCATTCCAATAATTCTTCTAACTTCCGAGACGTTTTTAGGTTCCGGTATATTTACAATCGCTGTTACTTTATCTGGGTCCGCTAACAATCCTTGAGCGTTAACCACGTAACCCAAATATTTTAACTCGGGCTTACAAAAGTGACATTTATCACGGCCCAAAGTCAACCCTGCTTCTTCCAAGCGTTTAAGGACTTCAGCGAGAATTTCGAGATGCTTCTCGAAAGTAGGCGTACAAATAACGACATCGTCGAGATACACGAAAACAAAAGGCTCCAATTCAGGACCTAAGACCCGATCAATCAGGCGTTGCCATGTTGCGGGAGCGTTATGAAGTCCAAACGGCATTCGTTTAAAGTGGAAAAGTCCACGATTCGGAATCGTAAAGGCGGTATATTGTCGAGAATCTTCTGCGACCGGGATCTGCCAATAAGCAGACTTAATATCGAGACTGGTTACGAAACGTGCATCACGAAGACGATCCAAAATGGCCGAAACGTAAGGTAAAGGGTACGCATCCTTTTCTGTAACCTTATTTAATTTACGAAAATCGACGCAAAAGCGGTACGAGGAATCCTTCTTCCTTATTAATAAAATAGGGCTAGACCAGGCGCTCTGAGAACGCTCTATCACATCCATTTCTAACATTTTATCTAATTCGGAGTCGATATGTTGTTGCATGACCGGTGAAACAGGATAATATCTTTGTTTAATTGGGCGAGAGGACGTAACGATACTATGCTCAACTTGCTTAGCGCATCCTAATGATTTAGGGTTTCTCGAAAAATGTTTTTGGATAACACGATCCAAATCGGTACGTTGCGAAACGGTAAGTTCTTTAGCCGATAATAAATTTTCCGACAGAGTCGAAACGGCAGCGAGAGTCGGTAAATTCTTCGAAGAAGACGAGACGGCAGCGACATAAGGTTTGGCAAATTTCCATTCACCGCGAAATAAATCTGGGACTATTCCCACTGATTTCCAAAAATCAATCCCTAGGATCAATATATGCGGAACATCCGGTACAACTAAAACATCGATAGTCGATACGTGATCACGTAACCGTATCGGTAGCGTAAGGGTGCCGAGACTGGGTACTGTATGTCCATTAGCGACGGAACAGGTTGGGCGAGAATCCGTATTCAACGTAAGCCCTAAAGGCGCTAAAATTTTCCAACCTTCCCCTCCTAAAATGGAGCGATTAGCTCCTGAATCTAATAATCCCAACATATCGTAACCCAAAATATTAATCGTGACGTGAGGGCGTTCGTCAGCGGTAGCGTTATCAAAAAAATAATCTAAAATAACTTTATTTCGAAAAAAAGTTTCTTCCTTCCTATCACTACAAGTTTGTATAGGGTAGGTCGAATACGAGACGGGACGGGATAACATTACACGACCACTTAATGCTTCCTCGGTTCGTTTCCCGACGGAGCGCGTGAATTATTCGATTTACCACACTTAGGACAAGTGTTCACGGTAACTTCCGGTTTTCCGCAACGATAACAATAAAGTTTAGTGCGTGGTTTAGGGCATTGACCCGCACGATGGTTCGAATCTCCACAATTCCAACATAAAAGTGGATTAGCGTTAGATGACGCGGTAAATCGCTGAGTAGCCCGGACGGGAATTTCTTGAGTATTAGAAATTGCATTATCTCTAATATTCGCGGTTGCAACGTCTAAAACCGGATTAGGTACATTTATTTCGACCGGAGCGGTATCTATATAAGCTAAATCCGTTTCGAGGTCATTCCTCTTACGTGAAGGCGGTACGAAATTCTCAACAGCGTAACGACGCTCTTCAATTTTTCTACTAAACTTGATAAGTTCCGGAATAGATTGAACTTCAACAAGTCCTAATTGCGTTTGAAAAAAAGGAGTTATATTCCGCATTAAAATGCGTAACTTCTTTTCTTCCGACAAAGGTTGCGATAAACGTGAAAATAAATTTTTCATCACGGCAACAAATATTCCAATGGATTCGTCAGCCCCCTGGGTACGTCTCTGGATTTCTTCAATCAACCTATCATCGTAATTAACCGGTTGAAATTCAAGGCGCAAAAGGGCCGATAGCTCTTCCCAATTGCTAGCTAAATCCACGTTAGCGCGATACCATATTAAACCTTTACCGGCAAAGAGGTCGCAGGCCTCCGCGAACAGCTGTGTGTCATGCACACTACGGGCCCTCGATAGCTCGCTAACCCGCTCGAGGAAGGCATTTACGGACAGGACGCGAGCATCGCCCGTAAACGTCAAATTCCATTTTGCAACAGGAACAGACGGCGTATAATGTGACGTAGACCCTGAAGGTCCTACCGGAATAGCGCTAGTTGTCGGTATATCTGGGTCAAGGTTTATAAGTACCCGTGATTGGTTACGAGATAATTCATATCGAGAAATCAAAACTGAAAGTTCGATAAACAATGATTCTTTGCGCGCGGAATGATCGTCAGCCGTAGGGATACTTGCGTCCAAACGGGCTAATCCGTGACTGAATTTTGTCTCGATAGCTTGAGCGGTATTCCTATCGGGTTGATCTACAAATCTGGTAAGAAGGGCTTGTATTTCCCCCGTAACTGTAATTAAGGCTGCGTAATCTTCTTCAAACGAAAAAGGGCGAGTCGCCGGGCGTGGAGGTGCCGAGCCGGCGGCCTCGTCTCTTAAGACTTGACGTAAAAGGGTTCGTAATTGCGTGGTAGTTTTCGGAAGGGGAGTGGAACCTCGTATACTTAATTCGTACTGGAGTTCCACCTTCGATAAGCGATCGATAATAAGTTTAAAACCCATTATGAATGTTAAAACAAACAACGAGATAATCGGGACCTAAATTAACCCAAAAACACAACGATACAAGGGAAATAGCGAAAATTTCACAACAAAAATCCCAAAGCGAGAATTTAAATCAAAACTCAAAAGGCCCACACGTTTAGGGCGCCAAATTTGTTACGGTACATTCCCTAATTTTGTACACGTGAACAGAAAAGTGCTGACGGCTATCTTAGTGGAGATTGGGGTGGGTGGTTAATTCGCGATATAAGGGCGGAACGTTAACTTACACAGGGAGTGTTAAAAGGGCGCCACCTATTTTTCTGATGGTCTTAAGACTTTGGAGGCAAAAATAGGAAAAGCCTCGGAGATGTGCCTGTCGCAGGCTTCGAGATAAACAGTCGGACTGCACCTGTTGGCCTACTAACGTACCTGTAACAGACAAGCAACTGGGGAGGGTTCGGGAGGAGGTCATGAAATTACTTTTCAATCAAAATGCGTTACTTTTTAACGATTTAACTTTTAATTATTGACTTGCAATAAGAAAAGGGGTGACATAACATATTTACACAGAATCTCCCTCAATAATGAGGAGAGATGAATCAAAAACATATTTATACAAAACCTAGAAATAAACAAGTATGATAACACACATAAGTATTAATAAATTGCGATAAACAATCAATGGGGGAATCGATTCAGCCCAGAGCGCACAAACTCGAGATCTTATTTACGGTAAGCTCTAGGTTCTCGAGGTCGTCGCCCTGTACAGTAAATATAATATAAACTAGACTACAATTCGTAATTATTACCGAAGCAACTCTTCGGAACACAAAAGTATTGTCTTCTACTTTATTAAAGTAGACGGGATTCTCTACGTTAATTTACGGTGATTCACAAGGGGAATCAAATGTTAAAGGTATAAACATGAATTCAGTACCTGTTCGGTGATGAGGTCGTCAGACGGTTTATCTCTTTGCACTTTAAGATTGCACAATAGAGGCCTTTCACTTTAAACACATTTTACTGGCGGTACGGGATGGGGTCCTTCACGGTGCTAGAGAGGTGGTCCTTGACGACGGGAACCGATGCGGTGACTGAAGAGTCGGTACGGGAATTTCTTGACGGGTTGGAGAACTTCTCTCCTTGATCGGGAATATTCACTCTATTTGAACGGGATACATTCTCGTGCGATATAACTTATCGACTTCACAACCGGAACAACGATAGGATCTGATAGTTCACTTAAAAACAATCGGTAGTTGAAACGTTAGCGGTATCAGACCAATCTTTAACTCAAAACGAGACGAAACGGAACTTTGTCTTCTAAATAAACGGTAATTTCTCCCCGAGACGATAAGCGGTAATTGGTCGTTCTTTAGGTCAAGTCGGGTTGACAGATCGGGAACGACTTAGGCTCTCTTGCGGACGTAGAGCATGCGTGACTTTTAGTTTTAGGGGACTGACTTTGAAAAGCGGGCAGCCGATTGGCTGACTGGTTTACAAGGGGTGGGTGCTTGTGACTTTAAGGCCAGGGGGTAATTTGATACTCTGTTTATCCATAAAGGAACAGACAGAAATCCGGGAACTGAAAGCATATTTCAGCATTCTATCACGTATTAATGGCATGTGGCAAGGCCATCATGCGCTCACCGAGCGCAATGCGAGGGGTAGCCTGTTAACATGGACTAAGCCACATTCTTACAGGGTGACGAATTGTACTGGCCCCAAAGGATATAACAAAACATAGCCAAGAAATTAAGAGAATAAATTATAAAATAGACAAACGCTTATTCGTAAAATTGAATAACCAAATATGAGCGAGGTATAGTTAATAAAAATATTTAATACAAAATAGAATACAAAATGTCCCCCACGAGGAGAATCTTGGTCTTTAGTTAAACTATACTATTATAGTTCGTTGGTTAGATTATACCTCGGATTATGTAAACTGTGTACTATAAAAAATATGAATAAAGATGGAGACCAATATAAATTGTGCATTGAGTTAGTTCGTTATTACAAGGTGAACTCCATAAACCGATAATGTTGAGAATTAATACAATAAATACTGTTCATTAAAGTTTCAAAATTCAAAGGATGGGCGAATTTATTCATAGGTACAATGAAACAGTTCATCATTTTTCATTACCACTTTAGATTAATATAAACAAATATAATTCATTATAAAGATGAACATGAATTCATAATATTGATGTATTGATCAATGAACACCATTTCATTACATTAATGAAAATGTTCATTGTCTCAATGAAATATTAGTTAATGATGTTCGTTCATTGATATTATGAACAATATTTTTTTCAGTGATACTACCTTCTTCTTTTCTTTTGATTCTAACTCACTTTTCATTTTCATTTCTTCTTCCTTCCTTCTCTCTTTGACCCTTCTTCGCCTTTCATCGTGGTATTTTAGATTTTTAGATCTCAGTAAATCTCTTAATTTCCTAGATGGTGGTTTGCGTTTTGGTTTTATGTTTGTGATGCTTTCTTTTTCTTGGCTGTTCGAAACTTCACTGTCGAATCTAGCAGCCATAGTCATGTTTTTTGTATCAGTCTCTCCATCATCATTTTGTATGTCAAACACTCTTTCCCTTTGTTCTTACATTTATATGGAGGCGAGTTATAGGTTCCGCGTCACGAAATATCGTCACACGGGATCTAAGCAGGGTGCGAGCATGCGGAGTTGGTTGCGTTGTCGGACAGCACGCGTTGTTCTGTAAGCGGTTGCGCAGAAGCGTTAATTCTGTCCTTAGAAAATATCCGAAAATATTTTTGTTGTGAATACCTTCACTGGAAAAGAAAACAAAACCAAAAAATACAAAATGTTCAGAACGTAATTTTACTACTTTTACCAAATGTCTCTTCTGCTGATATTCTGTAATATTATATTATAGTATAAACACTTATTGTACTACCTGTCGTAAAAGTCTTCAGTGATTTTGTCTTAAAGCATTCGTTTCTGATTTATCTCATTTTAAAATTATATATTTTGATTGCGCAATTAAACACTTGGGTAAGCTGCAGAACAGCTTATAACTCTTATAAGCATCTTCGAAAAATTGTTCCAAGCTGAGGGTTTTGCCCCCGAAATAAGGGACTTTTAAAATTTTACCATTGAATTCCCTATGTAGCGTAATTCAATTCGACACCCCGTATATTCACTCAGTTTATTAGTTTATCCAAGTAAGCAACATTTATACCGAGTGGTTGGTCATATCCCTGAACATAGGCCGTTTACATTGTTTATCACATCTATGCGAATTCCTCCTCGCCATTTTTATGGAAAAAATTGGTAATGGTACCAAATTAAAGAGAATAATATTCCGCGTCGTTCAATTTTAAAAATTCTTTGTATAGGTAATAAATCATATAAAAATAAATATATAAAATTTAAGTATGAAGGTACATTCGAAACAATGAGTATTTCTTGTTTTGACAAGTGCAGCACCTCGTATTTTTTGAATAGCTACATTTTTAAATTTTATATTGTTATGTTAAAGAAATAGTACACAAAGAATTTTTAACGCGGAATATTATTCTCTTAAGTTTACTACCATTACCAATTTTTTCCATAACAATTAGGAGCAGGAATTCGGATAAACGTGATACATGCAATGTGTACTTCCTGTTCAGATACAAACCACTCGGTATACTAGTCTGTTATAATAGTCTGTTTGGTATTTGTGTTATTAACGTTATAATAAACCATTATAAACCAAAACCATGTTCATTATACAGAATGTATAAAAATGGTGGTGCAAGCTTCAGGTAAAGTTATTCCTTGGACAAAACTAAGACAAACAGCTAACATCAAAAAAGCTGGCAAATGCTTCCTGAACTTACAGTCGTCAAAGTTCAAAATTGGTAACAATAAAGAATGCTGGCTCTTTCAAAATAGAGTTACTTGATGAGTACATTCATTGATAATAGCTAAAGTTTTTTACCATTGATCGTTTAACTTAACTTCAATTTAATTGTCGATTGTAATCGCTGTTTTTGCGATTGTGTAATATTTAAACATCAACAAATTATATCAACTATAAATGTAAATATCCAGCAACAGTCAATGGGAGGTGCTTATTACCAAGTTAGAATATATAATATAAACATAAATGGCAAGAATGGGATAAGAAGAAAAAATAATAAATAGTGTCCTAATAAATTTAGAATAAATGCTGTCTAAATTTAACCTATAGCTTCAAAGTACAGCCTTAATATTAAAAATGTAACTAAAATAACGTCAAGCTACCGCAGTAATATTTTGTTTTCCCAAAAGAACAAGTTTTCAGGCTGAAGAAATGTGTTCGATAAAATTGTGTTTTTCTAATGATAGCTGTAAGATTTTTACATCTGAATATCCCGTTTTCCATCATGTTGTCTCACTAGCATTACAGAAAACAACACAAGAGCACCAAAATAATATTTTTTTAATAATTTATTGTTTCCCTTAGCCAATCGCCAATCGTATACCACGAATTGTAAGCCGTATTTGGTTTATCGACATTAATTAAAGTTTTGCTGAAAAGTATTGTTTAAAACACGAACTTGCATCTCTCCCATCCTTGCATCTCTCCGTTGTATCCTAAATGTGTAGCTGCCGTTCAACTTGAATAATTTTATTATTGATTACTTTCATACAAAATCAAAATTAGTTTCCTTTTTAGTGCGATATCTAGCATTACCTGAAACCTGTACCACAATGTTTACACACTCTGTATATTCCATTACCGTATTAAATATACATCGTGTTATTCGTGTTTGTTTTCAATACCCTCCGATGGTTGCAAGAATTGCGAGATCTGTGCATTTTGTTTCTGTTTCTGCATGGTATACATATGCCTTCTTTTTCTTTTAGCGGACACGCTGTTCTGTCTTCGTGCTTCTTTCCTCCGCAGTGGTTGCAGATGTTGTCTTCGCTTTTACAGTGTTTGGCCACGTGTCCAATATCGTGGCACTTCATACATGTTGCAACTACTAGGTAGTCCTTAGTTCTTATTGCATTGAAGCCAATGTATATCCTATATTGGTTCAAGAGTAGTTTCCTTATTTTCGGGTCCACCTCCGCTACATGATGCACCGTCGGCTTATCCCTTGGTCCTGTTCTGAATCTGAGGTTGAAGCCTGAATCAAACTCTTCCTCAGTTATTTTGTCCTTGAGATTCTGCTCGTATATTGCGTGTTTTATATAATCGTTATCCCATTTGGTCTGTATGTCATATAGTGCGATGAGTGGCTTTCTTTTCTTAGGTGGTTCCATTTTGAGGTCTTTTGCCAAAGTTTTATTATTCGTTATTTTCTGCATGTCTTCTTTTGTCTCTGTCTCTACAATTAACATCTTATTTGTTGTTCGCATGTTTAATATACTTATTCCTTCCTTGACTGGGTTAACTGTTTTTATAATTTTTTGCTGTATAGTTTTTATGTCCTCACCCTTACTTGACGAAATGAAAAGTGTGTTTTTGATCTGTGTCTTTGTTATTACTTCATTTGTGTAAGAAGTTTTGATTGGTTTACTCGCTAGTTCTGCATATGTTAGTGGTTTTTGTTGGCTTGTCGTCTTGTTTTGGATTTCGCTTTTTAGTTTTTCGTTTTCTGTTCTTAGAGCTTTTATTTCTCCTACTAGTTCTGCTTGGGCAAAAGCCCATTCCGTTATGATTGTTTTCAGTGCGGCTCTACTCGCTTTCCTCAACTTGACTAATTTGACTAATAAGCTAAAATCACAATTTATTATTATTATTGTCATTATTATTATTTTCATATATATATATATAATATTATGATTATTTTTAGTTATACCTACTTATTTTTTATTTATTTTTTATTGTTTTTTTTTTCTTCCTTTTTCTTTGTTTTTTATTATCACTACTTAAGTTTCCGTGGTTGAGTTGAAAAGCAGACAAAGTCTGAACTCCGCCAATTAGTGTAATGTACCTGTATTAACTGTAATTAATTGATTTAATTGATTATTTTCTTTTCTTGTACTTACACTAATAAAGCCATTATTATTATTATTATTATTATTACTTGTTGCTAGGATCTAATTCTGTGTCAACAAAGTCTATCAACTCCACGTACCGACTTTCCACTGTGGTTTGTACTGTCTTTTCTGTGTTTGTCTCTTTCTGTTTTGGTTCTTGATTCTTTGCTTTGGGTATAGCACCCCTTTTTTCTCCAATTTCACTCACTACGCTTCTTGTCCTCTTTCTTTCTGCCGGCACGCTCTCCGTGTCTGTATCAGACGACGAATCTGCCACTTCTTCTGCTCGTCTCCCCCTTGTAGGGGGAGGCGTCCGCCTCATATTCGTTGCTGTCCCTACTTTATTTCCTTGTACACCCTTGGCCGGTCGTGAACTTTATTGCGGGAGGCGTCCCGACTAATTCCCACGAACTCGTTGTCCGCCCCTGACCGCGTAGAGTGGTGTATTATATCTCTTTTGTATACAGGGTGTTAATACTAAGTCGTTACACCCGAAAATGGCAGTTAGAACACATTAAAATAAACAACTTTTTTTAGTTCCAAGTTTTGTTTTGGGGCCTCTATTCGTAGTTATTGGATTTCTTTTGTTTTTTTAAAAATCGTAATAACTTCTTCATTTCAGGGAATATTTCAAAAAACGAAAGGTTTTCAAAATGAGCTTACAGTTCTCTACATCATTTGTATTAACAGTTATTGTATATTTTTTCAAATAACAAAATGGCGGCCGATCAAAAATTTCAAATCACAATATTTTGATAACCACCCTATAGATTTTTGAAAATATTTTTTTTTTAAATCACCAAACTACTCGTGGCTTCTATTTGTGCTAATGAATTCATTGACAATCGTTATACAGTATTTCGGAAAGACCGTTCGGCTGAGACTAGTGATAAAATGTATGGAGGGGGTGTCTTAATCGCAATTAAAAGGAAGTTTCGTGTATTAATTATGGACAAGTTTTGCAGTGATAGAGAGGAAATGTGGGTAATAGTACACCATAATTGCAAAAAAGTTATTTTGTGCGCGGTTTACTTTCCACCATTGTCTACTTATCAAAAATATGCTGAGCATGCTTATTGCTGGAGATTACAACCTGAGAAATATTTTATGGGATGTTGATGATGATTTAATTGGATTTTTTGCTACTCATTTACCAGGAGAAATCGATCAACTCATTTATGATTCTTTTTCTTATTGTGGTTTACGTTAGTTGAACAATGTTAAAAAACGGAATGATGTTGTTTTGGATTTGATATTTTCTAATCAGCATTTGCAAAGTCTTGTTCCTGTAACTTTGCTTTGTTGTGGTGCGCATCATCCCGCAGTTTCGTTTAAATTAGTAAATTTTGAGTTTCCTGAATTGCAATCTGAAATTGTATTTTATTATGACTTTAATAATGTGTTATATATTAATTTAATTGATCATTTAACAAACATTAATTGGGATCTTTTGTTTTGTGACACCGATATAGATAGTTGTGTAGATACTTTTTACGATATTTTGTATTCGTTACTTGATGATTTTGTTCCAAAGAAAAAATGTGTGAAGAGTAGTTTTCCTAGGTGGTTCTCACCTGAACTCATCGGCTTAATTAAGCAGAAAAAAGCGGCTCATAGAAAGTATAAGCAGACCAATTCTGTTTTTGATTATAATAATGTTAGTCATTTAAGAATCTTTGTAAAAGAAAAATATCCTTAGAATACAATAGTTTCATAACACTCACTGAAAACGCTATCTCAGGTGACATAAAATGTTTTTGGCGTTATGTTAAAAGCATGAATAATGATATTAAAACTGTACCATGTAGTATGTATTATAATAATAACTTAGCAACGGATGGTTTAGCCGTTGCTAACGCTTTTTGTGATTATTTTAAATCTGTTTATAAAGACAACAGCCAAGTTGTTGGTCAGTTTAACCATATAACTTCTCAGATTCACATTCCATCCCTTAATGTATCATATGATGAAATCAATAAATATGTCTTAATGAATTAGATGATAAAAAAGGGGCTGGCCCTGATGGCTTGCCTCCCAGTTTTCTTAAGCAATGTGCATTTGGATTCATTAAACCTTTGTTTTTGTTATTTAATAAGTCGTTAAATACTGGTATTTTTCCATCTGTTTGGAAAAACACCTTTATTGTGCCGGTATTCAAAAATGGAAATCGTAATGATGTAAAAAATTATAGACCAATCAGTATTCAGTCTGCTATACCAAAGGTACTTGATAAGCTAGTTAGTATTTCTTTTCAACAATTTTATAAAAATATTATTGTAAATCAGCAACATGGTTTTTATCCTAGCAGAAGTACATGTACAAACTTATTTCCGTATGTTAACTTTATAAATGTTGCGATGGAAGAAGGTGGTGTGGTTGACTCGATATATCGTTGGTGATTCGGCAAAAACACTTATCTGACTTTAAGCAAATTTTACAGGAGAGCAATAAAACTGCGTAAAATGAAAAAAAATCAAAACCAAAGGGCAGGCTTTTGTACATAAGTAAAAAAACAAATAGTAAATAATTTTTTATACAAATTTGAGAAAAAAAGTTGATGTATTATTGTTTATGCGAGATAACTGGTTTTGCTTTTCAATTTTGTACAGCTAGGTGGTTCTGCAAGCACAAACTCTTGTACAACTCGCTATTAAATTGCACACCTGTCGTTGTATAAAATACCATTGGTACTTAACATTTTGCAATAATAAAACACTAAATGACAAAATAAACATTTTATTATTTATGAACTTATATTATGTATAAAATATTACTTATGAAAATATTTTAACGAATCGTAGAAGTAGTGTACATCTTTTGGTAGAACCGCCTTTAGGGCTTGCAGATGAATCCACTTATCGTGCTTTATTTGTAGCATTCCTTTATATAGCTGTGTAATTTTATTGTTATTTTTCTTTGATTTGTTGAGTAATAATTTGTAATCATCCTTGTAATTAAGTTTAAAACTTATTCCATTGTTCTCATATTTTAGGCAATGTATAGCAGCGATCACCGGATCCAGTCTTCTTACGCCAGGTCTGATTGTGTTATAGTATGTAACATCCGAAAAGTTCAGAAAGTATTCGTGACTCAAGTAATGAACTATAAATGGTTGACTAGGCCGAGCCATTTCACAAAACTTAATATAGTCTGACGGAAGGTGAATAACTTGGTTTTTCAGGTTTCTTTCTATTAAGCTGTGCCCTCTATCCACCTCCATCTGCGTATGTCCTTTTTCGAGATATTTATGTTCAAGAATAATGTTTCTAATATTAGCAAGATGCAAGAGAGTGTTGGCCAAGCAATTGTTTCGATTTTGGTAGCCACAGCCATCGCTATATAAAATAATTTGTTTTGTTCGAGGATGCTGGTCCAAGTAATTTTGAAGGTGTTTAAACATAATAGTAGAGAAGATGTTTGCTTCTAACCCTCCCTCAGCTTCGTGCCATAAATAGCAGTGGCAGTCTTTAGTCACTAAGTCAAGATTGTAAAATTATGAACGCATAATTTTGTCTTGAAGTAAATTGCTGACGCTTGCAATAATGGTGCTAATTTGACAGCTTGCACATCTATAGTCATTATTGCGATTTCTTCTGGATTCTCTTGAGCCAACCTTTTGTCTTCAGATTTTGCATCTCTGGCTTCAATTTTTCGTTGAATATGAGACTGATATTCTCCTTCGTCTATATTTTCTGTGGTGTGATAAGTGGTTTTGCATTCACTATTTTCCCATAACAGATACGTGTTTTTGTATTTCTTAAACTAGAGCTCGAAGGAATTTTTGTCACTTACAAGGATTTGACAGTATGTGCGCGCAGCTGTTAGCTTCTAAATGGCGCCAGAATCTTAAATTTGAATTTGTTGTCAGATACGTGTTTTTGCCGAATCACCAACGATATACAGATTTCAGTAAAGCATTCGATAGAGTGAATCACAAATTACTTGTTGAGAAACTAAAAGTATATGGGATTGATGGCTCTTTGTTATCCTGGATTACCTCATTTGTAACTAATCGTCATCAGTTGGTTAATGTTAATAGTTATTATAAGTCCTCTATATTTGTTGTGCCATCTGGAGTTCCCCAAGGATTACATTTAGGGCCAATATTATTTTCATTGTTTATTAACGATATTGGAGATTGTTTTAAATCAAATTACTTGCTTTTTGCTGACGATCTTAAAGTTTATCGTAGAATTAGAACTCAGTCTGATTGTGTTAACCTGCAAAATGATCTGAACAATCTTTCTTTATGGTGCATAAATAATGATATGCAGTTAAATATTGATAAGTGTAAACATATTAGATTTAGTAATAAACGTGACAATGTTTTGTTTGCCTATACTATTGTGAACGAGAGGCTCGAAAGTGTTACAGCTATTCGTGATCTTGGGGTATTATTGGATGATTATCTCTCATTTGTTAATCATATTGATTATGTTGTTAGCAGAGCAATGCGTATGTCTGGCTTTATTAAAAGAATAACATTAAATTTTACAAATCTAAGATGTCTTACAATATTGTATGTTTCTCTTGTGAGATCTATATTGGATTATAATTGTATAATTTGGGCACCATGTTATAATGTCCATATCGAGAGGATAGAGCGCGTTCAAAGAAAGATTGTCAAGGCTCTGTGTTTTAAAGCTAACGTTTGTTTTGATAGCCTTGACTATGATCGGGTGTTACATTATTTTGGTTTTCATCATATGCACAAAAGAAGGAATTATTTTGAGTTATGTTTTGCTTATAAAGTACTAAATGGTTTTATATCATGCCCTGAAATCTTATCTGCTTTTAGATTGCACATTCCTTCTTTTAATGCAAGACTTCATCACTTGTTAGTTGCTGATTACAGACGAACTAATTATGGTATTAATAGCCCTTTACAGCGTATTGTAAAGATAGTAAACAGTTTACACAACATTGATTTAATTGCGGTGCCCTTTAGTACTTTTACTAGAAACATTAGAGTATTTCTAGATTTATAAAAATTCTTTTTCTTTTTTTGTATGTCTATCATACTTTGTAAATGGTATTACCGTTGGAATAAATTATTATTATTATTATTATTATTATTATTATTATTAAGCTATCTATTACAACATTTGTCTAAAACTTTTCTTCTATCTACGCAAAAAAGAGTTTTTTAATTAAATTACAGAAGAGCATGTGTAAAGTATCGACGAATTAAAAACAATTTAGATCGAAGTAGCTTTCTGCCATTAAAATATAAAACAAAAGAACAATTAGATTAGTGCACAAAACTGAGATGCGTTTTAAAATGAATAATTATCAAAAAAATGCACAGGAAGCTCGAAGAATCTATCGGAGAAGATACCCAAATCGCCATCAATCAAGTAGCCAAATTTTAGATAAATTACGGTTAAATTACAGCAAAAATTACAGTGTTCAACATGTTCAACCATATCAAGGACAGCCTCTTCAACTGCAATAGTTCGACGAAATCTGTTAGCATTCTCACTAATTGTTGGATCAAAACAACCAGACTCTGGTAAACATCTGCAAATTTTTCTAAAAATTTGGCTACTTGGTTGATGACGATTGGGTATCTTCTCCGATAGATTCTTCGAGCTTCCTGTGCATTGCGCCTTGCCTCCCCAAAAACCAAAACCATGTCACGAAGTTCAGTGTTTTGATAATTATTCATTTTAAAACGTATCTCGTTCAGTTTTGTGCACTAATCTAATTGTTCTTTTGTTTTATTTTTTAATGGCAGAACGCTACTTCGATCTAAATTGTTTTTAATTCGTCGATACTTTACACATGCTCTTCTATAATTATTAAAGGCCTCTTTTTTGCATAGATAGAAGAAAATCTTTTAGACAAATGTTGTAATAGATAGTTTGATGATTTAAAAAAAAAATATTTTCAAAAATCTATGGGTGGATATCAAAATATTGAGATTTGAAATTTTTGATCGGCTGCCATTTTGTTATTTGAAAAAATATAAAATAACTGTAAAGACAAATGTTGTAGAGAACCGTAAGTTCATTTTGAAAACCTTTCGGTTTTTGAAATATTCCCTGAAATGAAGAAGTTATTACGATTGAATAGTGCTGGCCACCACATGTTGTCGAAGGCTCCAGATATGTCAACGAATAGTGTGATGACATATTTGGAGTCTGCCTTGTCTATTTCCTCCATCGCTCTGTTGATGGCATCTTCAGTGGACCTCCCTCTTCTATTTCCGTATTGACCAGGGTGCATTCCTTGTTGGTTTCTGTGTTCCTGTAGCCTATTGCATACCAAGCGCTCCAAGAGTTTGCCTAGAACGCTTAGCAGGCAGATAGGTCTATAGGACTTTGGATTCTCTGGGTCTTTGTCCCTCACCTTTCTTGATTATGACCACGTCAGCCCGTTTCCAGATGGATGGAAACTTCCCTCGTCTTAGACACGTGTTGTACAGTTGTTGCAGTGTCGGTGATATCCCCTCCTTTGCTTGTTGTAGGATCTCCGCTTTTATCCCATCTGAACCCGGTGCCTTGTTCTTCTTCAGGTTGTCTATAGCCTCTTCGATTTCGTTTAGGGAGAAGGGTTCAGTCTGGATGTTGTTGTCAGGAACTAATGTGATGTCTCTTCGGATGTCTCTGTTGTTCGTCGTCTTTTTCTCGATCATCGTCTGGGAGTAGGCTCTTTAGAAGCAGCTCTGCAGACTCCTTCCATTCTTTGGTACATGCCTCTTCTTCACGTTCTATCTTTAGGGTGAAGAAGATCATGGGGTGCTTGATTTTTTGAAAGACAAACTTGTAGGGTATTCCCCACGGGTTGGTCTGCAGATTTTCCCTCACGAACTTATTCCAGCTTCCAATCTTTGTATCGTAGATTTTCTGGACGTATTGGGCTTCAATCTCTCTGTAGGTGTTGAGATGTGCTCTTCTTTCCTCTTCGACAATAGATCGTTGGTATATTCTTCTTTGGGTCCTTACCATCTTTCGTAGTTGCGTAAGTTCCTCTGTCCATTGTTTGTTTCTTACCTTCGTGTGCCTCTTGTACCTTGGTATGGATCTGTACATTGCTGTTTTTATAGCCTCCGTCACGTTTTTGGCACTTTCGTGGATGTTTACTTCCTCCCCGATTCTAATGTCTCTTGTTAGGGTCGCTAGCTCTGTCTTCAATCTCGCCCAGTTTGCCTTGTAGATGTTGTATTTTCTTCTGCTTATTTCTTCTTCTTCTGGCATGTCTTCGCTCTTTGTGATATCCATGAGAATGAGATTGTGATCGCTGATGGTTTTGTTCTCCATGACCTTCCAATGTCTTGTTCTTCTGCTTGCGATAGCATTCGCGAGTGTTCCGTCTATGTTTGTTGAGGCCCCCGCCCTCCCTTGATAGGTTGGTGGATTCCTCGGCTTGTTGATGACTTCTAGTTGTAATTCCTGTTTCGCTCTCTCTATTTCCTCGCCTCTGTCGTCCGTTACTGTGCTGTGTCACATGCTCGACTTAGCGTTTAAGTCTGCCAGGACCAGCACTGGCTGTTCTTCGTATCTTTGAAAGATCTTCCTCGTTTTTGCTAGGTGTGGTGTTAGTTCATCGGAGAATTGATAGTATTGGTTTCCTATTATCCAATTACCTGCTCTTGTTTTAAGTTCTACGCACACGCAGTAATCGTCACTTCGTCACCCAGGAATTATGATGTTCTACGTCCACAAAAGTAAATTTTAGGAAAACTCACTTCAAAGCTTCAGATTCGTGTTTTGTATTTGTAATAGTTTGGTATCAATTTATAAGGGTGATATTCTTTTAATATAACTATTCTAGATTTTACATGAACGGCGATCTCAATGAATTCTAAGTAGAACGTGAATAAATTCGAATTTTCATTATAGATGAAAAACGGATATAGAACAAAAACATGGAATACACCTTCTTTTACCGGAATAAAGGGATATAGAATAATTTTTTGGATATAGTATAAAATAACTGCATTGTTAAATATAATTTTTTATTGATATAGCACATACGAACAGAAAGAAATAATACGATAACATAAAAATATAAGAACAACTACAATCAGTATTAACAAAGTTGCTAACTAACTACTAAAACATCAATTTCTATAAAGTTGCAAACTCAAAATTATAAAAATATTCTTAAATGAAATAATATTTTCATACTATTTAGCTTTTTTGGTCCCTGTGTTTGGTTGTAATTTTCCCTTAGTTTGTTTTAATTTGGGGCTTGTAGCTGCTTGCTGTGACTGTTCTCTTTCCTTGTTTTGATTATTGGTACATTTTGTTTTCAAATTTTGTATAACGTGATAAAATGTTCTTTCTTCTTCTGGCATCTGTGGCAACATTAGCTGTAAGGCATGTTTCTTGTCAGCTGTGATTCCAACATTTTCGGTTGTTAAGAGATCGATTTCTTTTGGAAAAGCCGAATGTACACTTTTTGTACCTTCACTTCTATTGTTTGACGGCTTTGGTAACAATTTAGCTTCATTAATTTCACCGGCGAATGATTCTCTATACTTTACATTGAAAAGAAATTCCTTGTTGTAAATGATATGCTTTACTTTGGTATAAGGTATTACCTTATACGGAAATGACTTTGCAACTTTTTGGTAATTCCAATAATCCAACGGTCGCATTTGCAAAACTTTAAATTTAATTTTCCATGTAGAAGGCATGTGAGTTAAAATTCTAATCAACGTTATTGGTGTCCAAATTTCAAGATGTTTTACGTACCTTTCAATACAAGAATGTGCACTATCTATTTCTTGTACGTTACCGTGTCCTGGTTCAGAATATTTCTGCTCTATGCATTGTACATTTTTGCTGGTTGCTGATGCTAAAAAGTGTTGTAGGGCAAAGGACATAATTGAGTTGCGGTTTTGGGGAACACAGCTATCTGACCAAAATATTATTTTTGTCAAATGTGGGTTATCTGCTACTACTGCCTTCAGAATTTTAATAAGTGCGCTAGCGATATGAGTTCCTCCCCGGCCATTAATATATTCATGCCAAATAGCGTTGTACACCGTCTTGTTCATGTTGCAATGTCCCGTAAGATTGTAGCAATTTAACTTTGACCTATAATAATAATGTCCAACATTTGCTTTTGGTAGAGGGAAAACATTCTGTAAGTCATATGTTACTACACAAGTTTCTTCATTATTATCATTTTTGTATCTGATACGATCACTCTGCCTTTCGTTGTTCCCTAATAATTTTCTTCTTTCATGGTCTCTCTGTTTTAGTAGTTGTTCTTCTGAAGGATTTTTTATAATTAAATATAATTAAATAAACTATGATTTCCTCACTTCCATAAATCAGTAGGACAATCTGATGGTATTGTAGGCGCCGGAGATGTAGCATTAGAACACATTTTTATTAAAAATAACTCACTACCTTCACATAAAACGTATTTGCAATTGTAGCTTAAACGCCTAGTTATTCCACATAGAACAACATAACTCTCGCATAAAATACGATTTTCGTAGTATACATCGAAAGGGATATAGAACAAAACATTACAGCTATTTCGAATTGGATATACAACAAATTGAAAATTGCTGGATATGGAACAAGGCCTTAGTAAGGGTGTGATTTAGAACAGGATAATTTTTAACAAGAGTATTACATGTAGGTAATGGGATATAGAACAAAAGAATCTGAAACCGCGACCTAGAATATGGAACGCACTATTATTAGTGAATTGTACATATTTTCTGGATGTTGAACAAGCTATTATTGAAAACTCGGCTATAGAACAAATTATGTTAGATTTCTTTGTGGATATAGAACAAGTACGTTCTGGTGAACACAGCCATGTAATTAACTCATTTTTGGTAAAAAGTGGATATAGAACACTATAATTCCTGGGTGACGACTTAGCCTCCCGCACACCGTGGTCGTAATTCCGCGGTCAAACACGATAACTGCCGTCATCGGGTTTTCCCCCGTTACCACGACCTGTGATGTAACAGGCATGCCAAGAATCTTACCACCGCGTGTGTATGGTTCTTGTATGCACACTACGTCGATCGTCAATTCTTCCGCTAGTTTCCGTATCTCGCTCATCACGGTTGAGCTTCTCATCGCATTTATTTGCGCTATTCTAACCGTTGCGTTGTTGCATTATCCATTATGGGTGCCTCGAATGAATTTGACACCCAGGTCAGCTTTGTTGTGGGTCGAACGTTACTCTCCCGTGAATCATTACGAACTGCTTGTCCACTGTTTCGAGGTCGTATCTTTCTTCTCTTCTGTCGAAGACGTGGTCTATTAACATCTTCAGGTCGGTCGGGTTTGTTGGAAGGTTATTGCTTCTTAAGGTGATTCTGTCGACTGCCTCCAAAGTTGGAAAGGTAATTGTTTCCCCCTTTGGGTGCTGATGCCTTATTAGATGTCTTAGTGCCGTCGTCGTTAGGAGTTTCTCGTCTTCCAGTCGCGATAGTTTGAGACTATTCTCGAATCTCTGGTATATGGTCGCACGATCTATGTCTCCAGGTTTTTCTTTTATACCTTCGTCCTTTTTCCCTTGTTCTTCCCTTGTCCACTTGTCTCCTCCTTTTTGTCTTCCTAGTTCTTCGTTGCCATTGTCCGCTTTTTCTTTGCTTGATGGTTTTGGCTTTTCGATTTGTAGGTACTTCCATACCTTCTTCCCTATGTTTATTTTCTTTTTCTTTTCTTCTACCGTTCTCCCTGCTTCTGTCTCGCCTTGTGTTACAGTTTGGATGGCCACACTTCTCGTCTCTCTTCTCCTCACCTTCTCTTCTATGTATTTAAACAGTCTGTTTAAGTCTCTCCTGGTCTTCGATGGAGATTTATGCTTTCTCTTGGGTGTCTCTGGTTGGTTGATGTCTTGTTGGTTGATAATTTGTTCGTTGATGTCGTTTGTTCCTTTGGTTCTAAATTCCATAGTCAATTTTCTCTATAAGTCTGTCCAACATCAGCTTATAGGTTTTACACTCTTTGCCTTTTTCTTTGCATTGCTTGTTCCTCCTCTTGCATGGAATGCATATTGGTTGCTCGTTCTTTTTTGGGCAGTCATTCTTGCTATGTTATTTTCCTCCACAGTTTCCGCACGCTTGTTCTTCCGCTTTGCAGTATTTCGCAACCTGTCCTAGATGTTGACATTATAGGCACTTGGGTACTACAAGGTAGTCTCTGATTTTTATTGCGTGGAATCCGATGTATAGTCTATACTGCTACAGCAATATGTTTCTTATTTTTGGGTCTACTTCCGCGACGTGAGGTACTGTATCTTTATCCTTTGGTCCTGTCTTGAATATCAGATTAAACCCTTCCTCAAATTCCTCTTTTGTTATTGAGTCTTTTAAATTTTGTTCGTATATGGCTTCTTTTATATATTCGTTCTTCCATATTGTCTGCAGGTCATATAGAACTATTAACGGCTTCCTTTTTCGTGGTGGTTCCATTTTCATGTCTTCAGCAAGTTTTTTGTTTTTCATGATTTTGTCCATGTCCTCTTTGGTTTCTGTCTCTATAATTAGTATTTTGTTTGTCGCTCTCATGTTACGTATTTTGATTCCCTCCTTTACTGGATTTATGTTGGTTGTGAATTTCTTTTGCATGTTTTTTACGGTTTCCCCCTTGCTCGAAGATATGAAAATGGTATGCTTTTGCTGTTCTACCCTTGCTACTTGTGTCGTACTTCTCGTTGTTGCTTTTGGTGCCTTCGCTACTGTTGCATATGGCATTGGTGTTGGGTTTGTGGGTCTTTTATCTAGTTCTTTCCAAAGTTTCTCATTTTCCTCTTTAAGGTTCATTAATTTTCCCTCTAGTTCTGATTGCGGCATTGCCCAGTTGGCTACTTTGTTCTTAAGCTTAGCTTTTATGGAGTTTCTAATTTTGCTGTTCGGGTCAAGTTCGTTGTCTATGAATTATACCAAGTCATGGTAACACTGTTCGTTCTTACTCATTCCTGCTCTGTCCATTTCTCTTCTACTCACTCTACTTCCTTCGCTAGCCACACTGCTTACACTCTCCGCTCTCTCTCTCTTGGCGCCGATTTACCGATCGTCGCATCCATTCTGTTCTCTTTTTTGTACTCTTAGCCGATTTTTCGCACGTTCGTGCAGAACGCCCTCAGAATCCTCCGTAGCAGGGGCCGCGCTGGTACGGAGCCGATCGGCCATACCTTCACCAGCCCAGTTCCCGATAGTCTTTATAAGTCCTTGTTCACTCGCGCACTACGCGTTAGTCTTTATAATAATAATAATAATAATAAATTGTCTTTATTTATATATCAAAAAAAAACATGTATATACAAAACTATGTATAGGGCGAAGTTCAGTTTCCGGATACTAATCCGCAAACTGCTCTCCCACTTAACCCTAAAGAAAGAGCCAAAGAGTAAGAAAAGTAGCAAGGACGTTTTAGGGAAAGAGCATGAGTGTTTTATGAATACAGCAAAAGAGGAGAACTCCGTGTTCACACGCGCACTTACACGTAAGTCCGTTGATTTTCTGGACAGTGGAAAACGACGTGTTGTGCCGTTCCCAACTCCCCACATTGGCATAGATCTTCGTCCATTAAGTTGAATCTATGTAGATACTCAGGATAGGGTCCGTGTCCGCTTAGAAAGTGGACAAGTCCCCTACCTGGTTTTAGATGATCCATTTCTTTTATTTGTCTTATATTTTGCAGGAATGCATAGGTTCTTCTTCCTACTTCGGCTGTCCTCCATCCTTCTTGCCATTCTTCTTCAATTTTGATTTTAATCTCCCTTTTTGTGTCGGCTCTTCGTCCTCTCAGTAGCTTTTCTTTTTTCTCGTTGTTCCCTTTCTTCAACCAGTATGTCGCTGCCCTCTGTCTAATGGTCAGATCTAACGGACAAATACCTGTGATTATACATAGAGCTTCCAGAGATGTTGTGCTAAAGGCTCCAGTCATTCGGATAAGCACTCCTCTTTGAGCGCTTCTTATCTTCTGCTTTGGCCTGATTAGTAGTAGCCTTTCTGTCCATACGCTTGCTCCATATCCTGTTATTGATGACATTACTGTTCCAAAGTATAGTTGGACTAGGTCAAGGGGTATCTTGTAGTCACGCTGGGCTAGTCGGGCTAGTTTGTTCATGATCCCTTTAGCTTTCTTGCAAGTTTCCTCTATGTGTTCGTTGTAATTTTGCTTTTCATCTATGCAGATTCCCAGGTATTTGTTCGTCGGTTTTCGTCTGATCGCTTTTCCATTTATCTTGATGTTTGGGTCTCGCTGTAGGTTTCCCTTCATCAGGGCATATGTGGTTTTTGTCTCTGATATGTTCAGCTAATTAGTTTTGCACCATTGATGTAATTGGTTCATCGCCAGGTTTGCCTTCGTTTCTATGCTGCGCCGCGAGTCCCCTTCTATGATCAGTAGCAGGTCATCGGCATATGCCACTGTGGATGTTATGTTCGGATCTTCTTCCAGAATGCCCAACAGTTCTTCCATCATGAGGTCCCAAAAGATGGGGCCACAGATGGAACGCTGCGGGCATCCCTTTGAGATCTTGTTACTGATGATTTTGTTCGGGCACAGCATACTAACGTATCTGTCTTGGCAATAGCTTCTCATTATTTTGTATATGTATTCAGGACAGTTGATTGCTCTCAGTCTTCTAAACAGAGCTGGCCACCACAGGTTGTCGAAAGCTCCGGATATGTCAACAAAAATCGTTACGACATACCGGGAGTCTGAATTAACTACTTCTTCCAGTGCTCTATTGACCGCATCTTCAGTTGACCTACCTTTTCTATACCCATATTGGTCTGGATGCATCCCAATATGTTGTCTGTACTCCTGCAGTCTGTTACAGACCAGATTTTCCAAGATCTTTCCCAGGATGTTAAGAAGTGCGATGGGTCTGTATGATTTTGGGTCTTCAGGGTCCTTGTCCATTCCCTTCTTGATAATGAGAATATCAGCTCTCTTCCAGATGTTTGGAAATTTCCCGACGCTCAGACATGTATTGTATAGGGATTTTAATTTAGGTGCTATCTGTTCTGACAGGTGTTGCAGTACTTCAGCCTGAATTCTGTCTGGGTCGGGTGATTTGTTCTTCTTGAGGTTCTTGGTCAGGTCCTTTATTTCCTCTTCAGTAACTTCTCTGTGATGTTCTCTTCTGTTATTAATGTACCTGGTTGCCATCTGTGTTCTCATGTCGTTTTGCACATTGTCTTCGTCTGTTGGATCGTCGTCCGGTAGTAAGGCTTTCAGCAGCGTTTCTGCAGATTCTTTCCAGTTTTTTGTATACTCCGCATCCCCTCCTTCGCCTATCCGTCTCATTGTGGAGAAGACTGTCGGGATTCTAATTTTTTGGGAAACCAACTTATAGGGAATTCCCCATGCATCAGTTTTGTAAGCTGTCCTTTACAAATCTTTCCCAACTCATCATCTTGTGTTCGTATATTTGCTGCGTGTATCTGCCCTTTATTTCGCGATATGCTTCTAGATTTTCTCGCTTTTCATCATTTGTTAGGGAGCGTTGGTATCTTCTTCGTAGTTTCCTAACTCTTCGTCGAAGTCGCGTTAGATCCTCCGGCCACTGGCTGTTCCTTACCCCGGTTGATCCTTTTACTTGTGGGATGCTTGTCTGCATTGCCCTCTTGATGGCATTCGTCATGTGCTTGGCACTCTCATGTACATTTACATCTTCTCCTGTTGGTACGTCCATTCTTATTGCCGTTCTTAGCTTTTCCCAGTCCGCTTTCCTGATGTTATATTTCCTCCTTGTGATCTCGCTTGTTTCAGTCTCCTCATTTCTGTTGTTACTTATCTCCATAATTATGATATTGTGGTCACTGGTGGTCATGTTTTCCATAACGTACCAATTGGCTACTCTTTCTCTTGCTCTCTCATTTGTTGTGACTAACAACCCCCTAGGCGGAGTTGGAGTTGGCATAGGGACAAAAAAACACCTTTCCACCTCAGTGGGGAGGTATATATATTCTCGTATAATATTCGATACAAAAAGGATATTACAGTTTAAAGGTACCTATTTTACCCTCTCATAATTTTCAGTCTTATGTGTTCCATGCAGTCTTACATTTTATTTCAGATTTGTGTTTTGGCTAAAGGATAAATATAATCTAATACTACTTAAGGTATTTACAGATTGGTACCCATACACTTTAGAACCTGCTTTGGCTCTTCCGCGTACGTGCATCTGTCCATCTTGTTAGATGGTTTTATTGCCAAGTTATTAGTAAATGTCTATGTTTAGTTCGTTATTGTCCTTACTTTATTACACTTTTATCACTTCGTGTTCTTTTGAATATTCTCACGCACTTTCGTTATTGCACTTTGTCCGGAGTTTCGCGCCTCTCACTTAACTTTGCTTTCTGTTACTGCACTCACGCACTTCCCGGTATGCACTTCTTTGTTGTTATTTGTTGTTCGCTGTTGTTCTCTGTTGTTCTCTTGGGCATGGTGTTGATTTGTCTTCACCTCCTTTCCCTGACCTCATCTCTTTCGTCGTCATTGATAAAGGCTTCTACTGCTTCGCTAATGGTTTCATAGCTGAGTGTTAGAATGGCCAGTTCTTCCATCCTAATCCGCCATTCTTGCGTGAGGGTTTTCAGATACTCTCGTTCGTTTTCGTAGATTTTGCATCCGAGTATTCTATGAATTGGATTGTCTATTCGCCCTACACATGTATCGCAGTTTGGGCTTGCTAGTTTCCCGATTCTAAATCTATGCTGGTTTGTTTCTCCGTGCCCTGTCAGCATGCACACCAGCCTTGCTCCGATTTTTAGATTCGGCTCTGTTTCTCGCATACCAGCGATTCTGTTGGCTTGTGGGAAGAACGTGTATGTCGTTGCGCCTTTTTCTGTATCGTCCCAGTTTTGTTGTCACAGTTCGTTTGTTCTTCTTCTTAGATCTTCCCCAAGTTCCTTTTTTGACATGTAATTCCTTCTGTCTATCAGTTCGCCTTTGTAGTCTGCCGTGAATCTAGTTTTGAGTGTTCGTTTGATTTGGATTTCTGTTGTTATTAGGTCTAATGGTGGTTCTCCTGCAAGAACCCCTGCCGCTTCGGCTGATACTGTTTATTATTCGGCATGCCGCGCCATAGACTGTTCTTAAGTTTCGCGCATTTCTGGATTGTGTTACTCTATAGCCCCAGATTGTGTTGCCGTAAGTTATTAGCGGGATTATTGCTCTGTTGTAAATGGTTCGCACGGCGTTGTCGATGCTTCCCCACTTCCTCCTTGTATACCTCCTTAGGGTCGCTAATGTTGTGGTGGCTCTTGTCGCCACGTATTTTATGTGGTAGTCGAACCGTAGGTGTTGGTCAACGTAGATGCCTAAGTATTTTGCTTGCTGCACCCTTTGGATGTTCTCATTATTTATAGTGACCTGTGAGTTTCTTCTCAGTTTCCCCTTGAGTGTCATATAGGTGGTTTTGTTTTTTTGCTATATTTAGCTTTTGATGGTGTGCCTAGGTTTCGATCTTTCTCATGGCTACTCTTGTTTTCCTTTCCAGCATGATTCTGTTGTTAGCTGTAATAACGACTGCCACGTCATCAGCATAGGCTATCATGGTTTCTTCCTCTTGGGTCTCGAGTAGGGTATCCATTGTCCAGTTCCATAGTGTTGGGCCCAGTATGGATCCCTGTGGGCAGCCTTTATTTGGTGTTATCTCTGCTTTTCGTGATGTAGTGCTTATTACTATCTTTCTGTCACTTAAATAGCTTTTCAAAATTTTAACAATTTTGTGTGGTAGTTGCAGGTTGTTGGCCTTGTTTAGTGTAGCAGGCCACCACAGATTGTCAAAGGCTCTGCTGATGTCTATAAAAACTACTAGTGCGTGTTTGTCTTGGGTGTTTTCTACTATGTTCAGGACCTTTAGGATTGCCTGTTCAGTGCTCTTCCCCTTCCTAAAACCGTACTGAGTGTTATGATGCAGGCCGTCTTCCGTAGTATGTTCTATTATCTTCTTCTTGATCACTCTTTCGAAGAGCTTAGCGAATTCGCATAACAGTGTAATGGGCCTCCAGGCTTTAGGGTCGGATGGGTCCTTGCCTTTAGCTTTGAAGATTGTGACTAGTTTCCCTTTTTTCCATTTTTGCGGGAAGTACCCTAGGAGTAGGCAATCATTATAGATCCGGGCGAGGTAGTCTGCTATTTCGGTTATGATTATTTTGATTATGGTGCCTTGGATCTGATCCCACCCTTGGGCTTTCTTGTCTTTAATTTGATGGGCAGCTTCTAGGACGTCTTGCTCATTTATCACCGTGTCCAGATTGTCATTGCCTCCGGCTTCTGCTGCTCTCACTCTGCTTCTCGCGTGTATCTCATCCTCTCCTTCCTGTTCATCTTTTGGGAACATTTTGCTTAGTGTGTACTGTAGGGTTTCATTGATGGTCTCTGTGTGCCCTGTTTCGGTTTGCAGGGTTGTTTTGTTGCCTCTACTCCTGATCTTTTCGGACGCCATTTTGTAGACCGTTCCCCATGGGTTTGCGCTTAGGTCTTCCTCTACGAATTTGTTCCAGTCTTTGGACCTAGTCCTAAGGATTTTATGTCTCCCTTTTTCTTTTTCCTCCTGGTATCTCTGTTGGTAATATCTTTTATCGTCTGCTGTTGTGGCTTTTTGCATCTTCCTCCTTGCTCTCAAGGTCTCCTTTCGGGCTTCATCAATGCCCTCGTTCCACCAGGTCGGTCTTCCTTCGTATATTTTCCTTTTGTGAAGTGTGTTTTCGCATATTCTGTTAATACCAGTTGTCAGCTTATCTATTCTTTCGTCTATGCATTGAGTGGTTGGCTGCCACAGGTTTGCCTCCATTCCTCTCAATAGGTTTTCTGTTTTGGGTTTGAGCTGAGCTCTGTAGATATTTGTAAGGTTGTAAGTACCTTATTTCTCCCGAATTTTCTTGTTCCTCTAGTGCTCGCTGGGCTTGATCGTTGTGAAATTCGAAGGTGATTAAATTATGATCACTGACTACTTCGTTTTCGTGTACCTCCCAATTCCTTATTCTATTTTCGATGTTACTTGTGGTGATAGTTAGATCAATGTTGCTCTTGCTGCGCCGTTTACTGTCTGGAATGTTGGCGGCTGGTTTCCTTCGTCATGTATTTCCATGTTATTTGTCATTACGAGGTCTATTACTTGGTCGCCTCTACCATCTGTTTTGTCGTTGTGCCAGATCTGGCTTTTGGCGTTAAAATCACCCCCTATTATTAATATAATAATATAATAATATCTTTATTTGCCTTGGTTGACCAAAACATTGGTATAAGGTACGTCAAAGAATTACAATTAGTTACAAAAACATAAACATAAACATTCAGCCAGAGTATAGTATCTGTATAAAATCTGGTGGTACACTGTACTATCGCCTAAATAACAGAGAAAATCACAGAGTGTTTAAGAATGATTCAAATTCACTGAGATTATAAAAGGTCTTACTCACTAACATTCTTTTAAGATGACATTTGAACTGTTTTAACGTATTTGAGTTTTGCAGCGTAACCGGTAATTTATTGAACAGTTTTGGTCCTGCATAGTCAGGAGATTGTTTAAAAATTTACATTTTTGGGATTGGTAAATAAAATTTTGAATTTCTCGTATTGTAATTATGAGTATTTCTGTTTGTGGTCAAATCATTCTTATTGGTGTAAATATATATTAATAACTGAAAGATATAAATTGACACAACTGTTAGGAATTCAAATTCTTGAAAAATTTCTCTGCACGAGTGAGTATTTGGAACCGACTTCATGCAGCGTAAGATTCTTTTTTGCGCTTTGAAAACCTACTCGGCAGCTGGTGACGGTCCCCATAATGTAATACCATAAGATAGGCGTGACTGGACTTGTGCACAATAAAACATTTTTAATTTTTTTAAATTTAGGACATTCTTTAAATTCCGTATTTGATAACAAATGATATTAAGTCTTTTTACTAATTCAAAACAATGATTATTCCATTGCAGTGTATTCTGGAGGTAAACGCCTAAGAACTTCAATGTGTTTTGAGAATGTAAATTTTGATTGTCAATTTCTAATACCAAGTTTATGTCTGTCAATTTTTGTCTATTGTGAAATCGCAGATAGTTAGTTTTATTACAGTTTAGTAGCAATTCGTTATGTTTAAACCAGTCTGATAATTTGTCAAGTTCTTTATTAGCAGTGTCTTGTAATACCGTATTATCCTTACATTTTTCGGTGACTATAAGTGAAGTGTCATCTGCATACATTGTTTAGTACATTGATAGTATTATTACTCAGATTTTGTTGCAGGTCATTTACATATATCAAGAATAAAATCGGTCCAAGCACCGAACCTTGAGGTACTCCTGTGTTAATTATTAAATTTTTGGATTTGACCTTCGTAATAGTACTCCCATCTAAGAAGTGAGTTTCGACATACTGCTTACGATTTTTTAAAAAAGTTTGGAACCAATTTAAAAGGTTTCCGCGAATTCCATTCTGATACATCTTGTCCAGGAGAATATTGTGGTTAACACAATCGAAAGCCCTACTAAGGTCCAGGAAAACTCCAACAGGGCATCCCCCCTCGTTTATGTTTGTTATTATGTTTTGATAAAGCGCATGCATAGCCGTTACAGTAGATTTGTTTTGTCTAAACCCGTGCTGATTGATATCAATAATGTTAAATTTATTAAGGTAATTGTTTAACCTATCTAGCATTGCATATTCAAAAATTTTTGAAAAGACTGAAGATAAAGAAACAGGTCGGTAATTCTCAAGTTACCCTTATCTCCTTTTTTATGAATTGGCACAATCTTGGATATCTTTAAGATATCAGGAAAAATTCCAGTTCGAATTGATGAATTAATAAGTATGGTTAGTGGTCGTATTATTGAGTGCGCAATTTTTTGTATGGATTTGATTGGATTAGTTGGAGAAGGTACCTTATTCACGGTGTTTTTTATTATTTCAACAAAGTATCTATTAAACGTATTTACGACCTCCCCTGCATCATTTATTACGCCTCCATTTATTTTTAATTCGAATTTTGAAAAATTGTTTTTATTATCCTTATTTGTTAGTTTATTAATGACATCCCAGGCCGCTTTGGATATGTTGTTGGACGTATTTATTTTATTAGTATAAAAGTTTCTTTTTGTGTTCATTACTAAGTTTGTATGAATTTTCTTTTCAATTTTATATTTTTCAACTAACTCTGGCTGCAAAATGGACATATGGCGCAAATGTTTAATATCTGAGCTGGATTTTCTAACTTCTGGTGTTACCCATTCTGTACTAGATATTTTTTTAGTTTTAACTCTTCTTATAGGAAAACATACATTGAAGTGAAATAGGAATATATTATAAAAGTTATTGAAACTAATGTTAAAGTCATTCTCGCAGTATACATTTTCCCAATTTTCATTGGTTAGTTTAACTACAGGATCCCTTGTATTGTTCTCTGAGAAACATCTCCTGAATACATAGGACCCACTGTCACAATTGTCCATAACATTTAACTTGTCATAATTCAATATAACAGTCCTGTGATCTGAAATATCGTTGGTTATGACATCTGTGTACAAAACAGTATCTAAATTAGTATAAATATGATCTAAAAGTGATGCCGAAGATCTACAAACACGGGTCGGTTTCGTTACCAACTGTGATAGATTATAGGTAGTCATTAAAGATGACAGGACATTTGCTTCTACTGAATTTACAAGAATGTTTATATTAATATCCCCTACTAGAATGATTCTTGAGTCGGGAGTACAAAAACTATCTAACACTCTTCCAATCTTATCTATAAATACATTAAAAGGGCTATGGGGCTTCTATATACATTAAAGACAAGGTATTTGTCGTGTCTAATTGCACAAATTTCAAAAAATTTATCATTACAGTGATCTTTCAGGTCAATACATTTGCTTACTATTCCATCCCTGACCCAAATAGCTTTACCACACCGTTCAAACATTTTTCTACTATAAAAGCTTTTTAGAGAGTAACCATTTAATTGAAATGTTCCTATAGATTCCTCATTACACCACGTTTCTTGCAGACAAACAAACAGTGGATTAAATTTATCAATATCTAGCAAAAGTTTATCAAATTTTACCTGCGTAATTCCTTGTATATTTAAAGACAGTAATAAACCTTGGACTTTTACTAATCCTCCCTGTATTTGATCTACCGTGTGTCCCTGGGAAGACGGAACATAGGGATCTTACAATGGTAATTTTTTAAAATGATCCACGAGTGCTTTGAATTTCTATTTGGTGGAAGCGTCGACGTCGTTATATCGGCTGTTTAACGGGCTTGCTAATACAGATGTAATACGCGCGTGCGTTATACCAACAAACGATTCAACAATTATTTACAATACGAATTGACAGCTCGCGCTCTTGGAAGGCAGTTAGAAATAAAATTATTAATTATTTGCTCAAATTGGTTCATGTAAATGTAGACAGTGTTGTAATTAAATTAAATGAGACCGCGTATCATTATAAAGGTAATAAATACAAAATAATTTGTTTGCAGTTGACGTTATGGTTCTAAGATCTTTTTCAGATTATGATGGATTAGTAGGTGTACAATTAAGGCTTTTCACAAGTTACGCATTATTAGAAACTGAAAATGAAATTACGAAAATTATACTAGTAGGTACATAAAATAATGCTGTGGACCTGTGTTAGAAAACTTTCCTTTGTGGTATGAAAGAATTATACCTCCACCCCTATTGTTGTATTATTGTTATGTTAACATTAATAAAATTATTATTTTATACATCATTAAGTATACATTCTATTAGTTACATTCTTGCGACGACTAACTGCGACTACAAATAAGAATCTGGCTCCTTAAAAATCAAATACTTTTAATGTAACAATTATTTGATCACATTAAATTGCCGTAGAAATAAAGATTTCATATTCGTACACACTAACTAATATTAATATTCGCTTTTTCTTTGATTTCATCTTAATACAGTCTTATTCAATTAGCATTGTTGTAGCATATTTCATCATAAAGCTGATTGTCGCATCAAATTCTTCGGTTCATACATCAAGATCATTCTATTAAAGTAAATTTTCACATTTCACATGTAATTTAACTGGCATTACTGGTTGTCAGCTCCAAACTGTACTTAATTTAAGGTAGGACCCCATTTAAAAAAAATTAACATGAACATAACCTTTAATTGTCTTTGGTTTTAATAAATTGACATTTAAAACATAAACAAAAATGTAGATCTGGAGACGATCATACATGGTCGGTATGGAAATCGTTAACGATCGGTGACATTCGTGTAATTGTTTCAAGGCGAATGCTTCAAAGCACTCGTGGATCATTTTAAAAAATTAGCATTATAAGATCCCTATGTTCCGTCTTCCCAGGGACACACGGTATATACATGCTTTTGCTATTACTACTTCTACTCGTATTCTACTACTATTCTACTTCACTTCACATACATTATAAAGTCCAATTTTAATTGTCTTTTTGTCACATCCGGGTTTTATTTATTGTCTTTGGCTTTCTTGCTTTTCTCTCGTGCATCACTATTTATTTCAATAGTGTGACGAGAGCAGCCTGTTGGTTAATGGTTGTTGTAATTTGTCTGGGCAATATTTGATGCCTTATTCGCGAACGTGTTAAGTGTTGCGAACATTTCTTCATCTTCCAGTATTTCTGGGATGGTCTTGTTTTCAAGCTTTCTTCTCTCTTCCTGGAGTTCTATTTGGGTCATTTCACAGTCGAAAAGTACATGCTCAGGTGTCCCTTCTTCCCCACATGAGCATGAACTGTCTTCTTTTAGTCCAAATCTGTGCAGGTATGTCGGATAGGGTCCGTGCCCACTTAGAAAGTGAACAAGTCCCCTACCCGGCTTGATGTTCATCTTCTTTCTTCTTTGTATACTTGGCATGAGATTGTGCACCCTCCTTCCTACTTGTGCTTCATCCCATGTCTCTTGCCATTCTGCTGATATAACCTGTTTTATTTCTCTTTTGGTGTTCGGGTCTCGTCCTTTCAGTCTCTTTTCTTGTCTGCGTTTCCTTTTTTGTTCCAGTAAGTCGCTGCTCTTTGTCGTATTGTCAGATCCAATGGGCATATACCAGTTATCACGCACAATGAATCTAGCGGGGTCGTACTGAAAGCGCCAGTGAGTCGTATTAATACTCTCTGCCTTGGTTTTACGAGAAGAAGTCTCTCAGCCCACACACTTGCCCCATACGAAGTTATTGAGGCCATTATTGTTTCAAAATACAGCTGAACTGTATGTAATGGTATCTTGTAGTCTCGTTGTGCTAAGCGTGCTAGCTTGTTCATTATGGCTTTAGCCTTTTCACAGGTCTCTTGTATGTGTTGGTTGAAA
Organism: Hemicrepidius hirtus; assembly: GCA_963082805.1. Taxonomy (NCBI): domain Eukaryota; kingdom Metazoa; phylum Arthropoda; class Insecta; order Coleoptera; family Elateridae; genus Hemicrepidius; species Hemicrepidius hirtus. The sequence continues at coordinate 17,893,438 of OY720162.1, forward strand.
TTCTTCCTCTCGTCTAAGTACACACATCACAAAAGTCTAGGGATATATTTTTTTTACACAAAACTGTAAAGTAATTTGTTTTATTTTTAAGTGGTCTACATATAATAAATTAACACAACACTTTTACAACATTCGAAATTAAAAATTTAATTTACAACATAAGAAGACAATCTGAAAAAGCTTATTAGCAAAACGTTGATTTTATTAATTAACAAGAAATTGAATTGTCAAATTCTAAACTATTTATTAATTAAATTTAGTACAGAGTATTGCCTCCTCTTTGGTTTAAAATGGCTCTGCATCTTTTAGGCATTGATAGAATTAAATTATGTATTGCATCTTGTGGTAACTGTTGCCAGTGTCTTACAAGGGTATCACGAAGCTGAATCCGAGTATGAATTACCCAATTCATTTTCAATGCTTCTTCCCAACATGTCCCACACGTGCTCAATAACGTTTAAGTCTGGGGACTGAGCAGGCCATGGTAAAACAGAAATGTTTTCGTTTTCAAGCCACTCGCTAACAGCGCCTGCAACGTGGGGAGTGGCATTATCATGCATCAGAACGAACTCAGGTCCAACAGCACCTGCGAATGGAAGCACTATAGGCCGAAGTACCCTATTTAGATACCCATCGGCATTTAAAAACCCCTCAACAAAAACGAGATCTGTTTTTCCGCTAATGCAGATACCACCCCACTTCATTACGGTACCTCCTTTGTAAGAATGGACGTTTTGAACACATCTGAGCTTTTCCAAGTTACCAGGTCGTCTCCATACTCTAACTCTTCGACTGTCAGGGTGTATTGCAAAACGAGATTCATCTGTGAACAAAACCCTAGACCATTGCTCTTCTGTCCACAGAATATGTTCTTCATCCCATTCTACTCTGCGTGCTCGATTACCATGCCGAATTGGCGGGGCTCTTATTGGACGTCGGGCGTGCACATCAGCTTCATGTAATCGATTTCTAATTGTTTGAGAGCATACAGTTACATTATGGGTAGTCTGAAGCTGTGAAACCAATTGTTTAGCCGTCATTGTTGGTCGTCGTCTAGTTTCCAAAGTTAAGTAGCGATCTTGAACTGCGGTAGTAATGCGTCCACGACCTGGATGTTGTTCGGTAGGATCTCCGGATGTCCTATATCTACGCCACAATCTGCTAATAACACTTTGAGAAGTGTTTAAAGCTGCTGCAACATCAACTTGTCTTCGGCCAGCTTCTAGCATACCTCTACAGCTCTATTCATTTCAGCAAGACTGTGGGGTTTTCGATTTTCTGCGTAACCAACTTGTAGGGTATTCCCCACGCATCGGTTACGAGATTCTCCTTTACGAATCTGTCCCAGCTGTCCATTTTACTTTCGTAGATCTTGCTAACGTAGCTTTCTTTGAGATCTCTATATTTTCTCAAATGGTATTGTCTTTCCTCTGCAGTTATTGATCTTTGGTATTGTCTCCTTTCTTTGCGTACTTTTTGTCTTAGTCTCGTCAGTTCGTCTGTCCAGTGTGCGTTTTTTACCTTGTTGTTTTCTTTGATTTTCGGTATTGAGCTTTTCATGGCGGTTTTTATTGCTCTCGTGATGTTTTTCGCGCTGTCGTGTATGTTTGTGTCCTCTATCCTCATATCCATCTTTAGTACATTTCTCATCTTTTCCCAATCAGCTTTCTTTATGTTATATTTACTCCTCTTCACTTCTTGTTCCTGTTCTTGTCTCGCTTCCTTGCTGATTTCCATGAGGGATGATGTTATGATCGCTTATTGTCATGTTTTCTTTTACCTTCCAGTTGGTGACTCTGTTTATAGCTAATCCGTTTGCAATGGTGACGTCTATGTTTGATTCTCCACCAGCACGTCCATTGGACGTGGGTGGGTTTCTGGGCATGTTGATCGTGTCTACTTGCAATTCTTGCAATACTTCTTATACTAATTCACCTTTCCTGTCTGTTACTTCGCTGTGGCATAAGGTCGATTTTGCGTTTATGTCCGCTAGAACTAGCACTGGATTGTCTTTGTACGTATTAAAGATCTTTCTTGTTTTCTCGAAGTGAGGTTGTATGTCCTCACTGAACTGATAGTATTGGTTGCCCAGAATCCAGTTTCCTGCCTTTGACTTGCTCTCCACACACACACAGTGTCCACCACTCAGACGCCTGTTGACCGTCGTCGGCGTCGTGATGCTGCGGTTGAACACAACAACTGCTGTCATTGCATTCAGCGCCATTACCACGACTTGTGACGTCACAGGCATGCCGAGTATCTTTCCACTGCGTGTGTACGGCTCCTGTATGCATATCAGATCTATACCTTCCTCCTCTGTGTTTCCTTATTTCACTCATCACGGTGGAACTTCTCATAGCGTTCAGTTGTGCTATTTTTAGTGTGTCACCCATTTTAGGGATGTCTCGTATGTTTTGAGGCTGTCTGGCCATTTTTGGTTGTGATCAAAGGTTATTCTACCGTGAGTCATGACAAGTTGTTTGTATACTTCTTCCAAGTCGTATTTTTCCTCTCTTCTCGTAAAGACCTGATCTACAAGATGTTTGAGTTCTACTGGTTCTGTTGGTAGGTTGTGGCTTCTCAACTGGATTCTGTCAACTGCCTCTATTGTTGGGAATGTTATTGTATTCCCTCTCGGATGTAATTTACGTACTATGTGTCTTAGTGCTGTTGATAGTGTCTTTTCTTCCTCTAGCCTTGATAAACGCAAGTTGACCTCAAAGTTTTTATATATTTTGCCGGTTTCCTTTTCCTGTTCTTCTTTTCTCTCCTCTTTGCCTGTTTCCTTTTCTTTCTTCTCCTCTTTCTCTCTACTTCTTTCTTCCCTACCTATCACTTTCTCTTCCCTTCTTTCTTCTTCTTGTCTATTTGTCCTTTTTCCTTTCCGTGCATCTTTTCCTTCTACGTCTTTTTCTGATGTTACTTTCTTTAGGTACTTTATCATTCGCTTCCCTATTTGCATTTTCTTCATACCTTCCTCTACTTTCGAGATCTTCTCTTGTTCATCGATCTCCTCCGTGTTCGTCCCTATCTCTCTGGCCTCTTTCTTCTTTCTTTTTATTTCGTGGAATTTCGCTGATCATCTGTGATCGTGTAATAGTCTAGATGGTGGTTTCTTTGTTCTAGATGGTGGTGTTATTGTTAAGTTGTTGTTTCTATTGTTGTTGATTGTCGTCGCTATAGTGTTACTCCCCATAATCTATCTTCTGGATGAGTCGTTCCAGCATTAATTTGTATGTTTGACATTCTTTTCCTTTGTCTGTACATTTTTTCTTTTTCCGCATGCATGGTACACGCACTGATTTTTTCTCTTTGTTGGTGCATTCTTTCTTTTCGTGCTTATCTCCGCAGTGGCCACATGTGGGTTGTTCTGCCCTACAATGCTTTGCCACATGTCCTAGGTCTTGACATTTCATACATTTGGCTACGACTAAGTAGTCTTTTATTTCTGTTGCGTGGAATCCTACGAATACCCTGTATTGGTTTAATAGCATTTTTCGTATTTGTGGGTCCACCTCAGCTACATGATGTACCGTCGGTTTCTCCTTTGGTCCGGTTCTGAATTTTAAATTATAGTTGCTATTGAATTGTTCTTCTGTGACTAGATCTTTTAGGTTTTGTTCATACAAGGCTTTTTTGATGTATTCCTCAGTCCATTGCGTTGGTAGATCGTATATTACCATGAGTGGCTTTCTTTTACGCGGTGGTTCCATTTTAAGGTCTGCTCATAGTTTCTCATTGTTCATAATTTTTTGCATGTCTTGTTTCGTCTCTGTTTCGACTATCAATCTGTTGTTTGTAGTTCTCATTTTTCTGATTTTTATTTTGTCTTTTATGGGATTAACGTTTTTGGTGAATTTTTCTTGGATTGCCTTAATTGTTTCTATTTTGTTTTTTGATGTTATGAAGATTGTATTTGTTGTCTGTGCTTTTATTATGGCTTTGCTTTTGAAATTGTCTTACTTGAGTTGGGCAGCCGTTGCTGCTGCATATGTCACTGGTGTAGATGTTTTCTTTGCTTTCTCTATTTCTAGTTCAACTCTTAACCTTTTGTTTTCATCTTCTAGACTTTCTATTCTTCCTAGTAGTTCGGCTTGAGCGAAGGCCCATTCCGTTACTTTTCCTTCTAGTTCGTCTATCTTGCCCTTTTTTAATCGGCTGCTTGTGTCTAGTTCGGTTTGTATGTACTTCATTAAGTCTCTATATCTTTGTTCTATTGTCATGTCCATGTTCTCTCCTTCTCTGGCGGTCCTGTCTCTTTCCGAATCGGAAAGAGGAGGAGGTTGCTACCCACGATATTTAATCACTCTTGGCCGGCCGTGGATTTTATTGTGGGAGTACCCCGACTAATAACCACGGACTCGTTGCCCGCCCCTAACCGCGCGGAGGTGGTGATTGGTCTTTATATCTATGCTGTTCTCTTTCGCCTACAGTTTTTCAGTTGACACTGAGGTACACGCTCACAGTGCCAACGCTCTGGTAACCAGAACACTGTCTTCGCTCTTTACTGTGGTACGGCAACACGTAACCACAGGCCCCAGGGGCGGGCATAGGGACATCTATTGAAGTCTTACTACCGTCTTGGGCTAGGGGCGCACGTGGCATTAAAGCATATCACCCCCCTCTCCGGCATTTCTCCTTCGGGGACGCCAACCGAGTCATATAACGCTCAGCTACTCGCCCGAATATATAAGGCGGTCAGTTGCAATACCAAATCAATCGTTCACGTTGGGCAAGGCCAATGCACAACCTTGCCCGCCCTGGTCGGGCCGCCAGCCTAGCTCTGACTTTCTCCTTGGTTGAGGCTTACCCGAGGTACCCAGTCCTACCACGACCGGGTCTTCTGCCCGTACGGGCCGTCAACCACTGCCCCGCCGAGACCTACCTACAACTGTCAGGTACCGCACTGCGAGCGTTGGGGGTTTCAAGCAGTGCGGCGGGTTAAAACCTGACCCCGGCGTTCTCAATTTTGCGTAGAGTGCCGCGCTGCGCATGGCTAACGACATATATATCTCGCGACATATACAGGGTGTCTCTAAAATATGGTGCCATAGCTTAACCACAGATTCCGGGGATCAAAATAAGACGATTTAACGCAACTTACCTCTATCCGAAATTACTTCGTTAAAGCGCTATCCAACGCCAAAGATCTTCAAAAAATTTCTTTTTTTTTTTAATAACAAAAGATTGTTTTTAGCGATTAGGATGAAATTTGGGATGTGATTCTTTACTGGAAAAAGGTGTTTTTTGACATCATTTTTTTGTTCAGGAGGGTTACGTAAGTGGTCAAAGATTGATCATCCACAGTCAAAGAAGTTCATATCTTTTTAACAGTTCGGCCAATAGTTTTCAAATTTTTTTTACAGAGAGACATTCTTATTTTAAATATTTTTTGTCTCTTGTTTGCGTTCGGTATCTGCCATAGTTTAGGCTTAAAAAATTATTTTGATTGGCTGCAGTGCATTTCTTAAAACAGATGTAGTAATCTAGTTGTCCCGTATGTTGAGAAATAAATCACGAAGAGACAATTTGATATAAAGTTTATTACTAGCAAGTATGTAAAGGGTGGCGCAAAATAATCCGAACCATTTCTGAATCAATGGTTCAGCTTATTTTGTACCACCGGTAAATTAATAGATTTACAGCAAATGCTCAATGTGACCACCATTTTCCCAGATGCAAAAGTTAATTCTACGCAAAAAATTGTCTCTTCGTCACTTATTTCTCAGCATACGGGACCAGTAGATTACTACATCGTTTTAAGAAATGCACTGCAGCCAATCAAATTATTTTTTTTCAGCCTAAACTATGAGAGATACCGAAATCGAACAAGAAACGAAAAATATTTGAAATAAGAATGTCTCTCTTTAAAAAAAATTCGAAAACTATTGGCCGAACTGTTAAAAAAATATGAGCTTCTTTGCCTATGGATGATCAACCTTTGACCACTTACGCGACACTCCTGAACAAAAAAATGATGTCAAAAAACACCTTTTTCCAGTAAAGAATCATATCCCAAATTTCATCCTAATCGCTAAGAACAATGTTTTGTTATATAAAAAAATAGAAATTTTTTAAAGATCTTTGGTGTTGGATAGCGCTTTAACGAAGCAATTTCGGATAGAGGTAAGTTGCGATAAATCGTCTTATTTTGATCCCTGGAATCTGTGGTTAAGCTATGGCACCATATTTTAGAGACACCCTGTATGCCGCGCCATGCTACCAAATCACGCTGTGCCCACGTTCGAGTTTTGGTCTGCTCTCTTTCCCTGCTTAACTCCTCGCTCCTCATGTCGTCAATTACCGACTTCATTGTCCATGCAATTGAGTACGTTTGATGAGTAACCGTCGAAATCTCGCATCTCTACACTTGAGACCTCTACTCCACCTCACATTAACAAATTAATGAAATTCCACTGCCACATCCGTTACCCCCAAAGTGCGGTAGGATTGGGCAGTTAAACAGTGGTTCTATGAGTCCCGACCATGGAGTCTAGCCGTGACCCACCCGTGGCGGCGGAGCTCCCTCTGCCACAGCACACGGGAAGCCCGTCAAAGAAGTTGCTTTGGCAATCTTCTGCCACACATTTATACAACACAGGCGTGCACGTTCCGCCCTGGTCGGTGCAACGTTCCTGGATTTTTTATCGGTAGGTCTAGTGTGGTTCTCATACACCTTCAGCTCATGTCTGGGAGGCTACCCTCCCATCGTTTGATGAGCATCCGTCAAGGTCACTTTCGTGGAACCTCTACCACACACGGATATGTCTGCCGGCCGAATTCGTTGCCCTGACCCTGGGGTTGGGTATCGAGTCCGGCAGTTTTTTCGGGTAGGCTCTGTGTGGCTTGGGGCCTACCCCCGGGCATGGGGACATCCATGGATGTCTACTACGACAAGGCTGGGGGCACACCTAACAATGAAGCCTATCAACCCCCCCCGCCGGACGAATTCCTTTGGGGACGCCGACCGAGAATATGCGCTCAGCTACTCGCCCGAGAGTGTTGATCTCGCGTACCCTTGCGGACTGACCGACGCACCGGTTTCCTCCATCCCGGGTGAGGACGCCATTCTAGCCTAGCTACCTACTTCTGGTGGTATAGGTTTACCCCGTTGGCCCAGGGATCCAAAGTTTCCCTGTGCCAACCTTCCCTTGAACGAGTCGTTAACCACTGCCCCCTCGAGTCCAACCGCAATCTCGGAACTCGCGCGACATCCCACGCGAGGGACTTGAATCCGAGCCCGAGGTACCCAATATAACGCATGGGTATCGCGCTGCGTATACCGCACGGGAGCACTACCAGATTAACACGTGCGTTGGCGCTCTAGTCGGCGAGTCGGGCATAGGGGCATCTATTGAGTCGTGCTACCGATCAAGGGCTAGGGGCGCACCTGGCATTAAAGCATATCACCCCCCCTCCGGCATTTCTCCTTCGGGGGCGCCGACTGAGTCATGTGACGCTCATCTACTCGCCCGAATGTATAAGGCGGTCAGTTGCAATACCAAATCAATCGTTCACGTTGGGCAAGGCCAATGCACAACCCTGCCCGCCCTCGTCGGGCCGCCAGCCTATCTCTGACTTCCTGTTTTGGTGAGGCTCACCCGAGGCACCCAGTCCCACCACGACCGGGTCTCTGCCCGTACGGGTCGTAAACCACTGCCCCGCCGAGACCAACCTACCAGGGATCCAAGGTTTCCATGTGTCAACCTTCCCTTCAACGAGTCGTTAACCACTGCCCCCTCGAGTCCAACCGCAATCTCGGAACTCGCGCGACATGCCACGCGTGAGGCCGGGCATAGGGGGAAAAAAAAGCCCGACTATCTACATGCAGACAGCCGGGCGTGTTTATTCAATCAAAGTAATTATTACATTGTAGAGATACCTTTTAAACCCTCTCTATTTCTTACATTTTGTTTGTTTGCTCCTAAGTTTTAGTTTGCATCTATGACTACTCTTAAACTTTGTACAGCTTATGACTAATAAAATGCTTATGACTAAATGAACTTGAACTGAAAGTAACTTATTGTAAATAAAATAATTTGATATGATATATAGAAAAATAGAGACTAATATAATAATAAAACATAAAATAAAATATAATATAATAATCTTATTCCTAGGTAACAATGTATATTGCTAAAGGGATCAAAATTTGTTTACTTCTTGTTTCGGTATTGGATTCAGTTTTCTCTTTCTCTTTGGTCTCGGATGACGTTTTCCAATGCCTCCTGGACCACCAGGTGGTCTAGTGCCATATTCGTGCCATTCTGGGAGTAAGTTTCTGAGGTAGGTTCTTTCTTCTTCGTAGTTTTGACACCTTGTTATTCGATGTTCTGGGTCGTCGTTTCCATCAGGGCAGTCGTCGCAAAAGGGATTTCCCCTTTTCCCAATCCTGTACTTGTGATAGTTGGTTTCTCCATGGCCTGTGAGGAGGCACACGAATCTGCTGCCTAGCTTACTTTTGTCTGCTTTGGCAATTGTGCTCACCATTGGGATGAATTCATAGGGAGTGCCCCCCTTCTCGGAGTTGTCCCAGGGCATAGGGGCAAATTTATTTATTTTTTTCAAATTCAAATTCCTTTATTTATGGCCAATCCCCTTATTTTTATAAAAGGCCGTGTTTCCCTCTACATCCCCATGTTAGTTTCATACATTATTGTTTTTTCCATTTTTTTAAAGGTTAATAATAACTAGAAAACTAGAATATTAGTTATTATAAGGTTAGTCCTATTCTACTATATGCTGTTTTAGTTGTTAGTCTATTGTTTACATGCACAGATCTATCTTGTTCTAATCTACTTCTACTTCTTCATGCACTAATTTACTATTACTACTTCTACATTAACATGCTTCATGCAAAACTTACTTACTACACATATATATATTTATATTTAAAATGTCTGTTTCGAGTTTATATTGTCTTTGTGTGTCACACGCGCACTCACTTAAGTTTGTTCACACACGCGCGAGCACTTTTATAATGTCCAGTCCATTGTTTGTCACATCCGGTTTCACTTTTGGCGCCTCCTCTTCTTCGTGGCCAGTGGTTTACTACTCCTTGTTGATGTTGTTGCTGCCATCATTCTCCTCTCTTTTATTATCTTTCAAATAGAAGGGGAGAATGGCCAGGATCGTTGTTTTCCTTCTTCTGGTCTTCTGGTCTTGCCACTTGGATTCCTTTTTGGGTTTGGATAACGAGCTGCGGATTTTTGTTACCGGCTTCAGCAATTACTTGCTGGAATTTCCGGTAGAAACCAGCAGATCCTTTCCTTATAGGTTGTATTTGGTTTGTTCGATGTTCGAGGTCTTATCCGCCAGTTTGTTTAGTATTTCGAACAGATGACGATCTTCCAACATCTGTTCTATGGTGTTGTCTCTTAACAGGTTTCTTTCTTCAGCCAGTTGTTGTTCTGTCTCTTGGCATTGGAGAACTATATGTTCAGGCGTTCCTTCTTCTCCACAGTGACATAATGTGTCATCTTTCAGGTTAAATCTGTTTAGGTATGTTGGATAGGGTCCATGTCCACTTAAAAAGTGTACAAGTCCCCTACTTGGCATTAGATGTTTTGTATTTAACCTTTGTTGGACATTTGATAGTAGTTGGTGTGTTCTTCTACCTACTTCTGCGCTGTCCCAGTTTTCTTGCCATTCTAATTGCAGTTGGTCTTTTATTTCTCTCTTCGTCCTTGCTTGTCTTCCCTTCAATATCCGTTTTACTTTGTCGTTGTTTCTTTTTTTCCACCAGCAATTAGCCGCTCTCTGACGTATTGTGAGATCCAGGGGAAAAATTCCTAATATGACACACAGGGCATCCAGCGATGTTGTGCTGAAAGCTCCTGTGAGTCTTATTAGAACTCCTCTTTGGGCACTTCTTATTTGCGTTCTTGGTTTCACGAGAAGCAGCCTTTCTGCCCACACACTGGCACCATAAGATGTTATGGAAGCCATGATTGTTTCAAAATAAAGCTGTACGGTGTTAAGAGGGATTTTGTACTCCCTCTGTGCTAATCTTGCCAGTTTGTTCATGATGTTCTTGGCTTTTCCGCAGGTCTCCTTGATGTGTTGGCTGAAGTTCCGCTTCTCGTTGATGTAGATTCCCAAGTATCTGTTTGTGTTTGACCTCTGGATTCTTCTGTTGTTTATGCTTATGATTGGATCCCTTTGCAGAGAACCTTTCATTAGGATTAGAGCATATGTTGTTTTGTTTGGTGCTATGGCTAATTTGTTTGTCTTGCACCACTGGTGTAGCTGTTCTAGTGTGTTGTTGGTCTTTGTCTGCAGTTGATGTCTTGATTCTGCTTCTATGATGATTAGTAGATCATCTGCGTAGGCGACCGTCTTCCTGACATCACGACTTCTCTAAAGAGTGTCAAGCAGTCCTTCCATCATGAGGTCCCAAAAAATGGGACCACAGATGGAACCCTGCGGACACCCCTTCGATATTCGCTTTGTCAGGACTTCGGTCGGGCTAAGCATCTCCACGTATCTGTCCTGGCAGTAATTCCTGAAAGTCGCGTATAGGTCTCTTGGGATGTTCATGTCTCCTAGTTTCTTGAAAAGCGCTGGCCACCATAGATTGTCGAAGGCTCCAGATATGTCTACAAAGACTGTTATTACATATCTGGAGTCTGCAGCATCCACTTTCTCCATCGCTTTGTTTATTGCATCTTCCGTGGATCTTCCTTTCCTATACCCATACTGCGATTCATGAAACCCTGTTTCTTGTCTGTCTTTGTAGTCTGTTACAAAACAGCCTCTCGAATACTTTCCCCATAACGTTGAGTAGGCAGATTGGTCTATACGATTTTGGTACCTCCGGGTCTTTGTCTTCTCCCTTTTTTATTAACACTACATCAGCTCGTTTCCAGATGTTCGGGAATTTTCCTATCTTCATGCAGGTGTTGTACAGTTCTGTGAGTTTGGGCACTACTTCTTGTGCCGCATTTTGTAGTACTTCTGCTCTGATGCCGTCTGGTCCTGGTGTTTTATTTTTCTTTAGGTTGAAGATGGTATCTTTAACTTCTTCGTCTGAGAAAGGTCTTCATCATCTGGTGTATCATCCGGTAACAGTGTCTTTAAGAGAGTCTGCACTGATTCTTTCCAGTCCTTGGTATATTCGTTTTCCCCTATCCTTAGGGTGGAGAAGACTGTCGGGTTCTTGATTTTCTGAGAGACCAACTTGTAGGGTATCCCCCACGCATCAGTCTCCAGATTGTCCCTTACGAACTTGTCCCAGCTGTTTAATTTTGTTTCGTATACCTTTTGTACGTAGATGTTCTTCAGCTCCCTGTAGAGTTGCAGATGGTGTTGCCTTTCTTCGTCTATGATTGATCGTTGGTACCATCTTCTTTGTTTTCTTACCCTCTTCCTGAGTCTTGTCAGCTCTTATGTCCATTGTTTGTTCTTGACCGTTGGGTTTCTTTTTATTCGAGGTATGGTTGATGTCATTGCTGCTTGTATTGCTGCTGTTACACTTCTCGCGCTCTCGTGTATGTTAATATCTTCCGATATTCGTATGTCCATGTTTACGCTGTTTCTAAAACTGTCGCAGTCAGCTCTCTTGAGGTTGTATCTTTTCCTGCTTATTTCCTGTACTTCTTGTTCTTGTTCTTCCTTTCCTATTTCTAGTATCAAGATGTTCTGGTCGCTTGTTGTTAGGTTTTCCACTACTTTCCAATTCTTTACTCTTCTTGCCGCTTTTTCATTTGCCAGGGTAGCATCGATGTTAGTAGATGCACCCGCTCTTCCTTGGTATGTTGGTGGGTTTCTTGGTTCGTTTAGTACTACTGCTTGCATTTCCTGGATCATTCTTTCAACTTCTTCTCCCCTCTCATCCGTCGTTCTGCTAAACCACATGTCGCTTTTCGCATTTAGGTCTGCAAGCACTAGTACTGGTTTGTCGGCGTATTTTCTGAGTACCCTTTTGTTTTTTTCTATGTGCGGTGTGATGTTGTCCGCGAATTGGTAATACTGATCTGCTAGAATCCAGTCTCCTATTTTTGTTTTGATTTCTATACACACGCAGTGGCTGTCACTTAGCTGTCTGTTCACCGTCGTCATGATGTCTCGGTTGAAAACGATGACCGCAGTCATCGGGTTCTCCCCCAACACCACAACTTGGGATGACACAGGCATGCCAAGTATCTTTCCACTACGTGTGTATGGCTCTTGTATGCATACCAGATCAAGTTTTTCCTCTTCTGCCACTTTCCGTATTTCGCTCATCACGGTCGAACTTCTCATACCATTTATCTGACCTATTCTGATCTTAGCCATTTATGGATGTTTGGTGAATTGATGGCTATCTGGCCATTTTTGTGTTGGGTCCATGATAATTCGACCGTGAGTCATTGCAAATTGCCTATAGATGTCCTCTATTCGGCATTTTTCCTTTCTTCTGTGAAAAACTTGATCCACCAGCAACTTGAGCTCTCTTGGGTCTGTTGGTAGGTTGTTGCCCCTTAACTGGATTATATCCACTTCTTCCAGGGTTGGAAAAGCAATGGTCTTTCCTCTTGGATGCAGGTGTCTGGTTATGTGTCTTAATGCTGTTGTCAGGGTTCTCTCCTCTTCCAACCGTGACAACCTCATATTCACCTCAATGTTTTCGTATAGCTCTATTGGAATTCTGCTGGTTTCTTTCTCTTCTTCCTTGTCTTGTTCTTCTTCTTTCTCACTTCCTTCCTTCTCTTTGCTACTTTCTCCTTCACTTTTACCCTCTCCTTTTTCTCTTTTACGGAGGTATTTCCATACTTTCTTTCCGATGTTTACTTTCTTTCCTATGTTTACCTTCTTCATTCCTTCCTCCACTGTCTCAACTGTCACATCCGGTTTTGTCTCTTCCCTTTCTTCTGTTTGAGTTCCTACTTCCATAGTCACTCTTGTTGTCTGTCTTTTCGCTTGTGTTTTTTGTTGAAATACAACAGCTCGTTTAGCATTTCTTCGTATTCTAGATGGTGGTTTTTTCTTAATTGTTCTAACGAGTGTCGTTTTCTCCGTTTGGGTTTTGATGTTGTTTTCGTCGTTGTCAGTAAAATTTCTTATGGACTTATTGTCCATAGTCGATTTTTTGTATCATCCTTTCTAGCATGATCTTATAGCTCTGACACTCTGTCCCCTTTTGCTTACACACTTTCTTTTTCTTGCTACAAGGTATACATACTGCCTCCTTGTTTTTGTCTGGGCAGTCTTGTTTTTGGTGTTTTTCTTTTCCACAGTGACTGCATGTGGTTTCTTCTGCTTTGCAATGTTTGGCCACGTGACCAAGATCTTGGCACTTTACGCATCTAGGAACTACTAGGTAGTCTTTGATGCGCAAAGCGTGGAATCCTATGTATACTCTGTATTGGTTTAGCAGGAGTTTCCTGATCTTCGGGTCCACCTCCGCCACATGGTGCACGGTGGGCTTCTCCCTGGGACCAGTCCTGAACTTGAGGTTGAATCCGTTTGTAAATTCGTCTTTTGTCATCAGGTCTTTTAGGTTCTGTTCGTAGACTGCGTCTTTTATGTAGTCATTGTCCCATTTTGTCTGAAGGTTGTATAAGATCATTAAAGGTTTCCTCTTACGTGGTGGTTCCATTGTCAGTTCGTTTGCCAATGTCTTGTTGTTTGTTATTTTTTGTATGTCTGTCTGTGCTTCTGTCTCTATTATTAAAACTTTGTTTGTAGTCCTCATGTTTCGTATTTTGATGTTTTCTTTCACTGGATTTATGTTTTGTGTGAATGTCCTTTGTATCGTCTTTATGTCCTCTCCTTTCTTTGATGTTATAAAAAGTGTCTTTATGTTCTGTGTTTTCTGTATAACTGTTTCTGTAAAGGTTGTCGGTTTTGTCGGTTTTGTCTGCGTCTCTGCGTATGTTGTCTTGGTTTCTTTTTTGTCAGTTGTTTCCACAGTCTTTCATTTTCTTCTTTGAGATTTTTGATTTGTGTTTCTAGTTCTGATTGTGCTATAGCCCAGGCTGCTATCTTGTCTTTTAGAGCTGATCTTCCAGCTGCCGTTAATTTCTTGTTTGGATCTAGCTCTTTGTCTACAAATTCTACAAGGTCGAAGTATCTTTTTTCTGTCTTAGATTGTGTTTCGTATTGGCTTTCCGTGTTTTTTCGTGGTATTGTTTCTGTGTTAGATTCTGTCTCGTTTTGTCTTTCCATGTTTTTTCGTGGTACTGTACCACCCCTACTACTAACGCTCGCCGTTCTCGTTCTGCGGCTTGGTCCACCCTCAATGTCTGAATCAGACGAAAGAGGGTCTCCCTCGCCGGGTCTGTTCCCCCCCTTGGGAGGGGGGGAATTCTCATTTTGCTGTCTTACTACCCACGCAGATTTCATCACACTTGGCCGGTCTGTGGATTCTTATTGCGGAATAAATTCCGTTGCCACAGTCTCGTTGCCCGCCCCTAACCGCGCGGAGGTGGTGATATATATGTAAAGGAAAAGTATTCCTTTTAATTTGAATTTTGAATATTGCCGCGCTCTCTTGAGTGTCGGTAAAGTGGGGATTGAGAGTCGGTAAGAAGAAATGTGTAATTAACTTTTGACAATATGTGTTTATTTAAAGTGAATTTAAAGTGTAATTAGGGGCTGGAATTAAAAACATTAAATGTCGTTTCTTTAATTACAGGTAGTAGGATTAGGAGAAAAGGTAACTATTAAAATAAAATGACTTTAATTACAGAGAAACTCAATGGTGTTTTTATTGGAGTCCTGATAAGCAAAACAATCATTATAAAACGACATTTCTTGGAAAAAAATGGATAAACTAAGGTTCGTATTTACTACAAAGGCAACGGCAGATGGAAAATCAAACTATACTATAGCCATAACCTCAATAATTACTCCAGACGGAAAAACATTTTTAATCCCTGATGAATTACAAGTAGCAGCGCTACACAAAGCAGTCATGGTTACGAAGGTTTTTGCAACTGTAAAAAATACACTAAAGAAAAGAGGCCAAACCAGAAGCGTATGGATACAAATAACAGGTGAGGTTCAAAAAGCATATTTTGATGAAGACGAAAACATGATTTTTGAGAACCAATATTTAGAAGAGGTTACTAAAGAACAATTTTGTGCTGCTGGCGAAAGACACTCAGAAGATCCTATTGTAAAGATCTTAGAAAAACTAGTGGAAAATCAACATAATAAGGAACAACAAAGTGTAAAAAAATTAGCAGAAAGATTCGTAATAGAAAAATATGAAGGAAAAAATGGTTGTGCATACCAGTGGATGGAGATTTTTGAAAAGGAATGTACCAGGT
The DNA here is from genome assembly GCA_963082805.1 of Hemicrepidius hirtus. Lineage (NCBI taxonomy): Eukaryota > Metazoa > Arthropoda > Insecta > Coleoptera > Elateridae > Hemicrepidius > Hemicrepidius hirtus. Next base: position 17,908,692 of record OY720162.1, read on the forward strand.
TCAATGTGACCGAAGATGAAAGTAAGATTGAGATATTTAGATTATTTCTAGAAAAATCGTGCTTGGATTGGTACAGTTCCATGATGATTAAATTTACTTTACAATCACAATGGTCAGAATGGAAGCAGAATTTCTGTGAAACCTACGCAAACAGAGGTTGGTCTATTGGCAGATATGCATTGTCATTTAAATACCAAGCAGGTTCTTTATTAGAATATGCCATAAAAAAAAGAAAAACTATTACTTGGAATGAATAAGTCAATGATGCTTGCACTTTAATACACATTATTGCTGCTGGTCTACCAAACTTTTGTGCCGCCATTAATTAGAATCAAGGTAATTTTAGATAATAAGCTAGAAATATTTGGAATTTATGACTCAGGGTCAAACGTTTCTTTAATAAAATCAAGATTATTAAAACTGAAAGACAATAAAACAAATAATTCAAGAAAATCTAAATTGAAGACAATTAATGGTGTGAGAAAAACAGATGGAATGATAAGATTAAACACAAAAATTTTTGATATTGAAAAAGTAATCAATGTTTTTGTCATAGACAAAGAGAACTTTGATCATGATTTTTTGATAGGATTAGATTGTATAAAAATGTTTTGTTTAGTTCAAGATGAAGATTTAAAAATTAATCAAAAAATTCCTTTAACAGAAGAAAATGAAGATTTACAAGATAAAAATAAAATTCCTAAGGAAACAACTGACTCAAAAAGAGGCGATTGTTCAGACAATACTATAGAAGGTATGAATAGACTTGGGAAAAAAAATATGGTAAACTTTAATGAACATGTTAAGGAAATAGATCTTGATTTACAAATAAATCACTTAAAAAATGAGCAAAAATATAAAATAGACAAATTATTAACTGATCATAAATACATTTTTTCCAAGGACAAATATGATATTGGAACAGTGGCAGATTATGAAGCACATATTGATTTAGCAATAGATAAATATTGCAGCAAAAGACCGTATCGATGTACGATTGAAGACAGAAAAGAAATTGAACAATAAGTCGCAAGGTTACTCGAAAAGAATTTAATAGAGGAATCGTACAGCCCATTCGCGGCCCCGGCAACATTAGCGTACAAGAGAGATGAAAATAAAAGATCAAGACTATGCATAGATTTTCGCGATCTTAATAAAATTGTTGTCCCTCAATCTCAACCTTTTCCATTAATGGAAGATCTTATGGTAAAAACGAGAAATTCTGAATACTTCTCAACGTTAGACGTAAACTCGGCATTTTGGTCAATACCTATGCGCATTACAGACAGACATAAGACAGCATTTATTACGCAAGAGGGCCATTATCAATGGACTTGTTTACCATTTGGCCTAAAGACTGCACCGGCAATGTTTCAACGAATATTGGGTAATATAATAAGGAAACACAAACTTACGGATTTCACGGTAAATTACATAGACGATATTTTGATGTTTTCGGAAACATTTTCCAAACATATTGAACATTTAACAAAGCTTTTTCAAGCCATAAAGGAAGAAGGTTTCAAATTAAAATTTTCAAAATGCACGTTTGCTACCAACTCGGTGAAATATTTGGGTCATATAATACAAAATAATTCAATCCGACCGATGAAGGACAACCTAATTTCAATAAAGAATTTTCCTATACCGAAAACACAAAAAAATGTAAGACAATTTCTAGGAAAAATAAACTTTTACAATAAATACGTTCCAAACATATCGATCACGTTGGACCCACTGCATAATTTGTTGAGGAAAGAACAAAAATTTATTTGGACAGAGGAATGTCAAAAATCATTTGATACAATGAAAGAAGTATTATGTTCCCAACCCGTTCTGACCATTTTTGACCCGAACCTACCTATACATATCTATACTGATGCAAGCTTGCAAGGAGTGGGGGCAGTCCTAAAACAGCCACAACAAAACAAAGAAGAAAAACCAGTAGCATACTTTTCAAAAAAATTAAATGAAGTGCAAAAAAGGAAAAGGGCTATATATTTAGAATGCTTAGCAATCAAAGAAGCGGTAAAATATTGGCAATACTGGTTGATAAATAGAAAATTTGTGGTTTTTTCGGATCACAAACCGCTAGAAAAAATGAATATCAGAGCGAGAACCGATGAAGAGTTAGGAGATTTAACATACTATTTGTCACAATATAATTTCGAAATCAAATATTCGCCAGGAAAATACAACCTAGAAGCGGACTGTCTTAGTAGAAACCCTGTCCTTGAACCTCATGAAAATGAAGAAGAAAAATTAAAGATTGTAAATTTAATAAACCTGGAAAATATCATAGAATGAAAAACGAAGAAGTACAAGAAAAAAAATAAACTGATACAAAAACACAACGTATATTACAAAAAAAGAAACAAGAAAGAAAAAATCGTGTTATCAGAAGAATTCAGCTTATCGGAGATGTCCATGAACGTTACTGCCATATAGGTATTAAACAAATGCAAAATAAAATAAATGCGATATACACAGCAAAGAATCTAACGAAGAATATACAAGAATTCTGCAGAAGCTGTGAAATCTGTATAAAAAATAAATCCAGAGGACAAAACAAAATTGGTTTACTGTCTCATTTAGGTCCGGCCACATATCCCTTCGAAATAGTCTCAATAGATAAATAATAAATATTAAATAAAATATCGATTTCAACGGGAAATATCAAGATTTATTCGCTTTATACGTATTTCGGCATCATTGTGCCATTGTCAAAAGCTATTATAAAATATTATAACAAATGCAAAATATAGTAACTCCTTGATTCTATTATTTTAACACTGCGTGAAGCAGCTGGCCCCAGTCAACCCGTCGGAGGTCAGTCGCTTATCAGTGTTTTAAAAAAATATTTATTCCAAAATCTTCAGTAAAGGAGAATCTAAGAGATCAATTTGCTCATTCATTAAAGGTATGTTGTTTTTTGTGTGTTTATAAATTTCAAAAGCTTCTAAAATGTTTAATTTATTTTTGTTATCAGAAAAGTGTAAAAATTTAATTGTATTATTAGATGTTAATGTGTGATTTTGTTCTAACAAATGTTTAGCAAAATTTGATTTATGTGCATGTTTATATTTGTAACAACGGATATGTTCTTTTTGCCTAATACTAAAATTTCTAATTGTTTGACCTATATATACTGAATCACAATGTGAACAATTTAATTTATAAATACCTGATTTTAGCAAATCATTAATTTTGTCTTTAGCATTGAAAAGAGAGTATAGAATATTTTTATTTGTTTTAAAAATGACTTTATATTTATTTGTGTTATTTATAATTTTAGCAATCTTTTCTGAAATTTTACCAAAATATGGAATTGAAACGTATTTTAATGTTTTATCAGTGTTATTAATTAAAATACGTTTCAATTCCATATTTTGGTAAAATTTCAGAAAAGATTGCTAAAATTATAAATAACACAAATAAATATAAAGTCATTTTTAAAACAAATAAAAATATTCTATACTCTCTTTTCAATGCTAAAGACAAAATTAATGATTTGCTAAAATCAGGTATTTATAAATTAAATTGTTCACATTGTGATTCAGTATACAGGGTGATTCAAAAATGGCGCATAAGCTCTTCAGTACGTTGTTGGGAATAATAATTGAAGTGTAGGAAAAATAGTAAAAAAATTCTTAGCCGCTAATTTGCTGAGAAATGAAGAAGTTAAGTTGAGAACTCAACTTTGAATTCATGTGGATTTTGAAACTTCTCATCATTTCATATAAATAATTTAAGTATTTTTAATAGTGGGTAATAAATAAAATGCTCATAACACCTCATTATCCTGAAATATTAGCTTTCAAAATTGATATTTTCCTATCAAGTTGTTTTAAAAAAATATGTGGCAACGATGTTTGAAACTTTTAATAAGCTCACTATGTAAATGAAACGAAATAAAAGCCACTCATATACTACATAGCTGCACCCGTGTTGCCAAATCTACAACTTACTTCTTCGTTGTTAACTACAAAAATGTAGCAGCTAAATTTTTTTTATGATTTTTCCACAGTTCAAATAACCGTCCCCTACAACGTACTGAAGAGCTTATGCGCCATTTTTGAATCACCCTGTATATAGGTCAAACAATTAGAAATTTTAGTATTAGGCAAAAAGAACATATCCGTTGTTACAAATATAAACATGCACATAAATCAAATTTTGCTAAACATTTGTTAGAACAAAATCACACATTAACATCTAATAATACAATTAAATTTTTACACTTTTCTGATAACAAAAATAAATTAAACATTTTAGAAGCTTTTGAAATTTATAAACACACAAAAAACAACATACCTTTAATGAATGAGCAAATTGATCTCTTAGATTCTCCTTTACTGAAGATTTTGGAATAAATATCTTTTTAAAACACTGATAAGCGACTGACCTCCGACGGGTTGACTGGGGCCAGCTGCTTCACGCAGTGTTAAAATAATAGAATCAAGGAGTTACTATATTTTGCATTTGTTATAATATTTTATAATAGCTTTTGACAATGGCACAATGATGCCGAAATACGTATAAAGCGAATAAATCTTGATATTTCCCGTTGAAATCGATATTTTATTTAATATTTATTATTTATATAATCATGGATTTCAACAAAGTGACGCTTGAGAATGTCAATAAAGTCTCAATAGACACAATAGGAGGATTTGGAGGATCCAGATCAACTAAAAAGTATTTACACCTTCTCGTCGACCATTTTACAAGATATGCATATATTCTAACGTCAAAAACACAAAGTTCAAATGACTTTATTGAACTTGTTAAGAAGGTACCAAACAATAATGAAATTGGAATAATTCTAGCAGATCAATATCCGGGAATAAATTCTAAGGAATTTAAAAAGTTTTTGCACAACGAAAATATACCAATCATCTTTACAGCAACAAATTCACCTTTCTCCAATGGCTTGAATGAAAGACTGAACCAGACATTGGTCAATAAAATTAGATGCAAAATCAATGAAAATAATCAGAAAAAAATAGCATGGACAACTATAGCACAAAACTGCACACAGATGTATAATGAAACGGAACATACTGTCACTGGATTCGCTCCAAAATACCTATTGGAAGGTACCGGTATCAGAATTTTAACGAAGGAACTAAAGGAAGATAAAAATGATGATTTAATATGTGATAGAAGAACGGCGTTGGAAAATACAAAAAAAGCACATGCTTACAACAAGAAACAATTTGACAAAAATAGAAAGGAACATGAATTCAATGTAGGAGACTGGGTGTACGTGGAAAATGGTAATAAATTAAACAGGAAGAAACTGGATGAGTTGAGGATTGGACCGTATCAAATAGTGGATAAAATATCAACATCAATATACAAAGTAAATACAGAGCACAGAAAATCTGAATCAAATCTGTTCCATATCACGAAACTTATTGCGGTGCCCGCTCAAGATGATGAAGAAGATGAAGATGGTAGTCATTGTCTTCCTTAGGGGGGGTGATGTAAAGGAAAAGTATTCCTTTTAATTTGAATTTTGAATATTGCCGCGCTCTCTTGAGTGTCGGTAAAGTGGGGAGTGAGAGTCGGTAAGAAGAAATGTGTAATTAACTTTTGACAATATGTGTTTATTTAAAGTGAATTTAAAGTGTAATTAGGGGCTGGAATTAAAAACATTAAATGTCGTTTCTTTAATTACAGGTAATAGGATTAAGAGAAAATGTAACTATTAAAATAAAATGACTTTAATTACAGAGAAACTCAATGGTGTTTTTATTGGAGTCCTGATAAGCAAAACAATCATTATATATATGTGTTGTTTGAATGTTTCTCTCTCTTCGTCTCACGGTTTTTCAGTCAGAACCACAGGGTACACACTCCTGGGTTTGACGCTCTGGTTGCCAGAACACCGTATTGCACTTACTATGGTACGACAGCACGTAACCATAGGCCCTAGGGGCTGGGCATAGGGAAAATTCAAATTCAAATTCCTTTATTTTATGGCCAATCCCCTTATTTTTATAAAAGGCCGTTTTACCCTCTACATCCCCATGTTAGTTGCATACATTGTTATGTTTTATCCATTTTTTATAGGTTAATAATAACTAGCTAACTAGAAATATATTAGAATTAAGGTTAGTCTTATTCTACTACATGCTGTTTTAGTTGTTGATTATTGGTTACATGCACAATTCTATTTGATCTATTCTACTTCTACTTCTTCATGCTCTAATATAATCTAATCTACTATAACTACTACATGCTTCATGCAAAACTTACTTACTACACACATATATATATATTGATACGCGGTATCTTGTCGCCTCCGGTACATGGAAAAGGCGACCTGGCCTCCGGGTCATCCCATTGAGTTAAGTTGCCAAAAAATGTATATATGGGGTGTTGAAATGATACCCAATCCGGATTCCTTGAGAGGGGAAAAGATTTTTAATTCTTAAAGAACCATATATGGGGAGCACAAAGTGTACGCTGTCACCTCCTTATATACGCACACCTTGTTGTCGTTGTTGCCTCCGACGGTGTTGCCACATTATCGGAGGTCACATAGACACCTCTATATACGCGTTCTGGATTTAATATGAATACACATACAGGCTGCTAGTTTGCACTATATTTTAATTTCTAAAACGGCGACTTACGGTGTGTCCCAAATAGAGTAGTATTGCATGGCTATCTTTGTTATTAATAAAGATACAGATTCGGTTAAATGGGCAATTTTGTGAGGTTTGTCTTGCTGGTTTAGATGCTGCTTAGAAACATGAAACATTCCGAACACTTCAAAAGATATCCGTAAGAAACCAAAAAATCCAAGTTACAGAAAATTGTTTTATACAAAAGTTACTTGATTCATTAATGCCCGGTTGCACCAACGTATTTAACTACGAGTTTAGCTAAACCAGGATCAATTGGCATGGATACGATTGTTCGAACAATTGTATCCATGCCAATTGATCCTGGTTTAGCTAAACACGTAGTTAAATACGTTGGTGCAACCGGGCATTAGATATACAAAACCATGTATGCAAAAAAATTATCGCAAAGGCCGATTTCGAGATATTGATAGCAACTTTCTTATTTAAATAGGTGCCATCTTGGATATTCAAATGAATAAATTGAATTTTTTTCTGCATTTAACGATGTATAACAGTGTATGTTTAAAGTAAAAAATAATGGCATACTTAATATATGTTTTGTATTAAATAAAGTAAGCCATGAAAACGCGAATTTAAAAAAAAACTTTGAACAAAATTTATTTATTTACTTTTTATCATACCCCACAGAAAAAAGTCAAAAGGTGTTAGATCTGCGGACCTGGGTGGCCACCTAATAGGTGTGTTCGTAGCTATCACTCTGTTATTAAATCGACCATTTAAATAATTAATAACATGGAATTGCGTTTTGGACACAGTCGGCGGAATGCCCAATGTACGTTATTTGGCGTTTTTTAAGTTTTCGGCAAAATGGTTTGTTATGGCTGTCGGCGTTTTAAGCCGATTTGACGATTTCAAAATTCGGTGTTTTGTCATGGACCGAATTAAAGTTTTGTTGAAATCTTGAGCAAAATGTTTAATAGGGAATAGGGAATAAGGAACTGTACCTTTCTCCATCATGGTAATAGCTATTATACCCCGTGTGAAATTATTCTCCTTCAAGTAGCCCTGTATCGCTGTATCGCTTCGCATTAACGGTATATGAAGGAAAGTCTCATCCTTCAGGTCACACGCTTTGCATGTTGGGTCATTTCGCATCCCCACTGTGCTGAGGTGGTTTCTCATATTGCAGTGTCCTTTAAGAAGGCTAATTAGTAGTTTTATGTTTCTCCTATCGAGTTTCAGGATTTCCTTTGTATATTCCCTGGAAGGATGTCGCAGAAACAAATTTGACTGTCTCAATCCAGGCACTGCCCTACAGTAGTTGCAGTGTGCCTCACTAAGTCGTTCCTTGATACAGCCCTTTGCGCTACTATAAGCGATGTCCCAAGTGGGATCTGCACCGGTCATTGTCAGTTGAGCTCCTGGTCTAGGTAGTGAGTCCCCCTTTTCGATCTCTTCTATACCCTGGTGTCCCGGCACCCACTACAGAGTAACTCTGTTATGGGTAGCTAGTTCACTCAGATCCTGTAGGCAACTATTAACAGTCTTGGAGTAGACTTCCAACGACAGTAGGGCTTTTAGGGCAGCCTTACTGTCCTGATAAGGATTTGCCTATTTTCGTGTGTCCTTCCATATTATGTGCGTAGATGGTGGATAGCAACGGGTTCAAACTGGAAGCCAGTGGCATAGCGTCCCAGGTTTATGCTTATTTCATGGCCTGTGCCCTTCTCCAGTTCTCCTCCCCATCTTGCAGCCGTCTGTGTACCAAGCGGTAAGGTAAACGGTCTGTTTTACTTTGTGACCACATCTGCGCTCCTCAGACATAAGTATCCTGAAAGGTTTAGTGAAGTGGAACTTTCAGAGTGTTGTGTCTGACTGCATTTGTAGTATGCAGTTTTCTTTCATTAACCGGAAGATTTCTGTGTGAAAGCCCCTTCTCCAAAGAATCTCCGATTCTGTTTTGAGTGAGTTTGTAGGCCGCTGCCATGGCCTCATGCTCCACCACTAGCTGCAGAGGAGGTAGACCTAACAGCGTCTCTAAAGCTGCAGTGGAGGTGCTTGCTATGACCCCTGTTATTCCTAAGCATACCAAACACTGTAGTGTGTCTAGTTTAGTCTTTATGACCGTGTTATTGGCTTTAAGTCACCAGATTAGTGATGCATAGGTTACCACTAGTAGAACCAACTTGGTGTATAACCAGTGAACCATTGTGGGTTTGAGCCCCCAATTTTGTCCAAATAGTCCCCTACTCACCCATAGGGATGATGGATTTAGTGATTACGTTTTCCACATATACGTTGAAGGTGAGCCTTAGTGTCTAAAGTGACGGAGGTTTTTTACCTGCGTTACTCACATTATATCTTACCCCCATAGTCGAAGGTCCTTCAGCTGTATGAGGTTCATTTTCCTAGTAAAGACAATATTACAGGTTTTTGCGGGGTTAACCGAGACTTCCTCTTCTAAGCACCATCTTTCCACGGTAAGCAGGACCCGCTGCATCAAATTTTGCACCACGCCCCCGTACTTTCTAGACTCTCTATTCCTCAGTGTGAAGTCGATCCACCTGGCTACGGTCGAGCTGCTCCACCTTTTGTCACGACATTGTTTATCGAGTCGAAGGAAGAAGGATGTCTGGTCAAACGCCCCTTCGATGTCTATGAAAGTAGCCAGCGCAATCTCTATGGTATTTTCTGCCCTTTAAACTAGCTTGTGTATGGCGAGTTTGCAGAATTTCCCTGTTTGGTTTTTTATGTAGGGGATATTCCCTCATTACAACATCCCTTATGTATCTATCGACTAGTATTTCCATCGTTTTCAAAAGAAGAGAGGTCAGACAAATCGTTCTAAAGGACTTTTAAAGTGAGAGCATAAGGCGATGACAGCACCCGTTTCCACAGGGATCAGACAAGGAGACAGCTCGAGCCCAACACTGTTTAATGTAATTATGGACCAAATAATAACTAAGGTGAAAGAAATGAATATTGGTTACAGAATTGGAAATGACAAAATACATAATTTGTCTGTTATGCAGACGATGTCATCTGATGGCTGAAACCAAAGATGTTCTGCAGCGCTTACTATTTCGATTAAAAATCAACGACATTCAACATGAAAACATCCACCCAGAAAACGCAATCTCTTCTAGTGTCAAAGGCGATGATTAGATGTAAACTGATAGTAGACGACACCCCATCGGCCAAGTCAGAAACTTCAATTACGTAGGTATTATTATATCCAGTCACAGAAACACACATAACGAAGTCCCCACACAGACAGGTAAAGCTGCAAAGACATCAGCCTGTCTGCGCGAAATAATATTGGGAAAGAAGCACCACACCGATGAAAGTAAAGGAAGCACCTATAAGATATGTGCAAGACCCATCCTTATATATGCAGCACAGACGAAAGCTGAAACAGCAAAAGCAAAGAATATTACGAGGACAAGGGAAATGAGGACCCTTCCAGCTATAACAAGACACACAATACCGGACAGAATTAGAAATAGCACAATCCGAGACACATGTAACATAGAAGATGTGGTCAGATGGAGCAGATCAAGACGACCTTTTTGGCGAGACCCACGTCGAAAGAATAGGTAACAACAGACTCGCAAACAAGGTACCCAAAATCCAAACACAAAACGCCCACCTAGAAGGCCACCAAAAAAATGGCATTAGGACTGGACATCGGGCTCACAAGACATTTAAGAGAAGAAGAAGAACGTCAGTTCAGCTGCCATATTAATGTGATTGTCAATTTTCTAAAGATAGGTATGTTGGACATGGTTGAAAAGCTCTTTTTATGCATCGTTTAAACACACCAAAAACGAATATAGCGGCCAAAAGAAAAGTTGAGTATAGGCATAGAAAAACTTTGATGTCACCATGGGATGCAGGATATTGTGGTACTATGATAATGTATATTCGAAAATAATTTAAATAATGTAGTATTATAATATACACTTGTCCAATTCCTTGGCGAAATACTTACAAGTCTTTTTGATAATACTTGCTGCACAGTTTTAGCAGCATCTTAGGCCCAATTGCACCAGTTACACTTAATTAATAAGTGTCCCTTAAAATTTTAATTGCTATTGAAACAACTCTTGCTAACAATTATATCCATGGGAATTAATTTTTTAAGTGACACTTGTTATTTAAGTGTAACTGGTGCAATTGGGGCTTAGTCCTTGATGACATCTATAAAATACTACACTATTACACACTGCTCTTTCCGCAAGCTTCAAATATATATGAAATCATATGAAAATATCCGTATCACCTCATTTCCGGCGTTGTCATTTATTGGAGGCGGTAAAATACCGTAAGTAATACAAAAATTAGATTTATATAATCAGAGGCGACAACGTGCGCTCCTTATCTGCTTTATGCGACTCTAGCGCCAGCGGTATATAGTGGAACTAAAAACTTTTTTTGTGAGTATGGAAGCTACGTTGTCGCCTCCGACCAATTTTTTGTATTATAGCTCTAGATGACACCCCAAGGTCAAAACCGATGAGAACATGGGAAAACGTTGTCGCCTCCGAAATCGGAGGCGACAACGTCATATATGAGGTGACAAGGTTGCTTCAATATATACTTTGGAGGCGACAACGTACCCTTTATCAATATATATATATATATATATATATATATATATATATATATATATATATATATATATATATATATATATATATATATATATATATATATATATATATATATAAAGTTTAAAGTGTCTGTTTTGAGTTTGTATTGTCTTTGTGTCTCACACGCGCACTCACATTAGTTTGTTTACACACGCGCGAGCACTTTTAATGTCCAGTTCATTGTTTGTCACATCCGGGTTTCACTTCACTTTTGGTGCCTCTTCTTCTTCGTGGCCAGTGGTTGATGATTCCTCCTTGCTGATGATGTTGTTGCTGCCATCTGTCTCCACTCTTTTATTATCTTTCAAATAGAAGGGGAGACTGGCTAGGATCGTTGTTTTCTTCCTTCTGGTTTCTGATCTTGCCACTTCGTTTTCATTTTTGGGTTTGGTCCAGGAGTTGCGGATTTTTCTTCCGGCTTCAGCAATTGCTTGCTGGAATTTCCGGTAGAAACCAGCAGCTCCCTTCCTTATTGATTGTATTTGGTCTGTTCGATGTTCGAGGTCTTATCCGCCAGTTTATTTAGTATTACGAACAGATGAGGGTCTTCCAGCATCTGTTCTATTGTGTAGTCTCCTAACAGGTTTCTTTCTTCTTCGAGTTCTTGTTGTGTCTCTTGGCATTGGAAAACTTTATGTTCAGGCGTACCTTCTTCACCACAGTGACATAAGGTGTCATCTTTAAGGTTAAATCTGTTCAGGTATGTTGGATAGGGTCCATGTCCACTTAAAAAGTGTACAAGTCCCCTACTTGGCATTCGATGTTTTGTATTTAACATTTGTTGGACGTTTGATAGTAGTTGGTGTGTTCTTCTACCTACTTCTGCGCTGTCCCAATTTTCTTGCCATTCTGATTGCAGTTGGTCTTTTATTTCTCTCTTCGTCCTTGCTTGTCTTCCCTTCAATATCCGTTCTACTTTGTCGTCATTTCTTTTCTTCCACCAGTAATTAGCCGCTCTCTTACGTATTGTGAGATCCAGGGGAAAAATTCCTAATATGACATACAGGGCATCCAGCGATGTTGTACTGAAAGCTCCTGTGAGTCTTATTAGAACTCCTCTTTGGGCACTTCTTATTTGTGTTCTTGGTTACACGAGAAGCAGCCTTTCTGCTCACACACTGGCACCATAAGATGTTATGGAAGCCATGATTGTTTCAAAATAAAGCTGTACGGTGTTAAGAGGGATTTTGTACTCCCTCTGTGCTAATCTTGCCAGTTTGTTCTTATGTTCTTGGCTTTTCCGCAGGTCTCTTTGATGTGTTGGCTGAAGTTCCGCTTCTCGTCGATGTAGATTCCCAAGTATCTGTTCGTGTTTGACCTCTGGATTCTTCTGTTGTTTATGCTTATGATTGGATCTCTTTGCAGAGAACCTTTCATTAGAGCATAGGGGCAGTATGGCGGCACATTGGAACTCAGAGAGCTCCTTCACCGTATCTTCGGGTCCAGTATCTAATATTTAGACTGGACCGTACTGTTTTGGCTACCCCGCTATCTAGCAGTTCTGCCTGTTTTTGTTTTATTCCCATTATTGTTTTTTGTTTGTTTTTTCTATGTAACCTATGCTAAGATGCAGACCTATTCTACTAACATGCTAATACTATTACTAATCTAACTCCCTAACTACAAATACTACTAACTACTACTACTTTACTACCTTAAACTATACATGCTACATGCTTATATGTCTAATTTCTTTTTTGGGTACTGCGGATCATCCCTTCTGGTTCACAGTAATTAGTTAATTACTGGCTCACAGCTGGGAACCTGCAGTACATTTTTACATGCTCTTAGTTCCTACTTATGTACTATATGTTATTACTATCCTACATGCACATGCTATCTATAACTACTTATTTGCTACTCACTTTAACATATTTATAAAGTCCAATTTTATTGTCTTTTGTCACATTCAGGGTTTTACTTCTTCGGCTTGCTTGCTTTTCCCTCAATCACTACTATTTATTTCAATAGTGTGATGAGAGTGGCCTGTTGTTTATTCGTCGTTGTATCTTTTATGGGCGATGTTCGATGCTTTGTCCGCTAACTTATTTAGTGTAGCGAACAGTTCTTCGTTTTGCAACATTACTAAGATGGTTTTGCCTTCGAGCTTTCTTCTTTCTTCATGTAGTTCTTGGTTTGTCGTGTTGCAGTCAAATAGTACATGGTCAGGTGTCCCTTCTTCCCCACATGAGCATGTACTGTCTTCTTTTATTCCGAATCTTTGCAGGTAAGTTGGATAAGGTCCATGCCCACTCAAAAAGTGGATAAGTCCTCTATCTGGCTTGATATTCATTTCTAGTCTTCTACGTATGTTTGGTATGAGATTATACACCCTCCTTCCTACTTGTGCTGCATCCCATGTCTCTTGCCATTCAGCTGTTATTACTTGTTTGATTTCTTGTTTCGTGTTTGGATCTCTTCCTTTCAGCAGTTTTCGTTTCTTTTCTACATTACCTTTTTTGTACCAGTATGACGCTGCTCTTTTTCTTATTGTTAAGTCCAATGGGCAAATTCCGGTTAACACACATAATGCATCCAATGATGTCGTGCTGAATGCGCCAGTTAGTCGTATTAATACTCCTCTCTGGACGCTTCTTATCTTTTGTCTAGGTTTTACGAGGAGTAGTCTTTCAGCCCACACACTTGCCCCATACGATGTTATAGAGGCCATTATTGTTTCAAAATACAGTTGTACTGTACTTAATGGTAGCTTATATTCTCCTTGCGCAAGACGCGCTAGTTTGTTCATTATGGCCTTGGCCTTCTCGCTGATTTCTTGTATGTGTAGGTTGAAATTCAACTTCTCGTCTAGATGTATTCCTAGATATTTGTTTGTCTGGTGTCTTGTGATGTTCTTTCCGTTTATCTTAATGATCGGGTCTCTTCTCAGAGTCCCTTTCATTACGGCATATGTGGTTTTTCGTTCCGAGATGGTTAGTTTGGTATTTTTGCACCATTGGTCTAGTTGTCTGAGTGCGTTGTTTGTCTTTCTTTCTAATTCTGCTCTGCTGTTTGCTTCAATTATGATAAGGAGATCGTCTGCATATGCCACTGTTGTTCTTACTTCCTGTGTTCTCTCCAGAATGTCCAGCAGTTCTTCCATCAGTAGATCCCAGAAAATGGGACCGCAGATGGAACCCTGTGGACATCCTTTTGATATTTTCTTGGTGATGTTGTCATTTGGGCACAGTATTTCCACATGTCGATCTTGACAGTAACTCCTTATCATATTGTATAGTTGTATAGGGCAGTTTATGTTCCTTAGTCTCCTGAAAAGAGCCGGCCACCACATGTTGTCGAAGGCCCCAGATATGTCCACGAAGACCGTGATGACATACTTGGAGTCCGCGGCATTGATTTCCATTATGGCTTTGTTTACTGCGTCTTCTGTGGATCTCCCTTTTCTATATCCGTATTGTGCCTCTTGCATGCCTGTTTGTTGTCTATGTTGTTGCAGTCTGTTGCATAGCAACTTTTCTAAGACTTTGCCAAGTACATTTATAAGGCAGATCGGCCTATAGGATTTGGGATCCTCTGGGTCTTTGTCGTTTCCTTTTTGGATTATTATGACGTCGGCTCTTTTCCAGATGTTTGGGAATTTTCCTATTTCGAGGCAGATATTGAAAAGTTGTGTCAGTTTCGGTGTTATTTTTTCTTTTGTTTTTTGCAGTACTTCTGCTCTTATCCCATCTGGTCCGGGTGCTTTGTTAGTTTTTAGAGTGGCTATAACCACTTCTACTTCCTCTGTTGTAAATGGTCTCGTCCTCTCGTTGTTGTATGGTAGTACGGTTGTCATTTCTCTTCTCATTACTATCTGTTGTTCGTTGTCTGTTTCGTTGTTGTCGTCTGGGAGCAATATTCGTAGTAATGTTTCGACTGATTCCTTCCAATTTGTTGTATGCTCATCTCCTTCCCCTGTTCTTAGGGTGGAGAAGACTGTGGGATTTTTGATTTTTTGCGTAACTAATTTGTACGGTATTCCCCACGCATCAGTTACTAGATTTTCCTTCACGAATCTGTCCCAACTGTTTTTCTTGCTCTCATAGATTTTGTTTATGTAGCTCTCTTTCAGGTCTCTGTATTTTCTTAGATGATATTGCCGTTCTTCAGCTACTATAGATCTTTGATACATTCTTCTTTGCTTCCGTACTTTTTGTCTTAGCCTAGTGAGTTCGTCTTTCCAGTGTACGTTTTTTACCTTGTTGTTTTCTTTGCTTTTTGGTATTGATCTTTCCATTGCTGCTTTTATAGCTTTTGTGATGTTTTTCGCACTTTCGTGCACGTTTGTTTCTCTGTCTATTCTCATGTCCATCTTTAATTCGTTTTTCATTTTTTCCCAATTTGCTTTCTTTATGTTATATCTGTTCCTCTTTATCTCTTGCTCTACTACTTGTGTCGCTTCCTTGCTTATTTCCATGAGGATGATGTTGTGGTCGCTTATAGTCAGATTTTCTTTAACCATCCAATTGGTAACTCTGTTTATTGCTAGTCCGTTTGCCATTGTCACGTCTATGTTTGATGCTCCACCAGCACGTCCATTGTACGTGGGTGGGTTTCTTGGCATGTTGATGGTATCTACTGGTAGTTCTTGTAGCAGCTCTTCTACTTGTTCTCCTTTGCTATCGGTCACATTGCTGTGCCACAGAGTTGATTTGGCGTTTATGTCTGCTAGTACTAGCACCGGATTGTTTTTGTATGTGTTAAAGATCCTCTTTGTTTTTTCTAGATGTGGTTTTATATCCTCGCAAAATTGATAGTACTGGTTGCCTAGAATCCAGTTTCCTGCTTTTGACTTGATCTCCACACACACACAGTGTCCATCACTCAGACGCCTGTTAACCGTCATCGTGATGCTGCGATTGAAAACAACAACTGCCGTCATTGCGTTCAGCCCCATCACCACGACCTGCGACGTCACAGGCATGCCAAGTATCTTTCCACTGCGCGTGTATGGTTCTTGTATGCAGATCAGATCTATTCCTTCTTCTTCTGCCAGTTTTCTCACTTCACTCATCACGGTAGAACTTCGCATAGCATTTAGTTGTGCTATTTTTAGTTTTTCGCCCATTTTAGGGATGTTTTGTGTGCTTCATGCTGTCTGGCCATTTTTGGTTGTGATCGAAGGTGATTCTACCGTGAGTCATGACAAGTTGTTTGTATATTTCTTCCAGGTCGTTTGTTTCATCTCTTCGCGTGAAGACCTGATCTATTAGTCGTTTAAGTTCTACTGGCTTTGTTGGTAGGTTATGGCTTCTTAACTGGATTCTGTCAACCGCTTCTATTGTGGGGAATGTTATAGTGTTCCCTCTCGGATGTAGTGTTCTTACTATGTGTCTTAGTGCCGTTGTTAATATCTTTTCCTCCTCTAGTCTGGATAATTGCAAGTTGTTCTCAAAGTTCTTATATATTTGTGTTGGATCTATTGTTTTCGTTATGTCGGTTTCTTTCTCTTCCACTTTGCCTGTTTCCTTTTCTCTTCTTTCCTCTTTCTCTTTACTTCCTTCTGCTCTGCCTGTCTCTACTCTTCTCAGTTCTTTTTGTCTGCTTGTCCCTTCTTCCTTTCGTGCATCTTTCTCTACTACTTCTTTTTCTGATGTCGTCACTTTCTTTAGGTACTTTATCATTCGCTTTCCTATTCTCATCTTTTTCATACCTTCCTCTACTTTCGATATCGTCTCTTGTTCTACGATCTCTTCCGTGTTTGTACCTACTTCTCTCGTCTCTTTTTTCTTTCTTTTTGTTTCGTGAAAACTCGCTGATCGTCTGTGATCGCGTAATACTCTAGATGGTGGTTTCTTTGCTTTCGTTGGTGGTTTTTTTTTTATGTTGTTGTTACTTAATTGGTTGATTGTTATGTCAGGTGTGGTGTTATTCTCCATAATCTACTTTCTGGATAAGTCGTTCCAGCATCATCTTGTATGTTTGGCATTCCTTCCCTTTTTCTGTACATTTCTTTTTCTTTCTCATGCATGGCACACATACTGCTTTTTTGTCTTTGTTTGTGCATTCCTTCTTGTCATGTTTTTCTCCGCAGTGACTGCATGTGGGCTCCTCTGCCCTGCAGTGCTTTGCTACATGTCCTAGGTCGTGACACTTCATGCATTTTGCTACAACTAGGTAGTCTTTCATTTGGGTTGCGTGGAATCCTAAAAATACTCTATACTGGTTCAGTAACATTTTTCTTATCTTAGGGTCTACCTCAGCTACGTGATGTACTGTAGGTTTTTCTTTGGGTCCAGTTTTGAATTTTAGATTAAAGTTGTTGTTGAATTCTTCTTCGGTTATTTGATCTTTTAAATTTTGTTCGTATAGTCCCTTTTTTATATATTCTTCTGTCCATTGTGTTGGTAGGTCATATATGACCATAAGTGGTTTCCTTTTTCGTGGTGGTTCCATTTTCAGGTCGGCTGCCAGTTTTTCGTTGTTTAGAATCTTTTGTAGATCTTGCTTTGTCTCTGTCTCTATTATCAGTGTGTTGTTTGTTGTTCTCATTTTTCGGATTTTTATTTTGTCCTTTACCGGGTTTACATTTTTTGTGAACTTTTCCTGTATGAGAGCATAGGGGCATTGGGAATGGTGGCACATTGGAAACCTCAGTTGAGGCTCCTTCACCACATTTTGGGCCCACAGCCTTATTTTTTAATATGGGCCGTTATGTCCAGACATACCCCTATCTAGCGGTGCTGCCTTTCATCTTTGCTTTCCTTTATTTTTGTTTTTTCCTCATTTTTCATATACATGCATTAACATTCTACATATTCTACTACACTACTGACTACACTAAATTCTACACTACTTATAACTACTACATGCTTTTTACTACATACATGCTTATCAACTACTACATGCTACATGCTGTTGTTGTTTCACTGCGGATAATTCTACTGGTTCTCGGTAAGTACCTACTGGCAGCCAGTAAGTCTCTACCGGTTCGCAGATAGAAACCTGCAGTGATTGTATACATGCGATTAATTCTACTTAATGTTAGTTTTAGATTTTACGGTTTGAATTTTGTTGTTAGTTATTGCTTATCTATGTTAATTAAGTTAATGAAAGATTTTTTGTTGTCTTGTCCGGGAATGTCTTGTTTGTGTTTTCTCACTTTCGCCTCGTCCTTAACTATCGATTACTATAGTTAGGCGAGGCTAGCTTACTGGTTATTGTACATTGTCTGTGCTATGTTAGATGCTTTTTGTGCAAGATTATTTAGCGTGGTAAACAGGTCTTCTTGATCTAGCATTTCTTCTACTGTGTATTGTCTTAGTTTGTCTCTTTCTTCTCGTAGCTCTTCTTGGGTTGTGTCACAGTAAAACAGTACATGTTCTGGTGTCCCTTCTTCCTCACAGAGACATGTGCTGTCCTCCTTTAAGTTGAATCGGTGTAAGTATGTGGGATAAGGCCCGTGTCCACTGATAAAATGGACAAGTCCTTTTCCCGGTCTCATATTTCTGGTTAGTCGTTCTTCTATGTTTGGTATGTATTGATGCGCTCTTCTCCCTACTTCTGCCGCATCCCATGTTTGCTGCCATTCTTCGGTAATGACTTTCTTTATTTCATTTTTTGTTGTTGCTGCTCTTCCTTTCAGCAGTGCTTCTTTTTTCGTGTTGTTGCCTCTCTTTAGCCAATAGGTTGCCGCTCTTTTTCTGATGGTTAGATCCAGTGGGCATATTCCTGTTATTGCGCATAGGGATTCCAGCGGTGTTGTTCCAAATGCAGCAGTGAGGCGCAACAATACCCCTCTCTGTGCACTTCTTATTGTCTGTTTAGGTTTGACCAGAAGAAGTCTTTCAGCCCACACACTCGCCCCATACGACGTGATGGAGGCCATTATTGTTTCGAAGTACAGTTGTACCATGTTCAATGGGATCTTGTATTCCCTTTGTGCCATTCTGGCGATTTTATACATTGTGGCTTTTGCCTTTTCACATGTTTGCAGTATATGGTAACTGAAATTCCTCTTCTCGTCTAGATGGATTCCTAGATACTTGTTGATGTTTTTCCTCCCTATGCGTTTGTTGTTTATGGTGATGATCGGGTCTCTCTGAAGATTCCCTTTCATCACCGCATACGTTGTCTTTCTTTCGGATATTGTCAGTTTGCTCGTTTTGCACCATTGGTCCAACCTCCTCATTGCGGTGTTTGTCTTCGTTTCAAGCTCTGCTCTGCTGTTTGCTTCTATGATTATTAATAAGTCATCTGCGTACGCTACTGTTTTTCTTACTTGTGTCGTTTCATCCAGGATGACGAGCAGCTCCTCCATCATTAGGTCCCAAAAATTTGGGCCGAAGATGGAGCCCTGCGGGCATCCCTTTGAAATTTTCTTTGTCACGGTCTCGTTGGGACTAAGTATTTCTACCTCTCTGTCCTGACAGTAGCTTCTTATGATCTTGTAGATTTGTTTTGGGCAATTGATGTTACGAAGTCTCCGGAATAGCGCTGGCCACCACAGATTGTCGAAGGCTCCAGATATGTCCACAAAAACTGTTACGACATATTTGGAGTCTGCGCCATCTATCTCCATAATAGCCCGGTTTATTGCATCCTCTGTTGATTTTCCTTTCCTATAGCCATATTGTGCCTCATGCATTCCTATACTTTCCCGATGTTCCTGTAATCTTTTGCATAGTAGTTTTTCTAGAACTTTTCCTAGTACATTTATGAGGCAAATGGGTCTATAGGATTTTGGGTCTTCTGGATCTTTCTCTTGGCCTTTCAGGATTATTACTACATCAGCACGCTTCCATATGTTAGGAAACTTACCGACTTTTAGGCAGGTATTGAATAGTTCGGTTAATTTTGGTGTTATTTCCTGTTTTAGTTGCTGTAGTACTTCAGATTTTATCCCGTCTGGTCCTGGTGCTTTGTTCTTTTTTAGCTGGGCTATTACTTCCTCCACCTCATCTGTGGTGAACAGTCTCGTTTCTTCATTGTTTGTGGGTTGTAGTTCCGTCATTTGTCGTCTCATCGTTGTTTGTTCTTCATTGTCCGTTGTATGTTCGTCGTCCGGGAGCAAGGTCCGTAAAAGTAGGTCTACTGATTCCCTCCAATCTTTCGTGTATGTTTCTCCCACCTTTAGGGTCGAGAGAACAGTTGGATTTTTGATTTTTTGAGTGACCAATTTATATGGCACCCCCCATGCGTCTGTCTCTAGTTTGTCTTTTACGAATTTGTCCCAGCTGGAGATTTTTGTGTCATAGATGGTCTGTATGTATCTAGCTTTTAGTTCTCTGTATTGTCTTAGGTGGTGTTGTCTTTCTGCATCTACTATCGCTCTCTGGTATCCCTTTCTCTGCTTTCTTACTTTTTGTCTCAGTCGTGTTAGTTCGTCTGTCCATTGTTTGTTTTGTACTTTCTGGTTTCTTCTAGTCTGTGGTATGGCGCTGTGCATGGCTGTTTTTATCGCTCTTGTTATTGCTTTGGCGCTGTCGTGAACGTTGGTATCCATATTTATTCTCATGTCCATTTTAAGCTCGTTTTTGAGTTTTTGCCAGTCCGCTTTTCTGATGTTGTATCTACTTCTTCTTACTTCGTTTATTTCTTCTATTTCTCTGTCTTTGCTTATTTCCATGAGAATTAGGTTATGATCGCTTATCGTGAGGTTTTCTTTTACGTTCCAGTTGGTGGTTCTATTCAGCGCTGCTCCGTTTGCTATGGTGACGTCGATGTTTGATTCACCGCCTGCTCGTCCTACATATGTCGGCGGATTTCGGGGTCTGTTTACTATTTCCAGTTGTAATTCTTGGATCATTTGTTAGACTTCTTCTCCTTTTCTGTCCGTGACAGAGCTATACCACAGAGTAGATTTTGCGTTTATGTCCGCTAGAAGTAACACAGGATGGTTTTCGTACTTTCTAAAGATTTTCTTCGTCTTCTCCAGGTGAGGTGTGATGTTTTCACAGAATTGTTAGTATTGGTTAGTCAGAATCCAGTTTCCCACTTTTGATTTTATTTCCACACACACGCAGTGTCCGTCACTTAGCTGCCTGCTAACCGTCGTCGTGATGTTGCGGTTGAACACTATGATAGCTGCCATAGCGTTCTCCCCCATCATCACGATTTGTGACGTGACAGGCATGCCAAGTATCTTACCACCACGTGTGTATGGTTCTGTACACAGATCAGGTCTAATTGCTCTTCTTCGGCTAGTTTTCTAATTTCGTTCATCACGGTAGAACTCCTCATAGCGTTAAGCTGCGCTATCTTTAGTTTGTTGGTCATTACTATGGATGTTTAACGTGTTTTATGCTTTCTGGCCATGTTTGACTGGGATCGTATGTTATTCTGCCGTGACTCATTACGAACTGCCTGTATATTTCATTCAGGTCGTATTCTTCGTTTCTTCTTTTGAATACCTGATCTATCAACCCTTTTAGTTCTTGTGGGTCCGTTGGTATGTTGTTGCTTTTCAACTGAATTCTGTCCACCGCTTCTATGTTCGGGAATGTTATGCTGTCTCCCTTTGGATGTAATTTCCTCACCACATGTCGTAAAGCTGTTGTCAATATCCTTTCTTCTTCTAGTCTGCTTAGTCTCATGTTTAATTCTAGGTTGTCGTATATTACAGTCGGGTCTATGTTTGTCTGTCTTGTCTCAATTTTTTGTTCACTCTCTTCTACAGTCGCTGTTTCTCGGGTTTGTCGACTTGTCGTTGCTTCTCCTCGTTCTTGATCTTCTTCCTCCCTCTGTCTTCTATCTTCTTTCTTGTTCTTATTTTCCGATGTTAACTTGCCTTTCTTGAAGTACCCTGCTATCTTCTTTCCAATCTGCATCCTCTCTATTCCTTTTTCTACCCTCTTTACTTCTGTCGTCTCGTCTTTTACCACTGTGTTTGTGGCTTGGTCTTTGGTCTTTGTCTTTTGTCTCCTGATGTTGTGATACCATTCGGATCTTGTTTGATCTCTCGTTATTCTCGACGGTGGTTTGTTTTTTCGTTTCTTGGTCGTGATTTCGTTGTTGTCCGTGGTCTCTTCTTTTTTATTGTTCTCCATAGTCTGTCTTCTGGATTAGTCTTTCCAGCATTATTCTATATGTCTGGCAATTTTTTCCTTTTTCTTCGCACTTCTTCTTTCTTTTCATGCACGGTATGCATGTAGGTCTTTGTTCTTTCTTTTGACAGTCTCTTTTTTCGTGTTGGTCCCCACAATGGCTGCAAGTGTTTCCCTCGTTTTTGCAATATTTGGCCACATGGCCAAGGTCTTGGCATTTTATGCACTTTGCAACTACTAGGTAGTCTTTTGTTTGTGTGGCATGAAAGCCTAGGAATATTCTGTGCTGGTTTAGTAGCATGTTTCTTATTTTGGGGTGTACTTCTGCGACATGGTGGACAGTCGCTTTTTCTTTGGGTCCAGTCTTGAATTTCAAATTGAAACCATTCATGAATTCCTCTCTTTCCACAGTGTCTTTTAGGTTTTGCTCATATAATGCTTCTTTAATATATTCGTTTGTCCATTGAGTGGGGATGTCATATATTATCATGAGTGGTTGTCGTTTTCGTGGGGGTTCTATTTTTAAGTCTTTTGTTAAGTTGCCATTGTTCATGATTTTTTGTATATCTTGTTTTGTCTCTGTCTCAATTATTAGTGTGTTGTTGGTTGTTCTTAGTTTACGTATTTTAATTCCGTCCTTTATTGGATTGATATTTTTTGTGAATTTTTCCTGTATTGCTTTCACCGTCTCTGTTTTGGTTTTAGATGTTATGAATAATGTATTTGTCTGTTGAGCTTTTGTGATTGCCGTGTTTGTAAATGTCGTTGCTTTTTGTGGTGCAGCAGCAGCTGCGTATGTCGGTGCTGTTTGCGCTTTTCTCTTTTGTTGTTCTAGTTCTTCCTTTAGTCTTTTATTTTCATCTTCTAGCGCTTTTATCTTTCCTTGCAATTCCGCCTGAGCAAAAGCCCATTCTGTTATTTTTTCATCTAGCTCTTCTATTCTTACTTTTTTCAGTCTATTGCTCGGGTCTAGGTCGTTGTGTATGTAGCTTACCAGCTCTCTATACATCGCTTGTATGGTCTTTTCACCTCTTTCTCGTTCTCCTTTCTCTCCACTCTCTTCTCCTCGCCTTCTCATCCCTGTTGATTCGCTGTCCGAATCAGGGGGATCGATTTTGGGCCTTTCTTTCGTGTCTTTTTTACTGCTCTTTTCGCTGCTTACGCTAGCCGCTCTCTCTCTATGCGCCGATTTTCCAATCGTCGCATCCATATTTATGTCTTTGTGTTGTACTTTTTAGCCGATTTTCGCACGTTCGTGCAGAACGCCCTCAGAATCCTTCGTAGCAGGGGCCGCGCTGGTACGAAGCCGATCGTCCATACCTTCACCAGCCAGTTCCCTTTAGGTTCACTCTCTCCATCCCAAGCTTCGGCGGCTAACCCTACAATCCTCCCCCCCGTAGAGAAAGAGGCACGCTTCAAGGATGAAGATTGATCCCCCTCCAGGACCTTTGACTGGATCCAGGTCTCGACCGGGTAGTCTATTCTTCCAGACACTTAGACTACTCTCGTGCCAGGAGAGTGCTTTTCATTTCAGACGCGAAGCACTACAACAAAACGCGACGGACAAGCACCACCACCACTTCCCAGATGTCCACTGGGGGAGCGTATCCCTTTACGAGCAGCCGCCCATCACTGCTTACGACCATCCTCCTTTACCAGGGCTTTGGACCTGCTAGGCCGTTGTGACTAACAACTTCCTAGGCGGAGTTAGCATAGGGGCAGTGGGAATCTCGTTAATCCATTCATGCGCGTCACTAATTAGATGGCAAGGCATTTGTCTTCCTTAAGAGAGTCATAGTTACGGACGCCACGTTTTCCGGCGACGCCTATATCCCTTCTCCGGTGTGGAGAGCTGGGACGGGTGCTACTCGCACGAAGCTCAAGATACACCGGAGGATTCTCCTCTTACGCCACCTTCACAGTACTGAACCACTTTTCAGCAGCACATGTACCCGCAGGGCCGGTTTAGGTTAGCTGCAGAATGCAGTAACCCACTACCTTGAACCACCACGGCCCATTCGACCGACACTATGCTCAAAATTTGTTCGCTTAGCCGGCGCCTTCGGCGGAGATAGGATGCTACCCTGGACCCTGGGTAGTACTGTAACGGATGTTACTATATTGTATTATAAATTAAAGAATCTTTGGAGAGAGATATTTATTATGTTAAATACAAAATGAAACTTTTTTTTATTAATAATTATGTTACTACGCCAACCCAAAACATTAAATCAAAGCCTCCCTTACACTACCCCCCCTCCTAAAAAAGAAAAGAAGTAAAGTTAAAATTTAGCCTATCATTACAAGAACAGCTGCTGCAGCAAGGGCAAGAGCAGTTGAACCTAATGCGCAGACAAACTATTGCGCAGGAAAAAATGGTAGACCTGTTCCACCAGTATGTTAATTTTATAATGAGGGATACTACATAAGTTTTACATTAACAAAATATTTTCAAAATCTATTGACTATTCTTAGCTCTACTTTGTTGAAATCCATTTTAATAATAAACATAAATAATAATATTAAATTTCAACCAAGATATTCATTATAGAAATAATAAATATTAAATATAATTATTTCTATAATCATGGATTTTAACAAAGTAACGCTTGAAAAAGTCAATAAATATATTTATTATTATTTATAATGGATTTCAACAAAGTAGAGCTTAAAACAGTTAATCAGTTTGATAGAAATAATAAATATTAAATAAAAATTGCAATTCAAAAGCATGCTTTTGTCAATGGCACATTGATGCCGCAATACGTATTAAGCAAATAAAATCTAATTATTTCTCGTTAAAATCGATATTTTATTTAATATTCATTATTATTTCTATAATTATGGATTTCAACAAAGTAACGCTTGAAATTGTCAATACGTTAATAGTTGTTAATTGTAATTATTATCTATTAAATATTGATTGTTATGTTAAAATTGAAAAAATTATTAATATAAAATATAGAACATTTTAAACATTTTTAAAACGGTGGTTTTACTGCTCATAACGAGCCACAACTTGCTGTCTTATATGAGCACCAACGATTGGTTCATTGTGAATCTCCTGTTGTGGCGATTGGGCATCCAGTGGAATTATCTGTTCCTGTTCTTGAGGAACACCTTCATTGATGCACATGTTATGCAACATACAAGCTGAAATAATAATTTTCTGCACTTTTTGGGGAGTGTACACACCTCCAGAAGCATGTATTGCACGGAAACGGCTTTTTAAAACACCAAAACAGCGTTCAACTGGATTTCTCGTCTTCATATGTGCTTCATTGTACCTTTCCTCAGCTGGTGTTGCAGGATTTCGAAATGGTGTTAGGAGATATTGTTCCAACGGATAGCCAGAGTCGCCTGCAAGAACACCAAACAATTAACTAATATAATACGGTACATAACAAAATTATGAAACTTACCAACAAGATAAGCAGCAGGACAAACATGTTGATCTAATTGACGTTTCAGAGCACAATTTGCCCAAATAAAGCTGTCGTGTGTTGATGCTGGCCATTGAACAACAAGATTCAGAACTCGAAGTTGTGCATCACACACAACCTGGATGTTCAATGATGTTTGGCCTTTACGGTCAATGTAATTTGGCCTTATCTTCTTTAGGGGGCATTAACAAAATATGGCTGCAGTCTATTGCTCCTATTACATTGGGCATGTTGTCTGTAGCGTAAAATGATTCCTGAATTCCTTCAAATATTTACTATAACAGAAATAGCGTAGGTAAAATAATATACATGTTATATTATAAAATGCATTATGTAATATATTATATTATACAAAATAACGTGTTCCACAATATTCGAAAAATAAAAAAGTTATGTAATAATGTTTTCCTTTTATATTTTGATATACTACACGGTGTTTCATAACATTTTCTTTCTGTAATTGTCATGTAATTTTCACGTCCTGCATACACTCCCCCACGTACTTTCCACATGTGATGAAACACCCTGTATAAAATATTTGTAGTAAAATAAGACATAATTGTACAGTAAAACCTGCTAATACTAAACACTACTTTATATACGCACTAATATTTATTTTTTCTTCGAATTAATCCTTGATAAGTTTCAGTTAAAAACGGTTGTTTGCACCACTGCTGACCCACATATGCAACAATATTTAAATAAACTAAAGCTCCGCGCGCACTTGTTCGGTTCGGTTCCGTTCGGTTCGGAACCGTCCGATTCGCAATAAATAAAATACATGGAAAAGTATACGACAAATGTCAAAAAATTTCGAAAGTCCGATCAGTCTAGAGGACGAAAAGGATGGTGCCGTATCAAATCAACGTAATGGCAGTGATTTCCTTGTATTTCCGCGGCATTTGTAAGCTTGGTGGAGCTTTATTTGATTTTTGCCGATCGGACGGTTCCGAACCGAACGGAACGGAACCGAACAAGTGCGCGCGGACCTTAAGCAAGTACGACAGTTGGACTAATAGAAATTCAAATCCTACACTTTTTTTCTCATTAAAATACATATTATTATCTTCATCGTCACTAACGTCGCTTCTTGAATGTCCGGGCTGCGTAATTACTATCTATACTGTTACACAGAACCTCATTGCTCTGTACAGCAGTATGATTAAGAATTATAAAACGCTCAGTTTTGTTTCTAAACTATACTACTACGCAGCGCTTAGTCGTTTGGGTTTTTGTAAAAATTAATTCTCAAACTGCAACTAACCTGAAGCAAAGACTTTGCAAAGACTAGTGTGGGGAGGCCCCTCGAACTTTAGGTTAGTTGCAGTTTGAGAATTAATTTTTACAAAAACCCAGTGGACTTCTACAGAACGACTAAGCGCTGCGTAGTAATATAGTTTAGAAACAAAACTGAGCGTTTTATAATTCTTAATCATACTGCTGTACAGAGCAATGAGGTTCTGTGTAACAGTATAGATAGTAATTACGCGTCCGGGCTGACTATTAATAGGAGAATTATTGTGTGAATCACTGTCACTTTTTTGTGGTAACTCTACGCTACTAGAATGTAGCGATTCATCGTCAATATCATTTTCAAACAAATTTGAATACTTATAAGAAACATCTTGTCCAAGTTCACACTGAATACCAATATCTTCACTCATACAGGGCGTAAAACTCGATTCAATGTTCATCACTTCAGTTTGCAATTTCCTTTGCAGCATCTTCATTTCTTTGTGTAATAACCTCATTCTGAGCCTCTGAAATTATCTTCTTGCGGATATACGTCGAAATTCGCGTGCTTGTGGTGCTAATTGTTTCTTTACCAAAAAGTAAAAGGGACGGAACGGCTGTTTTTGATAACTTTCTTACGATGTTTTCGTTTGGTAGCACCACTTTCTCGAATCGATTCTGAAATTCCTCTTCCTTGAAATGTAAACTACAAACCACATTGTTGTGAGTTGGATAAAAATCTGTTCGATTAATTCTATCTTTCCACGCTTTATACCGCTTTGGTTCTTTCTCCTTTCTCGGAAAATTATGGAGTGTGACCGAAGAGTTTTTTAAATTATTGTTGCAACCAAAAACACAACAATTAGTCATTTTAAATAATAGCACTAAAAATAGTAGTACCAATAAGTAACAGAAAAATATTTAGAACACTATAATCACAGTATTTTTAACCACGAACTGCTACAACAAATAGGGAGTGGCGAATACTCAGAGGTCGGTCGTGTCGGTATGACGTCACTACTCTAAACGAGTAAACTTTACAAGCTAATAATAATAATAATCTACTCTACCCATGTCCTGTTGCCAGGCCCCGAAAGCAGTGCTTGTGTGGGGTGGGAGGAAGGGGCTATTATTATTAAGCGGGCCCGCTTGCGTCTGCAGCCGACTTACAGATGGAATAGCACAACTCTCATATTCATGTTACAGCCAAGGAAAACTGCAGAAAACCTTGGCCAGAAGTTGCCGGCACCGGAAATTGAAACCCGGCCCGCTGAGTAGGAGCCTAGCATGCTAGACGCTACACTACCGGGGCTATAATCCGGAAACGAAAGCCTTTAGCAAACTGCGGGTTTCGCGGGTGTTCTTAGATGTTGTTTTTCTATTTTTTTTAATAAAAATTTTTTTTTTGGGTTACAACCCCTTTAAGTTACAATATAATCCTTAAATCTAATAGGTTTAACAATAAGTCTTCTTTTACGACTCGTATTAGAGTTTACAATAATTGTCTTATCCGAAGTAACATTTCTTTCAATAACAGGTGTTTGATTAAGTACGGGATTTTTGACAGTATCAGATACTTATGTCGATATCAGTCTCGGACCTAAATTGCGGTTCATTTAATGATTTTTGAATATGTAAACTATCACGATTATATGTTTTATTATTTTCTGTAATAACCTTGTATGATCGAGGTGTCTTATTAATATCTACAATTTTTGCTGGTTCCTAATGTTTGGTTATTTTATTTTGTATAACTACATTATCATTAACAGCAAAAGGTTGCTTTAGCTTAACTCTTTGATCATGATACGTCTTTACATTAGTCTGATTTTCATTTAATATTTCACTTGGGCTCTATTTTAAACCAGCTACAGGTGTACACCTGTATTCTAATAATCTTGCAACGACCTAGCTCCCTAGCTTATGAAGAGGAGGTCGCCACAAAATTTATTTGGGTCAGGGAGTAGCTCTGAGTATCCAGAGTTCGTTGGACTTTGAAAATAAAACCTAAGAAATCTAAAGAACAATTTATTTACAGAAATATTTACAGTATTGATTCAGGTGTTGCTCAATGTTACTGAAATTAACAAAATTAACGGTTTATATCTATAAAAGTAATAACACAAATTAATAAATGCATGAAATAAGAATAATATGTACATTAATAAAATTTACCCACTTTGTTGATTAATTATTGGAAGTCCGGCTCTGGATTTTTGAATACAAATTACAGTTATCTGTTTTGTTAAAACGGCAGGTTACCGGGATCAATCAGAGAGGTCGCCTCTGTTAAATTAAGTTAATGAAATTACTTTGTTGGACGTTACAAAGCCAATATGGCGGAAAGTAAACAAAAATGGATTTGTAAAATAGGGTGTTTGTTTAAATCAAGAAATATTGTGAAAAGCCAACAGGCTAAGTTGTCCAAAAATAAAGTGCTTTAGTGACAGTGTGGCCAGGTAAGTCTCACAATAATATCTTTTACGGCGGTCGGTGAGTTTACTTGACTTAATGCAGATACAAGGTCGTATAAAAGTTAGATAAACTGAAATTATATTACAGTACGGTTTGAAGAACCCAAACCAGTTCTGACCAGGGGCTTTGACAGGACCCGGGATACGGTACGTGCAGCTTACCCTACTTGTTACCTATACTGTCACAAATAGGGTAAGTTCCCGTAGGGTGGGATCGGAACGGAATTATTAGTGTTCTGCCCTACGTGTTACTAAATTCACTCATAGAAACAGAACACTACAGGATTGAATACTTGGGGTTTACAAAAGACGATCCACTTATTTGCATATATGTCTCGTCTTGAGGGAAGCTTACCCTGATGAAAGCCGTCTTGTATTATGCCACATACGGTCCACCAGGATAAACTATGCTAACTAGGACCGGATTCAGGAGCGGAAAACAATGCGGAGGTTTCAGGTCAGAACGTAAATTGAAATTACTTACTCAAGAAAAGAAAGTGACCACACTTCACTAATGAATGAAATTAATTTTGATTCACAAATCAAGTAATTTGCGGCAACCTGAATGCCGGAAATTACTTCGGGGCAAAACTGTTAAAACTTAACTGGAATTTAAGATTCAAGTTAAATTTCCAAATATACTCGGACAACCAAAATTACTACTCGGAATCAAACGGTTCGGATAAGTTTTCGGAGTTCGGAGATTGACTTTTTTAATTTTACCGGAGCGGCGGTTTTATATCCCGGCGTCGGCTTCCTTCGTACAGCGACGC
Source organism: Hemicrepidius hirtus (assembly GCA_963082805.1). Lineage (NCBI taxonomy): Eukaryota > Metazoa > Arthropoda > Insecta > Coleoptera > Elateridae > Hemicrepidius > Hemicrepidius hirtus. The sequence goes on from OY720162.1 coordinate 17,938,851, forward strand.
GGACCGTCCCTTCTCCTTCGTGGAGGGAGAAGTTGTTGCCCGCGCCTCTGTATGACGTCGATCTTGCGGAAACGACGCTATCTGGGGAATGTGGAATATGGCGTCTTATATACGACCGACGCACCAAATTCCACACCCCAACAATTGCGTCGTTACAATCTATAATAAATATCATTAATATTTTTGGATTTTTTAATTATATTTTTGGCAACGCCCACAGCTTTTTCAGCTAACCCGTTAGAACTGGCATAATAAGGACTTATTTACAATTTCAAAATTCCAAGTATGACTGAATTTTCTCAATTCAAAGCTATTAAAGGGATTGTTATCACACACAACTGTTTGTGGTATACCATTATTTGAGAATAATATTACAAGTTTAGATATAATTTCTTGAGCCGATTTTTCTTTGATTGGTATAATATCTAACCACTTAGACAAATAATCCACTACAATTAAGTAACTGTTATGGGCGTATTCAGCTATATCTAAACCAATTTTGTTGAATGGTAACTTCGGTATTTTACGACTAATTAAAGCCTCATAAGTACAACTACGCTGGTACTTTTCACATTCTTTACTTTGCTTAACTAACATTTCAACATTTCATTCATAGAAGGCCAGTACAGTATATTAAGTATTAAGAACGGTAAGGGATGTTTACCGGTCGACGACAATTGTTTGGGGAGGAGCGCAGCGACGACCCCAAATATTGTCGGAGATCGGTAACCCTTAACGTTCGACATGCTTATAACGTTTTTTTCACGATCGCAATAAAAAAATTGATTTAATAGTTATATCTCAAAAAATTATAAAATTACCTATATAACCCTATTTTTTTATAAATTGACTGACAACCACGGTAACCATAGTTATCATGTCTACAATACAATGAATTATACTACTTACTGTTCTAGAACGGTAAGTAAATTACTTACTGTTTTGTTACACCTAGCAACCAGTAAATGCAGCTTACTGTTCTGGCATCGAATCTAGTAAGTAAACAAAAAAGACCGATCGTGCAAAAAAATAGTTTACGTGCTCTATTTTTACACTTTACAATTCCGAAATGTACTGATGTACAGTATCCAACACTTCTGGCCTAAAGGAAGGTGGTATTACAATCTTATCCTTAACAAAATACAATGTTCTCTTTAACATAGAATTCGTTTCTTAATTTATAATATTGCTTTATGTCTTTATCAGCATAACAAGACTTGTAATTAGACCAATAATTATTAATAAATTCAATAACCCTTGAAAAAGTAATATCACAATTTTCCGCTGTAGTACTGCAATTTTTTGGGTTGACATAGGCAAATAGTCCTCTACATTTACAGAATGTACAATACCTGCTAATTCATTATCTGGTATTGCATTAATTTCTAAAAAAGCCCTAGATAGCATATCTGCGACATACATATGTTTACCTGGAATGTTCTTAATATTTAAAGAGTATTTTAAGAGTTTTAATTGCATTCTCTGTATTCTTGCACTACTTTTATGTATCTCTCTATGTGTTATATTTACCAAAGATTTATGATCTGTCTGTACCTCTATTTCATGACCATGAATGAACTGATGAAACTTTTGACATGCGAAAACGCCTAACCTTTCTTTTTCAATAATAGGATATGCAACGACCCAGCTCCCTAGCTCGTGAGGAGGAGGTCGCCACAAAATTTATTTGGGTCAGGGAGTAGCTCTGAGTATCCAGGGTTCGTTGGACTTAGAAAATAAAACCTAGCAAATCTAAAGAACAATTTATTTACAGGAATATTTACAGGTGTTGTGCCATGTTACTGGAATTAACAAAATTAACGGTTTATATAACTAAAACTAATAACACAAATTAATAAATGAATGAAATAAGAATACTATGTACATTAATAAAATTTATTAATTTTGTTGACAAATTATTATAAGTCCGGTTCTGGATTTTGAAATATAACTTACAGTTATCTGTTTGGTTAAAACGGCAGATTGCCGGGAGTAATCAAAGGGGTCGCTGCGGTTAAGTTACTGAAAGTTATTGCCTTATCTTTTGACAAGTAAATATGGCGGAACGTCAACAGCAATTGATTGGTAAAACGGAATGATTGATTGAAACAATGAATGTGAGAGCAACCACTAATAGGTTGCCAGGTGCGGGTTAAAGTGTTTGAGTGGAAGTGTGACCAGGTAAGTCTTAAAATAATTATATTTTATGTCCGTCGGTGAATTTATTGAACAGGTTTAAAATACAGGGCGGTGGAAAGTTAATTAAATTAAAATTCGGTTACTGGCTGGTTTGAAGAACCCAACTTAGTTCTGACCCAAGTCGATGGACAGGACTACGGTACTTTACGTGTGTTTCACCCTACTTGTTACGTATTGTTGTCACATATAGGGTAAAACTCCGTAGGGCTGGTTCGGAACTGAGTAATTGGTGTTTTATTCTACGTGTTACGAAACTGTCACTCATAAAAGCAAAACATTACTCGGATTAAATAATTGAGGATTACAACGAGGTAGTTCACTTATTGCAAACACATATGCCCTACCTCGAAGGGAAGCTTACCCTGATGAAAGCCGTCTTGTATTATGCCACATACGGTTCACCAGGATAAACTATGCTAACTAGGATCGGATTCGGTAGCGGAAAACAGGTCAGAGGTTTCAGGTCGGAACTTATTGAAATTACTTACGGAAATAAATTAGCCACACTTCCCTAATGACTTGAAATTAAATTTCGATTCACTAAATAAGTAATTTACGGCAATCGGAATGCCGGAAATTACTTCGGGGCACAACTATAAAACTTAACTGGGATTGAGGATCCAAGCTAAGTTTTAACTTTATTCGGACAACCAAAATTACTAATTGGAAAAGACTAATCAGTATACTACGGTTCGGATGAGTTCTCTAAAATTGGACCGGGACGGCGGTTTTATAGCTCGGCGTCGGCCTCCTTCGTATAGCGACGCGGACCGTCCCTTCTCCTTCGTGGAGGGAGAAGTTGTTGCCCGCGCCTCTGTATGACGTCGATCTTGCGGAAACGACGCTATCTTGGGAATGTGGAATATGGCGTCTTCTTTTCGACGCACCAAATTCCACACCCCAAGAATTGCGTCGTTACAGATAATTTCTTTGAGCTGGTGTTAAACTAGTAGATACAAAATCTACTGGTTGATTTTCCTGAATTAAGCTACATCCTAACCCTTCATTACTAGCTTCGCTTTGAATAACAATGTTCTTAGTAGGATAGAAATAGACATAGCCATAATTCGTCCAGTCTCAAAATATTCATTTTCTGTTAGTGCTTCATTTCGAAGTGTTATTGTCTGTGACATATCTGGTCCTAAGAATAAAATAAACACTTACCAGAGATTAATTACACAAAAATACTTAACAATACTCCTAAATAAAACTTCTACATAAACAAAGCGTCTTAACAATCATGGACCGAATGTAAAACTTTTTTTGTTCTCAAAACATGGTGTAGCTATAATATAAAACTAATTTAAAAATATCAGAATGTTTTATTGTTAAGAATCTCCCGTTTTAGTTTGTAAATTTTAATTTTAAGTAATCTATAAAAATAAATCATTTTAAATATTTCGGTTAGTGATAATTGATCTCAGACTTAAGTCTGGGATTCTAAATAACTTTTTTTATAATATTCATCAATATCTTGAAAAATAGGGGTATCTATACTACCGAACTCTTTAATACACTTACATAATTCTAAAATAAGTGGTATCGTGCCTACTTAATTTTAATTTTTCGTCAGAACATAAGCTGCACGTATATTTGTTTAGTCTTTTGGTGTTTTAAGAAACTCAGAACTATCAAGAATAAATAATATGTTTTCTACTTCTTGGTACACATTTTTCGTATAAAACTATATAATAAATTATGATTTAAGAATTGTCATATAAAGTAATCACAAACATATAATTCCCTCCTCCAACACAAGTCGAAAAAATTCTCGCCTGGAACCTCCATAATCTATTGGGCCTTCAGATGTTCCCTCTACGTCTGTAAACCTTATAGAGGGTGTTTTAGTTTGAGAAAAACTTGGTCTTTTCATTGCTGTAATGGCACATTTAAATACATCTTATGTGTTAACGTTAAAGATTCTAACGCCCTCTTCCACTTATTGTTGCAGTTTTTTCCTCCCTCCTTCTTTTGTTACTCCTAATGTTACTGTATCTCTAGCTAAAGGGTAGAGGAGAATGTATTTACCACAGCTTAGCTCATCACGCGAGGGTGTAGGTAAGGAGATAAAATAAACTTTGGGCGCCAGTCAATAAATCATAAATTAATAATGTAACTAAAGGAATATGTATTTTATTATAAGATATCTAAAAAAATATTGAATACAAAAAAAAAGGAATAACAACCAGTTGTTTGTACCTAGTAATAATTAAAAATAAGGAAAGCAAGGTTGCGAAATGGCTAAATCAATCATTACCGATTTAATGACTACAAAAAAACGAAACGTTACCTAGGGGTCGAAAGTACTTTCAAGCCGTTTAATACCGTCCGTATGCGTATCATAAAATAATATTGAATACATAAGCAAACGATAAATAATGTTCGCAAGATTGTCCTGTTTAAAACTGAAACCATGAAAATAAAGAGGCACGAAAGAACTGCTTCTTATCTTACAACCGAGTTGTACTGAATATGTAGATTTATAAATTAAATTGCTACCAAAACAAATTAAATGACCATTTGGTAATATAAAGATAGATTAGGTTTACATAATATACAAGTTATATACAGATTATATACAAAACTTAGCTAAAACCAGCTATTTGTCATAAATATGAATAATTCTTTGCAGTACACCCACAAATGAGGTTGTAAAACAAAATATGTACTAATTAAAGTTTATCTGACCTTAATTACAGATGCTTAGATCCAACAGATTACCAGACTTTCCAAAACTTGTTACAGGTAATATGTCCAGGTATTACTGGTAAATCCCCACAAATCCTTCCAATATTAGGATAAAGAATTCTTAAAATATACTTAAAATGCTAGTATACAGAATTTTGCCTAAAATAAAATGATAATATTTTAGTTAAAGAAAAGCAGACCTCATGGAGGAACATACCTGACATCCACAGGCAACTTTAAATGAACTGGATCACAAAATTTATGTATCAAATCCTTTCAACGAAGTAGATTAAAATATACCCAAAATTAACGAAGGTATAACTTATTAAATTACTTAATAAAGTCTCTCGATGACCTTTAATTTTTCGGAAAACAATTCCATAGAAAAATGGCTGGACAACATGAACAGATCGGTATCAAAACCTCTCCAAAAATGAATAATTGAAGTAGGGACAAGGCCAAGAAGACACGCTTGTGCTCATGACAAGAGATTACAAGAAGTTTCAAAATAACCACAGAATAGGAACTTAACCAATAGGATCTGTGACAAAACCATAGAAATCTTGAAAGGTAACTTGTAATATTCCCAACCAGGAATTCAAAATAAAATGTCAAAATCAAAATATTCAACTATACTAATATATGTACAAGGAAAACTAAAGAATTAACGTAAATAATCTTTAAACGTTACACTACCCCCTCGCCACATCCAAAGTCTCTTCTGATCCTAAAAATGGTTTCAAGTCTTTGATGTGCCATATTCCAAGATCTTTCTTATCAGAAAAAGATTTCAATCGGTACGTCAGAAGACCTGTCACTTCTGTTACTTTACACTTTATATACTTTGGTGCAAATTTTTTGTTAAAAGACTTACTAGCATCCGATAAACAGTAATTTCTCTTCCAAACAATATCATCTTTATTAAATCTTAAGGGTCGTTTGCGTAAATTATAATACTTGGCGGTTTTGTTGTAAGCTTGTTTCAATCTCTCTACCACTTCTTGATGAATAGATGAAAGTTCGTTGACATCTTTGACTAAGGCTTCCAGTTTCTGAATATGCAAATCTTCTTCTTTCCAATTTGTAATATTCCCATAATACTCTCCAGAACTAGGAACAGAACGTCCAAAAGCAAGAAAAGAGGGTGTGTAACCGGTAACTTCGTGAACAGCATTTCGGATAGCGTGGGCAATCTTGTATATTTCCACATCCCAATCTTTGTGATTGTCTTTAATATAAGCACGGATAGCTGTACCGATGACACGGTTAACACGCTCGACAAAATTAACCTGCGGGTGGTAATGGGCGTTGTACCATACATTTGGAACTTTATAACGGGTTAAAAATTTCTTAAATTCAGAACTTATGAACTGTGGTCCATTATCCATCATGAAGATTTGAGGCACCCCATAAATAAGGAACACATCATTTTCTAAAAAATTAATTATGCTTTTTGAAGTAGCTTGCCTAAGGGTTCGAACGAGTACAAACTTGGTTAACCAATCGCACACCACAATTAAATAAACGTTTCCCTTCTTGGATCTAGGAAAAGGTCCCATAAGGTCAACAGATAAGCACTGAAAGGGATAGGTAACTTTCTTCTCTCCACCTAGTAAACCTGCTCTTAAATTCTGGGAAGATTTACTAGCAGCACAAACTTCACATTTTTCAATATACCTGGCAATATCGGACTTCATTTTGGGCCAGTAAAAATTTTCAGCAATTTTGCAAAAGGTCTTATGAACTCCAAAGTGAGCAGAAGTAGGGTCGTCATGATAACGTTTTAATAATTCGCTTCGTTTGGACGATGGCACTACTTGCTTCCATTCTAATAAATTTGAAATAATATTATGTCTATTTGGCACAAATTTAAATAATACATTATCCTCTAATCTCCAATCCGGGTATAATTTGGGATTATCATTAATACGATCAATCATTTTAAAATACCACTGGTCTTTAACACATTCTAGGGAATTAATTTCAATTGGTGCTCGCGACAATGCGTCAGGGACTACATTCTGTTTTCCTTTTCTATGTTTAATAGTAAAACTATATTGAGCCAAGCGCATGCTCCATCTTGCAAGCCTGCCGGTAGGTTCTTTTATATTATTCAGCCACAACAAAGAGTAGTGATCAGTAAAGATAGTAAAATGAGTACCTTCGATATAGGGCCTAAATTTTTCAATGCCATGAATAACCGCTAAGCATTCTCGCTCGGTAACACTATAATTACGTTCAGTTTTGTTTAAAGTCCTAGAAGTATAAGCAATGACTTTTTCTTTATCAGCTTCCCCCTGGGTTAATACACACCCAACACCATAATCAGAAGCATCGCATTGAATTTGGAAAGGTTGCGAAAAATTAGGGCTGGATAAAATTGGTGAAGAAATTAAAAGAGTTTTCAGCGTTTCAAAAGAATCTTCAGCTTCTTTATTCCATTGTATTTTTTGTTTCTTGGAACGACCAATAATAATATTCGAAAGAGGAGCAGCGATAGTTGCAAAATTTTCCACAAACCTCCTATACCATGATGCCATTCCTAAAAATCTCTTCACTTCAGTGACAGTGGTAGGTTTTGGATAATGAGCAATGGCTTCTATCTTTTGAGGATCAGTGTGCAAGCCATTTTGATCAATAACAAACCCCAAATAAGATAGGCTAGGTTTGCAAAAGTAACATTTATCAAAATTAATAGTGAGATTCGCTTCTCTCAAACGTTTATGAACTTCGCGTAGCATCTTTAAATGTTGTTTAAAAGTATCTGATATAATAATTATATCATCTAGATATACAAAAATGTTTTCTCCTAAGAGGGAACCAAAAATATTATCCATAAGACGTTGTAGGGTGGCAGGAGCATTAGCGATACCAAAAGGCATGACCACAAATTCAAATAGTCCTCGACGAGGTACAGTAAAGGCGACCTTCTCACAAGAGTCTGGATGCAATGGGATTTGATGAAAGGCTTGTTTTAAGTCAATAGTAGTTAGATAACGAGCATCACGTAATTTATCCAGAATAGTATTCAGGAAGGGAAGGGGATAAGCGTCTTTTTTTGTTACTTCGTTAAGTTTGCGTCCATCAAAGCATAGACGATAGGTATCTTTCTCCTTTTTCTTAACGAGAACCATGGGGGACGACCAAGGGGAGTTGGAGGGACGAATTAAACCCATCTGTAATAACCGGTCCAATTCTTTGTCAGCATGAACTTGCATTATCGGAGATAAAGGGAAATGTCTTTGTTTTATAGGTCGACTATCACCTGTGTCTATAAAATGCATTACTTTATTTGTTTGACCTAAAGTTCCAGTAGAAAGCTCTTTAAATAGTTCAATCGTTTCGTCAAGGGCGATCTTTTGATGGGGTTCTAAATCATCAACAGACCTAATAGTTTGCAATGAATAAACTTCCGAGACGGTAAAACAGTCTTGAATAAAATCTGTTTTAATACCAAAAACATAACAAAAATCTACTCCCAAAGTTAAGCAGGAGTCAATACTATTAGAAACTATGGCAGTAATGTTTTTAGTAATTCCTTCAACAGAAATGGGTAATTCCACAGTGCCTATAATGGATTGAGAGTAACCATCAGCCGTTTTCAATGATGTAACAGCATGGTGTCTTCTTAAGGGGAGATCGTATCGATCGATAAGATAAAAACCTTTCTTTCCCAACACAGATTGGGTAGCTCCTGAATCAAATAACGCGTTAATCGTATCGGTAAATATGTGAATTGATATATAAGGTCGACTATCCTGGCAAGGATGAGAAAAAGTAGCAGAAATTGTTTTAGAAGATTGGTAAAAATTTTTCACGGTCTTTAACCAAAGGGGCCAAGTTAAGGAGTCAGCCTGAAAGAAGCTTAATGGGGAAGAGGATTGGCTGAAACGTCCTCTCCTGTGCGCGCGTTTTTTGGATGGCATTTTGGGCATTGAGCAAAATATGTATCGGAATTTCCACAAATATAGCAGAATATTTTCCTTTCGGCACTACAAGTATGGTAACTGTGTCCTTGTCTATGACAGTTCCAACATAAAGTGGTAGTCTTTGCAAAGTTGTGATATCTTCTAGTTCCGGAAGAATTTCCACTAACACTAACTACATTCTTCTTAGCTTGAGCTTGTACTTTAACTGTACTTATTTCTGGTTTCTTAATAGAAATAGGACGGTACATTAAATCAGGTTCTAACTGTACAGATGGTCCAGCAGAAGGATTGCGGTATTTTAAATTTTGTATTTTTGTTTCTTCTAACCGTTTACATAAAGAAGTTAGTTGATCAATTGAAACTATAGTAGTTAAAGAAAGTTGAGTAGCGTAAAATGGTTGTAAGTTGCGAATAATATATTTCAGTTGTTCAGCTTCGGAAGGATGTTGAGTTAGTCTATCGAATAAATTTTGCATGGTGGCAATAAATATAGCTGGCTTTTCATTTTGACCCTGCTTACGTAATTTAATTTCTTCCCACAGAGCGTCATCGAAATCTGATGGTAAAAAATCAGATCGTAATTTATCAACCAATTGTTCCCAGGTATGTACGCGGTTTCTAATAGCCCTAAACCATACAAGACCTTGGCCAGTAAATAAATCTACAGCACTATCAAAAAGTTCTGGTTTCGTAACTTTACGAGCTACGCGCAATTCTTCAACTCGCTGTAAGAATGAGTTTACTCCAAAAGTAGTAGTATCTCCAGAAAATGATAAGTTCCATTTGCAAACCGGAACTGATTTAATATTATCTCGAGCTACTACACTACAACTAGGGTTAGCTTGGGATTGAGACATAATTTTCTCTAATTCTTTTTGTAGATGATTAACACGCATATCTAATTGAGATTTCTGCATTGGTTCAGGTGGTTCTTCAGATTGAAAGGGAGCGTGAATGGGTGGTTGAACATTTGTGTCTCCAGAAAATGAAACGCGACTACGAATTGTGGAATGGCCTAATGGGTGGCTATCATGATTTGAAGTATTTAAATTTTCTTGTTCAACTTCATTACTTGGTTTAAGATTGACAGTCATTTCACAATCATCAAATAGGTTTCCTACGGTATTTAACATGTCCATGCACTGTGCAACAGCGACAGAATGTTCGTCACCTAAGTCTTGTTCAGGTTGTAATCTATTTAAACGGCCAAATAAATGCGTTAAGCGAGTATTCAATCTATTTAAGTCTACCTCAGCAGCTTCCTCATAAAATTGTTTCACAATGTTTTCAAATTCATCTAACTTCTTCTTACAAACATCTAATTCTATCCGTACGTCATACTCTACGGGGGTGTAGGAATTAATTAGAGATGAATTAAGTTTCTCCAGAGTAAGTTTTGCCCTCAAAGTTTTTCGTTTTTGGTCTACCGACATATTCTCAGGATCTACATTACGAAATAATAACTCGTAAGCTAACTCGTCGCTTCTTAACGCATTAACATTCATTTTGAATATAAAAACCGGTTCTTTAAAATAAATTTATCTAGTACAAAATCTCGGGCCCCACGATCGGGCGCTAGTGTTACTCCTAATGTTACTGTATCTCTAGCTAAAGGGTAGAGGAGAATGTATTTACCACAGCTTAGCTCATCACGCGAGGGTGTAGGTAAGGAGATAAAATAAACTTTGGGCGCCAGTCAATAAATCATAAATTAATAATGTAACTAAAGGAATATGTATTTTATTATAAGATATCTAAAAAAATATTGAATACAAAAAAAAAGGAATAACAACCAGTTGTTTGTACCTAGTAATAATTAAAAATAAGGAAAGCAAGGTTGCGAAATGGCTAAATCAATCATTACCGATTTAATGACTACAAAAAAACGAAACGTTACCTAGGGGTCGAAAGTACTTTCAAGCCGTTTAATACCGTCCGTATGCGTATCATAAAATAATATTGAATACATAAGCAAACGATAAATAATGTTCGCAAGATTGTCCTGTTTAAAACTGAAACCATGAAAATAAAGAGGCACGAAAGAACTGCTTCTTATCTTACAACCGAGTTGTACTGAATATGTAGATTTATAAATTAAATTGCTACCAAAACAAATTAAATGACCATTTGGTAATATAAAGATAGATTAGGTTTACATAATATACAAGTTATATACAGATTATATACAAAACTTAGCTAAAACCAGCTATTTGTCATAAATATGAATAATTCTTTGCAGTACACCCACAAATGAGGTTGTAAAACAAAATATGTACTAATTAAAGTTTATCTGACCTTAATTACAGATGCTTAGATCCAACAGATTACCAGACTTTCCAAAACTTGTTACAGGTAATATGTCCAGGTATTACTGGTAAATCCCCACAAATCCTTCCAATATTAGGATAAAGAATTCTTAAAATATACTTAAAATGCTAGTATACAGAATTTTGCCTAAAATAAAATGATAATATTTTAGTTAAAGAAAAGCAGACCTCATGGAGGAACATACCTGACATCCACAGGCAACTTTAAATGAACTGGATCACAAAATTTATGTATCAAATCCTTTCAACGAAGTAGATTAAAATATACCCAAAATTAACGAAGGTATAACTTATTAAATTACTTAATAAAGTCTCTCGATGACCTTTAATTTTTCGGAAAACAATTCCATAGAAAAATGGCTGGACAACATGAACAGATCGGTATCAAAACCTCTCCAAAAATGAATAATTGAAGTAGGGACAAGGCCAAGAAGACACGCTTGTGCTCATGACAAGAGATTACAAGAAGTTTCAAAATAACCACAGAATAGGAACTTAACCAATAGGATCTGTGACAAAACCATAGAAATCTTGAAAGGTAACTTGTAATATTCCCAACCAGGAATTCAAAATAAAATGTCAAAATCAAAATATTCAACTATACTAATATATGTACAAGGAAAACTAAAGAATTAACGTAAATAATCTTTAAACGTTACACTTTCATCATCACTATTATTAAGTGCCAATAATTTTGCAACTTCAGATTCGTTGCTAAGAACATTATCATTGTCTGGTATTTCTACAAATCGTTTTATTGCAAAAATATCAGTTATGTTGTTTTTTGTAAACGCGTTTACCATCATCGGTTTTCTTGACGTAATTCACGAAAATCTTTCGGCAAGATATGTCTTCATAAAAAATCATATTCATTCTTATAGGGTGCTTTAAATGGTCTAAAGAAGGTAAGATCTAATGGCTGGATCTATGCGATGTGTGCGGCGGCAAGGACAACAATATGGTTTGTTTTACAATGTTCAGAAATAGGACTAGAAATGTGGCTGGAATGATTATCTAAAATCAAAAGATTTGGTTCAGCTTTAGAAGGTTTGGCGTAAGATATGAAGTGCTGAAGCCATTCAATGAAAAGATTTTGCTTAATCCATCCATTGTCTGAACATTTAAAGTGCGTGTACCATCTTTCTCAAGGAATGGTGTCATCCTCTTTCTTGGATAGATAAACATAGGAGGTATAAATCCACCAGCAGCATTCATGGCACATAATGCAGGTATGTTCGTACCTCTTTCCCAGCTAGTAATTGAACCAACTCTCTTTTGCCCTTTCGGAGTCCATATCTATCGTGGGTTTTGTACTGTCGAAATCCCGGTTTTGTCGCAATTATACATATTCTTTGGAACGAGTTTGTATTTCACCATCACTTCTTCCAATAGTTTATAGAAAGAACTGACCTCTGTTTTATTAAAGGCTGTAATTCTGTCAACACTTGATGCTTCCAGCTTTGTAACAGAAATGTTGTTTCTACGTAGCAATCCGTTCAACCATTCATATCCAGTCATTTTAGATTGGGAATTGAAATTATGTTTTATATTATGAATTTCAGCATACTGGTATGCCATTTTCCGTATCTGAAGTGCCGTACAGCCATAGAAAATATTTGCCAAATATTTTATTTCCTGTGCCATTTCATTTCCCACATTTCCCAGCATTTAACACAGGGTGTCTCCCAAGACTCGGATCAGAGTATGATTGTTTTTTTTAATCTAGCTTGTAAAGTTGAAAATGGGATACCCATTGCTTTTGAAGCAGCTCGCAAAGAATAGCCCTCTTGAATTAACTCTACGGCTGCATCAAGTGTCTCCGACGTCCATGAGGCATTTTGATTTATTCTGGGGCGTGTTTTCGGCATCTAAACAGTTAAATTGCTTAAATGTGCAAAGGTAATAAATATAATACATAGAGAAACACATTGCGGGCATTCGCGGTCAGGTGACCTCCATTGCCCACATATACATTAGTTACAAAAATTAACATCAATTATTTAAACAAAGTATATCTATCTTTCTTTTAGGAAGAACCTTTTCCCTTATAGCCAGGCTATATTGTAATAGCGTTCAACTGTATACTTTATTTTTTAAATAACCCTACAGAAAAAAGTCTTAACGGTATGAGGGCACACACCACTGGGCCACCACGACCATTCATCCCCCTGGAAATGCTTCATTTACGCAGTTTCTGGTCTGCACAGCAAAATGTGGGGGAGCTCGATCCTGTTGAAACCACATTATTGCTCTAGTCGTCAGTGAAACATCTTCCAAAAGATCATCTAAATCAATTTCTAATAAGTTGGTATAATTGACTCCGTTCTATCTACTGAGTAGAATAAACGGCCCATTAATGGAAAATCTTTCTTGATGATGTGTTTCCAGTTTAGCATTTGGATTTGCTCTTGCAAAGCTCACTCTTGTTTATTATGTGAATTGAACACCCCATATCTTGTAAAATACTTTTCCATATAACATTTTTTCAAAAATCTTCATTTTGATGTTGCTGATACAGTAGGCATTCGCAATAAGCCAGACGCGAAGGGTAGTGCGCAGGTTGCAACGCTTGTACCTTAGCAAAATAATATGGTTGCAGACCGTTTTCTTTTATAATTCAGTAAACAATGGAATGACTTAGCCCCAAACCTCGTGCAATTCCTCGTGTGCTGCTACTAGGTTCATTTTCTACGGCTTGCATAACCTGTTCGTCTCCGGCGGTCTTATTTGGGTGTCTGCATCTACAATCAAAAAAATGTAGTTTCTCTAGATCAGAGAATCGAATTTCTATTTGATTAATAATAATGTCCAGCACTTCGAAAAATATATGTCTCAAGTGCTGCTATTTGTCATGTAACTCATTATTTCTATGACGCTTCAAATTTGATTCAACAAAATTAAGTTTTACGTAAATACAGCCCCTGAATTCACGTAATTTCGATAGCAGTGATTGCAGAGCCTCCTTGCTTTGGTTAAGTCGGTTAATTTG